>OX411729.1:771628-1493514 GCA_948252095.1 Dicycla oo
ACTAGCCTTGTAACAGAACCACGCACACACATGACAGTAGGTACATACTAGCCTTGTAACAGAACCACGCACACACACGACAGTAGGTACATACTAGCCTTGTAACAGAACCACACAGCACACATGACAGTAGGTACATACTAGCCTTGTAACAGAACCACGCACACACATGACAGTAGGTACATACTAGCCTTGTAACAGAACCACACACACACATGACAGTAGGTACATACTAGCCTTGTAACAGAACCACGCACACACATGACAGTAGGTACATACTAGCCTTGTAACAGAACCACACACACACATGACAGTAGGTACATACTAGCCTTGTAACAGAACCACGCACACACATGACAGTAGGTACATACTAGCCTTGTAACAGAACCACAGCACACACATGACAGTAGGTACATACTAGCCTTGTAACAGAACCACGCACACACATGACAGTAGGTACATACTAGCCTTGTAACAGAACCACGCACACACATGACAGTAGGTACATACTAGCCTTGTAACAGAACCACACAGACACACGACAGTAGGTACATACTAGCCTTGTAACAGAACCACGCACACACATGACAGTAGGTACATACTAGCCTTGTAACAGAACCACACAGACACACGACAGTAGGTACATACTAGCCTTGTAACAGAACCACGCACACACATGACAGTAGGTACATACTAGCCTTGTAACAGAACCACACAGACACACGACAGTAGGTACATACTAGCCTTGTAACAGAACCACGCACACACATGACAGTAGGTACATACTAGCCTTGTAACAGAACCACACAGACACACGACAGTAGGTACATACTAGCCTTGTAACAGAACCACACAGACACATGACAGTAGGTACATACTAGCCTTGTAACAGAACCACACAGTCACATGACAGTAGGTACATACTAGCCTTGTAACAGAACCACACAGACACACGACAGTAGGTACATACTAGCCTTGTAACAGAACCACGCACACACATGACAGTAGGTACATACTAGCCTTGTAACAGAACCACGCACACACATGACAGTAGGTACATACTAGCCTTGTAACAGAACCACGCACACACATGACAGTAGGTACATACTAGCCTTGTAACAGAACCACGCACACACATGACAGTAGGTACATACTAGCCTTGTAACAGAACCACGCACACACATGACAGTAGGTACATACTAGCCTTGTAACAGAACCACGCACACACATGACAGTAGGTACATACTAGCCTTGTAACAGAACCACACAGACACACGACAGTAGGTACATACTAGCCTTGTAACAGAACCACACAGACACATGACAGTAGGTACATACTAGCCTTGTAACAGAACCACACAGTCACATGACAGTAGGTACATACTAGCCTTGTAACAGAACCACACAGACACACGACAGTAGGTACATACTAGCCTTGTAACAGAACCACGCACACACATGACAGTAGGTACATACTAGCCTTGTAACAGAACCACGCACACACATGACAGTAGGTACATACTAGCCTTGTAACAGAACCACGCACACACATGACAGTAGGTACATACTAGCCTTGTAACAGAACCACGCACACACATGACAGTAGGTACATACTAGCCTTGTAACAGAACCACGCAGTCACATGACAGTAGGTACATACTAGCCTTGTAACAGAACCACGCACACACATGACAGTAGGTACATACTAGCCTTGTAACAGAACCACGCACACACATGACAGTAGGTACATACTAGCCTTGTAACAGAACCACGCACACACATGACAGTAGGTACATACTAGCCTTGTAACAGAACCACACAGACACATGACAGTAGGTACATACTAGCCTTGTAACAGAACCACGCACACACATGACAGTAGGTACATACTAGCCTTGTAACAGAACCACGCACACACACGACAGTAGGTACATACTAGCCTTGTAACAGAACCACACAGACACATGACAGTAGGTACATACTAGCCTTGTAACAGAACCACGCACACACATGACAGTAGGTACATACTAGCCTTGTAACAGAACCACACAGACACACGACAGTAGGTACATACTAGCCTTGTAACAGAACCACGCACACACATGACAGTAGGTACATACTAGCCTTGTAACAGAACCACACAGACACACGACAGTAGGTACATACTAGCCTTGTAACAGAACCACACAGACACATGACAGTAGGTACATACTAGCCTTGTAACAGAACCACGCACACACATGACAGTAGGTACATACTAGCCTTGTAACAGAACCACGCACACACATGACAGTAGGTACATACTAGCCTTGTAACAGAACCACGCACACACATGACAGTAGGTACATACTAGCCTTGTAACAGAACCACGCACACACACGACAGTAGGTACATACTAGCCTTGTAACAGAACCACGCACACACATGACAGTAGGTACATACTAGCCTTGTAACAGAACCACGCAGTCAAATGACAGTAGGTACATACTAGCCTTGTAACAGAACCACACAGACACATGACAGTAGGTACATACTAGCCTTGTAACAGAACCACGCACACACATGACAGTAGGTACATACTAGCCTTGTAACAGAACCACGCACACACATGACAGTAGGTACATACTAGCCTTGTAACAGAACCACACAGACACATGACAGTAGGTACATACTAGCCTTGTAACAGAACCACGCACACACATGACAGTAGGTACATACTAGCCTTGTAACAGAACCACGCACACACATGACAGTAGGTACATACTAGCCTTGTAACAGAACCACGCACACACACGACAGTAGGTACATACTAGCCTTGTAACAGAACCACGCACACACACGACAGTAGGTACATACTAGCCTTGTAACAGAACCACGCACACACATGACAGTAGGTACATACTAGCCTTGTAACAGAACCACGCACACACATGACAGTAGGTACATACTAGCCTTGTAACAGAACCACACAGACACACGACAGTAGGTACATACTAGCCTTGTAACAGAACCACACAGACACATGACAGTAGGTACATACTAGCCTTGTAACAGAACCACACAGTCACATGACAGTAGGTACATACTAGCCTTGTAACAGAACCACACAGACACACGACAGTAGGTACATACTAGCCTTGTAACAGAACCACGCACACACATGACAGTAGGTACATACTAGCCTTGTAACAGAACCACGCACACACATGACAGTAGGTACATACTAGCCTTGTAACAGAACCACGCACACACACGACAGTAGGTACATACTAGCCTTGTAACAGAACCACACAGACACATGACAGTAGGTACATACTAGCCTTGTAACAGAACCACGCACACACATGACAGTAGGTACATACTAGCCTTGTAACAGAACCACGCACACACATGACAGTAGGTACATACTAGCCTTGTAACAGAACCACACAGACACACGACAGTAGGTACATACTAGCCTTGTAACAGAACCACACAGACACATGACAGTAGGTACATACTAGCCTTGTAACAGAACCACGCACACACATGACAGTAGGTACATACTAGCCTTGTAACAGAACCACGCACACACATGACAGTAGGTACATACTAGCCTTGTAACAGAACCACACAGACACATGACAGTAGGTACATACTAGCCTTGTAACAGAACCACGCACACACATGACAGTAGGTACATACTAGCCTTGTAACAGAACCACGCACACACACGACAGTAGGTACATACTAGCCTTGTAACAGAACCACACAGACACATGACAGTAGGTACATACTAGCCTTGTAACAGAACCACGCACACACATGACAGTAGGTACATACTAGCCTTGTAACAGAACCACGCACACACACGACAGTAGGTACATACTAGCCTTGTAACAGAACCACACAGACACATGACAGTAGGTACATACTAGCCTTGTAACAGAACCACGCACACACATGACAGTAGGTACATACTAGCCTTGTAACAGAACCACGCACACACATGACAGTAGGTACATACTAGCCTTGTAACAGAACCACACAGACACACGACAGTAGGTACATACTAGCCTTGTAACAGAACCACACAGACACATGACAGTAGGTACATACTAGCCTTGTAACAGAACCACCACAGTCACATGACAGTAGGTACATACTAGCCTTGTAACAGAACCACACAGACACACGACAGTAGGTACATACTAGCCTTGTAACAGAACCACGCACACACATGACAGTAGGTACATACTAGCCTTGTAACAGAACCACGCACACACATGACAGTAGGTACATACTAGCCTTGTAACAGAACCACGCACACACACGACAGTAGGTACATACTAGCCTTGTAACAGAACCACGCAGTCACATGACAGTAGGTACATACTAGCCTTGTAACAGAACCACGCACACACACGACAGTAGGTACATACTAGCCTTGTAACAGAACCACACAGACACACGACAGTAGGTACATACTAGCCTTGTAACAGAACCACGCACACACATGACAGTAGGTACATACTAGCCTTGTAACAGAACCACACAGACACACGACAGTAGGTACATACTAGCCTTGTAACAGAACCACGCACACACATGACAGTAGGTACATACTAGCCTTGTAACAGAACCACACAGACACACGACAGTAGGTACATACTAGCCTTGTAACAGAACCACGCACACACATGACAGTAGGTACATACTAGCCTTGTAACAGAACCACACAGACACACGACAGTAGGTACATACTAGCCTTGTAACAGAACCACGCACACACATGACAGTAGGTACATACTAGCCTTGTAACAGAACCACACAGACACACGACAGTAGGTACATACTAGCCTTGTAACAGAACCACGCACACACATGACAGTAGGTACATACTAGCCTTGTAACAGAACCACACAGACACACGACAGTAGGTACATACTAGCCTTGTAACAGAACCACGCACACACATGACAGTAGGTACATACTAGCCTTGTAACAGAACCACACAGACACACGACAGTAGGTACATACTAGCCTTGTAACAGAACCACGCACACACATGACAGTAGGTACATACTAGCCTTGTAACAGAACCACGCAGTCACATGACAGTAGGTACATACTAGCCTTGTAACAGAACCACACAGACACATGACAGTAGGTACATACTAGCCTTGTAACAGAACCACGCAGTCACATGACAGTAGGTACATACTAGCCTTGTAACAGAACCACACAGACACATGACAGTAGGTACATACTAGCCTTGTAACAGAACCACGCAGTCACATGACAGTAGGTACATACTAGCCTTGTAACAGAACCACGCACACACATGACAGTAGGTACATACTAGCCTTGTAACAGAACCACGCACACACATGACAGTAGGTACATACTAGCCTTGTAACAGAACCACGCACACACATGACAGTAGGTACATACTAGCCTTGTAACAGAACCACGCACACACATGACAGTAGGTACATACTAGCCTTGTAACAGAACCACGCACACACATGACAGTAGGTACATACTAGCCTTGTAACAGAACCACGCACACACATGACAGTAGGTACATACTAGCCTTGTAACAGAACCACGCACACACATGACAGTAGGTACATACTAGCCTTGTAACAGAACCACGCACACACATGACAGTAGGTACATACTAGCCTTGTAACAGAACCACGCACACACATGACAGTAGGTACATACTAGCCTTGTAACAGAACCACGCACACACATGACAGTAGGTACATACTAGCCTTGTAACAGAACCACGCACACACATGACAGTAGGTACATACTAGCCTTGTAACAGAACCACGCACACACATGACAGTAGGTACATACTAGCCTTGTAACAGAACCACGCACACACATGACAGTAGGTACATACTAGCCTTGTAACAGAACCACGCACAAACATGACAGTAGGTACATACTAGCCTTGTAACAGAACCACGCACACACATGACAGTAGGTACATACTAGCCTTGTAACAGAACCACACAGACACACGACAGTAGGTACATACTAGCCTTGTAACAGAACCACGCACACACATGACAGTAGGTACATACTAGCCTTGTAACAGAACCACGCACACACATGACAGTAGGTACATACTAGCCTTGTAACAGAACCACGCACACACATGACAGTAGGTACATACTAGCCTTGTAACAGAACCACGCACACACATGACAGTAGGTACATACTAGCCTTGTAACAGAACCACACAGACACATGACAGTAGGTACATACTAGCCTTGTAACAGAACCACACAGACACATGACAGTAGGTACATACTAGCCTTGTAACAGAACCACGCACACACATGACAGTAGGTACATACTAGCCTTGTAACAGAACCACGCACACACACGACAGTAGGTACATACTAGCCTTGTAACAGAACCACACAGACACATGACAGTAGGTACATACTAGCCTTGTAACAGAACCACGCACACACATGACAGTAGGTACATACTAGCCTTGTAACAGAACCACGCACACACACGACAGTAGGTACATACTAGCCTTGTAACAGAACCACGCACACACATGACAGTAGGTACATACTAGCCTTGTAACAGAACCACGCACACACATGACAGTAGGTACATACTAGCCTTGTAACAGAACCACGCACACACATGACAGTAGGTACATACTAGCCTTGTAACAGAACCACGCACACACATGACAGTAGGTACATACTAGCCTTGTAACAGAACCACACAGACACATGACAGTAGGTACATACTAGCCTTGTAACAGAACCACGCACACACATGACAGTAGGTACATACTAGCCTTGTAACAGAACCACGCACACACACGACAGTAGGTACATACTAGCCTTGTAACAGAACCACACAGACACATGACAGTAGGTACATACTAGCCTTGTAACAGAACCACGCACACACATGACAGTAGGTACATACTAGCCTTGTAACAGAACCACGCAGTCACATGACAGTAGGTACATACTAGCCTTGTAACAGAACCACGCACACACATGACAGTAGGTACATACTAGCCTTGTAACAGAACACGCAGTCACATGACAGTAGGTACATACTAGCCTTGTAACAGAACCACGCACACACATGACAGTAGGTACATACTAGCCTTGTAACAGAACCACGCAGTCACATGACAGTAGGTACATACTAGCCTTGTAACAGAACCACACAGACACATGACAGTAGGTACATACTAGCCTTGTAACAGAACCACGCACACACATGACAGTAGGTACATACTAGCCTTGTAACAGAACCACGCAGTCACATGACAGTAGGTACATACTAGCCTTGTAACAGAACCACGCACACACATGACAGTAGGTACATACTAGCCTTGTAACAGAACCACGCAGTCACATGACAGTAGGTACATACTAGCCTTGTAACAGAACCACACAGACACATGACAGTAGGTACATACTAGCCTTGTAACAGAACCACGCACACACATGACAGTAGGTACATACTAGCCTTGTAACAGAACCACGCACACACATGACAGTAGGTACATACTAGCCTTGTAACAGAACCACGCACACACATGACAGTAGGTACATACTAGCCTTGTAACAGAACCACACAGACACATGACAGTAGGTACATACTAGCCTTGTAACAGAACCACACAGACACATGACAGTAGGTACATACTAGCCTTGTAACAGAACCACGCACACACATGACAGTAGGTACATACTAGCCTTGTAACAGAACCACGCAGTCACATGACAGTAGGTACATACTAGCCTTGTAACAGAACCACACAGACACATGACAGTAGGTACATACTAGCCTTGTAACAGAACCACCACAGTCACACGACAGTAGGTACATACTAGCCTTGTAACAGAACCACGCACACACATGACAGTAGGTACATACTAGCCTTGTAACAGAACCACACAGACACACGACAGTAGGTACATACTAGCCTTGTAACAGAACCACACAGACACATGACAGTAGGTACATACTAGCCTTGTAACAGAACCACGCACACACATGACAGTAGGTACATACTAGCCTTGTAACAGAACCACGCAGTCACATGACAGTAGGTACATACTAGCCTTGTAACAGAACCACGCACACACATGACAGTAGGTACATACTAGCCTTGTAACAGAACCACGCACACACATGACAGTAGGTACATACTAGCCTTGTAACAGAACCACGCACACACATGACAGTAGGTACATACTAGCCTTGTAACAGAACCACGCAGTCACATGACAGTAGGTACATACTAGCCTTGTAACAGAACCACGCACACACATGACAGTAGGTACATACTAGCCTTGTAACAGAACCACGCACACACATGACAGTAGGTACATACTAGCCTTGTAACAGAACCACGCACACACATGACAGTAGGTACATACTAGCCTTGTAACAGAACCACGCAGTCACATGACAGTAGGTACATACTAGCCTTGTAACAGAACCACGCACACACATGACAGTAGGTACATACTAGCCTTGTAACAGAACCACGCACACACATGACAGTAGGTACATACTAGCCTTGTAACAGAACCACGCACACACATGACAGTAGGTACATACTAGCCTTGTAACAGAACCACGCAGTCACATGACAGTAGGTACATACTAGCCTTGTAACAGAACCACGCACACACATGACAGTAGGTACATACTAGCCTTGTAACAGAACCACGCACACACATGACAGTAGGTACATACTAGCCTTGTAACAGAACCACGCACACACATGACAGTAGGTACATACTAGCCTTGTAACAGAACCACGCAGTCACATGACAGTAGGTACATACTAGCCTTGTAACAGAACCACGCACACACATGACAGTAGGTACATACTAGCCTTGTAACAGAACCACGCACACACATGACAGTAGGTACATACTAGCCTTGTAACAGAACCACGCACACACATGACAGTAGGTACATACTAGCCTTGTAACAGAACCACGCAGTCACATGACAGTAGGTACATACTAGCCTTGTAACAGAACCACGCACACACATGACAGTAGGTACATACTAGCCTTGTAACAGAACCACGCACACACATGACAGTAGGTACATACTAGCCTTGTAACAGAACCACGCACACACATGACAGTAGGTACATACTAGCCTTGTAACAGAACCACGCACACACATGACAGTAGGTACATACTAGCCTTGTAACAGAACCACGCACACACATGACAGTAGGTACATACTAGCCTTGTAACAGAACCACGCACACACATGACAGTAGGTACATACTAGCCTTGTAACAGAACCACGCACACACATGACAGTAGGTACATACTAGCCTTGTAACAGAACCACGCACACACATGACAGTAGGTACATACTAGCCTTGTAACAGAACCACGCAGTCACATGACAGTAGGTACATACTAGCCTTGTAACAGAACCACGCACACACATGACAGTAGGTACATACTAGCCTTGTAACAGAACCACGCAGTCACATGACAGTAGGTACATACTAGCCTTGTAACAGAACCACGCACACACATGACAGTAGGTACATACTAGCCTTGTAACAGAACCACGCAGTCACATGACAGTAGGTACATACTAGCCTTGTAACAGAACCACGCAGTCACATGACAGTAGGTACATACTAGCCTTGTAACAGAACCACACACACACATGACAGTAGGTACATACTAGCCTTGTAACAGAACCACGCACACACATGACAGTAGGTACATACTAGCCTTGTAACAGAACCACGCACACACATGACAGTAGGTACATACTAGCCTTGTAACAGAACCACGCACACACATGACAGTAGGTACATACTAGCCTTGTAACAGAACCACGCAGTCACATGACAGTAGGTACATACTAGCCTTGTAACAGAACCACGCACACACATGACAGTAGGTACATACTAGCCTTGTAACAGAACCACACAGACACACGACAGTAGGTACATACTAGCCTTGTAACAGAACCACACAGACACACGACAGTAGGTACATACTAGCCTTGTAACAGAACCACGCACACACATGACAGTAGGTACATACTAGCCTTGTAACAGAACCACACAGACACACGACAGTAGGTACATACTAGCCTTGTAACAGAACCACGCACACACATGACAGTAGGTACATACTAGCCTTGTAACAGAACCACGCAGTCACATGACAGTAGGTACATACTAGCCTTGTAACAGAACCACGCACACACATGACAGTAGGTACATACTAGCCTTGTAACAGAACCACGCACACACATGACAGTAGGTACATACTAGCCTTGTAACAGAACCACGCACACACATGACAGTAGGTACATACTAGCCTTGTAACAGAACCACGCAGTCACATGACAGTAGGTACATACTAGCCTTGTAACAGAACCACGCACACACATGACAGTAGGTACATACTAGCCTTGTAACAGAACCACGCAGTCACATGACAGTAGGTACATACTAGCCTTGTAACAGAACCACACAGACACATGACAGTAGGTACATACTAGCCTTGTAACAGAACCACGCACACACATGACAGTAGGTACATACTAGCCTTGTAACAGAACCACGCAGTCACATGACAGTAGGTACATACTAGCCTTGTAACAGAACCACGCACACACATGACAGTAGGTACATACTAGCCTTGTAACAGACCCACGCAGTCACATGACAGTAGGTACATACTAGCCTTGTAACAGAACCACGCAGTCACATGACAGTAGGTACATACTAGCCTTGTAACAGAACCACGCACACACATGACAGTAGGTACATACTAGCCTTGTAACAGAACCACGCAGTCACATGACAGTAGGTACATACTAGCCTTGTAACAGAACCACGCACACACATGACAGTAGGTACATACTAGCCTTGTAACAGAACCACGCAGTCACATGACAGTAGGTACATACTAGCCTTGTAACAGAACCACACAGACACATGACAGTAGGTACATACTAGCCTTGTAACAGAACCACGCACACACATGACAGTAGGTACATACTAGCCTTGTAACAGAACCACGCACACACATGACAGTAGGTACATACTAGCCTTGTAACAGAACCACGCACACACATGACAGTAGGTACATACTAGCCTTGTAACAGAACCACGCACACACATGACAGTAGGTACATACTAGCCTTGTAACAGAACCACGCAGTCACATGATAGTAGGTACATACTAGCCTTGTAACAGAACCACACAGACACATGACAGTAGGTACATACTAGCCTTGTAACAGAACCACGCACACACATGACAGTAGGTACATACTAGCCTTGTAACAGAACCACGCACACACATGACAGTAGGTACATACTAGCCTTGTAACAGAACCACGCACACACATGACAGTAGGTACATACTAGCCTTGTAACAGAACCACGCAGTCACATGATAGTAGGTACATACTAGCCTTGTAACAGAACCACGCACACACATGACAGTAGGTACATACTAGCCTTGTAACAGAACCACGCACACACATGACAGTAGGTACATACTAGCCTTGTAACAGAACCACGCACACACATGACAGTAGGTACATACTAGCCTTGTAACAGAACCACGCAGTCACATGACAGTAGGTACATACTAGCCTTGTAACAGAACCACGCACACACATGACAGTAGGTACATACTAGCCTTGTAACAGAACCACGCACACACATGACAGTAGGTACATACTAGCCTTGTAACAGAACCACGCACACACATGACAGTAGGTACATACTAGCCTTGTAACAGAACCACGCACACACATGACAGTAGGTACATACTAGCCTTGTAACAGAACCACGCAGTCACATGATAGTAGGTACATACTAGCCTTGTAACAGAACCACACAGACACATGACAGTAGGTACATACTAGCCTTGTAACAGAACCACGCACACACATGACAGTAGGTACATACTAGCCTTGTAACAGAACCACGCACACACATGACAGTAGGTACATACTAGCCTTGTAACAGAACCACGCACACACATGACAGTAGGTACATACTAGCCTTGTAACAGAACCACGCACACACATGACAGTAGGTACATACTAGCCTTGTAACAGAACCACGCACACACATGACAGTAGGTACATACTAGCCTTGTAACAGAACCACGCACACACATGACAGTAGGTACATACTAGCCTTGTAACAGAACCACGCACACACATGACAGTAGGTACATACTAGCCTTGTAACAGAACCACACAGACACATGACAGTAGGTACATACTAGCCTTGTAACAGAACCACACAGACACATGACAGTAGGTACATACTAGCCTTGTAACAGAACCACGCACACACATGACAGTAGGTACATACTAGCCTTGTAACAGAACCACGCACACACATGACAGTAGGTACATACTAGCCTTGTAACAGAACCACACAGACACATGACAGTAGGTACATACTAGCCTTGTAACAGAACCACACAGACACATGACAGTAGGTACATACTAGCCTTGTAACAGAACCACGCACACACATGACAGTAGGTACATACTAGCCTTGTAACAGAACCACACAGACACATGACAGTAGGTACATACTAGCCTTGTAACAGAACCACGCACACACATGACAGTAGGTACATACTAGCCTTGTAACAGAACCACACAGACACATGACAGTAGGTACATACTAGCCTTGTAACAGAACCACGCACACACATGACAGTAGGTACATACTAGCCTTGTAACAGAACCACGCACACACATGACAGTAGGTACATACTAGCCTTGTAACAGAACCACGCACACACATGACAGTAGGTACATACTAGCCTTGTAACAGAACCACACAGACACATGACAGTAGGTACATACTAGCCTTGTAACAGAACCACGCACACACATGACAGTAGGTACATACTAGCCTTGTAACAGAACCACGCACACACATGACAGTAGGTACATACTAGCCTTGTAACAGAACCACGCACACACATGACAGTAGGTACATACTAGCCTTGTAACAGAACCACGCAGTCACATGACAGTAGGTACATACTAGCCTTGTAACAGAACCACGCACACACATGACAGTAGGTACATACTAGCCTTGTAACAGAACCACGCACACACATGACAGTAGGTACATACTAGCCTTGTAACAGAACCACACAGACACATGACAGTAGGTACATACTAGCCTTGTAACAGAACCACGCACACACATGACAGTAGGTACATACTAGCCTTGTAACAGAACCACGCACACACATGACAGTAGGTACATACTAGCCTTGTAACAGAACCACGCACACACATGACAGTAGGTACATACTAGCCTTGTAACAGAACCACGCACACACATGACAGTAGGTACATACTAGCCTTGTAACAGAACCACGCACACACATGACAGTAGGTACATACTAGCCTTGTAACAGAACCACGCACACACATGACAGTAGGTACATACTAGCCTTGTAACAGAACCACGCACACACATGACAGTAGGTACATACTAGCCTTGTAACAGAACCACGCACACACATGACAGTAGGTACATACTAGCCTTGTAACAGAACCACGCACACACATGACAGTAGGTACATACTAGCCTTGTAACAGAACCACGCACACACATGACAGTAGGTACATACTAGCCTTGTAACAGAACCACGCACACACATGACAGTAGGTACATACTAGCCTTGTAACAGAACCACGCACACACATGACAGTAGGTACATACTAGCCTTGTAACAGAACCACGCACACACATGACAGTAGGTACATACTAGCCTTGTAACAGAACCACGCACACACATGACAGTAGGTACATACTAGCCTTGTAACAGAACCACGCACACACATGACAGTAGGTACATACTAGCCTTGTAACAGAACCACACAGACACACGACAGTAGGTACATACTAGCCTTGTAACAGAACCACGCACACACATGACAGTAGGTACATACTAGCCTTGTAACAGAACCACACAGACACATGACAGTAGGTACATACTAGCCTTGTAACAGAACCACGCACACACATGACAGTAGGTACATACTAGCCTTGTAACAGAACCACGCACACACATGACAGTAGGTACATACTAGCCTTGTAACAGAACCACGCACACACATGACAGTAGGTACATACTAGCCTTGTAACAGAACCACACAGACACATGACAGTAGGTACATACTAGCCTTGTAACAGAACCACGCACACACATGACAGTAGGTACATACTAGCCTTGTAACAGAACCACACAGACACATGACAGTAGGTACATACTAGCCTTGTAACAGAACCACGCACACACATGACAGTAGGTACATACTAGCCTTGTAACAGAACCACGCACACACATGACAGTAGGTACATACTAGCCTTGTAACAGAACCACACAGACACATGACAGTAGGTACATACTAGCCTTGTAACAGAACCACGCACACACATGACAGTAGGTACATACTAGCCTTGTAACAGAACCACGCACACACATGACAGTAGGTACATACTAGCCTTGTAACAGAACCACGCACACACATGACAGTAGGTACATACTAGCCTTGTAACAGAACCACGCACACACATGACAGTAGGTACATACTAGCCTTGTAACAGAACCACGCACACACATGACAGTAGGTACATACTAGCCTTGTAACAGAACCACGCAGTCACATGACAGTAGGTACATACTAGCCTTGTAACAGAACCACGCACACACATGACAGTAGGTACATACTAGCCTTGTAACAGAACCACGCAGTCACATGACAGTAGGTACATACTAGCCTTGTAACAGAACCACACAGACACATGACAGTAGGTACATACTAGCCTTGTAACAGAACCACGCACACACATGACAGTAGGTACATACTAGCCTTGTAACAGAACCACGCACACACATGACAGTAGGTACATACTAGCCTTGTAACAGAACCACACAGACACATGACAGTAGGTACATACTAGCCTTGTAACAGAACCACACAGACACATGACAGTAGGTACATACTAGCCTTGTAACAGAACCACGCACACACATGACAGTAGGTACATACTAGCCTTGTAACAGAACCACACAGACACATGACAGTAGGTACATACTAGCCTTGTAACAGAACCACGCACACACATGACAGTAGGTACATTTCAATTTCAATTTCAATTTCAATTCCTTTATTGCATTCCACAATGTACATGAATAGGTGGTGGTGAACAATACTGTTGACACAATTGTGGACCCTGTAGGGCACAGCAAAATACATTATTCTTATTATTATATAGGACAAAAATGACTTATAGACTAACTTATCCTAATTATACAATTTCATTAAACATTCATGCATTATAATATTTTACATTAATTATCCATCCATTTCATTAAATTAAACATTAATTACATACTATTTAGAATCGAATTATGATGCAGTATTTCATATCGTTATTGTTTATATTTTATATTAATTTTCGAGCTGTATAGATTTGTCATTAAAATATTCATCTAAGCTGTAGTAGCATTTACTTTGCAATAGTTTTTTTAATTTATTTGTAAAAATAGTAATCTTTTTTTCATTTCTTATTAGTTCGGGTAGTTTATTATAAATTTTTATTGACATTACAAGTGGGCCGGAAGAATGCATTTTCAAGCGAGATGTTGGTAGATTTAGACGTGTTTTATGTCGGAGTGTGATTCTTGACTGTATGTCTTCACGTTTGGTGTAGAAGTCTTGGTGAGTGTGCGCAAATTTACAGATTTCCAATATATAAATACATGGCAATGTTAAAATCTTAAGTTTTTCGAAATGAGGTTTGCAGCTGTCGGTTTGTTGAATATTTACCAAGATACGAATTAACTTTTTTTGAGTAGTAAACAGTGATGGCGCGTCCGTGCTATTACCCCACATTATAACACCATAGCTGAGCCACGCATGGGCGTAGGCGTAGTAAGTAGCCAGAGCAGTCTCTAAGTTTGTGGTTTTTTTTATTTCGCGAAAAGCATACAAAAATGTTGAGAGTTTTGTTTTTATTTTCTGAATGTGAGATTTCCAATTAATGTTAGTATCTATAGTTAAACCTAATAATGAAAACTCGTTTACTAATTCTAATTTGTGGTTGTTAAAAGAGAAATTTACGTCTAGATGAGTTTTTTGATGGGGGTGGAATGATATAAGCTTAGTTTTCTTAAAATTAATTTCTAAATTATGTTCATTTAACCAGGATATTGTTTTAGTGAGAGTATTATTGAGGTTAATTTTTAACTCTTCGATATTATAACAGGGGGTGAGGATAGAAATGTCATCCGCAAACAAAACGCATGGCCCGGAATCTTGAATTGTTTTTGGAAGATCATTTATGTAAATAAGAAAAAGAAGACATCCACAGACACTCCCTTGCGGTATTGAGGCGGTTATAGCCTTACAGTCTGAACGGAACTTTTGTAGTTCGTTAGTTCTATTATTAAAGTATTCTGTTTCGACTAATTGCTTTCTGTTTGTCAGATAGGACTTAAACCATTTGTAGGATTTACCACGGATTCCCACTCCATGTAATTTATTTAGCAGTATTCTATATTGCACTTTATCATAGGCTTTGCTCATGTCTAGTAGTGTACCAATTGCGTATTTTTTACTATTTATTATATTTAGAGCTTCCTGTATAAATTTGTAAACAGCTAAAGTTGTGGATT
Source organism: Dicycla oo (assembly GCA_948252095.1). Taxonomy (NCBI): domain Eukaryota; kingdom Metazoa; phylum Arthropoda; class Insecta; order Lepidoptera; family Noctuidae; genus Dicycla; species Dicycla oo. The sequence goes on from OX411729.1 coordinate 788,350, forward strand.
TATTTTTACGAAAGCCATTTTGGCATTCGTCGAATACTTTGTATTTCTCGCAGAAGGCGTACACTCGATTACACATAGCTTTCTCAAAAATTTTTGAAGCAGTAGGCAGTAGAGCTATTGGACGATAATTGCTTGGGTCTTTTTTATCACCTTTTTTGTGTAAAGGTTTCACAAGTGCAATCTTTAGCTGATCAGGGAAGACGCCCTCTTCAAAAGATTGGTTTGTCAATTTATAGAAAGGTAGAGTGAGTTCGTCTGCACATTGTTTGAATAAACTTGGTGGGAGTTCGTCTATTCCGTAACTATTTTTGTTTTTTAGATTTTTTATTAAAAAATTTATTTCATATGGGTCTACAGGGCTTAGAAACATTGTGTTTTGGGTAGGAGAGAGCACAGGGGAACCTTTGGGCTTACTTGTTTGTGAACGGCTTTCCTCGCCGATCGAGGCAAAAAAGTTGTTGAAGATATCTGCAACTTCCTTGGGTTCAGATGTGATACTATTGTTGTTTGTTTGTAGTTTTATGTTGTTTTTTTCTTTTTTTATTGTTTTATTTTTTCGTTCTTTTATGATTCCCCACATAGTTTTGACTTTATTTGTTGATTTTTTAATTTTATTAATGTATTGTAATTTTTTTGCTGTGGTAACTAATTTTTTTAATAATTTCTCATATTTTTTGTAATATTTTGTTAATATTGGGTTATTAGTTTTTAACGTAAGTATTTTTAATAATCTTTTGTTTTTACTAGAGATTTTTATACCTTTGGTTAACCAATATTTTTTGTAGTTCGTTTTTATTTTTATTTTTCGTAATGGTATGCATTTGTTCAGGATGTTGGTTAGTGTATCATGAAAAGATTTGTAGTTTTCATCCATATTCTGGTTATTTAAAATAATAGAATTCCAATCGATAGTATTTAATGCAGATTTAAATTTTAATATATTAACTTTATTAAATAATCTCTTGTTTGTGTACCAAGTTGTTTGTTTAATGGGTGTATTCGGTATGGAGATATGTATTTCTGTTGCGCAATGATCTGAAAAACCTAATTCCTTAACCTTTGTGAAAAATTTATTAGTATTCAGGTTTGTAAATATTAGGTCCAAGCAAGTAGATGAAGATAGGGTAATTCGTGTAGGTTCTTTTATTTGTTGAGTAAGTTTATATTCTAACATTTGATCTAGAAGTTGATTAGACTTTCTATTGTTCTCCAAGATATTAACATTGAGATCCCCACCTATTATAACATTTAATTTGGAATACTTATCATTTACATTATTCAAAATTCTTCTTAATTGACTGTAAAATATATCCTCTTCCCTCTTATTCCAATAAATGGTTAATAATAAAATATTATGTATGGGTAATTCTACTGCGCATACTTCTACGATATATTCTATGGACATGTCAGTGATATCCTTTCTATCTATACAATCGATATGATCTTGCAACAAGATGCAGACGCCACCACCTGCGCGCCTACTACGGCAATAAGACGCTGCCATTTTATAACCGCTGAATTGGATAATATTTAGTTTTTCGTTTGATAGCCAAGTCTCTGTCAAACATACTGCGTTATAAATAGGGTTTTCTTCCAGAAATGCTTCTAATACATATTGTTTGTTATAAACACTTTGGATATTTTGGAAAAGGATTTTGAATTGATTTTTAAATTCATGGGCATTAGTCCCGAAAGGAATGGTTAACAGAAGAATTTATATCACTAGTTATTTGTGAATCAATAGTATAGAAAAGATTTTGTGTTTCCGTGTCTGTTTCCGAATTTTGCTGTAGTTTTTGGAAATTATCAACTTCTAAATGAACAGCATTTAGTACCGTTAAATCATAAATCAGGTCTTTTAGATCGGACATTATTATTTCTTGACCTTTATAATTCAAGGTCCCAAAACGCTGGCTGTATGTTTCAATAGTAAAAGGCAAATTTAAGTTAGTATCCAAAATAAAGGCATACTTATAGGTCTCGGCGTCCATAAAGAGTAAGTTATTAAAGGCTTCCACTCGGCTATTGAACATAACATTAGAGTTGTTCATATATTTAAATGTTGGTAAACAAATTATAAAGTTGGTATGATTAAAAGGTACCAGATATTCATGAATGGACAATACAAGATTTCGATAGTTTTGTGTCCTCCGAAAATCTTCCTCACCAATATAAATAACACAATAGTCTGATTTAGTCAAATTTCGAACTTTTCCATTGATTTTACTTAGGATATATTCTATTCCACAATTAGGTGTACGGTAGTGACAGACTTCATAATTACATAAAAGTGTCCTTTCTATTAAAGTGTTTAGTCTGTTCGAGGCTTCACTACTTACGAAACATATTTTTTGCTTTGTAGACGTTATCGAAGCTGGCGATGGGGTATCCGGAATTTTAGTATGGCAAATCTTTTGAGTGCAGACTGATTTGTTTGTGTAGTTGCTATCTTGACTTACTGGTTGGATCTTATATGTTGGTGTGTTTTCCGATTTGCCACTATTCTTTTTCGTGTTCTTCTTTGGCGTAGCTTTGTGTTTTACAGGAGTACATGCAATTTTTTTAAACATTTCATTCTTCTTCATTAAATCTTCGTTTATTTGCTTTAGTTTATTATTTTCTAATGACAAATTTTCAATTTCATTGTGGGCGCTATTTAGTTGTAATGATAATTCCTCAATCCTATCCTTCATTATCTTTAATTGTTGAACAGTTTCATCATCATCTGGCACACCTGGCATACTGTTTGATGTGTAATTCAATGTTTGTGAAATTATGTCACTTTCATTTAGTTCCGAATTGTCTGATTGTGTGCGCATGCGACGGAAAGTAATGTACATACTAGCCTTGTAACAGAACCACACAGACACATGACAGTAGGTACATACTAGCCTTGTAACAGAACCACGCACACACATGACAGTAGGTACATACTAGCCTTGTAACAGAACCACACAGACACATGACAGTAGGTACATACTAGCCTTGTAACAGAACCACGCACACACATGACAGTAGGTACATACTAGCCTTGTAACAGAACCACACAGACACATGACAGTAGGTACATACTAGCCTTGTAACAGAACCACGCACACACATGACAGTAGGTACATACTAGCCTTGTAACAGAACCACGCACACACATGACAGTAGGTACATACTAGCCTTGTAACAGAACCACGCACACACATGACAGTAGGTACATACTAGCCTTGTAACAGAACCACGCACACACATGACAGTAGGTACATACTAGCCTTGTAACAGAACCACACAGACACATGACAGTAGGTACATACTAGCCTTGTAACAGAACCACGCACACACATGACAGTAGGTACATACTAGCCTTGTAACAGAACCACGCACACACATGACAGTAGGTACATACTAGCCTTGTAACAGAACCACGCACACACATGACAGTAGGTACATACTAGCCTTGTAACAGAACCACACAGACACATGACAGTAGGTACATACTAGCCTTGTAACAGAACCACGCAGTCACATGACAGTAGGTACATACTAGCCTTGTAACAGAACCACGCACACACATGACAGTAGGTACATACTAGCCTTGTAACAGAACCACGCACACACATGACAGTAGGTACATACTAGCCTTGTAACAGAACCACACACACACATGACAGTAGGTACATACTAGCCTTGTAACAGAACCACGCACACACATGACAGTAGGTACATACTAGCCTTGTAACAGAACCACGCACACACATGACAGTAGGTACATACTAGCCTTGTAACAGAACCACACACACACCAAAAAGCACCAAAAATGAGAATTTTTTTTCAAACAAACTAAATAGCTTACAAATCAGAGTAAAACGCAACCACCCTTTATAAATATATTTAACTGACCTTAGATACTTAGGTAACAGAGCGGCAATGTCGCCAGGCATACAATGACTGCTCGAGCTGTCGACTGCTCTCGCGCAGTTACCTCCGCCCGCACTCTTCATTCCATATCACGCGCGCTTCCCGTCCGCACGCTTGTTTCTTGAGCAAAATGGACGACGTAGATTGTGACGCGTTAATCAGTGCAAATAAATCGCAAGAACTTAATTGTTATATTATCTATGTTGCTACTGATTTGAATGACGAGCAGTTGGTATCAACTGCGCCAGCAGTTATCAATGGCAGCTTCAAGCTGTTGCCTATGACTGCAAGAGCGGTCCGTGTATGTTGATCAATGGCTAACTGCTCGAGCAGTCCGTATATGGCGGCCTTTAGGCCTCCACTCGCGCTGGCTTTTATGTTATGTAAGTAGGTAAGGGTGCGCGTACTTCACGCGCACAACATCATTCACAATAAAAACACTAAATTTTTACATTCTCGGTGTGTCCTGCAATCCCATTAATGCACAAATTATACCGACGGAGAATGTATTCAGTGTATTCTGATGCCGTGTAAGTTACACGAGGCATTGTTGAACACTTTAATTACTCACACACACAACCAAAGTTTAATTACGTGTCATATCACAATAAAAAAAACAGTCAATCACAAAAAATCACGAACACTAAATAATAATAATCCCAAGTTACGTGTCCTGTCACAATAAAGCGCGCGCGCATGAGCCGCACAGAACATAGACGTTCCGAAAGGATAGCATCGGCGCACTGAACCAAATGTTTTGTAGAGGCCCACCGATGGCAGGGATCTAGGATGCAATAGCAACACACTGACCTATTATTTTACGCGCGGGATGTCTTGCTATGATTGTCACTCTCGTCATAAAAGTGCGTTTCGCTTTTTAGCGAAAATTGATTGTACTTGTGACTTGCGTCAGAGCGGCAACAACGCATCGATTTATCGTTTTAAAGACATAACCAGCTGTTAGGAAAGATACATCGTGTTCAAACGGGACAAAAACTTTTAAAATTATTTGCGACTAAACTACTGCTCCTATTTAATTGATTTTTGGTAAAGCGCTTGAAAATGGTACGTACTATAGGCAGGCCACAGGAAAGCCTCCATGTTGTATCAACGCTGTATATATTTACTTACAAGTGGCCTCTCTTTCTAACGCGTAACTCTTATACCTTCTCACCACGTTAGGGTTGTCATCTATACCATTCCGTAACCGACCGCAGGCAACTTCATAGAAATTCAATTCGTTTTCTAGAAATACAATAGAAACCGGCGTCACGTCGCCTGCTGCTGCCGCCTGCGGCCGGTACTTTAATTTGTTTAGTCTCCATTATTTATCAATATGTACAGACGCCAGCAGGTCAAGCTACCCGAAACTGTCAAATTTTCCAATCAAACTTGAACCTAATGATTTAGCGATAAAGTTGAAAATCTATTAAAGAAATTGACAGATTGTAGTAGCTTGATGTGCTGGCGTCTGTACCTACGTAATTGGGCAAATAAAAAGTATGTACGAATACCCTGTTCTGTACGTAATCAAAAACTATTTAGTCATGGTTTTGGTTAGTCCGTGGTAGGTACCCACCAAAACAAAAATACTATTTAAATAGGTACTTTCCTACCTATACTTATCAAAACCTGAACCTGACCTTGTAAACAGAACTTATAAGTACCTAACTATAACATAATAATAATAATAATTAATATTCTAACTACATAAACACGGGTGACATAAAGAATAACAAATGCAAACATTCAGTAGGTAGATGTAGGTACTTACCATTACTAATTACTTATAGGTAGACGTGCATTTCTTTTCCTTTCGGTGTAATTTGGAAGTGAAAAAAAACCTGAGGTTCGGATCCTTATAATAATAAAGATCCAAATTTAAGTAACGGATTTATGCAGCCAAATGCGATGCAATATAGTTTTGCCTTCATTTTAATCATTTTCGTTTTAGTATCTTGCGACGAACTGCCGACGCAACGCGGCGCGTAAGTACCTACCTATTGAATTGACGTGCGACCAAGCAGCGCGCGGCAGTCCTACTGAATTGGCCCCGTCAGAAGGGCCCGCCGCGTACTTGTAGCTTCATACCTAAACTGCGGAGTGTCCCATCTGTATTAATCTGTGCTAATACCAAACTTTTGCAACACTGTCTAAACGTCACAAGAAATTATTCAGTGGTAACTGTCATAGACTACTTTATCTATATAGTAAATAAAAGGCAAAAGTGATTTACTGATGTATCAACGCACAGGCCAAACCCTTAAGGCTAGAAAATTGAAATTTCGCACACGTATTCCTCATATGACGAAGGCATTCACTAATCTCGAGGATGTATTAGCACATAAAACATTGCAATTGTTATTAACAAATTAAAAAAAAAGATGGCATTTCGTTTTTTGTTAATTACTCAAAAACTCTCAATATTTAAGTAATTTTGAAAAAAGATTCTTAAAGAAGAGGAAATTTCCGATGAAAAAGTCCCGACTTCCAAAACTCTATCTCCATTATTTATAATTTTGAAAATAGGGCTCAGGGAGGCCGTTACGGCATGCGCGGGTCGCCGCTAAAGAAAGTGCACCAGATATATATATATATTTTTTTATAACATATTAGAATGTTATATTAAAAATTAAAAAAATAAATCAAGAATCATCTGTACACCTAAAAAAATCCTCGTTGGAAAAAAAAATTAAGTAAATTTTTCAAAATCAGCTGTTCAGTACATTTATGTTCGCATAATTCGTCAAAATGTACTGAACAGCTGATATTTTTGCGATTTCAGGTTTGGTCCCATAAGAATAAGAATAAGAATAGAATAAGAATATTATTTATTTGCAAGAATACGAGTAAAATAAGTTGACAAAAAGTAATATACATAGTTTTCCGTTATATTCTACCAGGTATCTGGTGTGCAAATCTTAGTTATATGTACACAAACACAAAATTTACAAGTAAAACAGTAAAATTTAAATTATTAAAACGAACAAACATACAATCAATAATAAACTAAAAAAAATAATAATCCGAAACTAAAAATTAAAATTTAATATTCAATAAAATGTAAATAGGAGAGGTAAATAAAAATACAAAGTTATATCAATACTTTGTCCATTAAAAACTCGGAAATATTATAATAGTTTTTTTGTAATAGAAAGTTCTTTAGTTGTTTTTTAAATAAGTTTACATTTAATTGTTTAATGTGTGGCGGAATATGATTGAATATAATTGGTGCCATGCAGAACACACTTTTATGCATCAGTGCTGTATTGGACTTTCTTACACATAATCTATTATAATCCCGTCGACTTCGGGTATTAGTATCTGATAGGTTATTAAAAAGCTTTGGGTTTGTTTTAACGAATACCGCAACCTCATAAATGTATAATGATGGGAGAGTTAATATTTTATTTTTGATGAAATATGGCTTACACGTATCAGTACATTTTAGTCCAAACATCGCTCTGAGGCACCTTTTTTGTAACTTAAATATTAGTTCTCTATTACACGAGTTGCCCCAAAAAATAACACCGTATCTTAAGATTGAGCCAACGATGCCATGATATGCAGAAAGCAGAGCGTCGGTACCTAAGATCGAAGACAGTTTATAGAGAGCATAAGCAGATTTGCTTATTCTTTTGCTTAATTCCTCTGTGTGTATTTTCCAGTCCAGCCTTTGATCTATATTTAAACCTAAAAATTTGGTAGTACCTATGTTTTCAATAATTTTGTTACCGTGTTCTATTAACATATTACAAGCCTTTGGTCGTTGACTGAACAACATTAATTTTGTTTTATCAATATTTATCTTAAGATTATTGTTATCTAGCCATGTGATTATCGATTGAATGGTTTTATTAATTTCATTTTCTAATTGTAAATCTTTGGTGTTATTAATAGTCACGGTGCTGTCATCGGCAAATAGTGACATGTGATGAATGGTTACTTTTGGTAGATCATTGATATAAATTAAAAATAACGGGGGTCCTAGCACGCTCCCCTGTGGTACACCATACGTAATTAATCGTTTATTTGATCTAAATATTAATTCGCATTTAGTCTTTGGATCTATCTTCGAAATTTCCACGTATTGATTCCTATTTATTAAATATGACTCTAGCAATTTTAATATGGTTCCTCGAATCCCATAAGCTTCTAACTTCTTAAGCAAAATCTTATGGTCCACGTAGTCGAAGGCTTGGGTCATATCGCAATATACGGAGCACACGGGTATTTTGCTGTCAACATTTGTGATGACTTTATTCAAAAAATCGTAGACAGCCATGTTAATGGTTTTATTTTTTCTGAAGCCTTTTTGTTCCTCAGTTAAAATGTTATATTTTTCAAAAAAATTGTAAAGTTGTTCGTAGATATATTTCTCAAAGACTTTTGAAAAAATTGGTATGAGCGCAATCGGTGTATAGCTCCCCATGTTTTCCCTGTTGTTTTTTTTTGAATAGTGGTTTAACTACAGCTGTTTTGAGATGGTATGGAAAAATACCAGTTGTAATACACAAATTAACAATGTAACTTATATGGACACTAATATAATGAGAAACATATTTAATAATTTTTGTCGAAATACCATCATGTCCTACGCTATTGGTATTTTTTAAGGATTTAATTATATCCTGTATATCATTGGAAGTGCTTGGTGCCATAAACATAGAATTATTCAATATTGGAATATTTGATGTTACTTTAATGCCATCTCGAGTTATAGGCTTAATTTTATCAATGAAGAAGTCATTAAAAGCTTTTGCTATATGTCGCGGATGCGTTTCTGTTTTATTTCCAATTTTAATACTTGTGATAGAACTTTTTGGCAGATTTAGTTTTGCTTGATTTATAATTCCCCATGTGGTTTTCGACTTGTTAATGGATGTTTTAATTTTGTATGCATTTTGCGCGCGCTGTGTAAGTTTAATAATTTTCTTGTATTTAGTAGCGTAGTTTTTTAATTCTTTTTTAGTAGTGTCATTTGGTTTGAATCTGTAACGCCACAACAATTGCCTCTTCTTTCTACTACATGTACTGATGCCACGTGATACCCATTGAGGTTTTTGGTATGTTTTTATTGTAACTTTTCTTAGTGGAAAGCAAAGGTCATAAAACAATGTAAAAGTCTCTATGAACAAGTTATAAGCTACATCGGGGTCATCAGTTTCGTAGATTTCAGAAAAGGAGATATTTTGTAAACAGTCTTTAAACTTTTTTATGTTGTCATTATTATAATCACGTCCTTTTATATACCAGTGATCTAGTAAACAGATACGATTTATAGGACATCTTAATATTTGACATGTGTGGTCAGACAAGGCAAATTCTATTACTTCTGATTTGCATTGTTTATATAGATTATGTGCAAAATTGTCGATACATGTCTTACTTTTTAATCTAGTAGGCTGTTTTATTTCTAATTTTAGATTAAAATTAAGCAAAAGACATTCAAATTCAAGTGTGATACTATTATGTTTTAAAATGTCAATATTGAAGTCGCCGCATATTATAATATTTCGTTTGCGTTTCTTTTGTACGTATTGTAACAATCTATCTAGGTGTTCAAAAAATAAAGGTAGATTATTTGAATTTGGTACTCTATATATACATATCACAATGGTGTCTGACTGTCCTAATTCAATTGCACAACATTCGAAAATACTATTTTTTGAAAATTTATTGATATCAGGAATATCGTTCCACTGATGTCCCTTTTTTACCAATATACATGTGCCACCTCTCTTGGTATCTTTTCTACTGAAGCATGCAGCTAGGTCGTAGTTGGGTAATAAAAGATATTGTTCAGAGCCAGACATCATAAAATGTTCAGTAATGCAGATTACATCAATGTGTATCTTCTTCTCAGTTAATAAAACTCCTCTAAGCATACAGTGAGATCGTCAGATTTATTAATTAGTCCGGCTATATTTTGATGTAGTATATTTATATGTTCTTCATAGAAAAAACTGGGTTTTCGATTCATTGTTGTCAGTGAGAAGAGCGGTTGTGTGTAGAGTATTATTTGTTAGAAGGGGCTCTGTAATAGCATTTCCTGGATTTTCAATGGTGTAAAAATTCTTTATATCCCATATGAGGTTATAAATATACTTAAATAATCTGCATGCCGTAGTTATTCACCGAGTCGGTGCTTTTACTAAACATTTTGTAATCATATGTGAGGTTTTTATTTGACTCCAAAAAGTAAGCATGCTCGTGTGTCAATATGTCCAGATAGAGTAAATTGTTGAAATTTTCTACTCTCCAATTAAACATGTTATTATAGTCGCCAAGCTTGTAGGTCGGTGTACATATTATAACATTGGTATGTTTCACTTTTTGTAATGTTGATCGAATACAGAAGATCATATGAAAATAGTCTTTGGTTCTGTTAAAATCTTCTTCACCTACTAGTATAATGCAAAAATCATTCATTGTAAATTTTTCTAGTTTAGTTTCTATTCCGTTAACCAGCTGTTCCGTTTTGCAGTGTGGCAATAGATAATGACATATTTCATTCTGCTTCTGAAGAGTAGTTTCTGCGATTGATCTTATTTTGTTCATTTTGTTTATACTCAGAATACAGATTCTACTTTGTACTATATTTTGTTTAGTTGGTGCAATATTTTTACTTTTACATTTAGTCACTTGTTGTGCCCTTGTAATTTGTTCTTTTTCTGTTGTGGGAGGTGACGCTGCCGACAACGGTATGTTTTCTATGTCCTGTGTAGTTATTGATGCTTCTGTCAGGGTTTTTTTCTGTCTTACTTGATTTTTTTTACTTGGTGTTGCTACTTTTGCTTTTTCTGGGATGCCGGACCTTTTTTTGTACTGGTCATTCTTTTGCAGTAAATCATCATTTTCTTGTTTAAGGTTACTGTTTTCTGCTGACAAGGACTCGATTTCTTGGTGTGCACTATTCAGTTCCAATTCGAGTATATGAATTCGTTCTCTCAATTTCGTAATTAGGTCATTATGATGAGGATCATTGTCGTTACTCGATATATCGGGTAGACTGTTTGTTGAATCATCTAGCGTTTCGTTTAATATTTCGCTTATATTATTTGCAGTCTTATTCGATTTTGAACGCTTGTTTCGAAACGTAATATTCTCGAGAAAGTTCTTTGTTGTTTTGTAGGTTACTTGTAAACAGTTGAGAAGTGATTTTTTTTTTTTGTAATAGGCTATGCAACGAAAAACCCACCAACAGTATTAGGTATCAATTATTATTAGGTATCCTTCAATCCAACTTCTAGTGTCTTAGTCTTCTTTCCCTAGTGTTAGCGTTCAGAAAAATCGACATTAAATAATACAGCTGTTAGCGGCATTACAGAAATACATGCGTAATATAACGTCTTCAGCGTGCAACTTATTGGTACAGCGGTACAGCGTTTTTATTGAAAACAGCAAAATTTGAGTTTGCGTGTTAGTAAAATAAGTGCTTCAAGAGATGCGTAAAGCAAAAAACGTTTAAGTGTTGCAGAAACGTTAAAGCGATTTTTATATTTACGGACAAACTGGAGCTCCTTCGTATTGCAGCGGCCGAAAGGTCTTAAGCGCCGTGTAATACGCGTCGCTTACGCGTGTGAGTTCACAGGTCACTGAGGTCACAACGCACGCACACACACCTGTGTATGTTATGAAATAATTTTAGAATGGTGCTGTACATTGTTAAATTAATGCGATAACTTTTTCATGTTATGAAAACACACTGAGAACACGGAGTTTATAACAGTTAAATCTTAAGCTCTTAAAAATAAAGGAGGGTTCAAATTGCACTTCGACTTAATATGAACACAGTCCAAAATTATTAGTTCTAAATACTAAAAAGACGGAAAGAATATTGTTCACTTATATAACTATTTATCGACCAAATTAGCAGGCGTGTTCGAAATATAAAATAAAAAAATACAAAAAGTATTCTCGGACTGTGGGATGCGAACCACGGCACTCGTGCACTGCATGCGTTCACTTATTCACTCAGTCAATCATGTTACAGCCCGCGGCACGTAAGTTGGCAAGGTTTTGGCGTAGTGGGGGTAAGTTCGCGCATGCTACACTTATTGCAACAAAAAAATGGTCACTTTTATTGCTTGTCATTATTCTGTGGTTATTACGATAATTTATTTTTAAACATAACCATTTAGAAGAAAGTTAAAGAAAGGAGAAGAATTCGTGAAGTATATTAGAAGTAATAAATAAAATATACAGGGTTATTTGTAAAACACCAACAACCTCTTAAGAGGTCATTGTATTCATCATTATGAACAACTTTTACTATGGGAACAAACCTGAAATCGCGAAAAAAAAATCAGCAGTTCAGTACATTTATGTTCGCATAATTCGTCAAAATATGTAACAGTACACATCATAAACCATTTTTCTGCCAGTCTACGTATAATGGTATTTGTTTGTGGCATTATCTAAATTTAAAAATTCAAACAAAACAATAACAAGAACTTGTAACAAAAGTTCAACAAAAACCAATGTTACAATTTTAGTGCACGCAAGTGTACTCGGGAGCGAATGGAACGTGGACGCGACGCGAGAGACAAGGGTCGACTGACCAACCAATCGCGCGCTCGGAATGATGCTACCTCATTCCCCGCGTCCCGCTCGCGACCAAAGAGATCTAAAAAATGACTTCTGCGCATCTAACGACTCTTGCCAACTTACGTGCCGCGGGCTGTACAATTTATGTGATGAAATTAAGGGTCACTTTATGGACTGTTTTTTTTAGAAACTTCGTTAAAATTAGGACGCCTTGTTTGAAATTTATTTTAAAAAAGAACCGACGCGCAGTTTGAATGTTTCTGTACTTATCGTTATTTAATTTTATTGATGTTTACTTATATTACTATTGATTTAGAACTGTTTATAAGATGTAGGTAATGAGTAATGTTTGTTTTTATTATTGTTTAAGTCACTATTTAACACAAACACATTGATTTAGGTTCTGTTTACACATCACAACTTCAAACCTCTATAACAAAGTCCACTGTGAGTTCGGTTTAGATAACAATTTTAGATAATATTTACACTGCTTAGTTCGGTTTAGATAACAATTTTAGATAATATTTACACTGCTTAGTTCATTTTGTCATAACATTTAACACGAAATTATTACTTTAAACATTTTTAAGTATTAAATTACACGGAGCGGGTTGTTTACGTGACGCATGCGCGCGCATCACACTCACGCGCGCATCACAGTCATAGTAAAAGTTGTTCATAATGATGAGTACAATGACCCCTTAAGAGGTTGTTGGTGTTTTACCAATAATCCTGTATACTTGCCTAAAAAGATCACGCGATAAAAGTTGATTAAAGTTTATTAATTTGTTTATAAGTATTTTTTTATTATTAGAAAAAAACACCAAACAAAAGTTAAATTATTATTAGAACTTAAAACGGGATATTTACCATGTATATTAAGTTTTATATCGGAAAGTCGAAAAACTTAATATACATGGTAAATATCCCGTTTTAAGTTCTAATAATAGTGTTAGTGACCATGTCGGTTTAGAAACTTATAAAAGTTAAATTATTGCTGTTTTCGTATCTAACAATACATCCTCGAGCAACATTTTTCTAGACGTCATTCCTATTTCGTCATTCCTATTTTTTTATTATTCCTTCTCATATTTTTAGGAGCTTTATCAAGAATTAACACGTTTTTTTAGCTTGTTGACTGGCCTATAAGTATTGTTAAGTATCTCAAGACTTTCAGAACACCCCACGTATTATGTATTTATTTTATTTTAAATTTTATTCGTTTGTTTTATGATTTTAATGAATTTCTGGGTTTAAATTGACATTAATTAATTAATTTAAAGATGATTGTAATTTAACTTTTGATTTATTTTACAATTTGATTTTCTGCACTTCAGTTATTTGTTTTATAGTATTATCACAGTCTATGATTATTGTGGTTTGTATTTTAATGATTGGTTACTTACATAATTTTTAAGTATACCTACTAACATAAATATGGATCACTGTGTCTGATTGAAATAAATATATTATATTATTATTTTGGCGAGGTCCTTGAAGGCCTAAATCCTAACTGCCGTTTAGATAAAATTAATTTATCCTCCAAGTATTTAAATAGCCTTTTATTTATTATTTTTTCTAATATTTTAGACATAGAAGGCAGTTAGGAAATAGGTCTATAATTTGTCACTTGATCTTTAGTGCCTAATTGATAAATAGGGACAACAACAGTTTTTTTAGGCACTCGGGAAAAAGACCTGTGTCTAAACATTTTTAGAAAATATAAGTTAATGGCGGTACCAATATGTGCCTGAACTGATCAATTTTTTTTAAATATTTTATCCCAGCCAACCGCACAGTCATCCTTTAAACTCATAATTATTGTTTCAACTTCAGTTTCGTCGGTGTCCAGCAACACAAAGGACGATAAAATAGTGCCACACGTAAATAGTGTGCTTGTTAGATATTGTGATTGGCCCCGAACCTTTTCAGCCAAACATTTTCCAACATTAACAAAAAAAAAAAAATTATTTGCAATGTTGGCAGATGTTAAGTGTGCTGAGTGTGCTTGTAGTAACATGAAGATGACTGATTGTGTTTCGAGTTATACGTTACACTTTTAATAAAATTCGATTTTTTTTACTATTACTACCAGGTTTTTCTAGTGCAATTTTATCGTAGTTGCTTTATTTTTTTATTTTTTAAGAGATACGATAGGTACGATATCGTTTATACAACAGCTGCAAAATTAGATTATCTGGATTAGATTTTGCTTTCATATGCAGTTTATCTCTATTGTCATACAACGAATGAGTCCTGCCGCGACCCATGGTTTTATATTGTAGGTTTTGTTATTTAGCCTCGGCTAAATAACAAAACCTACACGAACACGGTCATATCTCGATATGACCGTGTTCTTCTGAATTGCATGTTGTCGAAATTCTTAAAAACACGGCGAATATTTTGGGTTAGTATGGTATCGGTTAGTGGACTAGTGTGGAGGAACACTGTGTCGTGTGGCGTTGAACACTACTATTGCTTACAGTGTTCAACGCCACAAACATGGGATTCATATGCAAATAAATTATCTAGTCATTAATTTATTAATCATTAATCATAATTATATAATTACATAATTACAACTATGTATAAAAAAAACAATAACAAGGGCTAGAAAAACGTAATTAGTGGCGCTCTTAGGCGCCTCCATAACCAACGGTATTTATGTACCTCTTTTCAGCCATTATTGTTGCTGGGCAGTCAGCAGCACTTGTTTTGTGATTGCTCGGCTTTTTAAAGTGCAAGCAAGTAGCGCATTTTGGTTCCTCAGCCTTCTTTGCCCTGATCACCCCAGTGGCCACAAGTATATGTGGTCTCCCGGCATGATTTGGCCGCATGTCCGTACAGTTATGCTACTCTCTAAGGTTTAGAGCCTTAGGACCTGCCGCGGCAGCGCTGCACTCAAGGCTGTAATCCTTAGAGAATAGCACCCCTGCTGGTACTTATGTCTGGTACTTATGCGTGTTACTAAAGTCTCTCACAGGGCATGACGACCAATTTACAAACACAAACAAACAAACTTGTCTGATTGTGAAAATTCCCTTTCTATGAGAGTATGTGAGTTGTGCCATCCTGCTTATTAGTACCCACATACATAACTACTTACGTAGGTAAATGAATAGAACATGGTGGTCGAGTTTTTTGTTCGTTGTTTATTCCGTGTGCGTCATACATACCACGCTAGTGTCTATGTACTACCAAACATGTTTTTATACAGAAACAAATGTCTGAAACATATTGTTTTTTGTGATCACGTTATTAAGGCTCAGATATATGCCAATGACTTTGAGTGGTTAGCTTGCGTGTTCTGTGCTGAGCTCACGCAAGCACGCGGGTGTTTCTTCAAATCGGCAAAAAAATGTGTTATTCTTATATAAAAAATTGTCTTCAGTGATACGAGTATATCTAGGATAAAGGCAGAAATAAGTTTTACATTTTCATTTCGAAACTGGGCAAATCTTGTATACGATCTTCAGTGGTTTCATTCAAATTCTAAATTTAAAAAGATCTAGAAATCGTCATTGCCCACAACGTTCACATGAAAGATATACTTATAAGATTTTTTTTTTATAACCGTGCATGAATAATCATCATATGTGTTCTCGTATTTACACATAATTATGGTAATATTTGTTACTATTTTATTTAAAAAATATAATGTATTATTTAACAATTTAAACATTTGTCACTACTTTTGGGTCATCACCCGCAACAGGGCAAAAATATATAAAAAGTGGCAACATTTTTAAACTCCCAATCATGCGCGGCATCCACCCGCCTTTCTTCCCGTGTATTCAGTCGTCTTTTAGTATACGTACGATGTGCACGCGTTCTTTTGGCATAAAATTCTGTTTAAAGTGTTTCTCCGAAGTCTTCGTTGGCAAAAACATCATTACCCTAATTTCGGATTACTCGGTGAGTCATAAATGTATACATTTTCTATTTCTATTATTGTTTCACATTAATATATGTACAAAATTTCCACTGTAACATGAATTCTTTATAAAGGTTTTAAACAAGTTATGACATGTTTTGTTCAAATTCGTCATAGCCAGTAACGTCATTGCCGGGATATTTCGGGTTCCGGGTAATGACGAACGTTTGAAGGTAATGAACAACTTGCTGAGTGTAATGACAGATTGTTGCGTGTGATGACACTTGTGTGTATGTTCAATTTTCTCCAAAATCGAATTTAGTTCATATAAAGTTGTCAGTCAATTGAGGTATTTATTATTAGAATCGTCCCAGGGGAATACTCAATTATAATAATATTAGTGCGAGAGGGTGGCACGGCACAGCAATCTTAAACTTGTTCATTACTTTAACATCGTGGTCGGGTTTTTGATTTTAATTTTAAGTATAATGTCCTTTTTAATTTATTTTCAGATATAGCCAAAGTAAAAAAGGGGAAATAGGACCGCCTTGCTCAGCAGAGGCTTTGAAAACGACGTCGTTATTTAGAAATTAAAAATGACCCTAGATTATATGCTATCCAAAAAGAAAAACAGAGAGCACGTTATTTGAAAAGAAAGGCTGAAAAAAAGATAACTTTAATTAAAGAAAAAAGCAAAGCAAAACAAAAACTACAAAGACAGAAATGGAAAGAAAATTCAAAACGTTATAGAAATAACAAGAAAGTAGAAAGTAATCAATTACCAGATCCCGAAAAAAATTATATTATTGAAAATAGAGGTTTTGTTCAAGAAAATTTAAAAGATCCATTAAATGGCATTGGAGGACGGGTATATTCAACAAAAGAAGTTTCATTGATTGTAAGAAGAGTATGTTACAAGGAAAAGAAAAAACAGGAATATTTAAGGGAAGTGATAAAGATATTAAAATGACAAAATGCGATGTATAGAATGAGAAAACATAGACGTCAACAGAGAAAAGATAAACTTAGCGAAAAAGTTGAAGGAAATGAAAAATTGCAATCAAAGAAAACTTACAAGTAAACCGCTATTAAATTTTCTCCGAAATTTAAAATACCAAAGAAATCCCCAAAAAATACCAATTCATTGCAACCAAAAATATCGGGTACCATAACGGACACAGATATTGATACCTGCCTTTTTTAATGATGATAATAACAGTGTCATTAGAGCAGGTAAAAAGGAATTTATAACAAAAAACAAAATACGACACCAGAAACGATTTTTAACAGCATCTTTAAGAGAACTATATAAAAAATTTAAAGATCAAACAAACAGTAAAATTCATTATTCAACTTTTTGCAAAGAAAGGCAATTTTGGGTCTTATTTCCAAAACCACAAGATAGAGACACTTGTTTATGCCAAGTCCATACAAATATGGATCTCTTGATTAGTGCCTTAAATAAGGCCTACATTTTAAAATCCAAAAGTTCTGCGGAGCTCCTAAAAACATTGTGTTGTAACACAACAAATCCAGTTTGTTTAGAAAGAACATGTGCAAATTGTGCAGAAAGAGTTCCTGAATATATGGAATTTTCTAACGATATGCCTATAACGTTTTACGAATGGAAAAGGGTAATTAAAGAAATCACTACAAACAAAGGTGTCCAGAAGAAAAAACAGATAATAAGCAAGGAGAAAAATAAGGAAGAACCCTTAAAGTTGATTCGAAGATCGGAAACAGCTTTGCCTAAATTCTTTGCACATTCTTACAAGATTTTAAAACAGTATACAGTCATGAAAAATTTAAGAGAAAATTTGAGATTTGATGAGACAATAATTCATGTAGATTTTTCCGAGAATTATGCACTTAAGTATGCTGAAGAAGTTCAGAGCTTCACCAAAACTCAGACGAAAACCAATACAGATAAGAAAACTAGTCAACACTTCAAAAACAGAGGAACAAATTTTAATATTGAAAACCAACCATCATGCTCTAAAAGCATCAAAATAATACCACCTGGAAAACGAATTCAAGTCTTATCAGATATTACAATCAAAGATGTTAATCTACCACATAAGAAAAAGAAAATATGAAAAAAAATGAGAACTAAGATTATTTTAAACAGTAAAGTATGTAATTCAGTTAAATGAGAAGATAATGACTTAAAATAGTAGTAATACGAAGACTTGAAAATTTAGTAAATAAGTACTATAATGATTCTGATAAGAATAAAGTATAAATCAGCCAAATAAGACAATGAAGAAAGTCTTATAATGAATAAAAAGGATTCGAACAACAATCAAGAACAAATAGGAAGAACCTTAAAATTAAGTAAAGAATAAGAATAAAAATAAAAATGAACAAAGAAGAACAAGAAATAGGAAGAACCTTAAAATTAAGTAGAAAAGAACAAGAATAAATAAAAATGAACAAAGAAGAAGACAAAAAAGTAAATAAGAACTAACCAAAATGATTTAGATTACAACCAAGAATCAACCGAATATGAAGAAGATTACTGATAAGGGAGCATTCAGAGAATAAAAGACTGATTTATTAATTTACTGATAACAATATTTAATTATTGCTTCAGAAGTGGATGTTTGTTGGGGTTGATTACACGAAAAAAATTATATACATCATGTTAAAAATACTTACATTGTTTGTTACATACAGTTTGTTATTGACCAAACACTAGGTAATAAATACTTAGTGAAATACTTAGTGTATCACAATATTGAAAAAAAAAACAATTTTCTAAACCATTTTCTTGTTTTATGTCATTCCCGGAAACAAAAGACATAACGTCATTACCACCGCAAAAAAATAATATCAAACCTCTTTTTTTCAATCGGTGCTGCAGAAATTTCAATGCCTTATTACATACACATATCCTCATAACATCTATTATAGATTGATATCCTTTTATAGATTGATTGATACTGGTTGAGAATTGAGACCAAATTAGGAAATTACAAAAAAAGTATTAAAAAAAATTGAAGCGCACCACGTCGTACGTCCGTAAAATGGGAAGGTTTCATAAAACACGCTTGATATTTTTTGCGTGATTCTCAGTTTTTTATCCGCGTTAGACATAACATTACAAATTAATTACACTACTAATATTGAAATGCTCTAATTTAAGGTAAGTATTATTTTCTTTTTTCCAAGTCTAAACGAGTAGTGATAATCACTACTCGTTTAGACTTGATCTTCAGTTTTAAATCATTAATAGTCGGTTATATCGTCGCCTTAAAGTATCGCTCATAATATTATAATACGGACAAGTACAAAGTTATATAAGTGTAAGTATTAAGCGCGCAAAACTGCTTCTGATAATTGTGTAAGTAAATATATCTAAACTCTGATTTTTAATTAGGTAGACTAAAATGACATATGATAACATGAGTAAAATGTCAAAATGACACAAGAAGTTCGATTTGAGCTGTCATTTTAGTCTACCTAATTAAAAATCAGAGTTTACACCACACTAATTAATAAATGTTTTATAGGATCACTTTGTTGTCCGTCCGTCCGTCTGTCTGTCTGTCAAGACCACGGAGTACAGAAAGGCCAGACCTTCTTTCTATACTTCGTGGTGAAGACTATTTTCCTCAGGAACGCGTGGAGGTATCAAGTTGAAATTAATTTCAAATACGTCTACGGTCCCTTGGAGTTCTAAAGCAATCAAGCTTCTACGTCGACGCAATAAAAAAAATCGCTGCACATGGAAACCTCACTGCTAAAAGGTCACAAATAAAATGAATCGTTTTGCTTTTGCGTTGTGTAGACTTTGTAAAATAACCTCAAAACAGCCCTCTTAGCGTATCATGGTTACGTAGCTTCAAACATTAGATACAGCATTGTGTTATGGGGAATTCTGTTCTTATAAATAAGGGTATTTATAGCCCAAAAGCAATGTATCCATGCTCTTTGTGATGTGTCACCAGTGACTATGTATGTAAACCTCTTTTTAAAGATTTAAAAATATTGACTGTGCCCCGGGATATGCATATATTTGAATGCTGTAAATTTGTAAAACTGCTTTCCGAGTTATTTCAACGGCTTGGAGACACTGTAACGTTTAACACAAGATATCCTGATAAACTAGTTATTCCACCAATGAAAAGCCAGTTGTATCACAGAAATTGTTATTCAATGGTTATAAGGATATATAATAAATTACCAAAATCATACAGGGAACTGCCAATTAACCTTTTAAAACAGCGTTTTTCAAATGGACGATAGAGAAATCTTTCTATTCTGTGAATGAGTACCTTAACTTAAAAGATTCACATTGACATTTTACTATATCATTTGAAATGATTGACATCCGTATTAATATTATAATAGGTTGGGGAAAAAGTTTTTTCGCATTTTTAAGAAAATTCAAAACATTTAACTAAAGTATGTAGGTACCATTCTGTTCGATAACTTTTTGCCATCTTGTAGGTAGGGACATGATCCCATTGCTATAGAAATTTTGGGACTTCTGGTCAAAATACCGCGACAAGTGGTTTTGGCAGTCCAAATACAAATACAAATACAAATATTCTTTATTTGTTGAACATAGGTAGGTTAAGTACAGATGTTGCCTAATTATTAAAGAACGCTATGTCTAGCCGACATCGGCGTACAAATATCATTAGGGACACACATGCCGATTACAATAAATTATTACACAATTGTCACACATTAAATTTCAAATTGTCAACACAATAAAAAATAAAAAAAAAACATTCCAATAAAATATAATAACAATAAATTGTCAAATCCATAATTGAAAAAAATATGATAATAAAGATAAAACAAGCTAAAAATATAAAAAAGTAATTATAATGTGTCAGTTAAGTATTCATTCACCGTGCATGATCCCTTGCTAGACCATACATTACTTTTAGATGATGGATGAATGGAATAAAAGAAGGTAAGTACTAAAACACTACTGTATTGTCCCAAAGATACTTAAAGGTAAAATGAGCTTAATGGACTGATGGTGTGGCAATGAAGTGAGTGACGCGGCCCTTGTTGGCTGTAACGAGAACGCCTGGTCGACTTGATAGCCCAACGCGAACTAAACTAATTATTATGAGTTGAAATGAATGTGTGGCGTGAACTGCTGAATTGCAGAATGTGCGGTTGTACCGTACACACCGTATAATATGTTTTTTCATATAATATTTTCAGTAAAGCCTTTTTAAAATCGTGTATGTTATTTATTTCTTTAATTCGCCTAGGGATCTTATTATAGATCTTAGGTGCCATTCCTAAAAAACTTTTTGTGTAAAGAGCAGTGGTATGTGGCTCAGCGCATATCTCTCTGTTGCGTCTTTTAGACCTCAATATTTCAAACAGATGGAAGTTAGATTTGACAAATACTGCCGTCTCGAGAATATACATACAGGGCAATGTTAACAGTTTAAAATTTTTGAAATATGGAAAACAGCTTTCAATAGGTTTCAGTTTAAACACAGTACGTACACATTTCTTTTGGGCCTTAAACGCAATCTCTCTGTCAGTGGAATTACCCCAATATATTATTCCAAAACGTAATGCAGATGTGACATAGGCCTTGTAAGAAATTAGAACGACGGATTCATTTGCTATTTTTGCTAGATTGTAGAGCGCATAAAAGTACTGGTTTAGTTTCTTACAAACAGTTTCTACATGACATTTCCAATTTAAATGAGTATCCAAGTGAAGTCCCAGAAATCTAGCACTGCTTGTTTCAGTTATCATTTCTCCGTCCTCTCGTGATGTTAACCTGACACTGCCTAAAGAATTCTGAAGATACCGAAACAGGTGGAAATCTGAAGGTGCAAGGTCAGGACTATATGGCGGATGCATTAACACCTCCCAGCCAAACTCTCTTAATTTTTGCTGAGTGGCTAAAGATGTGTGAGGTCTAGCGTTATGATGAAAAACCACACCCCTTCTGTTGATTAATTCCGGCCGCTTTCTCTCAACTTCTGGCTTTAATCTCATCAGTTGTTCGCAGTAGAGTTCAGAATCGATGGTCCTGCCTGGTGGTAACAGCTTATAATGAATAATGCCCTTCCAATCCCACCACACACACAGCATCACCTTGTTGCGAGTTAACCCGGGTTTCGCCACAGTCTGTGAAGCCTGACCGGCCTTTGACCACGACCTTTTTCGCACGTTCTTGTCATACGTGATCTACTTTTCATCACCAGTTATCAGCTTCTTCAAAAATGGTTCGGTTTCATTACGTCGTAATAAAGAATCACAAATGAGTACACGGTTCATTAGGTTTCTTTCAGTGAGCTCGTGAGGTACCCAAATGTCGAGCTTTTTTGTGTACCCAGTTTTTTCGAATGCGCCAAAACTGTTTTGTGGTCAATTTCCAGTTCTTCAGCTACGTCGTAACTACTGATATGCCGATCTTGCTCCACTTTTTCAAAAATGGCATCCATTTTATCCGTAATAGGGCGACCAGAGCGACGTGCATCTTTGACATCAAAATTTCCGGATTGAAAACGCTTAAACCAAATTTGTGCTACTCTCACAGACACTAGACTACGTCCATAAACATCGCAAAATTTTTTCGCGGCTTGCGTTGCATTTTTACCTTTTTTGTAGTAAAATTTTAAAATGTATCGAATTTCTTTATTAGATTCACTCATCTTGACGGTACGAAAAACAAATGAAAATCACACATTTTCCTAATTTAAATTTGGAATTATGTTCTTTAAAATTTAAACTTTCAATGATACCAAAACCAGCCAGATACAAATAGTATAGCCAAAGAGATTTTATTACAAGTTCATACATACTATAATGCGAAAAGACTTTTTCCCCAACCTAATATAATAACTATGATTTATGTTTAAATTTAATTAGCTCCATTTATTTAGTTATAATGTAGTTAATAAATTATTTTGCATGCTAGTTTTAGCGAATTGTGTTAGAAACAATAGAAAACCAGACCATCTGAAATATACTACAATTCTTGCAATTAAATTTCATTTCATTTCATTTACAGACGCCAGTCGTGCAGTCCGTGTCGCTATCTGTCAATCACTTTTGCTGCGACCCCGACGTAAAGAGTTTTTGTCTGATCTGGGTACTGGAGATGAATCATGGATTCATTACGAGAACGATACATGTCGTGATTTTTGGCTGCCTCCAGAAGAAACGCCACCAACTTAACCGAAGCTGAGTCAAAAGAACCGCTTAAAAGTTCTGATTTGCTGTTTTTGGGACGCGCAATGCATGCTGTTTTATAAACTATTACACAATGAAACTATAAACGCTGACAAATATTCAACCCAGCTCACCAAACTATCTGCTGCTATCAAGAAAAACGACGACGAAGACGAGTCAATGTAGTTTTACTACAAGATAGCGCTCGACCTCATGGTGCATCTGCCTTTCGCCAACAGTTGGAGAACTGGGGCTGGGAGACGATACCACTCACCTTATTCCCCAGACCTCGCCCCATCAAACTATCATTTGTTTAGAGCCCTGAAACAACATTTGCGGGGTAAACAATTTAATGATTTCTCTGATGTAGAGGCGGAGTTGAACACAATTTTTCGAGGCACAGCCATCAGAGTTCTGGGCGAAAGGCATCCAAACTTTACCGGATCGTTGGCAAGAAGTCTTAGATGCAAATGGTGATTACATCATTGACTATGATTTTTGTATTGTATTAATAATAAAAAATATAAAACGTAAACCAAGTGTCTCGTTACTTTTGTGCCAACCTGATACGTAGCCACAGGCCCCGCGTTATAGGTATGTTGGCAAAAACTCATTGACGTCAGCTGCTTTATTAACTAATTTGTTATCGACCATAACTTTAAGTTGTTTGTCTTGTTTAACCAACTGATGCCCGGTTTCTGAGGGACTTCAACGGTGCTTTATCTATTCAATAGAGCCGTTGGTTCGATAACTTGTGAAAGTGCGTTTACGAATACCGCAATGTAAGATAAGCTTAAGTTAACTTAAGTGACCAATGTTAGCCGTTTATCCGTAAATTATATACCTAACTATTGTTACTTAACTATTATTTACTTACTTAACTTACTTAAATCTTTATTATTATTATTTTACATTTCTCGGGACCCTGGGGTCCCGGACCTTTGGAAGGCGTACAAGGAGCCGATGCCAACTCGCAGAGGCCCCTTAAATAATTTTAAATGATAAGCAGGCACCAACCGGCGATTATCCCTGTAAGCACTATGCAAGTGCACCCAAGGACAACCCCCGGTTGGTGCAGGACTATTGTTGTACGTGGAAACAAAACATATTGGGCTATGGGTCTGGGTGGCTAAAGTGGATTGGGTAAGTTGAACTATGGAAGAACTATGTCCCCTGCCTGACCAATGTTATATTATATTATATACGGATAAAATGGCAGAGGGTGACTTGCACACTCAATAAGGGGCCCCCGGAAACGGCCGCTAGCACATAGTGACGTAGCGACAAGAGGGCAACACTTCATGAGATGCTTGAGGAGTGGAGATGTATTCCACGGCTATCAGGACAATCCCGGAAGTACGGTCAAGATTCCTACCAGCACCTTACTGGAATACTTCCTTCCTCCGAGCACGTTTGCTCTTGCGATTCTCCACTCAAGCCGGCCAATAAAGGCAAGAAAGAGGTGGGAGCTCTGTTCCTCGTCAGTGTTCACTCCAGCCGGCCAGTTAAGGCAAGCCAGAGATGAGGACAAGATTTCTCTCGGGAGATAGGGTCCGTGGGGTCGCTACTGCCCAACAGCTCGCCACATGCTGCCCTGCGGGTTTCTGTATCTCTCTTGGGCTGGCTCATGAGAAGCCTAGACCCGTTCCGGCAAAGTAAACTCTACCGGCACAGACCTAAAGTTTGGAGCGCGCAAGCCCCACCACGACGTCAACGTAGAGATACAGCGGTGGGGTTATTATTATTATTAACTATTACCGTATACATAACTATTTGACGTTTCATTTCATAGCAAACTTTTAGGTTAAACATACATTTATTAAATTACCAGTGAAATGATAAAACAATAAGTGTTAGCATACTGAATACGCGCAGCTCATAAGAGTCTGATTTGGAAGTACTGGAGTTTATTTTTAATATATCAGTACCTACCCAGAAACTTAAGACGTAGATATGAGAAATCCTTTCGAAATGTTTACGGTTGAAGGATTTAAATTGAGATATCGCTTTGATAAGATCGCTGTGATGCACCTAAGTGAGATCATCAGTCCTGCTCTAGCTGCCGTTACGCATCGCAAATATTTATGTAGATTGTCTGTTTTGGAGCAATTTTTTATCGCTAAACGATTTTACGCTACAGGTACTTTCTAAGTAGTAAATTGGAGATGATATTAACGTTCACAAAACCACTGTGTCGAGAGTGGTTTAGTAAGCAAGGAACTAGCAGAAGTGGCGACAGGTATTCACCATTGAACCCATCTCTCATGAACCACTCCGTCAACCGTCACTCCGTCCAATGATGAAAACCTACACCTTTCTTGGTTTATGTGTATAATCAACTGGGTGCTTCACTGGCGTGCGGTGCGTAAACTAACATAGTTTTATGAAAACGGTCGTTTCAGCCTCAGGAGACTCAAAACCTGGCAAGAAGCACTATGGGGAGAATCGCCTGAATGGTCTGGACGTGATAAGTGTGCGCAGAAAACTTATTCATGAAAACTTCAAGGTTTTCATAATAAAGTGGTCAAGAAGTTTACAATAAACCCACGTTGTAATTAACTAAATAAAAAAGAAAGTCTCGCGCGACCATTTTATTTATAAAATCTTTTAATTTTCTACAAATAAAAATAATTTGAGGCAAATTTGTCAAAAATTATTTTTATTCTAGTTAAGTATGGCGTACCGTGTGTGTGTGCCCAGTAGTAAGTAAGTATGCTCCATCAACGTGATGACCAACACGTTAAGTATGGCGTACCGTGTGTGTGTGCCCAGTAGTAAGTAAGTATGCTCCATCAACGTGATGACCAACACGTTAAGTATGGCGTACCGTGTGTGTGTGCCCAGTAGTAAGTAAGTATGCTCCATCAACGTGATGACCAACACGTTAAGTATGGCGTACCGTGTGTGTGTGCCCAGTAGTAAGTAAGTATGCTCCATCAACGTGATGACCAACACGTTAAGTATTGCGTACCGTGTGTGTGTGCCCAGTAGTAAGTAAGTATGCTCCATCAACGTGATGACCAACACGTTAAGTATTGCGTACCGTGTGTATGTGCCCAGTAGTAAGTAAGTATGCTCCATCAACGTGATGACCAACACGTTAAGTATTGCGTACCGTGTGTGTGTGCCCAGTAGTAAGTAAGTATGCTCCATCAACGTGATGACCAACACGTTAAGTATTGCGTACCGTGTGTGTGTGCCCAGTAGTAAGTAAGTATGCTCCATCAACGAGATGCCCAACCTGATACCCATCATGAAATGAAGTTTATAAGTTTGTATAGTTTGGGATCATAGCCAGACCCCAACTAAATTGGGGTACGGGTAGGAAGGAAGACGAAACAATTTGTGTTTGTCAGTGTCAGTGTGTAAGTAAGACGAAACAATTTGTGTTTGCCAGTATCAGTGTGTAAGTAAGACGAAACAATTTGTGTTTGTCAGTGTCAGTGTGTAAGTAAGACGAAACAATTTGTGTTTGCCAGTGTCAGTGTGTAAGTAAGACGAAACAATTTGTGTTTGTCAGTGTCAGTGGGTAAGTAAGACGAAACAATTTGTGTTTGCCAGTATCAGTGTGTAAGTAAGACGAAACAATTTGTGTTTGTCAGTGTCAGTGTGTAAGTAAGACGAAACAATTTGTGTTTGCCAGTGTCAGTGTGTAAGTAAGACGAAACAATTTGTGTTTGTCAGTGTCAGTGGGTAAGTAAGACGAAACAATTTGTGTTTGTCAGTGTCAGTGTGTAAGTAAGACGAAACAATTTGTGTTTGCCAGTGTCAGTGTGTAAGTAAGACGAAACAATTTGTGTTTGCCAGTGTCAGTGTGTAAGTAAGACAAAACAATTTGTGTTTGCCAGTGTCAGTGTGTAAGTAAGACGAAACAATTTGTGTTTGCCAGTATCAGTGTGTAAGTAAGACGAAACAATTTGTGTTTGTCAGTGTCAGTGTGTAAGTAAGACGAAACAATTTGTGTTTGCCAGTATCAGTGTGTAAGTAAGACGAAACAATTTGTGTTTGTCAGTGTCAGTGGGTAAGTAAGACGAAACAATTTGTGTTTGTCAGTGTCAGTGGGTAAGTAAGACGAAACAATTTGTGTTTGTCAGTGTCAGTGTGTAAGTAAGACGAAACAATTTGTGTTTGCCAGTGTCAGTGTGTAAGTAAGACGAAACAATTTGTGTTTGCCAGTGTCAGTGTGTAAGTAAGACAAAACAATTTGTGTTTGCCAGTGTCAGTGTGTAAGTAAGACGAAACAATTTGTGTTTGCCAGTATCAGTGTGTAAGTAAGACGAAACAATTTGTGTTTGTCAGTGTCAGTGTGTAAGTAAGACGAAACAATTTGTGTTTGCCAGTGTCAGTGTGTAAGTAAGACGAAACAATTTGTGTTTGTCAGTGTCAGTGGGTAAGTAAGACGAAACAATTTGTGTTTGTCAGTGTCAGTGTGTAAGTAAGACGAAACAATTTGTGTTTGTCAGTGTCAGTGTGTAAGTAAGACGAAACAATTTGTGTTTGCCAGTGTCAGTGTGTAAGTAAGACGAAACAATTTGTGTTTGTCAGTGTCAGTGGGTAAGTAAGACGAAACAATTTGTGTTTGTCAGTGTCAGTGGGTAAGTAAGACGAAACAATTTGTGTTTGCCAGTGTCAGTGGGTAAGTAAGACGAAACAATTTGTGTTTGCCAGTGTCAGTGTGTAAGTAAGACGAAACAATTTGTGTTTGTCAGTGTCAGTGGGTAAGTAAGACGAAACAATTTGTGTTTGTCAGTGTCAGTGGGTAAGTAAGACGAAACAATTTGTGTTTGCCAGTGTCAGTGTGTAAGTAAGACGAAACAATTTGTGTTTGTCAGTGTCAGTGGGTAAGTAAGACGAAACAATTTGTGTTTGTCAGTGTCAGTGGGTAAGTAAGACGAAACAATTTGTGTTTGTCAGTGTCAGTGTGTAAGTAAGACGAAACAATTTGTGTTTTCCAGTATCAGTGTGTAAGTAAGACGAAACAATTTGTGTTTGTCAGTGTCAGTGTGTAAGTAAGACGAAACAATTTGTGTTTGCCAGTGTCAGTGTGTAAGTAAGACGAAACAATTTGTGTTTGTCAGTGTCAGTGGGTAAGTAAGACGAAACAATTTGTGTTTGTCAGTGTCAGTGGGTAAGTAAGACGAAACAATTTGTGTTTGTCAGTGTCAGTGGGTAAGTAAGACGAAACAATTTGTGTTTGTCAGTGTCAGTGGGTAAGTAAGACGAAACAATTTGTGTTTGTCAGTGTCAGTGGGTAAGTAAGACGAAACAATTTGTGTTTGCCAGTGTCAGTGTGTAAGTAAGACGAAACAATTTGTGTTTGTCAGTGTCAGTGGGTAAGTAAGACGAAACAATTTGTGTTTGTCAGTGTCAGTGGGTAAGTAAGACGAAACAATTTGTGTTTGTCAGTGTCAGTGTGTAAGTAAGACGAAACAATTTGTGTTTTCCAGTATCAGTGTGTAAGTAAGACGAAACAATTTGTGTTTGTCAATGTCAGTGTGTAAGTAAGACGAAACAATTTGTGTTTGCCAGTGTCAGTGTGTAAGTAAGACGAAACAATTTGTGTTTGTCAGTGTCAGTGGGTAACTAAGACGAAACAATTTGTGTTTGTCAGTGTCAGTGTGTAAGTAAGACGAAACAATTTGTGTTTGCCAGTATCAGTGTGTAAGTAAGACGAAACAATTTGTGTTTGTCAGTGTCAGTGTGTAAGTAAGACGAAACAATTTGTGTTTGCCAGTGTCAGTGTGTAAGTAAGACGAAACAATTTGTGTTTGTCAGTGTCAGTGGGTAAGTAAGACGAAACAATTTGTGTTTGCCAGTATCAGTGTGTAAGTAAGACGAAACAATTTGTGTTTGTCAGTGTCAGTGTGTAAGTAAGACGAAACAATTTGTGTTTGCCAGTGTCAGTGTGTAAGTAAGACGAAACAATTTGTGTTTGTCAGTGTCAGTGGGTAAGTAAGACGAAACAATTTGTGTTTGTCAGTGTCAGTGTGTAAGTAAGACGAAACAATTTGTGTTTGCCAGTGTCAGTGTGTAAGTAAGACGAAACAATTTGTGTTTGCCAGTGTCAGTGTGTAAGTAAGACAAAACAATTTGTGTTTGCCAGTGTCAGTGTGTAAGTAAGACGAAACAATTTGTGTTTGCCAGTATCAGTGTGTAAGTAAGACGAAACAATTTGTGTTTGTCAGTGTCAGTGTGTAAGTAAGACGAAACAATTTGTGTTTGCCAGTATCAGTGTGTAAGTAAGACGAAACAATTTGTGTTTGTCAGTGTCAGTGGGTAAGTAAGACGAAACAATTTGTGTTTGTCAGTGTCAGTGGGTAAGTAAGACGAAACAATTTGTGTTTGTCAGTGTCAGTGTGTAAGTAAGACGAAACAATTTGTGTTTGCCAGTGTCAGTGTGTAAGTAAGACGAAACAATTTGTGTTTGCCAGTGTCAGTGTGTAAGTAAGACAAAACAATTTGTGTTTGCCAGTGTCAGTGTGTAAGTAAGACGAAACAATTTGTGTTTGCCAGTATCAGTGTGTAAGTAAGACGAAACAATTTGTGTTTGTCAGTGTCAGTGTGTAAGTAAGACGAAACAATTTGTGTTTGCCAGTGTCAGTGTGTAAGTAAGACGAAACAATTTGTGTTTGTCAGTGTCAGTGGGTAAGTAAGACGAAACAATTTGTGTTTGTCAGTGTCAGTGTGTAAGTAAGACGAAACAATTTGTGTTTGTCAGTGTCAGTGTGTAAGTAAGACGAAACAATTTGTGTTTGCCAGTGTCAGTGTGTAAGTAAGACGAAACAATTTGTGTTTGTCAGTGTCAGTGGGTAAGTAAGACGAAACAATTTGTGTTTGTCAGTGTCAGTGGGTAAGTAAGACGAAACAATTTGTGTTTGCCAGTGTCAGTGGGTAAGTAAGACGAAACAATTTGTGTTTGCCAGTGTCAGTGTGTAAGTAAGACGAAACAATTTGTGTTTGTCAGTGTCAGTGGGTAAGTAAGACGAAACAATTTGTGTTTGTCAGTGTCAGTGGGTAAGTAAGACGAAACAATTTGTGTTTGCCAGTGTCAGTGTGTAAGTAAGACGAAACAATTTGTGTTTGTCAGTGTCAGTGGGTAAGTAAGACGAAACAATTTGTGTTTGTCAGTGTCAGTGGGTAAGTAAGACGAAACAATTTGTGTTTGTCAGTGTCAGTGTGTAAGTAAGACGAAACAATTTGTGTTTTCCAGTATCAGTGTGTAAGTAAGACGAAACAATTTGTGTTTGTCAGTGTCAGTGTGTAAGTAAGACGAAACAATTTGTGTTTGCCAGTGTCAGTGTGTAAGTAAGACGAAACAATTTGTGTTTGTCAGTGTCAGTGGGTAAGTAAGACGAAACAATTTGTGTTTGTCAGTGTCAGTGGGTAAGTAAGACGAAACAATTTGTGTTTGTCAGTGTCAGTGGGTAAGTAAGACGAAACAATTTGTGTTTGTCAGTGTCAGTGGGTAAGTAAGACGAAACAATTTGTGTTTGTCAGTGTCAGTGGGTAAGTAAGACGAAACAATTTGTGTTTGCCAGTGTCAGTGTGTAAGTAAGACGAAACAATTTGTGTTTGTCAGTGTCAGTGGGTAAGTAAGACGAAACAATTTGTGTTTGTCAGTGTCAGTGGGTAAGTAAGACGAAACAATTTGTGTTTGTCAGTGTCAGTGTGTAAGTAAGACGAAACAATTTGTGTTTTCCAGTATCAGTGTGTAAGTAAGACGAAACAATTTGTGTTTGTCAATGTCAGTGTGTAAGTAAGACGAAACAATTTGTGTTTGCCAGTGTCAGTGTGTAAGTAAGACGAAACAATTTGTGTTTGTCAGTGTCAGTGGGTAACTAAGACGAAACAATTTGTGTTTGTCAGTGTCAGTGTGTAAGTAAGACGAAACAATTTGTGTTTGTCAGTGTCAGTGTGTAAGTAAGACGAAACAATTTGTGTTTGCCAGTGTCAGTGTGTAAGTAAGACGAAACAATTTGTGTTTGTCAGTGTCAGTGGGTAAGTAAGACGAAACAATTTGTGTTTGTCAGTGTCAGTGGGTAAGTAAGACGAAACAATTTGTGTTTGTCAGTGTCAGTGGGTAAGTAAGACGAAACAATTTGTGTTTGTCAGTGTCAGTGGGTAAGTAAGACGAAACAATTTGTGTTTGTCAGTGTCAGTGGGTAAGTAAGACGAAACAATTTGTGTTTGTCAGTGTCAGTGGGTAAGTAAGACGAAACAATTTGTGTTTGCCAGTGTCAGTGTGTAAGTAGGACGAAACAATTTGTGTTTGTCAGTGTCAGTGGGTAAGTAAGACGAAACAATTTGTGTTTGTCAGTGTCAGTGGGTAAGTAAGACGAAACAATTTGTGTTTGCCAGTGTCAGTGTGTAAGTAAGACGAAACAATTTGTGTCTGTCAGTATCAGTGTGTAAGTAAGACGAAACAATTTGTGTTTGCCAGTATCAGTGTGTAAGTAAGACGAAACAATTTGTGTTTGCCAGCGTCAGTGTGTAAGTAAGACGAAACAATTTGTGTTTGCCAGCGTCAGTGTGTAAGTAAGACGAAACAATTTGTGTTTGCCAGCGTCAGTGTGTAAGTAAGACGAAACAAAATCACCAAACTTAAAACTTTCCTTTACTTTTCATTAAAATCAACAATCAAATCCTGTTTTGGTTTCTAACAAGCAAGATTGAAGTTTCTGTTTCGTTTGTCTGTTTATTTCCAAGAGGAAGAACTCACTAAACAATACTAGTAGACAAGAAAAATTCTGTCAATGTCGTTAATCTACCTTATTTTTTATAACATATCTATTTTATACCTCCAATTAATATATGTCTATATAATAATTACTTATCACACACGTCACACACACACACACACGTCAAACTCGTCGGCAGACCTCTCCGCACCTATAATTGAAGGTATAAGAAAATGGATATGTTACAAAAAATAAAAAAGATTAACGACCGACGATGACCAGACTTATTTTTGCCTCTAGTATTTCTTTGTGTATTTTTTTAAAGTAATTATTGTACACATAAATATTATGCGGTATTGGAACATTTGCATGATCATGTAGGTAAGTACTGTAGAGGTTTAATACAAGCCCCGGTCTAATATATCAGGCGGGTAGTGTCCATGACATTCGAACGATCACTTTGAGAGAAGGCGTTTACAGTTTGTTCTAGGGAGACGTGAGCGAGACCGGCGCTCTCGGCCAATGTAGGCGCGTTGGTTCTAGAAGATATAATATTAAAAAAATACATAAGTCACGCGATCAGTGTATTTGTTTATTAGCCTGGATCCCAAAGTAAAGATCCCTAAGTATCCACTGACTAACGCAGGTCTTCCAGTAAC
The DNA here is from genome assembly GCA_948252095.1 of Dicycla oo. Lineage (NCBI taxonomy): Eukaryota > Metazoa > Arthropoda > Insecta > Lepidoptera > Noctuidae > Dicycla > Dicycla oo. The sequence goes on from OX411729.1 coordinate 821,181, forward strand.
GTACACTTTCCGGTTACCGACAGAGATATTATAATAACCTGAGACATTGTTCACACACAGTCATCTGGTCCCAAACTAAGCAGACCTTGCACTATGGAAACCAGATAACTGATATACTACATACACTACTTTTGTTTTGTAAATACATACTTATATAGATAATTACATCCAGACTCAGAACAAACAGACATGTTCATGCACACAAATGTTTTTCCTGGATGGGAATCGAACCCACATCCTGCGGCGTGATAGGTGGTATCTTAACCAACCACGCCAGCTGGCCTGCAGTTATCACCATTATTGGCAGAAGAATGACTGGCAGGTTTCCATTATTTTTGAAGTGAAAACTTCTTTAGGCGTCATAAGCAATTTTTGGTAGGGGAAAATTTTATGGGTACGCGTCACCAACGCGTCTTTCCATTCTGTACAAGGCCAGAACGCAAATACTCGCGTATTCTTCATAGTGACCTAACTAGTTCTAATTCCATAATATACAGTGCCAGTATGCATACGGACTAATCGTGTTTATGTCACAGCCAACTGGTTTAATTAGCCGTTTAGTTAACCGCCTAGCCTTTTAACTAAACAGCAGCCGTTCAACTAGCGGCTTGAATGATATTCAATTATAGGTTAGGTTGGAAGTGTGACCAACCACGCGCGATACGAATTGGTTGCAGTAACTAAGCCGGAGCACCCCGACCAAATGGGTTAGGTTAGGTTAGAACTGTGACTAACCACGTGCAAGCCGAGCGAGCGAAGCGAGCGGTGCCTCGGTAGCGGCCGGCGAGCACTAGTTACTTCTAATGGCCTAAACGGCTAATTAAACCAGTTGGCTGCGACTGCGACATATAGATCAGAATAAACGCACCGAACTTTATTATACTATTTCTTTTAATAAAAAATAGGATTTAAAAGCCATTGTTATTTATTTAATCCTACACTAATAAAGTTTAAATCTGATTTTATTAAACTATGTTAATCTTTAAAACTCTTGTCAGGCGTAACTGATGTAGGTCCACGTTACACATTATACACGAGCAGTGCGCAAAATTCGCGTACACATTGTAATCGCAGATTTAAAAATAGCAAATGGTTGCGTTCTGGTCTTGTATATAATGGAAAGACGCGTCACCGACATGCTAATGTTAACACTATAGCTGTAGGGCATGCAAGTATTCACCCCATTTTTCTATCCGGATGATTCGGATACCTCCAAAACAGTATCCGGATAATATGGATATTTTGGATATCACTGTAACAAAGATAAATCAAACTAATATAAGTTTCCAATCTTAATTTTTATTACAAAAACTGTTCATTAATCACTATTCCGGGTAGTAAACAGTTCTGGTCCCTGTCTAAAGCGGTTGAAACGAATTTCTGTCGTCCCACTTTACCTCCTATGATGAAACCTGATGGGTCGCTGGTAGGGCTTTCAATACCGGTATTCCGGTATCCCGTAATACCGTGATCAGGGATTTTATATCGGCATATTTCAATACCGGTATTGACGCTCCAATACCGTGATTACGGTATTACAAACATTAGATGTGATTTTATTCTTACACGACTTCCTTTCGCCAGCGCAAGCGTCTCGCTGTTATCTCTAGCCCCCCCCCCCCCCCCCAGCGCCGCGCCTCGCCTGAGACAATGCCCGAAATCGAGCTGTACTTGTCGTTTTTGTTTTTGTTAGTCAGTTCCGCAAAGGCGACGGGATAACACGTAGACTTTGTCTGTATGTATCTTGTGTTGTGAATTTGTGATCTATCGCGTATTTTTGCTAGTTTAATTAACCTACCGTCGTTGCTGCCTCTTCGTGTCTTACCTGGAACGTTATTAGCGAACAACATGTAAGTAGATCTTAATACTCGTCTTTAATTGTGTCTGTCTCAAACTCTCAACAGTTCACGCGATAGGATTATTTTTGAAACAGATTTGGGCCATATATAGAGTAGAGCCTGTAAATGTTAGATTTGGCTATGGTTTCTTATACTCGTATCAATTTTATTTTTATCTAATTTTGCCTAATTACTTACCTAGTTTCGTATAAATTTTCTTGGTACAACTAGTCTGCGGGGAATAAACAACTTCGAGCGTCAAGTAAACTTATTTCTTGCGCAGTTACAGTAAGGCTCCAATCAGCGCTGCCATGCCTATTGTTTACCTACTGGCACATTCGATAAGTACCTACTTTTGTAAGGTGAAACTAGTTTAGCCGTGCGGTGCCAGGAGAGGAGAGGAAAAATAGTAGAACAATTATTGTCATTAGTATTTTCATATAAATAATCGAAGGTAATAAGATCTTTTCTTGTTTTAGGTCGTTTCCAGAGAGATCGAAAATTTACAAAAAGTTTTTAAATAAACGTACTACTACTGGCATATGGGATAATTTCACTGCAGCTGACGATCGACTCACTGCAAAGTGTAACCTATGCCAAAAAATCATAAAAACTGTTGGTGGAACCACAAGCGGATTGCACACTCATATGCGCTCAATACATAAATTAAATACACAAGAAAGCACAGCTTCATCATCCAAATCAAAAGAGTCAAACCCAGTAGCTTCAACATCCAAAGAAAAAGCATCAAGACCAAAATTAGCAGTACAAGATGAACCAGTACCAAAGAAAACTCGAGTCTCGGACTATTTACAAAGTTCTCACTCAGTAGAATTAGTTGTTTCAAGGATGGCAGCATTAGATGGTATCCCTTTGAGCAAGTTTTGCACATCTGAAGATATGCAAAGACTTTTTAAGAATTCTGGCTATAATTTACCGACCTCACCAGCTTCTATAACCCATATGGTACAAAAGCAAAGCAACAAATTAAAAAACCAAATAACAATGCAGTTCAAAACTTTGAAGACCAGTGATGAACGATTTACGTTAACTTTTGATGAATATACAGCAACTAACAATAAAAGATACATGAATATTAATGTACATAATAAAGATTTAGAAAGCAGTTACGTGAACCTGGGATTAGTCAGGATAACAGGCTCCATGACAGCAGATATAGGTAACCAATACCTAAAAGAACGACTTCAAGAATTTGGCATTAATCTACATGAAGATATCATAGCTTTTACGACAGACGGTGCAAGTGTGATGACTAAAATGGGAAAAAGTTTTGAGGATCACCATCAGGTCTGCCTGGTGCATGGAATTCAACTAGCGGTTATAGACGTGTTGTATAAATATCAGTTTCAACGAACTCTTTCTGCTATTCCTTCTATCTCAATCGCCTTACCGCTAAATACTGATATTGAGATTGAGACCGACAGCGAAGACGACAACGCTGATCAGACTAATCGAGGTGAAGACGATGCTTTGAATTATATTGAAACACAACCACTCGAAACAGAAAGACCTGAGTTTATTTACAAAAACCTCATAGATAAAGTGAGGAAACTAGTCAAACTTTTTCGTAAGTCCCCTACAAAGAATGATTTGTTACAAAAATATGTTGTTGAAGTGCATAAAAAGGAAATGACGTTGATACTAGATTGCAAAACAAGATGGAGCAGTATGGCTGACATGATTGGGCGCTTTTTGAAACTAAAGGATTGTGTATTAAAAGTTTTAATTGATCTAAAATTAAACTCCGATTTCTCATTTAATGAATTGGATTTGGAAACTCTAAACAATATTTACAACAGCCTTTCTGTGGTCAAAGCGACAGTACTGGAACTTTGCAAAAGCAATGCCAACTTACTGAAAGCTGATGTTGCTCTAAAATTTATGTTAAAAAAGTTTGATGGTCAGGCTAGTGACTTGAGCAATAATCTTGCAAAAGAACTTCGAAGATGCATAAAGGAGCGGTGACTTTTAATATCTGGAGTGTTACAGTATTTGCACGACCCTGAAACTTTCTTCAGTAACGATGACGATGATTGTACCTTCACAAAACCTACATCTGATGAAATACTAGATATTATCGTAAATTTACTTGCACGTTTAAAATATAACAATGACACACGAGACGCTCAAAGAGACAGTGAGAAAATAACTGATCATCAACATGATATGACGATAGAAGAACCTTCTACTTCATTTTCTACATTGAATACAAGCTGTGAAAATGAAGACACGTCCTTACAAAAACAATTAGAGAGGGAGATATCCAAATTGCCTAAAAGCAAGAGTGCTGCCTCAGCTACGACGAGCACTGATTTTAAATCTATAATAAGAGTGTATAATATGTGTGTCTTCGAAACTGCTGGGGGTCGGGAGATATTTTTGTCAGCAGCTTACAGATATTTACTGTCTGTGGTACCTACAAGTGTTGAAGCAGAGCGTGCTTTTTCTTCAGTAGGCTATTTATGTAGCAGGCTGAGAAGTTCGTTGTCTGATTCAACATTAAACGATCTTTCGTTTTTGCGATCACACTTTCAAAATAGAAAAATGTAAACGTCTTATTTTCAGTAAATTTTCTTTTAAGTATTTCCTTATTCTTTTAAGTTTAAGTGCTTATTTACTTTTAGTTTTTTTACTGTTTGTTTGTCAGCAAATTTCATTAAGGCTATTTGATTTATTTTGTTACTTGTTTAGTTTTACATTTTTTATTGTTTTTTTTTTTATTGAATAAGAAAGAATGTTACTAAAATGAACACCACACAATGAACATAATTAAGCTATATTTACATTTCTACAAATTGATAGCTATGTTGATATTTACATGAGACATGATGTCATTTAGATAATTATAGACATATACATTTAGATATTAAGAAGTTTATACATATTTCTTTCACATTTCACAATGCCTATGTGAAATACCTTCCTGCAAAAAGACTAAATTAAGTTTAAGTTTTGATTACGTTCCTAATTTCTAGTCCTACATAAATAATCAATCAATATAACAAATTGTTATTTAGGATAGCTATGTATAAAATGTATTTGTATTATTATTTTCAATAAATAGGAACAATAAAGACTGATTTGAAAATAAAAACACGTATTTTAATGGTATTTAATGTCCTAATTGAACTTTCGTTCAATACCGGTATTGATACCGTGATCACGGTATTGATTATTTCAATACCGGTATCGATACCGGTATTGAGAAAATCCGGTATTTGAAAGCCCTAGTCGCTGGCTCACTCTGCAACTGAGAAGGCAAATTTATTTGCATCTCTCTTCGCAAGCAATTCACGTCTGGACGCTGGCTCAAAGCAACCACCTACTGTACCTCATTGTGACTCCTCGATGCCGGAGATCGCAGTACACATTAAAGAGGTCCGAAGAGTATTGTGCAGTCTAGACGTGAACAAGGCCAGCGGGCATGACGGCATTCCAGCGAGAGTGTTGAGGCAGTGTGCGCCTGAACTGTCTCCTGTATTGACACGTTTGTTCCGCCTCTCTCTTGAAAAAAGAACGGTGCCGAAATCCTGGAAGCTTGCAAATGTACAACCAGTGCCCAAAAAAGGCGACCGTGCAGACCCTGCCCATTACCGTCCGATCGCCATTACCTCCATTCTGTGCAAAGTTTTGGAAAGGGTACTGAACAATAAGTTGCTGAACTACCTTGAAGACAATGATCTCCTCAGTGACCGTCAATATGGCTTTCGCCGGGGACGGTCAACTGGCGATCTTCTTGTGTATGTCACGCACTGCTTTGGCGAAGCCATCGAGAAACACGGCGAAGCACTGGCTGTATCGCTTGACATCTCGAAGGCCTTTGACAGGGTCTGGCACGCTGCTCTGCTCAGCAAGCTTCCTGCTTATGGCATCCCAGCTGATTTTTGTAGCTGGATATCAGATTTCCTTAGTGAACGGTCGATTAGAGTAGTTGTTGATGGCTGCTCTTCTGACCTTATGGCTATTGATGCCGGAGTTCCTCAGGGGTCTGTTCTCTCTGCAACTCTTTTCCTGCTGCACATCAATGACCTGCTTCGGCCTGGTATTGTTGGGTACGCAGATGACAGTACAGTTTCAGAGAGATACTTGTCCAGCGCAAAAACCAGCGGGGCTGAAGTTCGTTCCTTGAGAGAGGCCATGGTAGAGCGGACAGATTTGACCTTAAGCTTTGTCTCCCAGTGGGGTGATGATAATCTGGTCTCTTTTAACGCCACCAAAACGCAGGCGTGTCTTTTTACCGCTAAAAAGAGTCGTTTCGCCCAAACTCCTACTTTTCGGGGTACATCTGTTCCTGTGACTGATCGACTTGAGCTCCTAGGCATGGAGTTGACATCTGGTCTCAACTTCGGCGCCACCATCGAGTACAAGGCCCAAACTGCGGCCAAGAAACTGGGCATCCTAAATAGGGTGAAGCGATACTTTACGCCTGGACAGCTTTTAACCCTTTACAAAGCGCAAGTCCGATCCTGCATGGAGTATTGCAGTCACCTTTGGGATGGATCAGCTAAGTACCAACTAGCCGCGCTTGACTCGGTGGAACGCAGAGCTAAGAGGCTCATTGGCGACGTAAAACTGGTGGATGCCAAGCTTCATTGCTTGGCTCATCGCCGTAAGGTTGCCTGCTTGTCGGTCTTCTACAGATTGTACTTCGGAGAGTGTGCCCGAGAACTCCACGACCTCATTCCACCGGCCCCCTTCTACCACCGGACATCTAGACGCACTGCCAGTTACCATCCCTACCTGGTTGCTATTCCACCAATTCGCACTAAGCGCTTCCAAATGTCTTTTATAATGCGCACAGCAAAAGAGTGGAACTCACTACCTGCGTCTGTGTTTCCGAACGTATACAACCCTAATCTCTTCAAAGTGAGAGTGAACAGGCTTCTTCTGGGTAAGCTCACTCCATCGTCGACTTTGTCTCTGTCACCTCTGACCTAGACTAGAGTCAAGAGCAAACCCATCACAAATAAAAAATAAATAAAAAAAAACTCACTCGTAGCTGTGTGTGAGAGCGCGCGTTTCGTGCGCGGTGAACATACAATATGTAACAAAAACCCTGTTGTTCCTTTTAGGGACGTATACATACAAGCACAACATTGGTAAAATTATATATTTTATTAATTAAGCATTGGCTAGTCGAGAGGTCAAACTATTAAAATCGACACAAAAAAAATGTTTAGAGTATCTGATCTTATAAGTACATCGGGGCGCACGGGCCCCGGGTCAGTACCACGTGCGTACCTATCCTTTTACCCCGCCACCCACAGCCCTGCGAATCACTTACTTAGTCTCCCGCGCAGCTTACTTTCGAACGGATGTCGCGTCATCGCTTCATGCAGGGTAAGAAATCAGTTAAAAATTAATAATATTAATAATGAAATATTTACTTTAATTATTTTTGTTGAACAGTTTTTTTTATAAATTACTTGCTTTATTACGTATAATATGTACGAGTATACCGATTCTTCAAACGTAGGTAAAAGGAACAACAGGGTTTTTGTTACATATTGTATTTTAATCGAGCGGACATTGACTTTTACGGGGCTACAATGTTAACATGAATAATTAATGGATAAAGATTAGGAGAATGAATTATGCATTTACCAAAGAAGAAATAACACTGTAAAAAAAGCTGTTGTATGAGTCGGTGGATACATCTCGTCGAAATGTAAATCGTAGGCAAGAAAGGAAGACTCATCGTGATATTGAGGACATCATTACACTGAAAAAGGAGACAGATCCAGAGATGCTGCTGATGTTCGTAGCAAGACATCTTCATAGACTCCCACCAGTAACGTTTGATCACTTGAATGCCACTAGACTACTGAGAGATACTATAAAACTGCAAAAAGATGTGACGGTAATCAAGGAAAATATATTACAGTGGGCGACAGGTAAAACGGGCTGGTACACCTATCGGCAACTCCTCGTCATTGCGCGTATTTTGCGTATGGACAATGGACGATATCAATGACATGATATCGGTTAGTAATCCCTGATATAGGAGTATGAATGTCAATCATAAAAGAGGTGCGTGTCTAATAGATAATAATTTCGAATATGAGAGTAGTCCAGTGGGCTTGATTACGCAAATACGCATTTGGTACCAGAAGGGCTATCGAGTGCAACGAATAGCAGGTGCAAGAGAGATATGACTGAGATGTATAACGATACGGTTGTAAACAGCGGTACCGTCACACCGGTGGAGCTGCATACGCATGCTGTGGAAAAAACCAGGTGCGAGGAACGGGGCACCGAGCGCTTGGAGGCCACTACTGTGATTTTGACGAAGCAGGGCAGCGGCGAGACAAGAACAGTGACGCTAACGACGTTAGAGAATACGTGCGATAAGACTAGCTGGCCTACCGCGGTTTTGAGAACACACGGGCGCGTGTTACAACGCCGAGGTCATCGACACCGAGTAGTCAAGATCGTAGACTTATGTCAGATGTTTTCGTGTAGGTTTGCAAGACAGTGAGTGGAAAAAAGAATCAAGTACGAAGGATGGTTTTATTGGTATGAAGGGGAGGGCGGATGTAGGGCCTCAGTCCACGTTTAAAGCAGCGGATGTAAGTGTGTGTGCCTTTTTATATAGATAATGTGAATAGGGAGACAAAGATGGACGATATAGTGTCATATATTAAATAGAAAAAACTTTTTAGCCAAAAAATAAAACCGACTTCCAAAACAAAACACTACAAAGTGAAAAATAACTTTAATTTCGGTAGTCGGTGTCTTGGGTTTTGTATTTTCGTTTTTTGCCACCGACTTCCGAAATTAAAGTTATTTTTCACTTTGTAGTGTTTTGTTTTGGAAGTCGGTTTTATTTTTTGGCTAAAAAGTTTTTATTTTTCACTTTTTAGTTGTGGAACCTACCCCACACTAATTTGAATACATAATTGAGCACAATAATTGTAGATATAGCCATCTGATAGGAAGTTATTAAAACACCATCACATCATCCACATAAAATAAGTGGGAAATATACGCATTATTGAAGCTAACTCAAAAACTCCCCAAGCAAAGTTAGTAAAATTTATATGGGACCACCTCGGAAGTATACCCTATCAAACAAAAAAAGAATTTTCTAAATCGGTCCATCCGTCTTTGAGTAATCGCGTAACAAACATACAAAAAAAAAAAAAACATACAGACGAATTGAGAACCTCCTCCTTTTGGAAGTCGGTTAAAAACTGATGTAGACGTGTCCTTGCACAAGATAGATATGAAAAGGAACAAAGGATACGCTGCATATAAATTCTCAATAATTTATGAAGTGAATGTATTTATGAAGGAGGACCTGTGACCGACTGGCGTATCTTTCCGTAGGTTTGTGTAATATAACAGTACAACCGAGCGGCTGCAGGGTAACTTGCAAAGACACGGTGGAGCATACGGTGGAGGTCTGCCCGGCTTGCGCAGAGCACCGCCGCGTCCTCACGGAGGCGATCGGTGGCGGCAATGTCTCGCGTCCGGCCCTGGTCAGGCCATGGTACGAAGCGAGAGTGCATGGGAAGCTGACACCTCCTTCTGCGAAGCAGTAATGCTCGCGAAGGAGGAGGCGGAATTTGTGAGGGAGAGGCAATATTTTCGCCCTCACACCCCTAGTCGCCGTAGGAGACGCCCTGGGCGTCGGAAACAAGAGCCGATTCCCGGCCACCGTAGGCGCGGGCTTGCGGATGGCGAGCAATTTGTAGCTCGCCGTCCGGTAAGGACCAGGCCCGGGTCAACGGCGCATTGTGTTCCACGCGCGCCTCAAAGAGATGTCAGCACTAACTGATGTGGTCCGCTAGGGCCAAAGCCCGCCAGGGTTGCGGGTTGTTTGAAAGAGTTACCGTGGCCATTGCACTGGCAACTGAAGGAACACGGGTGGGTTTTAGTCAGTAGAAGTCTGACACGAGGAGCGGGAGAAGTTATTTAATAATTTCCCACCAAAAAAAAAAGATGACTTGCAATCGATTGACAGAGCAGAATAATTGATCTCTGTCTCGTGAGCGTCGAGCTCCACGGGAGTTCGTGGAGCTCGTGGCTAAGTAATAACAGCCGCACGGATCGATCCATGAGGTTAAGCTACGCTTGCCGGGGTTGGTCCGAGAGATGGGTCTGTACGTGGTGGGTCTTTACGTGGATCTTTACATACCGAGACTCCTCCGTGCCTCGGACAGCACGTTAAGCCGTTGGTCCCGGCTGTAATTCATGGATCTTTGACAGTTCGTTACGGCTTGTCAGAAGCCTGAAAATCTTACCAAGGCGTATCGTATTACCCAGTAACTGGGTTGTGGTGGTCATGCAGGCGGTCGCTCCATGTAAAATACTGGTTTTTGAAATAAAAGACTAGTTTTTGAGAAAATCGCGAACATACAAACATACACACACATACTGGGCCTTTTTTGGCGCAGCCGTGATACACACATTCCTGCATCGCTATTTGTACATTTTATTTTATTTTATTATTTTTAATAGTGTTTCTATTTTTGTGTGCCTTTTAGTCTGCGCTAAATAAATGTACCTATTTTCTTTCTTTCTTTTTTCACATACATACACATTCGAATAGAATAAAGAACCTCCTTTTTGAAGTCGGTTAAAAACGTCAACTTGTTGTTGCTGATCAATTCGTCTTGCAAGGTTTGACCCTTTTATACATATAGATATGTATACATATAGATGTATATACTTTATTACATACAAGTGAAGTTAAATTATAAGAACGTAGAAAAAAAATACGATATCTCTAAAATAGTTATGGTTTCATCAATTCACCATCTCACCAATGAACTATCACGGATAGCTTGTTTCTTTTCTTTAGTTTATCAGTAAGAAAATAAAAGTAAAAACTAAAATTTTCGGTTGGATATTGTAGATAAGCATAAAAACCACCACCCTGCAGACCGCAATTTTATCCTTCTAAGCTTGTTTTCTATTTATACGTTTCTTGCCCAATGCTGCCGGGAAATTTGGAAACGTTCTCGGCAGCTTTGGCAACTTTGGCAATATAGCCGGCAATGTGCATGGCTACTCCGGGCCACCATCGAGTGCAGACGTTCCTGGTGGCTGTGTCAGTTAAAATTTACTTTGGCAGAGAATAGTTGGAGATCTACTTTATATTACGGTAACCTATTAGTTTCATTGTAAATATTAGAATACTAAATAAATAGTGATATTATGTGGAGGGTAGGAGATGTGATGGTATGGTGTAGTAGTTGTGTTTTATGTAGACACAGGTATTAAATTAATGACTGAATATCTTGGTGTTTCATGTTAGTTACCTATTCCCTGAGATATAGTAAAAGCAGTTTATACTAAGTATGTGAAATTGGAGTAACGACTATAAGATCCATTTAAAATGGCTGTTCTGGTGTAGGTAAGGGTACACCTTTCAATCAATCTGCCTAGCCTTTCTCCAACTATCTTGGGGTCTGCTTCCAGTCTAACCGGATGCAGCTGAATACCAGTATTAAAACCGGTCAAGAGCGAGTCGGACTCGCGCACTGAGGGTTCCGTGCCATCATATATATTTTATAAAGTGTGCTATTTAGAGACATTGTTTTATTTTTCCTGAAATCTTTAAATAAACTTCTATCACATAGAATAATTTCAAATTTTACACTTTGCAAAGTTGAAAAAAATATAAACTCTCACTTCACGAATTTTTAAGACTCCCTGTACTGACAGCGAGCCTGTTGCAAAATAATAAATGTATTTTTATTTCTTTCTTATTTGCAAAATACTTGGGCAAACGTCATCTAAAACTATTCCAAAATTCAAGTTGATAGCATTAGTAGTTCTTGAGATATCCAGCTGTGACAGACGGACAAACAGATCGACAGACAGACAGACAGACTGAGTTGCTCCTTTTTACCATTTTGTTACGGAACCCTAATAAGGCAGAAATTTCTTGCGAAACTTACGAATATTGTTGTGTCAAAATAGACAGCTTGTAAGGTTTCAGGGATTTAGTGATGTGATTTTACAAAAGTAATTATTTGTCAATATAATTTAATTGTAAGTATTTATTTATTTATTAGTCACAGAATCCACAGCTCTTAACACACTTATTGTACTACTATTACAGCCAATTACGGATTCACAATTTGATAACTATACAAAGAAGAAATTACAACAGAAACTTAGGAAACTAAACATAATATGTTAGGTCTGTGTGTGTGTGTGTGTGTGTGTGTGTGTGTGTGTGTGTAATTGTATTATGCGTTTCCAATGAGAAGACAGTGGACTACCCTCCCAGTATGATACAATTGGACAAAACCGCACAGCTAACAACAAAACAATCCAGTTCAAAAACCAAGAGTCAGTTATTTATGTCAGAGCATTCTGCCGCCAACAGCAGGTCGCAGTGAGCGAAGCCGCCGACCGTCCTCTCGCTCGAAACGCACAGTAGTGTATAGTGTGTAGGTCTGTAATTGTACCTACCACTCTATTCTAAGAGTTTCCTGAACATACCTTTCCTGGAGTTAAAAATATCAAGGTGAGAGAATTGTTTGTTAAAATTCCTTAGTATCCTACCAATAACTGAGTATTACTGTGCTATTACAGAATTGCTATTGTTTTTTTTTTAATGCAAGTGGTTAAACGTACGTCCGGCAGATGAGATATACGGGCGTCGATAAAGTTTATATTCACATCGGTGTGAGAGGTTTAGGTTCTAGAACGTGTCGAGACATGTTCGTACAAGTTAGCAGACTAGATGCGTCACCTTGATAAAACTGCGACATAAAAAAGATGCATAATTCGAACGCATTGATAATTTTGTTCTCTCGATAACTACAAATCTCTTCAAAAATGTTCGTATTGAATCATAGTGACTTTTATATATTATATAAAAAATCTAAATCATTAATATATAAAAAATATGAATATAGAAGCCTACACGCTACACATTTCGACACTACAATTTTTGTATTATTGAAAATTGCACAAATGGTGAGACTGACTCTTAAGAGAAGGATTTCTCCCTTATTTTTGTGTTGTGCACCTTAAGACTTTAGGAATATACAACACTAGGAAATCATTTTCAATACGTAGACCTGCACACAAATCGATGACCCAAAGGGTGTATTTTTTATACTGCGAAGTTCTTAGGTATAACTATAGATGATAAACTGACTTGGAAACCACATTTGGAGGAAATATGTAAGCGATTAAGTAAATCAGCATATTTGCTATCTCAACTTTCAAAGAAAGTAAATACTGATACACTGTTAACGGCCTATCATGGACTAGTCGCCTCAGTTCTGCGGTATTGTGTTACTTTTTGGGGACAGCCCACAAATAGGGAACTTGTTTTCAGGATGCAGAAAAGATGAAGAATTAAGATCAATTTATGATTTAAAAACAACAGATAGTTGCATTCCATATTTTAAACACTTAAAAATATTAATTATATTATATTATTAATACCTGTACCGGCTTTATACATCCTGGAAACTGCAGGATTTGTAAAAATCAATCCACATTTATTCAAAAAACTATGTTCGGTTAAAAAAAACTCCGATGCGTGCTCAATATTTTAATGAACTATGCCTTGTGAAATGTAAAACTTCTCTAATGAAGAAAAGCTTCTTTGGTGTTGCTCCACAAATCCTAACTAATTTTGTAAATGCAAAAGTAAGTTTGTTTGTTAACTATTCGCGGCTAAAGCACTGAACCGATCATCCTGAAATTTTGCATATACGTTGTCAGGTGTAAAGAAATGGACATAGGGTACCTTTCATGGCGAGAAAAAGTACTATTCCCGAGGAAAATAACAATAACATTCTTATGATAATAGATGGCGCCACGTGTCTTTCGAATCATGATTGAGTTATATTAAGTTAAGTTATAGGAAATTAAGTTTTTGTGGCTACATATTGACACAAGACTTAACTGGAAAAATCACATAGATTATGTCTGTAAACGCTTGAATCAACAGTCATATGCCCTTTACAAATTAAGTAAAATAGCAGATAAATCTGCTGTTCTTAGTGCGTGTCATGGTTATGTCTCTTCCATTTTAAGGTACGGTCTTATATTCTGGGGCAATTCAACCAACAAAAACCTAGCTTTTAAGGCGCAAAAGCGGTGTATCCGATCAATCATAAACATTGATTCAACGGACTCCTGTGTTCCACATTTTAAGAAACTAAAAATACTACCACTTCCCTGTATGTTTATTTACGAATGTGCCATTTTCGCAAAATTAAATATGCATCGTTTCAAATTTAGTAATAGAGCCAGACATAAAGACAAAATGACACCTGAACCCCACAAAACGACAAAAGTGTTTTTTATCTAATACCTGACATATATAATAAATTGCCAAAGACAATTAGAGATTTAGATTTGCATAATTATAAAAAGAAATTATTTCAATTGCTGTTAGACAAATGTTACTATACTTTAAAAGATTATCTCGATGATGTTATTTAATTTTAATTGTTCCCCTGATAAGTAAAATGTGTATATTTCTTAATTTGTATTATTTAATTCTAACTGAATTTATAATTTATGTCTCGTTATTTTAATTGTTGCCTTGACATTCGTTAATTCTAAAGTGCTGCATATTTAAATTGTTATTATTTTAATTTTCTATTTGATTATGCTGTTAAAATGTTTTATATTTACGTTTTATTTAAAATAGTTTAGTTTTATTAGAACGTATATACCTACTTTAAAATTATTGTATGCCATTATGGCGGGTCATAGCTGTGTACAATTTCGGAAACATGTAACAACTTATTGCTTACCTATGTACCACAATAAAGAATATTTGAATTTGAATTTGAATTATTATAGAAACTTTAGTAGTGTTAAGAGTTTTTTTTATTTAAGTAAGTACCTAATACATTTTGTGAGTTTAGAGTATCAATAGACCCGTTTTTCATAATACTATAAGTGCGAAATTGAGTTTGCTTGTTTGTTACGCGAAAGCGTGAAAACGCTAAAACCGCTGATCGGATTTGGATTTAATTTTGCACATAGGTAGACTATGACCTGAATTAGGACATATGATACTTATGATATAGGTAGTGCGTTCCCGCGGGCAAAAGTAAAATACCCGACGAAATAAAATGTATGCCATTGCAGAAGTTTAAAAAAATGCTTAACAGGTTACCGCTTGACAATGTTATTAAACTCCAGACGAGTTTCGACGATTCTCTGACTTTATAATGCTGACATAAATTTTAATATTTTACATTAATATCTTATTCTTTAATCTTTCGAATTGAATTGACTTTAAACTTCGACATGAAATGAAAATGACCATGAATAATAAAAACTTGCATGCATGTGTTAACACAGTGAGGTACTCTAATACGTAAATAATTATATTGTAATAAATTTATATTGTGGTTTAATAGTATCCACTCATATATTAATAGTTTTTAGGGTTCCGTATCTCAAAAGGAAAATGGAACCCTTATAGGATCACTTTGTTGTCCGTCTGTCTGTCTGTCAAGACCATTTTTCTCAGGAACGCGTAGAGGTATCAAGTTGAAATTTATATCAAATACGGGTCTATGATCTCTTCCAGCTGTGAAAAAATCAATTAGCCAACGTGATCAAAAGATATGACCGTTTATATCGCATATTTTGTGATTTCACAAGGGAATCAAAACCTATGGGGTACTTCCCGTTGACCTAGAATCAGGAAATTTGGTAAGAAGCAAGGTTTCACAGCACAAGTAAAGGAAAAGTTGGAAAATTGTTAATTTAGATTAGAAGTAGATTTATCACATAATTTTTTTTTTTGTGATTACAAACTTAATTTTGCATTTGGAGAATTTACCGTGACGTATATCAATGTATGAGAGAACATGTTTTACAACTACAATGTCAAGATTGTTCTTGGGAAAAATACATCCCAACTACATCATTGTGCGTGGTCCGACACGCACTTGGCCGGTTTTTTTTTTTTAATAATTTGTATGGCAACTGGCAAAACATAGTGCACTAACTAATTTTTAAGATCTTGTATGTAATTATTACTTACCTATGTTATACAAATAAATGATTCTGATTCATACTTACATTTGTAGTTGGAATGTATGGGAGAACATGTTTTTCAACTAGAATGTTATGTTTGTTCTTGGGATAAATTTTACCCAACTAGTCAACTACGGAAACCATCATTGTGCGTGGTCCAACACCCACTTGGCCGGTTTTTTAATGTATTAGGTTCATAACAGAGATTCAGTGGTACTTATGTTCCATTCCAATGTCCCAATTCCAACAAAAAAAAAACCGGCCAAGAGCGTGTCGGACTCGCTCACCCAGGGTTCCGTACTATCAAAAAAATAGTGTGCTATTTAGAGACATCGTTTTATTTTCCTGTAATCTTTACATAAACTTCTATCACATAGAATAATTTCAGATTTTCTCTATGCAAACTTCGGAGATAAGGGGGAACGGTGCTTTTTTTTACATTATTCATCAAAAGTCGAAAACTATTCGGCCTAAAAAAAGAAAAAACGTTTGAGTATGTGCAAATCGCGTTTTTTCATATGATATCCCATATACCCTAGTACTTCAAATTTTAAAGGCCCCTTTTCAGTCCCTGCTGCAAAAAAATATATATTTTTATTTCCTTCTTATTTGCAAAATAGTTGGGCAAACGTCATCTCAAACTATTCTAAAATTGAAGTTGATAGCATTATTAAATATCGAGATATCCAGCTGTGGCAGACGGACAGACAGACAGACAGACGGACCGAATCGCACCATAAGGGTTCCTTTTTACCATTTTGGTACGGAACCCTAAAAACGTTTATAGTTCACTTGGAAGTTATTTATATAATCTGTTTTTTATCATGTTTCGCTGAAGTTAATTAATATTTTTTATTGACGTACGTAATTCAATGGTGATCATTATTCTAGAATAGATTTTGCCCGCAGCTCGGCCCGCTTGTACCGACGAGCTACGTCCATACATACATACGTCGAAAATTAAACAAAAAGTAGGCGCTGTTTGAGACCGCGTCGCGCCTTTTGTTTTCGTGAAAACAGATGAAATTTTATTACTGTTTGCGATACTGTCGTAGGTAGCCATTGTATTTGTTCGACACTAGACGTAGCAGCTCATTGCATTCCTTATAAAGTAAGCTTTCACCGAAATATTTTTAAGTTCTGATCAGATTTACGGTCGATATGAGACGACATCTACTTTTCCGCTATTTGCAACATATTTTCTTAGACACTGCCGTAACATTGTAATATGTGCTCGGCACTAGACTTTTTATGCTCATTGCATTTCTTTTGATGCAAACTTTTTTCGATTGCGGTTTTTTTCATTTCTGAGCAGATTTACTGTCGATATGAGACGACATCTGACATTATTTTTCTATTGTCAGATTAATATTAATTTTTATTACTAATTTTTCTAATATATCTGTTGTTTCGTAGTGCTTTGTCAATTCTTGCTAGTACACTAGAATAACTGATACAGCTAAACAAGTTTTTGCGCTATACGAATTGATATTTCAACACAGTGAAAAATAGAGGACCGCGCAAGCGCCGTGCACTCGCAGTGTGACGTCACACATAAATTATATTCAGCCTTAAAATTGTTATAAATACGACGTATCTTTTGAATGCTCAACTATTACTATAGCATTAAAATTCTCATTCCTATGTTTTTGTCGGTTAAAAATATTGAACTTACCACGATTACACCGAGTGAAAAGACGTTTTCACGTCAAAATTAAAATCTGACAAAAATATCCAAACTTTCATATTAATAACATTAGAAGAATACGTAGGATTACCCTGGATATTAGTTACTAACTATAATATATAGAATTCATCTTCTCTCGACCACTATTTTCTCAATGACCTATCCAAAATGGCAAAATGCAAATGTATTATATTTGGCCCGATAAAGCAATGCCACACGGGCGTTGCTAATGCGTAGCGTCGTCGCAGCGCTGTGATTTCGACGCAGTGAGTGCCACACGAGCGCTGTGATGTCACCACACAACGCAGCTTATCCCGACGTCGCAGCTTCGGTGTAGGCTATGAACATCGATCACTAATAAACAACTATGAACGACAAAAAAAGGAGCTGGATCATTACTGCGGTGCGCTCCGTTGGAGTTCCGTCGTCTCGCCGCAGCCAGTCTCCCCGCTTCGTCTCCCTGGCCCCTTGTCCGATGCGCACGCGTTCCATCGCCACGCGTCTTTTTAGCGCACCTTGTAGCATGACGCTCAGAGATATACAGCCTTGATACAACATAGAGGCTTTCCTGTAACCTGCCTATAGTAGGTACCATTTTCAAGCTCTGTACCAAAAATCAATTAAATAGGAGCAGTAGTTTAGTCGCAAATAATTTTTAAAGTTTTTGTCCCGTTTGAACACGATGTATCTTTCCTAATAGCTGATTATGTCTTTAAGCATAGGTCAAGCACCTTAAAACGATAAATTGACGCATTGTTGCCACTCTGACGCAAGTCACAAGTACAACCAATTTTCGCTAAAAAGCGAAACGCACTTTCATGACGAGAGTGACAATCATAGCGCGTAAAAGAAATGGAAATAGCCCTGCCATCGGTGGGCCTCTAAAAAATATTTTGTTCAGTGCGCCGATGCTATCCTTTCGGAACGTATGTTTTGCGCGGCTCAAGCGCGCACGCTTTATTGTGACAGGACACGTAACTTGGGATTATTATTTAATGTTCGTGATTTTTTTGTGATTGACTGTTTTTATTGTGATATGACACGTAATTAAACTTTAGTTGTGTGTGTGTGTGTGTGTGTAATTAAAGTGTTCAACAATGCCTCGTGTAACTTACACGGCATCAGAATACACTGAATACATTCTCCGTCGGTATAATTTGTGCATTAATGGGATTGGAGGACACATCGAGAATGTAAAAATTTAGTGTTTTTATTGTGAATGATGTTGTGCGCGTGAAGTACGCGCACCCTTACCTACTTACCTAACATAAAAGCCAGCGCGAGTGGAGGCCTAAAGGCCGCCATATACGGACTGCTCGAGCAGTTAGCCATTGATCAACATACACGGACCGCTCTTGCAGTCATAGGCAACAGTTTGAAGCTGCCATTGATAAATGCTGGCACAGTTGATACCAACTGCTCGTCATTCAAAGCAGTAGCAACATGGATAATTCCAATTAAGTTCTTGCGATTTATTTGCACTGATTAGCGCGTCACAATCTACGTCGTCCATTTTGCTCAAGAGACAAGCGTGCGGACGGGAAGCGCGCGCGATATGGAATGAAGAGTGCAGGCAGAGGTAACTGCGCGAGAGCAGTCGACAGCTCGAGCAGTCATTGTATGCCTGGCGACGTTGCCGCTTTGTTACCTAGGTATCTAAGGTCAGTTAAATTTATTTATAAAGGATGGTTGCGTTTTACTCTGATTTGTAAGCTATTTAGGTTGTTTGAAAAAAAAATACTCATTTTTGGTGCTTTTTATTTTTGTACCGTATCGAATTAATACTAAACACGTATAGTATACGTAGACTAATTGAATGCCTTTCTGTCAAAACCACTCTGTATGTAGAACTACGGAGCGTCACCGTTCAGGCGTCGCAGCGCCGACGCAACGTATTAGCAACGCCCGTGTGGCATCGCCTTTAAGAGGAAAACATGATAATGATACATTATCAATAATTTTACATCCGCCTTGCAAGCTCAAGGCCGTATTGTTTGGGGTCTACGTCAAATAGATTTAAATACTTATTTAAATGTCTTTGGCCTACGTTCTTTTCCAACTCTGGATGCTTATAGTTTGCAGTCGTGGTTAGATTCCGATGTCTTTATCAATCGGTACAAATCTAATGCAGAATATATGAGCCGAATATGGCCAAACAGCTATCATCAGACAGGCCAGTTGGCGTGGTTGGTTAAGATACCACCTATCACGCCGCAGGTCGTGGGTTCGATTCCCATCCAGGAGAAACATTTGTGTGCATGAACATGTCTGTTTGTCCCTGGGTGTAATTATCTATATAAGTATGTATTTACAAAAAAAAAGTAGTGTATGTAGTATATCAGTTATCTGGTTACCATAGTACAAGCTCTGCTTAGTTTGGGACCAGATGACCGTGTGTGAAATGTCTTAGGATATTATTATTATTATTATTATCAGCAACTGTCTACCAATTTTGTGACACCAATTAACTCAACCTATTGCTGAGTACAGTCGCCGCCAAATAAGTTGTTGTATGAGGTAGTGTACACAGAGCTGGCCCATTTCGAAACATCTCCTTTTCGGCATGGAGGGGATAAGTCTGCGCAGGCACGCGACCACGCAACAGGATACCTACTCCCCTCGCGCTGTTAGATCGACTGCTGCGCATCCGCACTTCATTGACAACATGCATGGCAATTACAGTACGTATATGATAGTCTTCTCCCAATGTGCGCCACAACACGGTGTCTGTCTGCCGCATCCGGTCTGCCCTAATCCGAACCGCCTTTTCAAGTTCATCGGGCCATCTGTTAATTTATGAAGGGGCAACTAGAATCAAATCTATTTTCTAAAAATAATAAGTTTTAAAAATAATTTATTCTTTTAAATTTATTTTTGTAAAGGCGTTCAATAGTGCCTATTTTAAATAAATTATTTGCCTTTGATTGTATTCAATCTAACTAACTTTCCGACCGATACAGTCTAGTATTAGCTAACTTTCCGATCGATCAATACAGTCTAGTATTAGCTAACTTTCCGACCGATCAATACAGTCTAGTATTAGCTAACTTTCCGATCGATCAATACAGTCAAGTATTAGCTATCTTTCCGACCGATCAATACAGTCAAGTATTAGCTATCTTTCCGACCGATCAATACAGTCTAGTATTAGCTAACTTTCCCACCAAGCAATACTTGCAAATGGTTCTCAAATCGGTCCATTTTATGCCATAATAAACCCAACTGCATTGAAATAACTAAAACAACAGTAAGTGGGGATAAACCCAGGACATGAGACTTTGATACTAATGAAAGCTTTTCTTTAGTATCGAAGTCCTCACACAATAGTCGAGACTAGAGACGCGCTCTCATTCCGACATGTGATAGTTCACTATAAGTGTGACTATATAAATAAAGCTGACCGCACGTCACCGGTGCTCACTTCCTCAGAACTTATCTGCGATATAGCCAGCGCTGGTCGATGTTAGCCACCAGTGGGGATTGCATTAATCTTATTATTATTTATTATATTACATTATTATTAAACTAGTATTGATCGTTATCAGTGATAGCTTTCCTTAAAAGAACATTTTATCAACAAGTGCAGTGAGTTTAAAAGTTGTGTTTTGACATTGAGTGACAGTTATGCTCATCATGTGGGTGGTTTTGACAGCGATGGTGGTCGCCGTCGCTGGCTTTAAAATAAATGGTGAGCGGTTTTTATGATATATTTTGTAGGAATGTAACATTCAACGAAATTATACTTAGTGGAGACGTATGATACACGCACCATCGCACATAAAGACATCGCCCATGTCTGGTGCGATTGTGCTGGAATTTATTCCAAAAATATCAGGACTGTATTATAATAATAAATAATTTATTTCGGGTAACAAAGACCCACAACATATATACCTTACAGACTATCATACATATGTATTTATAAAAACATTATTGTACACGAAGGGACGGCGTCGTATTCCTAGGGGTAGACAAATATGTAGGTACCCATACATACACCCTTAAATCGCCAGACTGTCTAAGTCCTATTTGTAATATTGGGCACACATAGTTTATAGTACGTTTCCGTGGGTTCATTTCCAACTTCCACACGGGCAAAGCCGCTGGCAAAAGCTAGGATAAAAACCGGTCAAGTGCGTGTCGAACCACGCACAATGAAGGGTTCCGTAGTTGGGATGAATTTATCCCAAGAATAAACTTAGCATTGTAGTTGTAAAACATGTTCTCCCATACATTCCAACTGCAAATGTAAATTTGTACGCACAATATTCAGAGATTTACCATGTTATTTTAAGACTATGGACTTCTTATTCCTGTAATCTATAGCTATAGAATTATTTTCTGTATTTTTTTTTTCAAAAATTTAAGCTCAGTATTTTCGAAGATAAAGGGGGGAATAGTCAATAATCGTCTATTTTCTTAAATAACTTTAATACAGTTTATTTTAAAATTATTACAAAAATATATTTGAGACCCTCACAGTAGGCCCTTTCATTTGGTATGTCACACGGTATAATTCGCAAAACTATTTTTTTTTCTTACCGACCCCCATATTCAGAATCCATTAATTTACATTACACGCACGTGTTGGGGGGTGAGATGCCTGTACCAAATTTCAACTTAATCGGTCTATTAGATTCGGAGCAAATTGCTTGTGACAGACGGACAGCCAGACACATGAGTGATCCTATTCCGTTTCCGTAATACAATTAGCTCAGAGATAGTTTATAACATGGATTATCACTATAGAATACATTTAGGGTTCCGTTTTTTCTTCTTTTGAGGTACGGAACCCTAAATGTATTCTATAGTGATAATCCATGTTATAAACTATCTTTGAGCTAATCGTATTAGAAGTATAATACTAATTATTCAAATATATCGTTAATTCATGCAAGCCTAGCTTTTGCTAGCTGCGCTCCGCGGTTTCACCCGCGTAAGTTTTGATTCTGTGGGAATATCGGGATAAAAAGTAACAGCTATGTACCTATCAAGTTTCATCGCAATCGGTTCATTAGTTTTTGCGTGAAGAAGTAACAAACATGTTATGTACATACTTACTAACACAAACTTCCACAATTAGAGTGGGATTTGATTAATGGAGACACAGTAATAAACTGTTTCACAGCTAATATACTTATACATAGTGGATGGAGGAAACAAAAATGGAAAATAAAATATAACCTTTCCGCAGTCGGGTAAATATTAAATATCAATACTAATTTAAGAGGTTAAATTTGTTTGTTAGTTTATACTGTTTAGGGGGTAATCTTCGGAACTACTGATCCGATTCCGAAAATTATTTCACTAATGGGAAGCTACATTGTTGCCGAGTATCATAGGATATATTTTATTTAATAAATGTCGCGCGGACGAAGTCGCGGGCAGAAGCTAATAATGAGAATAACGTTTATTTATTTAGTTATTTAAGGTTCACCAACAGTCGTTACAGATATACTACAGTCCAGATAGGAAAATACAAGTAATTGTGCCTTAAATCTAACTGCGCAACCAATTATAGGCAAACACCACATGCAAAGTATGTTTGTAGCAACATCTGTTGTATAATTTTAAAGACGTTCAAGTTCTTAATAATTGATTGCAATCTAGTCAATATGTCAATTCGCACTTTTGCGCAATTTCGTAGCACTTTCTTAGTCTGATAATAAATGATAAAAACACTTTGTTCATGTGTTATCTGTATGTATGTTAGCAGCATTGTTACTACCATCGATTCACTTTTAGGTACACTACACTAACTCAAATGTTTCAGTTCTTTTTATGTTAACCACTATGTCCGTGTGACTGAGCTGCTACCGAAACAATACATTCGCCCACCTAGGGATCAAACATAAGTCATAGTAACAATACATTCGCCCACCTAGGGATCGAACATAAGTCATAGTAACAATACATTCGCCCACCTAGGGACCGAACATAAGTCATAGTAACAATACATTCGCCCACCTAGGAATCGAACATAAGTCATAGTTACAATACATTCGCCCACCTAGGGATCGAACATAAGTCATAGTAACAATACATTCGCCCACCTAGGAATCGAACATAAGTCATAGTAACAATACATTTGCCCACCTAGGGATCGAACGTAAGTCATAGTAACAATACATTCGCCCACCTAGGGATCGAACATAAGTCATAGTAACAATACATTCGCCCACCTAGGAATCGAACATAAGTCATAGTAACAATACATTCGCCCACCTAGGGATCGAACATAAGTCATAGTAACAATACATTCGCCCATCTAGGAATCGAACATAAGTCATAGTAACAATACATTCGCCCACCTAGGGATCGAACATAAGTCATAGTAACAATACATTCGCCCACCTAGAGATCCAACCTAAGACATAATAACGCCTGCCACCACCAGACCGACATACAGTCTCAAATAAATCTAATCAATAACATCGATAATCGACTCTGAAATGTAAATATACCAACATCACTTAATTACGGTCTAATTATCGCACTTATTATGTCGTGATCATCACACCACCCACTAAGGCTGCTGACTCACTGACCACCACAATGATCCGTCAGTAAAGTACCACTCACACTAACTGCTGGACAACGCCTTATATTGGCGGTGAAACTATGCTCCTAGTTACTGCTTATTGTAAGCGATACATTCAATATATTAGCTATTGTTACTGTGACCCCGAATTTTATGGGCAGCACATTAAAAATAGCGGTGACAGTAAACAGCTTATTTGTGGTTTTAATATTTCCTGAGTATCGAAGTGACACTAGGTACTGACGTTGTGACGTCAGTACCTAGTGACGTCAGTAACAGCACGCCTTGTTCCCTGGAGGGCTAGGCAGACGAGTACCTGTAGTACCTACACCCATATTTCGCCAGGTATGTTTAAGTCCCATAATATAGGAGTATTCCCGTTTGAGCACCTATTTTTGGAGCACCTATGCATTGAGCACCAAAGGTATTCTCAAATGGACATACCTTTGGTGCTCAATACCTATGTAGAAGCGCCCTCTATACGGAGTATTAAGTCCGTATAGAGGGCGCCTCTACATAGGTATGTGTGGCCTTGAACCGGGCACTAATCTCCGGCACAGACTCCGGTGACTCCGGACTGCTTCTGAGAAAGTCCACATGGAAAAATCCAAAGTTATTAATTAAATCAAAAGGATCACTACCTCACGTCTGGTAGTATTCCACAAAAAACTTGTTTGCGGTAATCGAAGCCACGACTAGCGCAAGTCAATCGCTGAGCCACCTGTGGCAACGGAACACTGAGATTTTATTTTTATTCAACAACTTTGTAGATAGTAGTCCTATTCAATTTTGTAACACAAGTTTAAAAAACGTGCTCGGTGCATACCTAATATTTACATATTTGGGTGGTTGTATTCTTCTAACCCATACAAGGGTGAAATGCAAATACTCAAAAATGAAACTGCTTTAATGATATATTACACCTAATGTGGGTTGGATCCTTTTCGTTTAACTATGGACAAATGTAGGTTTGTGTACGCACAATATTGAGAGATTTACCATGTTATTTTAAGACCATAGACTTCTTATAGGTTTACCTGTAATCTATAGCTATAGAACTATTTTCTGTATTTTTTTTTTTCAAAATTTTAAGGTTTCGGAGATAAAGAGAGGATTGTCAATTTTCGTCTATTTTCTTAAGTAACTTTAAAACAGTTTATTTTAAAATTATAAAAAAAATATATATTTGAGACCCTCAACCCCCCTTCCCCTTTCATTTAATATATCGCACGGTATAGTTTGCAAATATTTTTTTTTAATTTTCTTATTTGCCCCGCAAAATTGACCCCCATATTCAAAATTCATTAATTTACATTAATTTTCCGTGTTTGGGTCACAGAAATACATAAGTGTACCAAATTTCAACTTAATCGGTTGGTACCAAATTGGCTGTGACAGACGGACAGACAGACAGACAGAAAGACATCAGTGATCCTATAAGGGTTCCGTTTTTTTCCTTTTGAGGTACGGAACCTTAAAAACTGACTAAGTGCGTGTCGGACCACGCACAGCTCTGGGTACCGTAGTTGGGATGAATTTTTCCCAAAAACAAACTTAGCATTGTAGTTGAAAAACATGATCGATATACGTTACGGTCAATTCTCCAAATGTAAGTTTGTAATCACAAAAAAAAAAATATCATTAAACTACAAATGAACGATTTTCGAACTTGTTCCTTTACTTGTGCTGTGAGACCTTGCTTCTTGCAGAGTTTTATAATTCTAGGTCAACGGGAAGTAGTTACTACGGTTAGATTTATTTGTGAGTTTCAAAAGTCACAGATGTGAAGGTAGTCAAGTCATGTCTTTATCTTCTTCTTCGTCCTGCCCTTGTCCGGCTGTCAGCCGTCACTCAATCGTTCGCTCGTTTCTTTCATAACATTCCCCATAGACAATCTATCCACCTTTTCTTTGGTCTTCCTCTCCCTCTCCATCCATCAACATCTACCTATATCCATCACTCTTCTAGCTACACGAGGTTCACCCCTCCTCATCAAATGCCCAAACAATTCGCTTATAACTTTCTGTCTGTAAATCATGTCTTTATAAAGACAGCAAATCCAATACAATAAGGGCCTCCTGTAAAACAAATAACCTTGTTCCACAGATGAGGATTACCATGAGATGCCGAAGATGTTCCATCTGGATGACTGGGAGGAGTGCGTGGCGAGGCGAGAAGTGTTCTGCCTGGGGACCTTCGACCTGATGCCGCACAGGAACGATCGCCTCTTCAGTGTTGTAGAGGTAATATACCTTCTGTCTTTATCTGTTTAGGTAAATCGCCTGTAAAAAACTGTTCCTATTGCAGTTCTCATTCTTCTTCCTATTCTTTATTCTGCCCTCCTAAAGAAATTTTTTTCGAAATAAAGTTATTTAATTACATAATTATTCGGAATCAGAAAAAAATCATCCACTAGTATTTTTATATTGGCGTAAACTTAACGAAAATGTAACAATTTTTGTTTGTAATTATGACGCATCTGCTTTTGTATTTCAAACAGGACAAAATATATTTTTTCTCCATTTCAATAATACTTCTGTAGAAACGTCCTTTTCGTTACGACGGCAGTATTGTACACACGGCTACATATCAAGGTATACATTACCAGTATAAGCTATCCTCTCATTGTGCGGAAATCCTATACAATGCGAGATTAGCTTATACTGGAAATGTAGAACTTGATATGTAGCCGTGTGTACAATACTGCCGTCGTATGGGAAAGGACACATAAATTACAAACACAACGTTATGAACAATGGCGAGCTTAACACAGGATTGTATTCCCAAACAGTAAACCTCAGTGCGAATGGCGACACAGAGATTTGTACATGAGGATAGTAAATATTTTCCTTCATTGCTGCGCGTAGAAACTTCTTCATTGCGTTGCCAAAGTTCACGTTCCTTCAGTTCGTTCGCTAGTGTTCCTTGTGTGCCACATTTCCGGCTCATAGTTAAGGCTAACATCACCATTTGGTGGCAGCACTTCTCCGGCGGCCACTACCGCTTCAACCACACGCTCATCCACCGCGGCCTCTGCCTGTCCACCTCGTGCGGCCACATCCACGACCCATCCCCCCGAGCGCGCTTCAGGCACTGCGTGAACAACCTCACTCGCTCCCACTACGGGCTCGAAGCCAACCAGACGCAGCTGAAGTATTGCAAGACCG
Organism: Dicycla oo; assembly: GCA_948252095.1. NCBI lineage: Eukaryota > Metazoa > Arthropoda > Insecta > Lepidoptera > Noctuidae > Dicycla > Dicycla oo. The sequence continues at coordinate 848,415 of OX411729.1, forward strand.
GGGGCAGCAGGAGGAAGCTGGATGACTGGGACCTGGCCTTCCTGTGTGTGGCAGGCCTGGTAGTGGGAATGAACGTGGTTGGGACGACGTATGATGTGATGACGAGTAAGGAGGGGAAACGTGAGTAGATGCTATTTTGTGTATAGTATACTAGCTTTCGCCAGCGGCTTCGCCCGCCTGCATGTCGGAAATTATCCTACGGGAACATACAAACCGGGATAAATTTATCTTATTTCCTAATTCAGGTCATGGTCTACCCGTGTGTCAAATTTCATCCAAATCCGTTCAGCCGTTTTAGCGTGAACAAACAAACTCACTTTCACATTTATAATATTAGTTACAATAATTTTAAGCTCGCCACAAAATAATAGGTCCGTTTTGACATGAGGGTGTCCCTCTTTGTCCCGCTATGTTTGTCTCTCTTTGGCATATGAAACGACATGGGCTGTCAAAACGGACCTATTATTTTGTGGCGAGTTTAGTGGGTAGCATAATGAAGTAAATTGTGGCTAATCTCTAATAAGCTATCCTTTAAATAAAATGAATGATTATAGAAAATAGCTCAAGATAATATATTTGTTTAATATAGACCAATGCATTTCACTTTGGGGCGTCTGTATAAACCAACAGTGCAGTAGCGGTCCTCTTTATAAACCCACAAGCAGTAATAGTTTTCCTAAAATTAATAAAATAGTAGTCCGCTTTGTAAACCAACAGTGCAGTAGTAGTCCGCTTTGTAAACCAACAATGCAGTAGTAGTGCGCTTTGTAAACCAACAATGCAGTAGTAGTGCGCTTTGTAAACCAACAATGCAGTAGTAGTGCGCTTTGTAAACCAACAGTGCAGTAGTAGTCCGCTTTGTAAACCAACAATGCAGTAGTAGTCCGCTTTGTAAACCAACAATGCAGTAGTAGTGCGCTTTGTAAACCAACAATGCAGTAGTAGTGCGCTTTGTAAACCAACAGTGCAGTAGTAGTCCGCTTTGTAAACCAACAGTGCAGTAGTAGTCCGCTTTGTAAACCAACAATGCAGTAGTAGTGCGCTTTGTAAACCAACAATGCAGTAGTAGTGCGCTTTGTAAACCAACAATGCAGTAGTAGTGCGCTTTGTAAACCAACAGTGCAGTAGTAGTGCGCTTTGTAAACCAACAGTGCAGTAGTAGTGCGCTTTGTAAACCAACAGTGCAGTAGTAGTGCGCTTTGTAAACCAACAGTGCAGTAGTAGTGCGCTTTGTAAACCAACAGTGCAGTAGTAGTGCGCTTTGTAAACCAACAGTGCAGTAGTAGTGCGCTTTGTAAACCAACAGTGCAGTAGTAGTGCGCTTTGTAAACCAACAGTGCAGTAGTAGTCCGCTTTGTAAACCAACAATGCAGTAGTAGTGCGCTTTGTAAACCAACAATGCAGTAGTAGTCCGCTTTGTAAACCAACAATGCAGTAGTAGTGCGCTTTGTAAACCAACAGTGCAGTAGTAGTCCGCTTTGTAAACCAACAATGCAGTAGTAGTCCGCTTTGTAAACCAACAATGCAGTAGTAGTGCGCTTTGTAAACCAACAGTGCAGTAGTAGTCCGCTTTGTAAACCAACAATGCAGTAGTAGTCCGCTTTGTAAACCAACAATGCAGTAGTAGTGCGCTTTGTAAACCAACAATGCAGTAGTAGTCCGCTTTGTAAACCAACAATGCAGTAGTAGTGCGCTTTGTAAACCAACAGTGCAGTAGTAGTGCGCTTTGTAAACCAACAGTGCAGTAGTAGTGCGCTTTGTAAACCAACAGTGCAGTAGTAGTGCGCTTTGTAAACCAACAGTGCAGTAGTAGTGCGCTTTGTAAACCAACAGTGCAGTAGTAGTGCGCTTTGTAAACCAACAATGCAGTAGTAGTCCGCTTTGTAAACCAACAATGCAGTAGTAGTCCGCTTTGTAAACCAACAATGCAGTAGTAGTGCGCTTTGTAAACCAACAATGCAGTAGTAGTCCGCTTTGTAAACCAACAATGCAGTAGTAGTGCGCTTTGTAAACCAACAGTGCAGTAGTAGTCCGCTTTGTAAACCAACAATGCAGTAGTAGTCCGCTTTGTAAACCAACAATGCAGTAGTAGTGCGCTTTGTAAACCAACAGTGCAGTAGTAGTCCGCTTTGTAAACCAACAATGCAGTAGTAGTCCGCTTTGTAAACCAACAATGCAGTAGTAGTGCGCTTTGTAAACCAACAATGCAGTAGTAGTCCGCTTTGTAAACCAACAATGCAGTAGTAGTGCGCTTTGTAAACCAACAGTGCAGTAGTAGTGCGCTTTGTAAACCAACAGTGCAGTAGTAGTGCGCTTTGTAAACCAACAGTGCAGTAGTAGTGCGCTTTGTAAACCAACAGTGCAGTAGTAGTCCGCTTTGTAAACCAACAGTGCAGTAGTAGTGCGCTTTGTAAACCAACAGTGCAGTAGTAGTCCGCTTTGTAAACCAACAATGCAGTAGTAGTGCGCTTTGTAAACCAACAGTGCAGTAGTAGTGCGCTTTGTAAACCAACAGTGCAGTAGTAGTCCGCTTTGTAAACCAACAATGCAGTAGTAGTGCGCTTTGTAAACCAACAGTGCAGTAGTAGTGCGCTTTGTAAACCAACAGTGCAGTAGTAGTGCGCTTTGTAAACCAACAGTGCAGTAGTAGTGCGCTTTGTAAACCAACAGTGCAGTAGTAGTGCGCTTTGTAAACCAACAGTGCAGTAGTAGTCCGCTTTGTAAACCAACAATGCAGTAGTAGTCCGCTTTGTAAACCAACAATGCAGTAGTAGTGCGCTTTGTAAACCAACAGTGCAGTAGTAGTCCGCTTTGTAAACCAACAGTGCAGTAGTAGTCCGCTTTGTAAACCAACAATGCAGTAGTAGTGCGCTTTGTAAACCAACAATGCAGTAGTAGTGCGCTTTGTAAACCAACAATGCAGTAGTAGTGCGCTTTGTAAACCAACAATGCAGTAGTAGTCCGCTTTGTAAACCAACAATGCAGTAGTAGTGCGCTTTGTAAACCAACAGTGCAGTAGTAGTGCGCTTTGTAAACCAACAGTGCAGTAGTAGTCCGCTTTGTAAACCAACAGTGCAGTAGTAGTGCGCTTTGTAAACCAACAATGCAGTAGTAGTGCGCTTTGTAAACCAACAATGCAGTAGTAGTCCGCTTTGTAAACCAACAATGCAGTAGTAGTGCGCTTTGTAAACCAACAATGCAGTAGTAGTGCGCTTTGTAAACCAACAATGCAGTAGTAGTGCGCTTTGTAAACCAACAATGCAGTAGTAGTGCGCTTTGTAAACCAACAATGCAGTAGTAGTGCGCTTTGTAAACCAACAATGCAGTAGTAGTGCGCTTTGTAAACCAACAATGCAGTAGTAGTGCGCTTTGTAAACCAACAGTGCAGTAGTAGTCCGCTTTGTAAACCAACAGTGCAGTAGTAGTGCGCTTTGTAAACCAACAATGCAGTAGTAGTGCGCTTTGTAAACCAACAATGCAGTAGTAGTGCGCTTTGTAAACCAACAATGCAGTAGTAGTCCGCTTTGTAAACCAACAGTGCAGTAGTAGTGCGCTTTGTAAACCAACAATGCAGTAGTAGTGCGCTTTGTAAACCAACAATGCAGTAGTAGTGCGCTTTGTAAACCAACAGTGCAGTAGTAGTGCGCTTTGTAAACCAACAGTGCAGTAGTAGTGCGCTTTGTAAACCAACAGTGCAGTAGTAGTGCGCTTTGTAAACCAACAGTGCAGTAGTAGTGCGCTTTGTAAACCAACAGTGCAGTAGTAGTGCGCTTTGTAAACCAACAGTGCAGTAGTAGTGCGCTTTGTAAACCAACAGTGCAGTAGTAGTGCGCTTTGTAAACCAACAGTGCAGTAGTAGTGCGCTTTGTAAACCAACAGTGCAGTAGTAGTCCGCTTTGTAAACCAACAATGCAGTAGTAGTGCGCTTTGTAAACCAACAATGCAGTAGTAGTGCGCTTTGTAAACCAACAATGCAGTAGTAGTGCGCTTTGTAAACCAACAGTGCAGTAGTAGTGCGCTTTGTAAACCAACAGTGCAGTAGTAGTGCGCTTTGTAAACCAACAGTGCAGTAGTAGTCCGCTTTGTAAACCAACAATGCAGTAGTAGTCCGCTTTGTAAACCAACAATGCAGTAGTAGTGCGCTTTGTAAACCAACAGTGCAGTAGTAGTGCGCTTTGTAAACCAACAGTGCAGTAGTAGTGCGCTTTGTAAACCAACAGTGCAGTAGTAGTCCGCTTTGTAAACCAACAGTGCAGTAGTAGTGCGCTTTGTAAACCAACAGTGCAGTAGTAGTCCGCTTTGTAAACCAACAATGCAGTAGTAGTCCGCTTTGTAAACCAACAATGCAGTAGTAGTGCGCTTTGTAAACCAACAATGCAGTAGTAGTGCGCTTTGTAAACCAACAGTGCAGTAGTAGTCCGCTTTGTAAACCAACAGTGCAGTAGTAGTCCGCTTTGTAAACCAACAATGCAGTAGTAGTGCGCTTTGTAAACCAACAATGCAGTAGTAGTGCGCTTTGTAAACCAACAATGCAGTAGTAGTGCGCTTTGTAAACCAACAGTGCAGTAGTAGTGCGCTTTGTAAACCAACAGTGCAGTAGTAGTGCGCTTTGTAAACCAACAGTGCAGTAGTAGTGCGCTTTGTAAACCAACAGTGCAGTAGTAGTCCGCTTTGTAAACCAACAGTGCAGTAGTAGTGCGCTTTGTAAACCAACAGTGCAGTAGTAGTCCGCTTTGTAAACCAACAATGCAGTAGTAGTGCGCTTTGTAAACCAACAGTGCAGTAGTAGTGCGCTTTGTAAACCAACAGTGCAGTAGTAGTGCGCTTTGTAAACCAACAGTGCAGTAGTAGTCCGCTTTGTAAACCAACAATGCAGTAGTAGTGCGCTTTGTAAACCAACAATGCAGTAGTAGTCCGCTTTGTAAACCAACAATGCAGTAGTAGTGCGCTTTGTAAACCAACAGTGCAGTAGTAGTCCGCTTTGTAAACCAACAATGCAGTAGTAGTGCGCTTTGTAAACCAACAATGCAGTAGTAGTGCGCTTTGTAAACCAACAATGCAGTAGTAGTGCGCTTTGTAAACCAACAATGCAGTAGTAGTCCGCTTTGTAAACCAACAATGCAGTAGTAGTGCGCTTTGTAAACCAACAGTGCAGTAGTAGTCCGCTTTGTAAACCAACAATGCAGTAGTAGTCCGCTTTGTAAACCAACAATGCAGTAGTAGTGCGCTTTGTAAACCAACAGTGCAGTAGTAGTGCGCTTTGTAAACCAACAGTGCAGTAGTAGTGCGCTTTGTAAACCAACAGTGCAGTAGTAGTCCGCTTTGTAAACCAACAGTGCAGTAGTAGTGCGCTTTGTAAACCAACAGTGCAGTAGTAGTCCGCTTTGTAAACCAACAATGCAGTAGTAGTCCGCTTTGTAAACCAACAATGCAGTAGTAGTGCGCTTTGTAAACCAACAATGCAGTAGTAGTGCGCTTTGTAAACCAACAGTGCAGTAGTAGTCCGCTTTGTAAACCAACAGTGCAGTAGTAGTCCGCTTTGTAAACCAACAATGCAGTAGTAGTGCGCTTTGTAAACCAACAATGCAGTAGTAGTGCGCTTTGTAAACCAACAATGCAGTAGTAGTGCGCTTTGTAAACCAACAGTGCAGTAGTAGTGCGCTTTGTAAACCAACAGTGCAGTAGTAGTGCGCTTTGTAAACCAACAGTGCAGTAGTAGTCCGCTTTGTAAACCAACAATGCAGTAGTAGTCCGCTTTGTAAACCAACAATGCAGTAGTAGTGCGCTTTGTAAACCAACAGTGCAGTAGTAGTGCGCTTTGTAAACCAACAGTGCAGTAGTAGTGCGCTTTGTAAACCAACAGTGCAGTAGTAGTCCGCTTTGTAAACCAACAATGCAGTAGTAGTGCGCTTTGTAAACCAACAATGCAGTAGTAGTGCGCTTTGTAAACCAACAATGCAGTAGTAGTGCGCTTTGTAAACCAACAGTGCAGTAGTAGTGCGCTTTGTAAACCAACAGTGCAGTAGTAGTGCGCTTTGTAAACCAACAGTGCAGTAGTAGTCCGCTTTGTAAACCAACAATGCAGTAGTAGTCCGCTTTGTAAACCAACAATGCAGTAGTAGTGCGCTTTGTAAACCAACAGTGCAGTAGTAGTGCGCTTTGTAAACCAACAGTGCAGTAGTAGTGCGCTTTGTAAACCAACAGTGCAGTAGTAGTCCGCTTTGTAAACCAACAGTGCAGTAGTAGTGCGCTTTGTAAACCAACAGTGCAGTAGTAGTCCGCTTTGTAAACCAACAATGCAGTAGTAGTCCGCTTTGTAAACCAACAATGCAGTAGTAGTGCGCTTTGTAAACCAACAATGCAGTAGTAGTGCGCTTTGTAAACCAACAGTGCAGTAGTAGTCCGCTTTGTAAACCAACAGTGCAGTAGTAGTCCGCTTTGTAAACCAACAATGCAGTAGTAGTGCGCTTTGTAAACCAACAATGCAGTAGTAGTGCGCTTTGTAAACCAACAATGCAGTAGTAGTGCGCTTTGTAAACCAACAGTGCAGTAGTAGTGCGCTTTGTAAACCAACAGTGCAGTAGTAGTGCGCTTTGTAAACCAACAGTGCAGTAGTAGTGCGCTTTGTAAACCAACAGTGCAGTAGTAGTGCGCTTTGTAAACCAACAGTGCAGTAGTAGTCCGCTTTGTAAACCAACAGTGCAGTAGTAGTGCGCTTTGTAAACCAACAGTGCAGTAGTAGTCCGCTTTGTAAACCAACAATGCAGTAGTAGTCCGCTTTGTAAACCAACAGTGCAGTAGTAGTGCGCTTTGTAAACCAACAATGCAGTAGTAGTGCGCTTTGTAAACCAACAATGCAGTAGTAGTCCGCTTTGTAAACCAACAATGCAGTAGTAGTCCGCTTTGTAAACCAACAATGCAGTAGTAGTCCGCTTTGTAAACCAACAGTGCAGTAGTAGTGCGCTTTGTAAACCAACAATGCAGTAGTAGTCCGCTTTGTAAACCAACAGTGCAGTAGTAGTGCGCTTTGTAAACCAACAATGCAGTAGTAGTCCGCTTTGTAAACCAACAATGCAGTAGTAGTCCGCTTTGTAAACCAACAGTGCAGTAGTAGTGCGCTTTGTAAACCAACAATGCAGTAGTAGTCCGCTTTGTAAACCAACAGTGCAGTAGTAGTGCGCTTTGTAAACCAACAATGCAGTAGTAGTCCGCTTTGTAAACCAACAGTGCAGTAGTAGTGCGCTTTGTAAACCAACAATGCAGTAGTAGTCCGCTTTGTAAACCAACAGTGCAGTAGTAGTCCGCTTTGTAAACCAACAATGCAGTAGTAGTCCGCTTTGTAAACCAACAATGCAGTAGTAGTGCGCTTTGTAAACCAACAGTGCAGTAGTAGTCCGCTTTGTAAACCAACAATGCAGTTGTAGCGGCTTAGTAATCACGTTTTGCTGAGTTGCATTCTTGACGGAATATGGGAGCGCGGGCGATCGGCTCGCCAGTCGCCTACGTTACACCACCCTGCCTCGACGCATACCTAGTACGTAGTTAGTTATAACGAAGTATTGTGGAACCCGAATTAAAGACATTTATTTCCTTGAAGTCACGTCTCTTTAATTATCTCACCGTACACAGAACACGCACAACACTGGTGACCTTTCGACGATTTCAAGATTTCGCGTTTTTGTGACAACGGAGTAGGCGACTCAATAAGCATACGAGGCAGAGGCATAAAGACCGCGTGGTGCAAAGTGAACTCAACGTGTTAAAGTTAGGTTAAAGCAGCGCGTGTGTATCGTTTCCCAAAATGAACCCGCCAGTGGTAATCGGACCCCCCGGGACAGCTCCAGTAACAAATGCAGACGTAGCGATGGTTACGGTGCAAATGAGAGTTCCGGAATTTTGGAGAGAGATACCAAGATCGTGGTTTTGCCAGTTCGAGGCAATAATGGCACCGCAGAGACAAGGTGACAGTCAAAAGTATGACATGGTGCTCGCGAAATTGCCCACGGACGTTTTACAGCAAGTAACCGACATCATTGAAGCTCCGCCGGAAACGGGCAAATATGAAACGATCAAAAACCGATTATTGTCAGTTTATGAAGAGAGCGCAGATAAACAATTTCAGAGATTAATGCATGAAATGGACCTGGGAACACAAAAACCGTCGCAGTTACTCAGAAAAATGACAACTTTAGCGAAGAAATGCAATCTGACAGAGGAACCGCTAAAGAGGCTGTGGCTAGACAAGCTAACACCAAATGTACGCGCACTGCTGGCGATGAGCGAGGACACCAAGTTGGAGGATGTGGCTAGGAAGGCGGATAAAATATTGGAGACCTTGGGAAGCGGCGAGGTTGCATCTATAACACCAAGCACGACAACAAATGATAGTGTAACCAATCACTTGAAGGAATTAGCAACGGAAATGAAAGAATTACGCGGAGAGATAAACGAGATCAGGAAGCGAAATGGAAACAGGTCAGGAAACTCAGGAGGTGGACGATGGCAACAACGTTTTAGATCCAAAAGTCGGACGCGGCGCACACCAGAATCACCCGATTGGCTATGCAGACATCATTATCGCTATAGGAACGACGCGCGGGCGTGTGAATCACCATGTAACTGGGCCAAGAAGCAGCAGAAGCCGGAAAACTAGACGCGGTGCAGTCAGCGTCGGTGGACGATTGTGCCGCGGGAAACCACCGACTTTGTGTGAAAGACTTCAAAACGGGAATTGTGTATCTAGTGGACACGGGCGCAAATGTATCGGTGATACCTGTAAGTAAAGTGAAAACAAAACACAAACAAGAGTGTACGTACAAACTTTTCGCAGCAAATAATTCAGAAATTAAAACCTATGGTGTAGTGGCTATAGAATTAAATGTAGGTCTGCGTAGAAGTTATAAATGGTCATTTATAGTTTGCGATGTGAAGCAGCCAATCATAGGGGCGGATTTTTTAAAGGCACACCAATTAGTAGTAGACTTACATAATAAAAGGTTGATTGACGGTCTCACTAAATTAAGTAGAGAAGCAACTATAGTGAAATGTTCCGAAATTTCGATATCTAGTATTCAGCATGATAATCCGTATAAAGATTTGCTCGGGAAGTTCTCAGAAATAACCAAGCCGATTTCGTACAAAGAACCTTCCAGTCATAATACATACCATCACATAGAGACTACAGGCCCTCCCGTATTTTCCCGTGCTAGGCCGTTGCCACCCCATAGATATAAAATGGCACAAGAAGAATTTAGGTTAATGCAGGATTTAGGTATATGTAGGCCATCAAAGAGTCCTTGGGCGAGCGCGCTGCACGTCGTGCCTAAGAAGGATGGCCAGATCAGACCCTGTGGCGACTATCGTGCACTCAACGCGATCACGAAGCCGGACAGATACCCGATCCCAAGGCTACAGGATTTCACCTATGGACTAGCAGGTAAGAAAATTTTTGCACGATTAGATATTAATAGGGCTTATCATAATATCTGTGTAGCACCGCAGGATGTAGAGAAAACAGCAATTATTACCCCATTTGGACTGTTTGAATTTCCTAGAATGTCATTCGGTTTGCGTAATGCAGCGCAAACATTTCAAAGGTTCATGAACAATACAGTTTTACAGGGATTAGAGTATCTAAATGGAGAACAAAAAGGGGAATGTTCGTACCTATTCTGTTACATAGATGACGTAATAATTGCAAGTACTGACGCCGAATTACTTCGTAAACATCTAAGTTTAGTTTTTAGCAGATTCGAACAGTTTGGAATAACTATTAATCTGTCAAAATGTTGTTTTGGTAAGCCGGAAATAGACTTTTTAGGTTATAATGTTAGCCCAAAAGGGATAAAACCTTTGAAAGATAAAATCGAGACTATTCAAGGTTATCCGCGGCCGGAAACCGTCGAACAGCTGCGACGATTTCTTGGAATGGTAAATTTTTATAGGTTGCACATACAGCAAGCGGCTGAACATCAGTCCGAGTTAAATAAGTTTTTGCATGGAGCCAGGAAAAAGGATAAGTCTAAAATAACATGGGACGATAAGGCCACGGCGGCTTTCGAGCAGTGTAAGGCAAGCCTACAAAGCGCCATCACACTGGCTCATCCAGAGGTCAAAGGTAGATTGTCTCTAATGTGTGACGCATCTAATACATGCGTGGGGGCAGTGCTACAACAAGGAGTCGCCGGAAAAACGAGGCCTTTAGGTTATTTCTCTAAGAGACTATCGGAAGCTCAGCAAAAATACAGCACTTACGATCGAGAGCTATTGGCAGTTTATTTAGCTATTGTACATTTTAGAAACATGATTGAAGGTCGAGAGATTACTATTTTCACCGACCACAAACCATTAACGTATGCTTTTTCTAAAATAGGTACCGATCGAGAGACCCCACGGCGCACAAGGCAGTTATTGTATATCAGCGAATTCACGAGCGACATACAATACGTCAACGGAAACGAGAACCCGGTTGCTGACGCGCTATCACGGGTAGAGTCCATTGTTTGCCCAACGCCTATCGACTTCGACGAAGTCGCACGGGCACAGGAAACAGACGATCAAATGGCGCGTATGTTAGCAGAATTGCCAGGTAACATTGTATTAAAACAGATTCATTCACCATTATGTAATAAAACAATTTACTGTGACATTTCAGATAAACAGGTAAGGCCATATCTCCCACAAAAATTTCGTAAATTAGCATTCGATACAGTACATAACATAAGCCACCCCGGAATTAGGGCCACACGGAAGATGATAACGAACCGTTTCTTTTGGCCGGAAATGAACAAAGATGTAACCAGATGGGCTAGGTCATGCATTCTTTGTCAAAAAGTAAAAGTACAGCGGCATACAGTTTCCAAATTAGGTAGTTTTCCATTAACAGATAGATTTGAGCATATACACGTCGATATAGTTGGTCCGTTACCAACGTCAAAAGAAGGCTATCGATATTGCGTCACTATGATAGATAGATTCACTAGATGGCCAGAAGCGATACCAGTGACAGATATCACCGCGGACACAGTAGCTAAAGCAATATACGAAGGCTGGGTATGCAGGTTCGGGTGCCCACTGACATTAACAAGTGATCAGGGAAGACAGTTTGAGAGCGAAGTTTTTAAAAGTTTACTAAACATTTTAGGCGTAAAAAAAACCCGTTCAACAGCGTATCATCCGCAGGCGAACGGAATGGTTGAACGAATGCATCGCTCACTTAAGGTTGCAATTAAGGCTAGGCTACAGGATAATAGATCATGGGTCGAGGAATTACCGACAGCATTGTTGGGACTTCGTGCGGCTTGCAAAAATGACGAAAATGTAAGTTCTGCGGAATTGGTATTAGGACAAACACTACGTTTACCAGGCGATTTTTATTGCGAAACCAAGAAAACCGAAGTAGATCATTTACCTACGTTCGTAAGCAAACTGCGAAGCATTATAAATAGTATGCGGCCACAGGCAAGAGAGAGCGGCGATTCGCGGAAAATATTTATCCATAAAGATTTAAATACGTGTTCTCATGTTTTTATAAGGAATGATATGGTAAAAAGTCCACTAACCCCATCATATAACGGCCCTTATGAAGTAATCAGTAAGGATAAGAAAAACTTTTACATACAAATAGGCGATCGTCAATCAACCATTTCCATAGACAGATTAAAACCAGCGTATATTATTAATGAAAAAAAAACGGCAGAAAACATGTGTAATGATAATGAGTTTGAACCAGATATAAAAGCAAGTGAACAAAAATCGCTACCGCCTATGGTTAAAACCACACGCTGTGGTCGAGTGATTAAGCAACCGGTGCGATTTTTGCTCACATGACAAAATAATGTAAGTACATCGAAAGTTGCTGGAAATTTTTGTACATTTCACTGCGGTTATTTAGTCAATTATACTTTGTGTGCAAACTAAATACAGTTTAAAGTTAAGATGGGAAATTATCAAAATAAAGAGTACGTAGCCACATCACAGGCCCAAGTAGTAGCAGGACAGCAGTTAGAAAGCAAACTGAACTATTTCGGGATAATACTAATCATCATCGCTGCAATAATGGGCATACTATTATGTTACGCTATCAAGAGGGGTTGCGTAGGCCATGCGAGACAATGGTTAAGAAGAGAAGTGCCGTTAATACTGACAGGGCAAGCCGGTACAGTGGGTAACCCGGCACCTACCGCGACTGTCACGGGATATGCGTAGCGAAGCGACGTTGTGAAATGTGCAAAAATTACATAGTCAAAATACGTGTTGGTATAGTTTGTTATTTGTAATCAGTGATTTTAAATCGTATGTCGTATTATCAGTAATGTATTTAGTGAATGGCGTTACCATAACTAACGCTGCCGACCCTCGAGGTGTTAGTTAGTTATTGCAGAGCGGAGGTCATGGTAACTACCCTTAATATAATATTTATATCATATGTATAGTTTCAAGTCGGCTCGGAGCTCAGGCAACGATGAGACCGCAAACATGTTAGAAAATAAGGTGTTTACGATCTATTTTTAGCAAGAGAATTAAAACAATAGGCAGCACTCAACTGTAGGAATGCTGACAGGTATAGAATGTTATCGTAAGCGACATTGTAACCTTAGAGACTTTTGAGTACTTTAATAGTGATGTAAGTATGTAGTTTCACTATGTTATAAATAATTTACAGTAAAAAAATTGTTTTGTAAAAAATTTTTGGAGAAAGGGGGGGTGTGATGTAGCGGCTTAGTAATCACGTTTTGCTGAGTTGCATTCTTGACGGAATATGGGAGCGCGGGCGATCGGCTCGCCAGTCGCCTACGTTACACCACCCTGCCTCGACGCATACCTAGTACGTAGTTAGTTATAACGAAGTATTGTGGAACCCGAATTAAAGACATTTATTTCCTTGAAGTCACGTCTCTTTAATTATCTCACCGTACACAGAACACGCACAACACAGTAGTAGTCCGCTTTGTAAACCAACAATGCAGTAGTAGTGCGCTTTGTAAACCAACAGTGCAGTAGTAGTCCGCTTTGTAAACCAACAATGCAGTAGTAGTCCGCTTTGTAAACCAACAATGCAGTAGTAGTGCGCTTTGTAAACCAACAATGCAGTAGTAGTCCGCTTTGTAAACCAACAATGCAGTAGTAGTGCGCTTTGTAAACCAACAGTGCAGTAGTAGTGCGCTTTGTAAACCAACAGTGCAGTAGTAGTGCGCTTTGTAAACCAACAATGCAGTAGTAGTCCGCTTTGTAAACCAACAATGCAGTAGTAGTGCGCTTTGTAAACCAACAGTGCAGTAGTAGTCCGCTTTGTAAACCAACAATGCAGTAGTAGTGCGCTTTGTAAACCAACAATGCAGTAGTAGTGCGCTTTGTAAACCAACAGTGCAGTAGTAGTGCGCTTTGTAAACCAACAATGCAGTAGTAGTGCGCTTTGTAAACCAACAGTGCAGTAGTAGTGCGCTTTGTAAACCAACAGTGCAGTAGTAGTGCGCTTTGTAAACCAACAATGCAGTAGTAGTGCGCTTTGTAAACCAACAGTGCAGTAGTAGTCCGCTTTGTAAACCAACAGTGCAGTAGTAGTGCGCTTTGTAAACCAACAGTGCAGTAGTAGTCCGCTTTGTAAACCAACAGTGCAGTAGTAGTGCGCTTTGTAAACCAACAATGCAGTAGTAGTGCGCTTTGTAAACCAACAATGCAGTAGTAGTGCGCTTTGTAAACCAACAATGCAGTAGTAGTGCGCTTTGTAAACCAACAGTGCAGTAGTAGTGCGCTTTGTAAACCAACAGTGCAGTAGTAGTGCGCTTTGTAAACCAACAGTGCAGTAGTAGTGCGCTTTGTAAACCAACAGTGCAGTAGTAGTGCGCTTTGTAAACCAACAGTGCAGTAGTAGTGCGCTTTGTAAACCAACAGTGCAGTAGTAGTGCGCTTTGTAAACCAACAATGCAGTAGTAGTGCGCTTTGTAAACCAACAGTGCAGTAGTAGTGCGCTTTGTAAACCAACAATGCAGTAGTAGTCCGCTTTGTAAACCAACAATGCAGTAGTAGTGCGCTTTGTAAACCAACAGTGCAGTAGTAGTGCGCTTTGTAAACCAACAATGCAGTAGTAGTGCGCTTTGTAAACCAACAATGCAGTAGTAGTGCGCTTTGTAAACCAACAATGCAGTAGTAGTGCGCTTTGTAAACCAACAGTGCAGTAGTAGTGCGCTTTGTAAACCAACAATGCAGTAGTAGTGCGCTTTGTAAACCAACAGTGCAGTAGTAGTGCGCTTTGTAAACCAACAGTGCAGTAGTAGTGCGCTTTGTAAACCAACAATGCAGTAGTAGTGCGCTTTGTAAACCAACAGTGCAGTAGTAGTCCGCTTTGTAAACCAACAGTGCAGTAGTAGTGCGCTTTGTAAACCAACAGTGCAGTAGTAGTCCGCTTTGTAAACCAACAGTGCAGTAGTAGTGCGCTTTGTAAACCAACAATGCAGTAGTAGTCCGCTTTGTAAACCAACAATGCAGTAGTAGTGCGCTTTGTAAACCAACAGTGCAGTAGTAGTGCGCTTTGTAAACCAACAATGCAGTAGTAGTGCGCTTTGTAAACCAACAGTGCAGTAGTAGTGCGCTTTGTAAACCAACAGTGCAGTAGTAGTGCGCTTTGTAAACCAACAATGCAGTAGTAGTGCGCTTTGTAAACCAACAGTGCAGTAGTAGTGCGCTTTGTAAACCAACAGTGCAGTAGTAGTCCGCTTTGTAAACCAACAATGCAGTAGTAGTGCGCTTTGTAAACCAACAATGCAGTAGTAGTGCGCTTTGTAAACCAACAGTGCAGTAGTAGTGCGCTTTGTAAACCAACAGTGCAGTAGTAGTCCGCTTTGTAAACCAACAATGCAGTAGTAGTGCGCTTTGTAAACCAACAATGCAGTAGTAGTGCGCTTTGTAAACCAACAGTGCAGTAGTAGTGCGCTTTGTAAACCAACAATGCAGTAGTAGTGCGCTTTGTAAACCAACAGTGCAGTAGTAGTGCGCTTTGTAAACCAACAGTGCAGTAGTAGTGCGCTTTGTAAACCAACAATGCAGTAGTAGTGCGCTTTGTAAACCAACAGTGCAGTAGTAGTCCGCTTTGTAAACCAACAGTGCAGTAGTAGTGCGCTTTGTAAACCAACAGTGCAGTAGTAGTCCGCTTTGTAAACCAACAGTGCAGTAGTAGTGCGCTTTGTAAACCAACAATGCAGTAGTAGTGCGCTTTGTAAACCAACAATGCAGTAGTAGTGCGCTTTGTAAACCAACAATGCAGTAGTAGTGCGCTTTGTAAACCAACAATGCAGTAGTAGTGCGCTTTGTAAACCAACAATGCAGTAGTAGTGCGCTTTGTAAACCAACAGTGCAGTAGTAGTCCGCTTTGTAAACCAACAGTGCAGTAGTAGTGCGCTTTGTAAACCAACAATGCAGTAGTAGTGCGCTTTGTAAACCAACAGTGCAGTAGTAGTGCGCTTTGTAAACCAACAATGCAGTAGTAGTGCGCTTTGTAAACCAACAATGCAGTAGTAGTGCGCTTTGTAAACCAACAATGCAGTAGTAGTCCGCTTTGTAAACCAACAGTGCAGTAGTAGTGCGCTTTGTAAACCAACAGTGCAGTAGTAGTCCGCTTTGTAAACCAACAATGCAGTAGTAGTGCGCTTTGTAAACCAACAATGCAGTAGTAGTCCGCTTTGTAAACCAACAGTGCAGTAGTAGTGCGCTTTGTAAACCAACAATGCAGTAGTAGTGCGCTTTGTAAACCAACAGTGCAGTAGTAGTGCGCTTTGTAAACCAACAGTGCAGTAGTAGTGCGCTTTGTAAACCAACAATGCAGTAGTAGTGCGCTTTGTAAACCAACAGTGCAGTAGTAGTCCGCTTTGTAAACCAACAGTGCAGTAGTAGTGCGCTTTGTAAACCAACAGTGCAGTAGTAGTCCGCTTTGTAAACCAACAGTGCAGTAGTAGTGCGCTTTGTAAACCAACAATGCAGTAGTAGTGCGCTTTGTAAACCAACAATGCAGTAGTAGTCCGCTTTGTAAACCAACAATGCAGTAGTAGTGCGCTTTGTAAACCAACAATGCAGTAGTAGTGCGCTTTGTAAACCAACAATGCAGTAGTAGTGCGCTTTGTAAACCAACAATGCAGTAGTAGTGCGCTTTGTAAACCAACAATGCAGTAGTAGTGCGCTTTGTAAACCAACAGTGCAGTAGTAGTCCGCTTTGTAAACCAACAGTGCAGTAGTAGTGCGCTTTGTAAACCAACAATGCAGTAGTAGTGCGCTTTGTAAACCAACAATGCAGTAGTAGTGCGCTTTGTAAACCAACAATGCAGTAGTAGTCCGCTTTGTAAACCAACAGTGCAGTAGTAGTGCGCTTTGTAAACCAACAATGCAGTAGTAGTGCGCTTTGTAAACCAACAATGCAGTAGTAGTGCGCTTTGTAAACCAACAGTGCAGTAGTAGTGCGCTTTGTAAACCAACAGTGCAGTAGTAGTGCGCTTTGTAAACCAACAGTGCAGTAGTAGTGCGCTTTGTAAACCAACAGTGCAGTAGTAGTGCGCTTTGTAAACCAACAGTGCAGTAGTAGTGCGCTTTGTAAACCAACAATGCAGTAGTAGTGCGCTTTGTAAACCAACAGTGCAGTAGTAGTGCGCTTTGTAAACCAACAGTGCAGTAGTAGTGCGCTTTGTAAACCAACAATGCAGTAGTAGTGCGCTTTGTAAACCAACAGTGCAGTAGTAGTGCGCTTTGTAAACCAACAGTGCAGTAGTAGTGCGCTTTGTAAACCAACAGTGCAGTAGTAGTCCGCTTTGTAAACCAACAGTGCAGTAGTAGTGCGCTTTGTAAACCAACAATGCAGTAGTAGTGCGCTTTGTAAACCAACAGTGCAGTAGTAGTCCGCTTTGTAAACCAACAGTGCAGTAGTAGTGCGCTTTGTAAACCAACAATGCAGTAGTAGTGCGCTTTGTAAACCAACAGTGCAGTAGTAGTCCGCTTTGTAAACCAACAGTGCAGTAGTAGTGCGCTTTGTAAACCAACAATGCAGTAGTAGTGCGCTTTGTAAACCAACAGTGCAGTAGTAGTGCGCTTTGTAAACCAACAGTGCAGTAGTAGTGCGCTTTGTAAACCAACAATGCAGTAGTAGTGCGCTTTGTAAACCAACAGTGCAGTAGTAGTGCGCTTTGTAAACCAACAGTGCAGTAGTAGTGCGCTTTGTAAACCAACAGTGCAGTAGTAGTGCGCTTTGTAAACCAACAGTGCAGTAGTAGTGCGCTTTGTAAACCAACAGTGCAGTAGTAGTGCGCTTTGTAAACCAACAGTGCAGTAGTAGTGCGCTTTGTAAACCAACAGTGCAGTAGTAGTGCGCTTTGTAAACCAACAGTGCAGTAGTAGTGCGCTTTGTAAACCAACAGTGCAGTAGTAGTGCGCTTTGTAAACCAACAGTGCAGTAGTAGTGCGCTTTGTAAACCAACAGTGCAGTAGTAGTGCGCTTTGTAAACCAACAGTGCAGTAGTAGTGCGCTTTGTAAACCAACAGTGCAGTAGTAGTGCGCTTTGTAAACCAACAGTGCAGTAGTAGTGCGCTTTGTAAACCAACAATGAAGAAAGTCATAATTAAGAAGGGATTGATCTGCAGTTTCATTAGTAAGTGTTACATTTAAATATAATAAAATTAATAACAGTATAATACGGAAAAACATTGAATCACTTTTGCACCGAAATAAAAAATCTTAATTATTACACTTTGTAATAATTTGTCCTTATGCCTTTAGCTTTCCTAACTGCTTCCAACGTTTTTTTCATACTGCTTAATAATCTATCACAGTAATCTGGTGAATTCGATTCCATAATTCATTTAAAGAGGATGGCGGTGAATCGTAGGCATTAAGAATGTCATGTTTCAACTGGGACCACAAATTTTCAATTGGATTGAAGTCTGGACTTGTGCCGGCCACTGCAATAACTGAAAGTCTTGGGAAATGTGCCAGTTCTTTACTATTTTCGCTGTATGTTTCGGATCATAGTCTTTCTGGAAAGTTACTTCATTTATCGGATAAGGCATATTCTCCACTATTTCAATTAATGTGTGTCGTAAAATATCTAAATACATTAATTTGTTCTTTTTCCCAACCATCCTGTGAATAGGACCCAACCCATAAGCTGATATACGCCCCCAAATCATAACGTTGCCTCCACCGTGTTTTACAGTCTGAATAAAATCTGTTTGGCTTACTCGCTCACCTTCCCTCTTCCATTTCCATTGACGACCATCAGTTGTGAATCGATTAATCTTTGTTTCTTCTGTAAAAGTCACCTTCTTCCAATCCTCTTCTGACCAGCTTTCATATTTTTTGTGAAGTCCATCTTGCTTTTCTATTTTTTTCACAAAAAAATGGCTTCTTTTTTTCTCGATTGCTCGAAATTTATTTCTGTGTAGTTCACGTTGTATTTATTGTCCATTTGCTAATCGACTTCCCAGTATCAGACTGAAGAAGTTTAGCTGCGTGACACGTTGATAAAGCTTCTCCAGTAGCCACGTATTTCATTATACGGTGTCTGTCCTTGGTGCTTAACTTCTTCGGTCGACCGCCAAGATCTTTTTTAAAATTCGTTGATACAGTACTTTGACTCAAGTTTTAATATTGCAGCCGTTCGACGCGTATATTGCCTTCCAGAAGCATATCTTTTATTTTGTTACCTAGTGAACTTGAAAATTGCTTCATATTTTTAAACCGATCAAACTGTGTTTATATTATACATGTATGTATGTGTATTAAAAAGATGAATAGCTGCAGTATTAATCATCGCTTTATTGATTTATTTAATCGGAGAAAGTCGATGATTGTAGTCTCATATTAAGTTAAATAAAAATGAATAAGTTCAAACGTGTTAGCGCTTTGATTCAAAGAGCATTCTGCTTCGTATTGCGTAGTAAGTAATCACGCTGCTGTAAAATTGAAAAAAAAATGTTACCATTTTTAAAACGATTGGTTCACTTTTGCACCACTGTGTAGGTATTGATTATATACTAAACGAACTATTTAAGAATGAGATACAGGCCCTCTTATTTAATAATGACATACTATAATGTGGAGGCCGCCATACGGTATGACGGAAACTAGAAACTCGACATTCAATTAGTTATTCGGAATTGTAGAGTTCTATAATTAGATAGCGTAGAGTTAACGATGGGAAGATCTAAAAATACTTGAGTATACAACTGTAAATATATTATTAATGAGTTAGAATGAACGGTCACAAACTTACAATACTAGCGCTTAGCAACCGATTGAGATTGAGATTTAAATGATTACAATGACGATGTACTAGCGAAGAATGACGAATTATATACCATGAGACGATTCTTCAAAGTTTATTGAATGATAAACTGGACAATAATGATATTTTTTATTTCATCACAAAGTTAGTGTTAGCAAACATTTTTTTTTTCGATGATTCCATTTTGACAGGCCAGCTGGCGTGGTTGGTTAAGATACCACCTATCATGTCACAGGTCGTGGGTTCGATTTCGATTCCCATCCAGGACAAACATTTGTGTGCATGAACATGTCTGTTTGTCCCGAGTCTGGGTGTAATTATCTATATAAGTATTTACAAAAAAAAAAAGTAGTATACGTAGTATATCAGTTATCTGGTTTCCATAGTACAAGACATGCTCTGCTTAGTTTGGGATGATGACCGTGTGTGAAATGTCTCAGGATATTAATATTTTGGTTCTTTCAAAAGGCAGCATCCTGCATGGATTGACTCTAACCTCAGCGAAGTCGCTACCGTGGAAGTATAGTCTGAGCCTCAGTCTATACTTCAGACTAGACTTCGTGGTGGCATGAAAAAAGCAAACAAACGCATCGCAATAACGATAACGAACAACGCTCTGCTGCTAGTCTGCTTATTATTGTTCTGCACCGATGCAAGCACACTAAGGAAGCTCTTAGCAAAGTCATTTTTTGTGCAAGAAGCACCTGCATGCAATTGAACCTTGTCCAAACTGGCCTAAAATGTGAACGGACTAACATTGAGGGAACACCTAAATGGCATAGAATTGATAAGATGTAGATAACTTGGGCTATGACGGAGTAATAATGTGTGTATTTAACTGTGGAGGCTTGTAATTAGCAATTTAGTTATATATTATTGTTATTATAATGTTATTAGCGATGAGCGTTGAATCAACGAACTAGTTGAATCAACGTTGATGTCTCTTCAACGGAATTAACGTTGACAGTGTACAAATCAACTCGTTGAATTCGTCAACGAGTTGAGTTGACAACGACGTTTATGAATTCAACTCGTTTCATCGTTTGACGAATTCAACGACTCAACGACTGTCAACGAGTTGATTTAATTTTGTACACGGTCAACGTTTTGTTATTTTCAACGTACGTAAATTGTATTTCTTTAAGAATAAAACTCCCGCTACGACGCGATAGTCAATTAGTCATGACAAGAATTTGAACTCTAAATAACGAATATAAGATTTTATATTTATTTAGTAATTTGATCAATGTAATTATTTTTTAAAGAAAGTAAACGATGACATTATTAATTCTTAAAATGATCATATTCGTGCGCGGAATGAAACGTTTCGGCGCCGGCGGGCCTGTGACTGGTTGAAGCGGCTGATTGGCCGGACGCCATGTTCGACTCGCGCGCCCTGCCCGTGATAAACAGGTTTATACTGGTTTGTTTGTTTACAAATGGGTAAGGCCGCGGATTTTGCCACTTTTTGAATGAAAAATATGTCTCAAATTTTGACGGCTCATAAAAAATAAAATGCTTAGTGGATTGCAATGAAAATATCATAATATAGATTACGTAGTTCTTAAACTCTTAGAATGTATTCTTAAAGTGAATGTAAGTCATACAGTTTATAAAATACAATGAGTTAAATCTGTCCAGACCGCCAAATTTCATCAAAAACACAGTGTCTTTTTGGTTCGGCCATACATTTGAAGCTATAAACTTTTTATATTTTCTAATAAAAGTCTAATTATTTTTGACTATCTGAATTGTCTCATATTTAAGCTGCTGTATCGTGGTTTTTATATCTTTAATTATGCGATTTCCATTGAATTATTACTATTCAAACATTTGTCTCCATATTTTTACTTGTATGTTACTATTTTCTATGTTACCAAAGTTTGGCTTCTACTTATTTAAAACAGATAGTGGTAGTTTTTAGTAATTTTACTGGCAACACTGACTGTGCAGCCAACGCATTTGAAATAAAAACGACGCCATTTTGTCGTCTCTGGAGTGTTGTCAAAGTGAACACGTGTGTTTCGGCAGCGGATTGTTATTGTGAATTTTGGCGATTTCAAAGGTAAATAACGGTTTTTATTACACACCTCTTACATATTACTATGGGCCAGTGACTAAGAAGTGCGTGATTATGTGTCTTTGTTTCAAATTCGGCTCGGTTTGGAAATTATGCCTATTTAGAACCTCGAAAATTGCGCTTATACGTTACTTCTATGTTGCTTCTATGTTACTAGTAACGTTGATTGTATGTTATAGTAACGTTGAAGTGTTGTAAAGGTTTGTGCATAACGTAGATTATTATATTTTTCCTTTTACACGGCAAGATAACCCTGGTAACAAAAACTTCCCAACTTAATATTTACTCGAGGTTTTCCCCAAGTAGAGTAGCTTTTTTTGAAGTTCAAGATGGCTAATAGTTCACTTACTGGCACATAAAATACATAATCACTTAACGGTTCAGTGACACAGTTACCCTATTATTTGTAATTTAGGAGCCAGCGTTTCTAATAGTATGTCTACAGAAAAACAAAATTACGTGCACCCGAACGTACACCTTCTTCAGCATCCGCACCTCGAGTGGTATTATCTTTTCAGCAAATCAAGTAATTTAGCGTTAACAATAGAGATATCTCTTGTTAACGCTAAATAACTTCATTTAGACAACTCGTCTCGCAATACATATTTTCGTATAGATACGAAAATATGTATTGCGAGACGAGATGTCTGGCTGAAATAGTGCCCTTACCCTTAACTTTTTTGATTCAGTTCGCTTTTCTGATTGACAATTACCCAATATAAACATTGTCACAGATGCCGTTGACTGCGGCTGAAAAACAAAAAAAATACAGACACAAGTTAAAAACGGAAAATCCTCAAAAATATGACGAAATGCGAAGAAAAGCCAAAGTAAGATCTGCACGACATTACGAAAAAAAGAAGAGTTCATATACTGAAGAGCAGAAACAAGAATTACGGCAAAAATGGAAAGAAGATAGAACAAAAACAAAACATACAAAAATGGCACTACATGAACCGATGTCACTCTCAAACTCAAACTCAAAGCAAGATAATAATCTTTTAGTATGCCGTAGGATGCAAAGCCGAGTTGAATACAAGCTGAAAAAAGAAAACGTACAATTACGATCACAGTTAAACACATTGACTAAAGGTTTCAAAGCTCTCCAAAAAAAAATGATTAGACAACAAAACAGAATAGACAAGATGCAAGAAGATTATGAGAATATATTTACTAAATTAGACACAGAAAAGGAAACAGAAAACCAAAATATACCAGAATTAGAAGAAAAAACACCGAGGAAAAAAATTACCGAGTTCATAAATAATAACTTACCTGACATTGAAACCCCAAAAAAACAAGAAATTAAGAAAAAGTTACTTGAACACGATATACTTACAGAGTCACTAAAATCACAATTCAAAACTGCTAATAATGCTGAAAAAAATGTTTTGAAAAAAATTCTGGATAACAATATTGTCAAAAAATATAAACTTAAAACAAATATAAGGACTTCTCTGGGATTCAAGAGTAATTTCAAGAACTACCATCAGCACAAGACCAAAACTACTGCATTGCAAAAGAAAATTGAATGTTTTTACAACAGAGATGATGTAAGCCGCGCCACTGCAGGCAAAAAAGAATATAGGACCTTCAAAAAAGTAACACGCCAAAAGAGATACTTGCTAGACAAACTAAGTGTACTTCATAGAAAGTTTTTTGTGGAAGAGGCCCAAATAAGTTTCAGTACTTTCAAAAAGTACCGCCCGTTCTACGTACTTTCTCCAAAAATCAAGGATTGCGAGAGTTGCGCGTGCAAAAAACATTCTAATATGCAATTTCTGGTTGATGAACTGAAATCTCTGAATATTCTTCAGACTGATAATCTAAATGAAGTAACTTCAAATTTAGTATGTGATTTTTACTCAAAAGATTGCATGTATAATAATTGCAACACGTGTTCAGAAATTCAATTAAAAGTTGATAATGAAAAACTGTTGGCTAAAGCAAGCTGGTTTACTTGGGTTTTAAAAGAACACGAATATGAAAAGGCAGGGGAGAAGAAGACAATTAAAAAGATGATAAAGATAAAAAAAGAAGGTACTTTAAAAGACTTACTTGAGATATTTAATGAGGAAATGAAAAAATTTAAAACTCACATTTTTAATTTTTATTTTCAATATAAACAATATAAAGATTGCATTAATAATTTGGAAGATGATGAGGCATGTATCCATATAGACTTCTCTGAAAATTTCACCTGCAAGTACCACAGCGAAATACAGGCAATGCATTTCATAAAAGAACAGATAACACTACATACAGGAGTTATTTACATCAAAGGAGAGAAGAAACCTATTTCTTTCTGTACTATTTCACCCGACAACCAACACAATCCTGAGGCAATATGGGCCCACCTCGATCCCATTTTAAAACACATAAAGAGTAACTATTCCAAGATCTGCACCATTCATTTTTTCTCTGACGGCCCAACGACCCAGTACAGACAAAAAAAAAACTTTTACTTATTTAGTGAAAAAGTCTACGAATACGGGTATAATTATTCCACTTGGTCATTTTTTGAGGCCGCCCATGGAAAAGGTGCCGCTGATGGTATCGGGGGGGTCATCAAACGAACCCTAGATACCAAAATCGCTCAGGGAAAAGATATCCCAAATGCTGAAACAGCATTTGACGTTCTGAAATCGGAGGACACTAGTATCAAATTATTTTATATTTCATCTCATAACATCAAGCCAATACAAGCAAAACTCAGTCCGTTGCCACAAACAATGAAAATACATCAACTGATAACAACAGAAAAGCTAAAGCTCAAACACAGAGAACTCAGCTGTTTCTGTGGGGCTCCGAGAGGCAGCTGTGAATGTCACTCACCTGTATTTCATAGCTTTTGCCCCGTAATCAGCACAAACGAATTAAAGGCAAATAATCGAAAACGGAGAACTAGGCAAAGGCGTGTCAGTTCATCAACCGAAGAAGACGATGATGATATTATTGAATATGCAGAAAGCGATGCCACGGCCTTTCTTTCTGATGATTCTATGGGTCTAGATATTAACGAAGATGAAAGTAATCTGATCACTGAACTTGACGAAAAAACTGGTGTTCTAAAGTCGAAAATTGATCCAAACAAGAAAGTGATTCTGTTATCCACAATAATTTTAAAGAAACCTGATAATAAAAATAATACTAAACAAGAAAAGAAGAGAAAAATACTCTGTGAAAATGAAGAGTTTGTGCAAAAAAGATCTTACGAAAATACAAACCATATTATTGAGAAAGATTTTGTAACAACTTTGCCACAAATAAGAAATATTCCGGAAAATACTGCAAGTTATGATTTAAGGGAGAGTAATTTATTTATAAAAGAAGACACCATGAATGTGATAAGAAGTAAAAATAGTGACAACATTCAAAGTAATATTAGAAAAAAAGATGAGAATAAGGAAAATAAAAACTATACCAAAGAAGAGATCAAGATAACTTTAAAAGAAGAGATTATAAGAGAAGGAAAGGACAACATTGATATTGAGTGTACGAAAGAAGATGAATGCAGGAAAATTCTAAATGTTTCTGGAAAAGATGAGAGGAAACAAGCTGTTGAAAATAAAGACAGTGACCAAATTGAGACTGGACACGAGAAATATCATGAAGGCATGAGTGGACAAAATAATACTGGTGAAGAAGATTTAAAAGAGGCAGTTAAATGTAAAGAAATGGGCCAAACGGATTTAGAGGAAAAAAACAAAACTGAGAATTTAAGAGAAGATGAAAGTAATAACGAAAATTTAGATGAAGAAGGAACAAGGGCGATTGAGAGTGAAGAAAATAAGCAGAATGACTTTATTTTAAATGACAGTATCTTGGTTAGATATTTCCAAAGAAAAACGTGGAAATATTTTATAGGATTTGTTGAGAATATAGAATTTAAGGATGGAGAAAATTATTATAAGGTAAAGTTTTTGAAAACAGTTAAGGATTCTTTTAATTCTGTGAAGTTCGTAGTCCAAAGAAAATTAGATATCGATATAGTGACCATTTTATCTATTGTCAAAAAGGTAAATTTGATTCAACGAGAATCTTCTAAAGAATATTACCTGAGTAGCGATTTTGATATGGTTTATTTTAATTGAATAATTTACTATGGTATGTATGTAGGTAGTTATTTTACCTTTTACTTGTTACTAGATTTGTTATTATTTCTGTGATTTAACAATTTAATTACCTACTTTCCAATTAAGAAAGACTTATGACTATTTTATTTTTTGATTAGTTTTTAAGAAACAATAAATATTAATATAATGTTACTGTTATGATTAAAAGATACTGCATGTGATTCCAAAAAAAATATCTAATTCTTAATAAATCATTACGCGCACTTCGCATGTTTTTTTTTGTGTTGTCGAAATGTAATAAGTAAAAAATTTCGAAACTTTTGGTCCTAGCACGCCGTAGAACTTACTCCTTTTTTTTAAGTCGGTTAAAAATACCACATTATGCAATTAGCCTTACGAATATTATGAGTTACTTTTGCGTTGTTTCTACGTTACCGTAACATAGAAGTTCTATGTTACAAAGTGGCAAAATCCGCGGCCTTACCCAAATACGAATGATAGTTTGTGTTGTGACAAGTCGCGTGAAGGTGTCGATATCGCTGTTTGATTTGTTGTATTTAATTACTTATTGGTTTTTACTGAATACTGTATTACGAGTAGTGTTAGTGTGAGTGTCAATAGTTTTTGTAAATATAATTAAGTGTAAATAGTTAAATAGGTTTTTTAGTGTACAGTTAAATAGAATAAAAATGCCGGGGGGACGTAGCGGTAACAGTGAATTGTGGTTACATTTTGAGAAAGATGATAGTGGGAAAGCTATTTGTAATATATGTAAAGAAAAGATTTCTTATAAATCTACTACGGCCAATTTAAAAAGCCATTTGAAGCGGAAACATGTATCAATCTTTAGTTCAGCCTTTTCGTCTCAAACTCCGCCTCCGCCTATATTACTTCAAACAAATCCATCCTTGCCAGGACCAAGCAATATACCTGCTACTGTACCTTCTACTCAAGGTCCAGTTGAGAGCACCGATGAGAGTGGAACCGGCAGAACTAAACGTCAGCGTTTGATGGCTGAATTCACTAATAAAAAAATTAGCGCCGAGCAAAAAAAACAAATAAACCTGGATTTATTAGATCTGTGCACTGACTCTTTCCATCCATTTTCTATAGTGGAAGAAAGGGCGTTCAAAAAATACAGCCGCTGGATCCCGGGATATGAACTTCCAACCAGGAAAACTTTATCGAACTCAATAATGCAACAGGCCTACACTAAGACCTTTGATTTAATACAAAATCAAATGAAGAATGATGTCAAAACGATTTGTTTAACTGCAGATATGTGGACCTCTTTAAAAACTGAAAGTTATATAGCCCTCACAGGTCATTATTTAACAGATAATTTAGAATTTAAAACCGTATTGCTAGGATGTTGTCATTTTTCCGGACACCATACATCTGAAAATATCGCCACAGAAATCAGGACACTGGTAGAGAAATTTGGATTGAAGGAAAAAGTAAACTTTATGGTTACTGATAATGCCTCAAACATAATCAGAGCCGTAAAAGACATTTTAAACTGGAAGAATTTTGGGTGTTACGCACACACACTGAATTTAATTGTTGATAATGCTCTAAAACTTGTCGAAGATGATATCGCCAAAGTAAAAAGGATTGTGGCACATGTTAAAAAAAGCACGCTTTCATCAGAGAGGTTGCAGAAATATCAAATTCAACAAGGAAATGAACCAAAACGTCTTAGCCAAGCCGTAGATACAAGATGGAATTCAACATATTATATGCTAAAAAGATTTGTTGAGCTTGAAGAAGCTATTCGTGCTACCTTAGCTTTCACAGATAGTCGTTTACCCACAATCACTACTGAAGATTGGACATTATACTCACAATTGTGTCAAATATTAAGACCATTTGAAGAGATCACCAAATCTATGAGCGGGGAAAAATATGTATGTATCTGGAAGTTCCGTAATCGTTGTCACACGATGCCTTAAAGAAGCATGTGAAAAAATTACATGCAGAACGGATTTGCTATCTGCCGTTACAGACGTTGCCTTGATATTAAGGTCCGGATTAATAGACCGTTTCGGAATAATTGAACAAAGTGGCACCTTTTCATTGTGCACTTTCATGGACCCCCGCTTTAAAACAAAAGGTTTTTGTGATCAAAATGAAGCAAATAAAACAAAAGAAAGAGTTAGGAAAATGGTTGCTGCATTGATCGCAAAAACAACAGACACCACACCATCTACAGTTTTGACAGTAACTGACGACTTAAACAAAAGTAATGACGATTTAAACCCGTGGAATATTTTTGACCAAATGATTGCGAGTACTACAACACAAGGAACGCCACTGTCAAAGGCAATAAAGGAGGTAGATATGTACCTAGCGGACGAACTATTACCTCGCAAAGACCAACTAGGAAATTTAAACTGCCCATTCGAATGGTGGAAAAATCATCAATTTGTATATCCCCACCTAAAACAAATATTTGTTACCCACTGTAACATAGTGGCTACATCTGTTCCTTGTGAACGGATGTTCTCGAAAACTGGTCTTATTATAAACCAAAGACGAACAAGGCTGACCACAAGCAAAGTAGAACAAATCATGTTCCTGAACGTAAATTCGCCTGAAGACCGGTTCAAGGGCTATGAATAAATTGTAAAATAAAAAAAAAATCCGAATGTACCTAAAATTATTAAAAACAATATTAAAAGTAAAAAAAAAGTATAACAAGCCAAATTAATGTAAATAATAATTATAAATAATAATTGATTTATGTACATAAAAATCAGATGATCTTCTAAATACGCCTGAAATTTGTGTTTTATAGCAAATTAATCAGTCAGTCCTAAGCCTGAAAAAAGTATGAAGGGAAGATCATCTAGAACCCTAGGTAGGTAGTAGGTAAAGTCATCATAAAATGTTATCCAATTTCATTAGGTAAACAGCATCAAATTGTTCGTAAATTAACATTACAACAGCATAGGTACGTTAATAAAAGCGTCAACTTGCATGAACGATAAACGCCTCGTTTATCGTTCATGAAAGTTGACGTTCGTAATACGTTAACTCGTTGACGAAATTAACTAGTTGATCAACTAGTTGACAAACGCAATTCAACGTTAACGTTTCGTTGACGGAAAAACCTTCAACGACCCATCGCTAAATGTTATTAGTCTGTAAGCCTTTCGAAAATAACAAAATAAAAATTAAAATTAAAGGCGCCACCTAGCGGATTCATTATAAGTTGAAATTAGATGAAAATAATTTAAAATAGGCCAAAAAAACAGCGTCAGTTATTCGACCCGATTCTCTGCGATAGTTGAGAATCGAGCGAGCGGGCTATAATCACTAAGATCATTTCCTTTATCATCACTCGCTGTTCAGTCGAGTCAGTTAAGACCCTTCTGATGGCAACTTGAACAGCGCTCGCCGGCGGTAGTCATCTTTCCGCGGTAACGAAACCATAGCGAGATCTAACTCGATCCCAACGCCATCTATCGAGCTAGGGGTCAGTTTTTGTCGAGTTACTTTTCCACAGTGATAAAAAATATTTATAGTTACATATTGCGAGTCATTAAAGTAGTGTTGTTAGAAATAAAATACTAATCACTTAAGAAATATAGATTACGTAGCTTCAGAAGCATTTTACGAGCAAAACAATGTGTTTTATGTTTTTCTTTGGTCCTTTGCAGCAATCAAACAGCTTATGGCCTGGTCTTTGGTAGCGAACTGGCACCGATTGACGGCTGACCACAGCGATGGAGACCCGAGGCTATCTGCCCTAAAGCCTGTACAGGGAATGAAGTGAGGAACATAAAAATTCACTAGAAATCTCATAAATATCTCTAAGCCTTGCATTATATTTTAAACTGTTTGTTTCATGTTTCAGAGCAATTACGTTGCTGTTAGTGATGATGGCTCACTCAGTGCTGGCTTACCACATTACATACATCTACAACCCTCAGTTCTTTGAGAAAGTAAGTCACGTAGGTGTATTCCCGTTCGTCCCCCCGCCGTCTTCCCGCTGGTGGCACGAACAGGAATTTAAAAAATAATATTTTCCTGTTAACGAATTAAATGTGAATGAATTTAATAATAATATTATTTATTTTAAGCACTTGATCTCACACACACATACGATGATGTCGTTAATAAGACTGTTGACGATATTTGTGTCCTATTGCTACTGCATAGCGCCAAATTACAATGGATCATGATGATTTTTCTTTCCCAATATTTCAGTTGCTGTAGTAATTCTACCTCTACATCTTGCATGATACAATAAACGGTTTTAATTCAATTTTGTTAAAACATTGACTTTCATCTTCCAGAGCAGTCACCATATCCTATCAGCATACATGCAGAACGGCACCAACATAGTCCACACCTTCATCATGGCCTCCAGCTTCCTGCTGGCCTACAACCTGCTCCTCCACGTGGCTGACAACCCCAAGAAGCAGCTCAGCCTCAAGATGCTGCCTCAGTGCTTGTTGCATAGGTTTGCTAGGTAACATTCTGAGCTCCGTAGCTATTTACTTATAGCAACCATCTTATTTATTAACATTGCCCACGGCCAGTTTACAAGCTTTCAATTTATTAATCCCGTTTTTTAGGGTTCCGTAGTCAACTAGGAACCCTTATAGTTTCGCCATGTCTGTCTGTCCGTCCGTCCTCGCTTAATCTCTGTGACCGTTAGCACTAGAAAGCTGAAATTTAGTACCAATATGTATATCAATCACGCCGACAAAGTGGTAAAATAAAATTTGGAAAAAAATGTTTTATTAGGGTAGCCCTATATGTAAAGTGGGAAGTGATTCTTTTTTTTATTTCAACCCTAACGTGTGATATATTGTTGGAAAGGTATTTAAAAATGAATAGGGGTTTACTAAAATCATTTTTTGATAATTTCGGAAATAATCGCTCCAAAAGTAAAAAACAATGTGCCCCCCCCCCCCCCCCCCTCTAACTTTTGAACATATGGTTAGCAAATATGAAAAATATCTGAAAAGTAGAACTTTATAAGGACTTTCTAGGAAAATCATTTTGAACTTGATGGAAACAACAGTTTTTGTACAAAAAAGACAAAAAGTTGTACAAAATAATTTCTGGACTAAGTTTGTAGTATAATCGTATATGCAAGCATTTTTTTAACTACGCTTACATATTTTATTATCCTGAACGTATCTTTTTTCAAACAAAAAAAGAATTATTAAAATCGGTTCTCGCAGTCCAAAATTACCACCGAAAACTTCTGGCACGTCTATGTATTAATTAGTAGCCCAATTCCCCGAGAGATGGCGCTGTAGGTACTTATTACATTGGGTCGGGTATTATCGAATTGTTCGGTTGGTCTCTCCTTGGCATTGGCGGTATCTTATAACTACATAAAACTTCTATCAGGAACATGCTAAGGCAATTTAGAACAAAACTAAAATTCATTTTTTTAACGCCATCAAAATGTTAAGGTAAAAACCAGTTCATAAATGCAATGTTGCACGCTCCGTGTTCGCGCACGTACCTACCCACTACCGGGAGCAGTTGCAGGAGCGCGGAGCGCTGCTGGAGCGCGAACATAATGGATACCCACCTTTAAACTCATAAGTGGGAACACTTATTGTGACGGACGGGAAACTACGGAACCCTACACTGAGCGTGGCCCGACACGCTCTTGGCCGGTTTTTTTATTGTCTGTCAATATATTTTGTAATCCAATCTAGACATCAAATTCTCATGATTGTGTTAATATTCAGAAGCTTCATTACACTTTCAGAACCCGTTGATTAAAATTATTCGGACAGATTATTGAAAAGGGGTCCTTGGATGCGCCGCGCGCCGTTCTATTCTCGGTCTTATGAATTTATTTATTTACCTAGAATATCTCCTCTCTACCTTTTCGTCCTGGGCCTGGCCACGTCCTGGTGGGCCCATGCTGGCGATGGTCCTCTGTGGGGCCCGATGATCGAGGAGGAGGCCGACCGCTGCAGGAGCAAGTGGTGGGCGCAGGCGCTGTATGTGAACAACTTCGTGCTGCCCGACGACAAATGTCTTATTCATACATGGTGAGTTTGTGTTGGTTTTTGTTTCTTTATTTTATGCCTTTAGCCTATAGGTAATAGGTAATGCTAAACATTGATTGCCGGCAAGGTGTGAGATGCTTAACATTGTTTGTTGAAATGTTATTGACTCCTAGACTAATTTCAAATTAGTGTAGGCACTAAATAATTCACACTAAATAATTTATCTCAGCTTATCTTATTCTGCAAAAAACAAACCCATAAAAAACATAAAACAGTTAGCCTTGTCAAACAGATCAGACATCGGAAAATCCCCAGCAAATATTGTTTCGTAGAACAAGTCTACTTTCGGTTATAAACGAATTAATTTGTTTTCAATCATCTGAGTCAATACGGTTACAAAATAATTCGCAGTAAATATGCTAATAAGATTGGGAAACCCTCGCCAAAAGCGATAAATGTCACAATAATAAAACTATGCAATTTGGGTCTACCCACTTATCTACCTACTTATGTTATAAATACTATACCTAGGCATGTCAGGGTTTGTTAATGATGATTTGGGAAACGTCAAATCAAATCAAATCGTTTATTTGTGATGCATGGGTTACATACAGGTGTTCATTACATAATTATATACTCAATAATGTTCATTCCATGATCAGCCACTTGGGCATACAAATTATTAAATAATATAAAGAAAATATGATTATAAAATACAATACAAACATCATCATCATTCTCCTGCCCTTGTCCCAATTTATTTGGGGTCGGCGCAACATGTCTTTTTCTTCCATACTTCTCTATTAGTCGTCATCTCGGTAGTCATCTTTCACACAGTCCATTCATCGTTTCTTTGGTCTTCCCTTACTCGTATAGCCCTCCACGTTCATACTCAACACTTTCCTGACGACATTTTCCTCATTCCTCCGCATCACATGCCCATACCATGACAACCGATTTCCACACAACTTTTCAGTCACCGGTGTCACTTTCAGTCTTCCTCTTACATACTCATTTCTTATTCTATCCATTCCCGTAATACCACACATGACATCCCTCTTAGCATTCTTATCTCGGCTGCATGCAATTGCCTTTCATTCATTCTTTTTATGGCCCAACATTCTGATCCATACAAGACAGCAGGTCTACCATTGTTTTATAAATTTTCCCCTTGAGTTTAAGGGGAATGCGGGAGTCGCAGATTGTTCCCGTGACCTGCCGCCATTTCATCCATCCAGTGTTAATTCTGTGCTTAACAGTCCGATCTACTTCGCCATCGCTTTGCACAACACAAACAAATACAAATACTAATGTCATTGAGGATTAAATGTAAATGATATTATTACTATAAGTCATGACAGACACAAGACAAACACAATCAATCGATGCCTCAGTTCACAATTGCACTAACTATAGAATTGTCAATTTTAAGGAGAGAGGTTTAAAGTTTTTACGTGAACAGTACGAAAACTAAGGAAAATAATCTGTAAACTACGTTTTTGGTAGAAAGAGACGTATCAACGGTATTTCAATATGCGCAAACGAAAGAGCGTGACATTTAGTGTATTTCACATTAAAAAAGTGAAAAATTAAAATTTTGTAGTTAGTACAATTGTGAACTAAGGCATCGAAAATATCGTTAAGGGGCATGAAACATTTAAAAAAATTGTAGTCGATAAAAATTCATCAACAGAGTAATAAAAATTTTCTATAAGAAATTGGAACAATTTATTTTTAAAGATATGAATATTGCCACGTTCTTTTATGTCATTAGGAATGTTATTGTAGATCTTTGTGGCCATAGCAAACACACTTTTCCCAAAGAGGGTAGTTCTATACTGTCTGGTAAGGTGATACAAGTGACTTCTATTGCGCGATTTAAGCTCAAATGTAAATAGTGATGAATGATGTCTAATAAACAAAGCCATTTCAAATATACTATATATATATAATATACATAAAGATGGCACGGTAAGTACCTAATTTTATTTTTTTTAAATACTCTTTGCAGCTGTCAGTTCTATTAAGACCACACATAGCTCGCACGCACCTTTTTTGACATTTGAAAACTTTATCCCAGTTGTAGTATTTCCCCAGTTAGAATATAATTGCATATCTAAGTCTAGAAGCAATGTGTTAAGATTGACCTCTTTAGCTAGCATATATATACCATAGGTTGCATATTAGAAAATCAAAAATTTCCTGAGCAAATTTCAAAAGAACAACGTACAAATCAACAAAGTTTAAAATAACGACGGTCATTTGATCAAAAGTTCAGCTGACCAAAGTCTGGAATATCAATGTTTAAATTATTTATTACACTATTGACCAAATCGTTTAAAGGTCAACATGGATTACTGGATAATATATATAAAAAACATCATTATGGTTAACACCCCGACTCGGATAGGTTAGGTTAGAAGGCTAAGGCGGGAGCGAAGCGGAGCGGAGCTCCCGCCTTAGCCTTCGTGGTTTTTTTTTAAACCACCCAGAAATAGGGGCCCCGCCAAGCGGGGCTCCGTCGACCTATCTTAGCGCAGGTGGTAATCAGTTACTAGTACGTACAATTGTAAATAATTTTATGATAGATTATGTAATTTGATTAGTAATGATTTGATATTTTAAAATTACATCTAGCAACTTTTGATCAGTCGTTAATTTGATGTCACATACATTGGGATTTTTTAATTTTTCTAAATAAAACATTTGGTCATTTAAATTTTGTTATTTCGTTTATTGTTCTTTTGAAATTTGCTCGAGAAAGTTTTGATTTTCTAATATGCAACCAAACCATAAGATGACGGTGACACTTGTATCAATTCAACTTTTTGACCATTAAATTCTATTCGAGATTGGAAAGAGTTTTTTGTTTTGTGTTTAAATTGCATCAATTTAGTTTTATCGATATGAATTCATAAATTATTATTTTGTAACCATTGAATTATTATATTTAAAGTACTATTTACAATATTTTCATCACTGTATACAACAGTGCAGTCATCAGCAAATAATACCATACGATCAATAGTAGATTTCGGCAGGTCATTGATATAGATAATAAAAAGTAGTGGGCCCAAAACACTACCTTGAGGAACCCCATATTTTATTTTACTAAGTCTAAAGCGTTGCTCCTAACACCGTACGTTTCCAGCTTACTCAGTTTAGAATTTTTCAAGTTCAAGAATCAACTAAGTTTAGAATCATAATGCATGTCGTCTGTTGGGACAGGTCAACTCAAAGCT
Organism: Dicycla oo; assembly: GCA_948252095.1. Classification (NCBI taxonomy): domain Eukaryota; kingdom Metazoa; phylum Arthropoda; class Insecta; order Lepidoptera; family Noctuidae; genus Dicycla; species Dicycla oo. Next base: position 883,062 of record OX411729.1, read on the forward strand.
CTTTCTTCAAACGGCCCTTCCACGTTAAATTCTTCGACAAAATAAGAGACCATGACCCATTGACTTAATACCTGCTTAACTGAAAACTTACTGCTCAGGTGCATACCTGCGGCGGCGGGCGGGCGACGCACTTTGACCTCGGTCAAAACGGTTTTAACGAAATCATTTTGTTAGGCGCGTCGCCCACACGAGCTAGAGTCGATGCGGCGTCGGGGGTTTTTCCACGCTACTCCCCCCCCCCCTCCCCCGCACCCCTGCACCGCACGCCCGCGCCTCGACGGCGACGCCGCCTCGACTCTAGCTCGTGTGGGCGACGCGCCTTAAAATGCATTTCTATTCAGTATCAACAACAGTAACTTTTAAGTGATATTTATCTTAGATCAGTAATAAATTCCAGTAGGTAGTTAGATATTAACAAAAGCATTCTATAAAACCTATACTCCATTTACTATAGCATTAGACAGAAGTTAAAAAAGCCTCTTTTAGGTGCACACTTTGTAATAAAAGTGCAACAAACATTATTACAGTCAAGATTGATGCGGATTTAAATATAATCAATTTAAATAACAGCTGTCACACTTAATTGTACTTAAGCTATCTACCTTCTGAAATTACAAAGCTTTCATTTAATATTATTGGTTGCGCTTCATAATTTATAGTTATTAAACTTTCTTACTTCACCTTATGGCGATTGAAGGGCATTGATTTAATAGTTCTAATTGATTAATTAAGTGTCATATATCGTTGGTTTGGTGATATCCTATTGGTAGCTGCCGCTGTCAACGCGTTGAAGCTAGTGACATCTGCTGGCTTCGAGAGTCTCGTCTTAACCACGGGATAGTGAGCACGCGTCTTTTTTGCATAAGTCGCTAATTAGCTCGGAAGCGCTCCATCTCGCCCTAAACCCTGCATTGAACTTACATGAAGTGTTATCTATATTACCTAGAACTAGACTGTGTTTGTGATCCGCTGGCCAGCGTAGTGCACCTAGACTGAGCTGTTCGTCCTGCACGCGGCATCCATCTGCTTCTACTTGGGATCGCTGTATCAAAGGTATGTGGCATTATTGATAAGTTGAACTTTATCCATTGCCTTTCGTCTCATTTGTGTATTTTTCGTCCTTGAAATTAGCACTGCTGAATCAGCAATTATAGCCTAGATTGCTCTAATAATCTAGGTTCACGCGCGTGTGACTTTACTAGGAATTTTCAAATTCTAGCGGTTATACGCATCAATTTGGTCCTTCGAGCCGGATAAATTAATTTTGGGCTTATTTACGGCCTATTTTGAGTTCTAAAAGTCTAATTTTAAGAAAAAAATATTGGGAATTTTCAGTATCAATTGCATATCATCACACAACTCTCGCCTCTATAAAGTTAGGAATAAAGCTCAGACTACCTTGCATGCAGTAGTTCTACCGGCAAATTGATTGTTAATTTAAATCTTTGATATCACTAATTAAAACTTCGAAAAATACATTTAATGGGATATCAACGTTGATTCATATCGCTAAATAAGTTTATTTAGTAAATCAGTTAATTTTCGGCGTAATTACATATTTTTTTGTTCGTGTATGAAAATTGTGGGTAGTTGTGTATCACAATCCTCAAGTGGGCCTACGTGACTGTGGAATGTTCTAGTTCTTTGTTCTCGTACCTACGATTAATTTTTATTTACGCATTAGAAACTTTTTTCTCTAATCGAGATTTGCTGAATGAATGATATTGATTGTTATTGTATGATACACTTGTACTGTAGGTTCGCTAGGTACAGCCTACTATATTCGTATTGCACGAGTAGGTATTTTTTTTATAATATTGAGACTCAACCGCATTTGATTAATTATTGTAATTAACCATATTATCACCGCGTCGCTTGTTATTTTATTTTGTAAGGTAACTTGATCTTTTGATAGGAACCTTCAGGTAAAGTAACAGATTTGTATAAACTTTACGCGTTAGTTCTCCTCATAGGAAACAGCCGTATATTTATTTTATACATAATCACCCCCACACCTCACTTGGTAAACGTAGTAGGCACTTACTAGATAGCTTATTTCGAACGGTCATCTACGCAATACCTACTTGTTAGGAATTCTATTGTTTCTTACGAAGGTATTTACGTTACGAATACAATCGCATCGCTTATGGAAATAACTTTACATAGGTACTTGTTTTTAAGTTTCACACTGACATAACTTATTGTTGGTTAAGAATCTGTACCTACTTATTATATGTATTGAATAGGTTAATATCATATAAATAAAAGTAGTGCAGAAAAATTGTTATCGCGTTGCATACGACATAAAGGTTAACTTATCGGGTTGTAGGTAGGTATATCTAAGCTAATTATAAATATATTATGATATAGATGGGTACGTCGTTAAGGTATTTGGCGTGCTTACTATATTGATGTAAGTATTAGTCTTTGTTACTTGCACTCGGTTAAGCCGTTGTTCGCTTTATATTTTTTTTCCTACAAATTAATTATTATTGTTAGGATTCGCGTACGGATGGTTCCGTACTATTAATTACTTAGTTTATAGAAATCTTTTATTGAGTTATCGGGTTGATTGGACCCCTACTTTCACTCACTCGGGTTGCGTGGATAAAATAAAAATAAATTTGTTGATTTAATTTTATTTTGTCAGATTTTAATTTCTGTGTACAATGACTGACAAGGTTAAACTTAGATTGTTGGAAAGTAAACGCGACTCGTATTTCGCACGGGGTCAAAGGATTTTGGACTCAACAAAATCTTTAACAACCGAAAGATTACGTAAGTCTTTTATTGCTCAGGCTAAACAAATTGAGGGATTACGTGGAGAATTCAATGAGATAATGGACGAGATAAATCGGTTAAATTTGACATTAGATCCAACGTGCGACGTAAGCTATGGTGCCTTACATTCATTTGATGAGTTGGTCGGCGAGATAAAAATTACTTTATCTTCATTAACTGAATCAAATGATTCCAAGGAACCTAGCCCGAAAGTGAGCCTTAATGCTCATCATATAAAAGTACCTAAAATTGAGCTGCCTACCTTTGACGGTGATATTCAGAGCTTTCCATTCTTTTATGAGACTTTCAAACGTATTATACATAACAACGCAGATTTATCAGATTCTGATCGCATTCATTATTTGTTGAGTTGTTTAAAAGGACAGGCTAGGAACGTGGCAGCCGGTATTGTACCTTCGGGCGATAATTACCGCGTTGTCTGGGATGCGCTTATCGCAAAGTACATGGATACTCGCGCGCTCGCCACTAATTATCTAAATCAGCTGTTCTCATTAAAGCCGTTCGGATCGACACCTGCTAATATTGAAAAAGGCTTCGATAAATTAACTTCTACGGTTGCGGGACTCAAACAATTAAAAATACATAACTTAGATGATTTTATATTTATTCATTTGGGTCTTAAGTTAATAGACTCAGATATCGCAAAACATTTTGAAATGTCGCTTCGTAATCAACAAGAGTTAGATTATGATTATTTCGTAAAGTTTGTTCGTGAACAAGTAAAAATCTTGTATCGTTCGTCTTCTGCGGCAAATAAGCCCGCCCCCGCAGGAAGCTCCAGCACCTCATCTAAGGTATCGCAGGTGTTTGTGGCTACTGACTCTAAATGTTCACTTTGTCATTCCACCCATAAAAACTTGTATACTTGTAAAGAGTTTCAAAAGTTGACCGTGGAAAATAGATTTAAGTTTGTAAAAGACAATAAAAGATGTGGTAACTGCCTAAGTAGCCAACATACCGTCTCTAAGTGCCTATCTAAGTCAACATGTAGGAAATGCAACGGTAAGCATCATTCCTTATTGCATTTTGAGCAATCGACGCAAGCCCCTGCGCTGGCTCTCGCTAGCTCCCCAGCCTCCGCTTCTGCGGCCGATCCTGCTACTTCTGATCGTGTGGCTTTGTGTACGCATTCTTCTGTTCAAGTCCAGACCACCCGCAGTACCGAGGTGCTGGCTACGGCCAAGGTATTAGTGGTGGGTAGGAAGGGTAAGGGCGTGCTGGTTAGATGTCTTTTGGACCCTGGGTCGCAAAAGAATTATATTACATCAAGTTGCTGCCGTATGCTCGGTCTAACTATATATACGGACTCAATAAATACCGTTCGTGGTATTGGTGGCACGTCGCAGCCCGTTCGCGGCTCAGTGAACCTTACGTTCAGCTCACGGTTTCGCTCGCAGCCTAGGTATGAAATTGACGCTTTAGTCTTGGATCAAATAACCGGACATCTTCCTCTGAGTGCAATAGATACTGCGCAATTGAATCATATTGATCCTAAACTACTCGCGGATGACAGTTGGGGTGTGCCAGGTAATATTGACATGTTACTTGGGGTCAAGTTGTTCGCTAAGTTATTGCGACCCGGTCACTTGACCAGCGTACCCGGTTGCCCCGACGCATTGGAGACTGTGCTCGGCTACATACTTCTAGGAGAAGCGCCTATTATCGGACGTCCAACTGACACTCTGTCTTTCTTTGCTAGTTCTTTCGATAACTTTGATCTTCGTAAGTTTTGGGAGATTGAAGATGTTACTGCTCCGTCCATTGGGAGTGTGGATGATAAACATTGTGAAAAGTTTTATTGTAGCACAATTACGCGCGCTCCAAATGGCAAGTATGTTGTAGCTTTACCACTCAAAACAGACGCGTCAGCGTTAGGAAATTCTTTTGATATGGCTCGCAAGAGATTCTATAGCCTCGAACGTAAACTTAAATCGCTTCCTCGCGTCAAACTTCTTTATGATGACGTCATACGGGATTATGTCAAGAACAACTATATTTCTTTGGCGCAGAATATTTTACCTGAATGTGTATTGCCCAAACGAAATTGTAAGGAGAGAGAAATGGAATACTATATTCCTCACCATGGGGTTATTCGAGAGGATAAAGTGACCACTAAGTTGCGCGTGGTCCTAGATGCCAGTGCATGTACAGATAATGGTACCTCGCTCAATGATATCCTGTACGCAGGTCCAGTCCTTCAGGCTGACCTTTTTAACATCTTGTTAAATTTTAGGCTTTTTAGTGTCGCTATTTCCGCAGATTTCAAATCTATGTACCTACGTATAGGTATACGCCCACAGGAACGTTCCCTTCAACGTATTTTATATCGGTTTAGTGAGAAAGCTTACGGTGGTTCGGTTTATGCCCACGTTGTGAGACCCGACGGTAGTATCGTCATTTCGCTGGTGTGTGCAAAATCTAAGGTCGCACCACTTAAAGTAGTTTCGCTAGCTCGTCTCGAGTTATGCGCCGCACTCCTCTTATCAACTGTGATAAAGCGAGTATATAATCTTTTCGCAGCTCGGCACGCCATTGAGGTAGTCGTAGCTTTTTCGGATTCAACTGTAACGTTGAGTTGGATTCATTCCGAACCGCATCGTTGGCACACCTTCGTAGCCAATCGTATCGCTAAGATTCATGAGAATCTTTCGGCAGATCAGTTCTTCCACGTGAAAGGGTCGGAAAATCCCAGTGATTGCCTTTCTCGCGGTTTAACGCCTGCTCAATTAGTCCATCATCCATTGTGGCTAAATGGACCGCCATGGCTTAAACTTCCCCGCGCTGAATGGCCAATAAAACCATTCGTTTCAAGCGAGTCGCAAGAGCTTCCCGAAATGAAGCCCGTGGCTTTACCTGTGCTCTCGCACGAATGCTCGGACAGAAGTCCTCCTTCCGACGACCTTTTATACGCTCGCTCTACCAGGTTCTCGTCCTGGTTGAAATATTTAAAAACTATTTGCTTCGTTTATAAGTTTATCAAACGGCTCCCTAGAGGGCCCGTTACCGCGTCTGATCTAGAGTTCGCTGAATTTATTGTGTGGCGATTTGTGCAGAAGATTCATTTTGAAGCTGATCTCGATCGTTTAGCTCGCAATGAGTTGTGTTCTAAGCCAGTACAACGGCTAAGTCCCTTCCTCCACGAAGGACTAATCCACGTTGGAGGTCGCCTAGCAAACTCTGAGCTAGATTTTGACTCGCGTCATCAGATTCTCCTTCCGCGTCAAGATCATATAGTGGAACTTTTAGTTTCCCACTACCATGTGAAACATTTTCACACAGGACCAACCTTGCTCGTATCTCTCTTACGACAGAAGTATTGGATCCTGTCCGCGCGATGTATTGCACGTCGCATTACTTTTAATTGTAACATTTGCTTTCGGGCAAAGCCGCGACCTACCTTTCCTATAATGGCGGATTTGCCACGTTTTCGCGTTGAGTCGGCTCCTAAGGCTTTCTCTCACACAGGTTGCGACTACGCGGGACCTTTCATGATCACTTCGGTACGTGCTAGAGGCCAAAAATCAAGGAAAGCGTATATCTGCCTTTTTACATGCCTAACCACTCGTGCTCTGCATCTTGAGATTGCCTCAGATCTTAGCACTGCGAGCTTTCTGTCCGCTTTGAAACGCTTCCTGGCGCGTAGAGGTCCGGTTCAGTGTCTTTACACCGATAACGCTACCAATTTTATTGGAGCCAAATCCTATCTACGAGATCTCTACCAATTCTTGGCTAAAGAGTATCACCCTTTATGGGAAAGAGAACTTGCAGAGCATCGAATTACACTTAAAAACATCCCCTGTAGAGCTCCACATTTTGGCGGTTGTTGGGAAAGTGAAGTAAAAAGTGTCAAAACGCATCTCTGCAAGGTCATCGGTCAGCAAATTCTTAGTTTTGATGAGCTTAACACTATGCTTACTCAAGTAGAAGCTTTATTAAACTCGAGGCCTCTGTATGCGATCAGCTCGGATCCGTCAGAGCCCACTTCATTATCGCCGGCGCACTTTTTGCATACGAAACCTCTTTTATTTCTTCCTGCCCGCGAAGTCAATGAAACGCGGTTACATCTTATTTCGCGATATGAATTAACCGATAAAATGGTCCAATCTTTTTGGAAGCGGTGGCGCCAAGAGTATTTGCACACCCTACAATCCAAACAGAAATGGAACACCCCTGCCAATCCAATACGGGTCGGTATGGTTGTCGTCTCCATGCAGGACAATGTGATGCCTCTGCATTGGCCGTTAGGAGTAATTACAGAAATATTTCCAGACAATAACGAAGGTTGTAGAGTCGCATCCGTAAAGACTAAAAGCGGGATCCTTCAGAGTCGGCCGGTAGTAAAGTTGTGCCCTTTGCCAACTCAATAAGTTTTGTTAAATTAATATTAAGTTTACCTTGCACCAATGTGCAGTATTAGATTTAGATACCGCGTAGAATAGTTAGTTAAATATTCTTATTTGTAATATACAGTCGCAAGTTAGAGTTCTTATAACTTTGGTAGAGTTGTGATGATCTGCAATTATATGTGCTGTTCCTTGTGTTTCGAAAGTAGGAACTTTCAAGCCGGGGAAAATGGTTGCGCTTCATAATTTATAGTTATTAAACTTTCTTACTTCACCTTATGGCGATTGAAGGGCATTGATTTAATAGTTCTAATTGATTAATTAAGTGTCATATATCGTTGGTTTGGTGATATCCTATTGGTAGCTGCCGCTGTCAACGCGTTGAAGCTAGTGACATCTGCTGGCTTCGAGAGTCTCGTCTTAACCACGGGATAGTGAGCACGCGTCTTTTTTGCATAAGTCGCTAATTAGCTCGGAAGCGCTCCATCTCGCCCTAAACCCTGCATTGAACTTACATGAAGTGTTATCTATATTACCTAGAACTAGACTGTGTTTGTGATCCGCTGGCCAGCGTAGTGCACCTAGACTGAGCTGTTCGTCCTGCACGCGGCATCCATCTGCTTCTACTTGGGATCGCTGTATCAAAGGTATGTGGCATTATTGATAAGTTGAACTTTATCCATTGCCTTTCGTCTCATTTGTGTATTTTTCGTCCTTGAAATTAGCACTGCTGAATCAGCAATTATAGCCTAGATTGCTCTAATAATCTAGGTTCACGCGCGTGTGACTTTACTAGGAATTTTCAAATTCTAGCGGTTATACGCACCAATTATTTATTTTTTACATAAAATATTGTCGTGTCTCTAAATCGTCGTGTCTAAAAATCTAAAAGAAGCAGGGGCGGTCAGTACCGGGAACGTTTTTCATGTCATTATAACTCTACCAAATCTAAAATGTTACCTATTCCCTTCATAAGTTGTGGCAGTACGTGTTATTTTATTTTGTCGGTTTATGATATCATCCATCCGTCAAATTGCGTAAATAATCTGCAGTTGTCAATTTTATTCTCATTCACTTGTGGATACTTGTGAATGCTACGCCTTTTCTTGTTGTTATTGCTGAATTTTCGTGGTTTAGCTGTTATTTGTGACTGTTTTTCTGTTGCTATTGTTTTGTTGTTGTTTTGTTTATTAGTGTTAGTTTTGTGTTGTTTGTACAAAACGGTAGGTTTTGTTGAATCCCGGTGCAGGCCCAAGCGGCTTGCAAGCGCAACATGTACGACAACAGTGAAAAAAACGTGGCCCCAACGTTGATCACGAGGCTAAAATATTATCTCCCAAGAAAAATAGAATAAAGCAAACACCGATTCGTTCTACAGAAAGAGAACAGTGATAAATATTTATAAAGAAGTTAATGGGTCCCGGCCCGAAGATACTCCTGCATATAGAACGCAGTTAGTTAACAAAACTGCAGAAATTGCAGGTAAGGATCATAAAACTATTACCATAAAAAATAAATGTATAATATTTGAAAGTAACATGTATTGTGAGGTAATAATATACATTACTAATCTTATTTTATAGGCATGTCTCGTGCAATAGTCTATAATGTACTCAAAGAATACAATACAGAAGGTCGCCTGCAATCACCCCCTCCTCACCAACGGAAATACTCAAAATCTGACGATTAAGATGATATTATTTAAGTGGAATACGAAGAAAAATTCATTCTTTTTTCTTTGATAATGAGTTACCAACGTTGGGCAAGATTTTGGAAGCCGTTAATACCGATGAGTCTCTACCCGACTTCAAAAGAAGCACTTTATACAAATTAATCAAGAACAAATTAAAATTTACCTATATTAAAAGAAGTAGAAAAAGTGCCCTAATTGACAAACAAGAGATTGTATTATGGAGGGTGAAATATCTCCGTGAAATTAAGAGATTAAGGAACGAAAGAAAAAAAAATATTTAGATGAGACTTGGCTAAAGAAGGTACAGTGCTGCTAATATTTATAAAGTTTTTTTTTGCATGAAGGAGGTTTTACATAACTTGGTAAGCTATGTAAAACCTCCTTTATGCAAAACAATACAGTGAACAATATAAGTCGATATAATATTGTATTTACATCTATAACTTTTATTAAACATACAGGACACACGAAAAGCATGGTATGGCAAGACAACACTGTTAAGTCTTCAAAGGAAGCACACCGGGCAGGTTTATCAACTGGTTTAAAGAACCCAACCGGAAAAGGAAAACTGCTTATCATTGGCCATATTGGTAAAACTTTACTTTAGATTTCAGTGTATTTCTTTTGAAATTACTTTACAATTGTCACATTACCAAATCATGAATAAAATGATCACTCCATTGTCACTGAAAACTGGTTAAGTCTTAATGCCTCCCCTCGGAGAAAGATGTTTATGGGTAGATTATGGGTTAATGGTTGTAGATTAACCTGTTCAAGGACAGTAATGATGCAGTCAATTTCGGTTGCTATTTAAAGGTTAAGGTTCCAGCGGTCAAGTACCTAATCTGTGCCACCGGTACACAATTATTGATTTGCTTTTATTTCATTTCACAGGATCAACAGAAGGGTTTTTAATGGATGGTGAATTAATATTTGAAGCCAAAAAGGGTGATGCAGACTACCATTCTGAAATGGATGCACACAATTTTGAAAAGTGGTTCAAGTTAATATTGTCAAAAATTGTGAGTGTTGCTGTTATCGTTATGGATAATGCGCCATATCATTCGAGGAATGTGGAGAAGCTGCCAACTACAGCCACACGAAAGGCAGATATTCAGGAGTGGCTAAAAAAACAAAAAATATTCCTTATGAGGAAAAAGACCTTAGGGCCACTTTATTAGAAAAGTACAACAAATAAAACATTTGTACCAAAAGTTTGCTGTAGACGAGATGGCTAAAGAAAAAGGTGTATTAGTATTGCGCCTCCCACCTTACCACTGCGAGCTCAACCCAATAGAATTGGTATGGGCTCAAATGAAGGGGTATGTAGCCCAAAACAATAAAAGTTTTAAATTAGAAGAAGTGAAGCGGTTGCTCCCTCAAGCACTCATAAACATAACTGCAGAGAAATGGCAATCTTGGATTGCTCATACAATTAAAGAAGAGGAAAGGTTTTGCCAACTTGATGGTATAATGGATAATGTTGTAGAAAGATTTATTATTAATGTTGGTGAAACTTCTTCATCTTCATCAGAGGATGATGAATAATTATGATTGTTCATCATCCTCTGATGATGATGAAGAAGTTTCATCTCCATTATATCATTAAGGTGGCAAAACCTTTTCTCTTCTTTAATAGCAATAAATATCATCTCACACTTCTATGGCACTGAAAAATGTTTTTATAGTTGGTATTTAGCTTGCGAAAGTGTATTTTTGTTAATCCTCTGGCATTCTAAATTATAGTTAAAATTATGACTTTTGTTACCACCAATGTGAATTAATTATTATCATTTGTGATGACTGATGGTAGCAGTGATTAAATTGTTAAGTGGTGTTTTGTGTCGTATTGATTTGGTTTGTTGAAAACATAATAGGGACATGCCATTGTGATAAGTAAAGTTGTTTTTAATAAACCGATTGTTACTAAAAATTGGTTCATTTCATGTACCTATCCAAGCATCGTGACGAGTAGATAGATAGAATATGCCTTCTTGTATGCCATACATTGTTACTTACAAAAAAAGCACATTATTTATTAAAATTGTTTGAACTTAACTTGCAAATAAAAGGTTTCGTACTCCTGCTTCTGCGAGCCTCTTTTTTAATAATATTATAACAAATGGAGTATAGTTTTAACTAGTGAAAATGAGTTCTAACTAAAAATTCGTTTTAACTGTAACATATACAGGGTGTTAAGTGTAAACAGTGGCAAACTTTTAAGGGGTCATTGTACTCATAATTATGAACAACTTTTACTATGGGACCAAACCTGAAATCGCGAAAAAAATCAGCTGTTCAGTACATGGTGTTCAGTTGGCGTGGTTGGTTAAGATACCACCTGTCACGCCGCAGGTCGTGGGTTCGATTCCCATCCAGGACAAACATTTGTGTGCATGAACATGTCTGTTTGTCCTGAGTCTGGGTGTAATTATCTATACAGGGTGACTCAGAAGACCTCTTTTGATCCAGCGGCCCCATATTCTGTTGTGCATTATTAATCATTAGATGAAGTTCCCAACAATGTTCTTTAAATTTTTTGAATGCTTTCGACATGTCAAAGTTTTCTTCATATTTTTGATGGAGTCAACCCTAAATTTGGTTGACCTCTATTCTCTCTTCTTTGATATAGGGATGAATGCGTCAGATAAGACACTTAACACATAATAGTAAAAAGCCTATAATTTTCTTGCATCAGAGAGGCAAGTTGATTTTTTTTTTTCAAGATTGAATTAAGTCTTGAATACCAGTATGATATGCGAAATACCTACGCAGAGTAGAAGTAGACGTAGCTACATACATCTGCATAAAACTGCAGTTTAAACCCAACTACAAGGTTTTTATAAAATACAAATACCTAGTAAAAAGTTTAATAAAAAAAATATTAGCTCCCTATGAAAATTAATTCCATTTGTTTAACAGGTATCTATCCTCAAAAGTAAGATATCGAACCACCTAACTGTTTTCGTTACTCTTTGGTGAAATACATTTTTATAAGAATTAATTGCAGTTTTAATCCTCCGATTGGTAGAAATGCCACCAATATCTTGCAATTTCCTACACTATACTGCACGCCCATTGCTTCCGGCTTTCTTATTGGATATCGGCATCGGTTGAAGAATGCTTCAAATCCGAAAGATTTTTTAAACTGAAATGATTTTGAATATTATTTAATCATAAAAATAAGATTCAAAAATCTTTTGGCTTGCCGCCGTGCCGCCGCGCGCGGCCTTTGAGCTCGCCGACACCTCGGAAAGAAAATCACTAAAAGATTCCGTACATGTGTAATAATAACGCGATTCTATTCTAAGACCGGGCAATCTTTTTGGGGTTTTTGGATACTGTATTCGATTATTTTGGAATTAGATTTGTTTCATAATTATGGCAATGTATTTTATTTCTTTATCATTTAAAAAATACAGAAAATAGGTAAACCACTAAGATTTGTAATTAATGCTACAAATACTAGTCAACCTCGATAATACAATTTTAACTGGCCGCTTATCACATCATGGGACAGAAATACCGTAAGCAAAATGTAGGTGCACTGCTATCACTAGGTACAATATTTTATTTTAAAAATAGTACCTATTTATTATCGGAATTCACTTAATATCTTATTGATCCGTAAAATTGTGTACATTTTTATTATTGTAGGCTAGTTAAGTAATTAGGCATTTATTTCGCTAGTTCACTTCATTCTTTCGAGCTCGATGCATGTCGTCTAGTTTCGTGTTGGATTGCAGTGAATTTTGCGAGGAATCATGACCGAATATGCGAACAATGAATATTATGACATGATAATGTGTGTAGGTGCGACTGACGGTAATCTTGCAGCAGCAAGACAACTGTCTAAGTTCTGTGTACCTTTTGTGTTTGTTGTCCTTATTGTGAATAATATGTTCATGTGCTAAAACTATGAGTGTACTTACGTGTACCTACGTGTGTAAAGCTGCGCAGGATTTGAAAAGGAAAATGGTATGGTATGTACAAACTTAATAATTACCGTACTGATCATTTCACTCGCGCGATGAGGCAACAGCTGGCCAGGTCAAAGGACGCGACAATACCTAGATACCTACGGCCTGCGGTCATTGATTTATTTGGCTCCGCCTATCTAGGGTTGCTACGACATAGCAAAATTAAAATATTATTTGTATTTTGTAAGAGAAAACCGAAATTATTTAAAGTTGAGATATGACCATGGCGACCTTCCAGAATAACTAATAGTGTATTAAACAATACACTGTTTTCGGTATAACAGGGGTATTTTGAATCACACTGTATAAGTATGTATTTACAAAAAAAAAAAAAAGTAGTGTATGTATTATATCAGTTATCTGGGTTTCCATAGTACAAGCTCTGCTTAGTTTGGGATCAGATAACCGTGTGTGAAATGTCCCAGAATATTATTATTATTATTATTTATGGCGTAGCTTAACCTAATCATAATCATAACCGACCCGTCAACCGGGAGTCCGTGGATGGGTGACCATCTTTACATACCGAGACTGCTCCGTGCTTCGGAAAAGCACGTTAAGCCGTTGGTCCCGGCTGTCATTCGTGCATCTTTGACAATCGTTACGGGTCGTCAAAAGTCTGAAAGTCTGGCAACCAGTCTTACTAAAAGGGTATCTTATTACCCATTTATTGGATCTATCCAGTTACTGCATCCGGTTAGACTGGAAGCCGACCCCAACATAGTTGGGGGCAGGCTAGGCTGATTGGTTGACTGACAATTTGAATGAAGCACCTTGTAATCGCAATATTGATAACTACATGAGGTGACTTGAAATGCAAGGTTTTGCTTTGTACGAGAGTAATGATTGAGTTGTAATCCTACTTAATAATATTATGCGAAAGTTTGTGAGGATGGATGGATGTTTGTTACTCTTTCACGCAAAAACTACTGAACGGATATTGATGAATTTTGGCATACAGATAGTTTATAACCTGGATTGACAGATAGGGTACTTTTTATCCCGATATACTTACGGGTTCGAGACTTACGCGGGTGAAGCCGCGGGGCGCTTTTAGTAACTAATAAGTTACAAAATTTAATTATAATAATAAGCTAGGATAAGAGTTTACATATGTACACTATCGCAATAGATTCTTCTGTAATGGTACATGTAACTTGATAAGTAAATACCTAGGTATATACTTAATTATTTTTTTTTTAAGAATCCAATAAAAAGGCCTTAAGCAGACCTGAGGTCCTACACCCCTTATAAGCGTTATCCTCTTCATTCCCAGGTTCATCGCCGTGGACATGCAGCTGTACGTCGTGTGCACGATCCTGATCCTGCTGCTGGGCAGGTGGCCGCGTACCGCAGTCAAGGTCCTGGGAGCCATGATCCTCGGGGCTATGCTGGTCAACTTCGCGATCATATACTACTGGCAGCTGAAACCTATGGTGCTGCTTATGTTTCCTGAGTAAGTATTACATCATTGTTTATGGCTCCCCGGCGCGCGGTGCTGCACGCGGGGACGAACCAATAACCTGAAATATGGTGTCACTTTTGTTGATCCCCGCCTGCGATATTTTAACAAAAAAAAATATTTAAAAAAAATTGACTTCAAAAGGAAATGAACTCAAAATTATGAAGTCGGTGTCTTGGGATCTGTATTTTAGTTTTTTGCCACCGACTTCCGAAATTAAAGTTACTTATTTCATAATTTTGAGTTATTTTCATTTGGATGTCGATTTAATTTTTTTTTTATTACCTACTTAATTTTTATTTTTTAATAAAAACTGGAATATTTGTTTGTAATAATATAAAAATAAGTAGTTAATAGTTTTGTTATAAATATTGCACTAGAATTTGACCAAGGTTTTGAGGAGTTTTCCCTTTGACACCACACCCGTAGCTCGTATCAATAAGCCAGGCCGTCACACTTACACGTATTAGTCCATTATTTTGAAAACTACTGAACCGATTTTGATGAAACTTGCACTGGTCCCTAAGTTGAAGTAAATGTAAGCATCATCTCGCCCTTTGCTATAACGGTTTTAATAATTTCGGCCGACCTTCTAGATTTACATCCATAAACATATAAACTTACCGACCTATTTATTTAGGCCAAAGTTGAATGTCATGTGTTGCGGTTAGTTGGTTCATGACAGTATTTACAAACGGAATACGTACAAAAGGCCAACACTCCAAGTACCAACGCCAGTACTAACAAACAGCTCAATGTACGAAAGGCTCACTATACCAATGCCCCTCTTTGGTCTCGTGATCGCAGGCGCGACTACCGCGGTCGTGGGTTAGACTCCCGGCTTCGGCAAAGTGTTTTGGGTTTTCCATTACGAATTCCGTATGAGTAACCCAGAGACAGGATTAGTGCTCGGTTAATTAATAATAATAATAATAGAGGAACAGAGCTCCCACCTCTTTCTTGCCTTTATTGGTCAGCTTGAGTGGAGATTTGCAAGAGCAAACGTGCTCGGAGGAAGGAAATATTCCAGTAACGTGCTGGTAGGGATCTTGACC
Source organism: Dicycla oo (assembly GCA_948252095.1). NCBI lineage: Eukaryota > Metazoa > Arthropoda > Insecta > Lepidoptera > Noctuidae > Dicycla > Dicycla oo. The sequence continues at coordinate 898,397 of OX411729.1, forward strand.
GTACTTCCAGGATTGTCCTGATAGCCGTGGAATACCTCTCCACTCCTCCAGCACCTCAGGAAGTGTTGCCCCCTTGTCGCTACGTCACTATGTGCTAGCGACCGTTTCCGGGGGCCCATTATTGAGTGTGCAAGTCACCCCCTGCCATTTTATCCGTGTATAATATATAACATTGGTCAGGCAGGGGACATAGTTCTTCCATAGTTCAAGTTACCAATCCACTTTAGCCACCCAGCCCATAGCCCAATATGTTTTGTTTCCACGTACAACAATAGTCCTGCACCAACCGGTGGTTGTCCTTGCGTGCACTTGCATAGTACATACAGGGATAATAGACGATTGGTGCCTCCTCAACATTTAAAATTATTTAAGGGGCCTCAGCGAGTTGCCTTCGGCTCCTCGTACGCCTTCCAAAGGTCCGGGACCCCAGGGTCCCGAGATATGTTAGAAAAAATAAATAATAATAAAGTTTATTCATCGAAAAGTAACATGTAATGCAAAGTACAATGTGACATTTTCGGTGAGCCCCAAACTAAGCGTCGCTTGTATCTTGTGGCTCGAAGCTAATTGCTCAGGCTCACCCCATATCACATGGGACAAACATATAATGTGGGTGTACCTACACGTGCCTACCATTTACAACAGGCTCACCCTCATATCACATGGGACGAAACATATGTGAGTGTACCTACCATTTACATTATATCCACCTACCGTATCCATAATAACTCATATTTCTCCAGGTTGATGAGGACCCAGTTCGCCGGCGAGCGTTCCTTCATGTGGCTGTACTCTGCCCCCTGGGACAGTCTACCTTCAGCACTCATTGGCCTACTGGTGGCCTTTGTGTACCACTCGCACCAGGTGGCCGGCTACCGCCCTGCACAGAGCACGGTAGGTTGAATGTCTTGAACATAATCTTGACCTAAGTCTTGAAAGTGAACTCTTGTTGCCTTTTTATGTAGCAGCGGATCGCAACGGAGCGGAAAGGAGACCTAGTTGATAGCGCTGAAATAAATAGTATGGGCCAGCGTATACTAAAAGTAAATACGGGTAGTGTGGGCCAGCAAATACTAAAAGTAAATACGAGTAGTGTGGGTCAGCAAATACTAAAAGTAAATACGAGTAGTGTGGGCCAGCAAATACCAAAAAGGTTCTTCTGGGCAGATTGGTTTTGGAAATATTTCTAAGTCTTATTTTGGCCTGACTTCAGCTTTTAAATAAAGGTACGCTGTTATGTTAGTAATTCTGTGTTTTCTCCTTTCTAGTGCATGCGAGTGCTCTACCGGCTGAGCGTCCCGGGTATGTTTTTGTGGGTGGTTGGGGGCTACTGGATGAAGGACATCACGCACCCCCTGCTGGTCACCCTCTACGCGACCCTCGACAGGCCTGTCTTCATAACGCTCACTGCCTTCGCCATGTACGGGTTCTTCAGTAAAATTGATAGTAAGTATTTTTTTTTATCACTTTTGTAATTATAGTCATGAAACATGGAACAATGGTTTGACTGAAACAAGCATTTTTTCGTAAAATCCAAAATGACGTCAGTTCTGAGAAAAAGAGTGCCACAAGGTAATATCCTTGGTCCGTAAATTACTTTAGGAAACCCTATCCACTATGCTTACAGCATAAGAGTTTCAAAACTGAAGTGCTATAATGACCAGAACTAGTCAGCCATTCTTTTTATATAATAATACATTCGCTAAGAGTAGGGATTTTTTTAAATCACAAACTTAGGTACTTTTTTTATGAATGAAAGCAATTCAATGGATTCTTGGTCGACCGAGGTACCATCACCCTACAAAACTCACATCGAGTCGGTAACTCCCAGGTGTTTGGTGGAAGTTCCTGTCTTGGCGCGGCTGGGAGGTCCTGGGCCGCATGTCGCTCTCCATCTATCTGATCCACTGGCTGATCTCCCTCACACTGCTAGCTCAGCGGACCAATACCAACAGAGCTTCCGTCTTTGATATTGTAAGTTTTTATTTCTTTTACATTCAGAAACATCACTTAGAAAACTAAGTCTACGACTAGAAATCGATGTTTAACTGACTGCAAGTTAATTATAACGAGGGAACATGTTGAACAGATGTCTTGTCAAAAACAACGTCATGCAAAAGAAAGTGTACAAGATTGCAAGTAACATTATCTACAGTTCTGAATGTGCTGCCCGTGCTACCGAGGCCACCGACAGCTCTCTAAAGCCTGCCGGGTGTGTTGTGGTGGTCTTCACTACTTATTAGGATGTTTGCCAAATGAATAGGCGGATAGGAGAGCCAAGTATTATCTCCTCAGGCCCCAAAAAAGATTGTTGGCCCCACGGGATTTTTCGTCAATTTTTTTATTATTATTTTTGAAAAATCCCAAAAGTCAGCATGTGAACTTAAATAAAAAAGAAGTTTTTGGTATAGCCTCCTGCTTTTTTTATTGTAATGTGTAGGTAATTGTGTGCGGTACTCTTCTATGAAAATCAAAAGGACTTGCAACTTGCAAGTAACAAAAGTTTTTCACGACTAAAAATTAAGTTATAGGTCAATTTTGTATTGCAATAAAAAAGAACTAAAAGAGATAATGTTCTTCCACTCTTTTGAAAATTCTCTAGTCTATATAAGGTGAGTGGTAGTTAATGGCCGATACTTAAACACATGATTGTACTCATGATAACAAACAACTTTTACTTCGGGACCAAACCTGAAATCGCGAAAAAAAATCAGCTACTCCCCTACATTTTGACGAGTTATGCGAACATGAATATGTATATGGGACAGCTGATTATTTTTTGTGTTTCAGGTTTGGTCCCATAGTAAAAGTTGTTCATTATCATGAGCCCAATCATGTGTTTAAGTATCGGTCGGGTGAATATTCGACCTTTTAACCGCCGTCATTACCTTCCGCCAAAAGTTGATGAAGGAGAATATCGTTAATGAAATATTTCATCAATTCCCAGAATCTGCTTAAGGACCAGAATCAGGAATTGCTGAAATATTTCCATCAAATATATTCTCTTTCATCAACTTTTGGCGGAAGGTAATGACGGCGGTTAAAAGGTCGAATATTCACCCGGTCACTTATTACCAGTCACACTACACATATAATTATCTTCTTTGTAATGTTATGCAATAATGCCATAAAAACTTTTTAGGTACTAACTTCACTAATTTGCTAATTTGTGTATCGGGACGCATTTGGGGTGACCGCATACGTACGTACGGTTACCTGATTATTTTTATTAAAGTAATTTTTTTTTTTTGTATTAGGAACTTATACTGCCAGTAATCGTAGAGTAACGCGTTCGTGAAAGTCGAATTGATTGCTATTCCACTTTTACTGGGTAGATACACTCATAATACCTACTCAGAAAATAAAAGAGAGTCAATTCTGTCTGAAAAGAGCAAAATTATGAGCACACCCAGAAGAATTCTTCGAATTTTACAGGATGTCAATGAAATCCTTTGACATGGCTCATAATGGCTTACGAGAGAAAACATAAAAATTAAACTGAAAATTAAAAAAAAACCTCCAACGCAAAAAAGAAAAGCGAGCATTTAAAAAGTCAAAAATAAAACCTATCGTTGAACCATCAAATTCGATTGAGTAATACCTATACAATATGTAACAAAAACCCTGTTGTTCCTTTTAACATATGATTGCACTCATGATAACAAACAACTTTTACTATGTCACCAAAAAAAAAGAAACTGTCCAATATGTCCCATGTTGGCATAACTCGTCAAAATGTAGGGAGCAGCTGATTATTTTTCGCGATTCAGGTTTAGTTCGATAGTAAAATTAGTTTGTTATCATGAGTACAATCATGTGTTAAAAGGAACAACAGGGTTTTTGTTACATATTGTATATATTTTAACTATAGAAATTGATGGTTGGCACGATAATGGTTTGCTCATTAAAATGGCGCTATAATGTCGCGGCTGGGTACCGCTAACCGCAGCTAACAAGAGCGGATGACCTTGAAACGGCTGAACTGGCTTTGATGAAACATGTCTAAGAATCACCACTAGAAAACTTGCTCAAAACTCAAATAAAAAAAAACTGCCTCCATATCGGTTCACCCGTTTAAGAGCTATGATGGTATAAGATTGACCGCTATGTGTGTGTCTGTCACATACACATAGCGGTCAATCTTATAGCACCCCTCTTTTAGCGTCGGGGGTTAAAAAGCAAACTACATGCATGAGATTATGTTTAGATAGGTACGGCTCCTTGAGTGTGCGGCGGGTTGTACATTTATGCCAGCGCTACGTTCGGGATGACGTCATTTGGTTTTCCCGTTCTTCATTCAGAACGCTCGCGTTCTAGCGTTCGCGTCATTCCGAAATGAACGTTAGGAATTATTTCCGTTCGGAAAATATAAGAACGTTTGTGCCATATAGACAATTTTGTATGAAATGCGTGCATTCAGATCTCCGAATTTGAATTCCTAAGGGCGTTTGTGCACTAAAACTACAAGAAATTTTACTGTCCGGCAGTCCGATTTTTTACGGTCCGATGTCGCATGAAAAAAACGGATGATTGCTTGTGCACTTGTCCGTCTTTCTTTAGGGACTACTCACACTTATTCAGCTCTATTCAGCTTATGCCCATAGAAAACAACAACTTTGTATGGAGACGCGTACGCACCCGTTCAGCTTTCCGCGTCTATTCAGCTTTCGCGGCAAACAAGTATAAAATGAGGACAAATGTTACGCGGCAGAACAGCGCTGAACTCTACTATAGCACTCGCATGATAATAACTTATCATGCGAGTGCTATAGATAGAGTTCAGCGCTGTTCCGCCGCGTTCAGCGTCGAACGCGGCGGAACAGCGCTGTACACGGATGGTTCTCGACTCCTTATCGATAAGTTGCGACCAGCAGTGCTATTCTGTACAATTCTCACCGTGAATACTTAGGTGAGGTGAGCGTGGAGTGAGCTGTCAATAGCGTCAATCTCTAGCATCAGGTGGGAATGACAGCTATCTTTAAGCTCACTTCACCTACGTTTTCACGGTAAGATTTTTACAGAATAGACCGGCTGCACAGTTCCTGCATAGATTTGATTTATTATTACGTAATCATTATGCACGCAAGGATTGAGAGAGTTCGGACGTCTTTTAAAGTCATTATAAATATATATATTTTATCTGTTTCTTCTGCAAGAAGCGAAACGATAAAAATATCGCACATAGAACTGTCCATTTTGTAGGCACAATACTAAATGAGTAGCTTACCGTCTTCGCAGCATATTCAGAGCCGTACGCAGTAGATAGAGGCGTTTCAGTGGAGATAACACGCTATGACGGGTTTTCTCATTCTCACGACGCTGTACGCGGCTGATAGAAGCAGAACTGTATAAGTGTGACCAAAATCGTTCAGCGAAACGCGAATGGAACTGAATAAGTGTGAGTAGTCCCTTACTCGGATCAGTGCGGCGCAGTTAGGGTAGATCTATTTGAAACTACACGCCACGCACGCGTAATTACGCTAGGAACGATGAGTACGGCCCAGAATGGAGAAAAGTAAAATTCTGGACGTATAGTGCACAAACTAGTATATACATTTATGGCGTGCCATATTCCTTGTGTGCACAAACGCCCTAATCAGTAAACCTAAACCGGGAAACCGTACGTACGCGGCCAGCCGGCTGATATTCGAAATGCAGGATAAAAACTTATTTTTTGTAAATAACTCGCGCAAAGCAGATAAAAGCTGTTATCGCACTCTTACACACTGGAAGTGCATCATCTATCTCTCTTCTCTTTCATCAGATAAACGGTAAACCGGCTCAGCAAATAGGCTCCATGGGTCCTGTTTTTTAGACTTTTTTTCAAAAATACCTAACATTAGAAAATTGGCATAAAAATTTCCGTGGGGCCACTATTTTTTTTTTTGTTTTGCTCCTGAGAGGTGATAGCAGGCCCCCTAACCGCCATTTTCATTTGGCAAACGATACCACGCACCAAACACCCTGTAGGTATAATGCATAATTTTCAATACGTACTTATTTGCTTTTTCTCTTGCAGGGTGGACACTGGCTGACGACAATATTCCTGACGTACTGGGCAGCCCTGCCTCTGCATTTATTCATAGAACTGCCGGGGATGAGGTTTCTACAATCTTTGACCGCGTAGGACGTTATAATACTATCCATTGAGATCTCTGTTATGTAATCTTAGGTACCCTAATTATTTAGTTTATTCCTGCCTAGGTACTTATATTACCTATATTTTACAAAAAGCAAATTTATGTTCTTTTCATATGGAATGTGGAATATAGCTAGGTGTACAACGAGTGCATTGTGTACGCTTGTTAAGGTTAGGTGTAAGGTCTTCTCGTCTGTGATATTTTTTACAAGTAAATAATTTTAAAAATGAATGAAACTTTTACAATAAAATATTCGGTAACTGCGTTTTCATTTTGTTTTTGTTTTGCATCACTAACCTAAATCACGATTCATATTTACCTTTCATGTCCACTAATCTTGTAAGTAAACACTTTCATTTTAAAACTATAAAACCATTTTACAGTACGTATGAAATAATGTTTTATTATAAACACTGTCTACTCGATTACTCCGCAGATGTTTTTATCGAGCAGTGAAGCTTTCACTAGGTACCTATTAAAATATTTTCGTGTAATATTTTTATTGCTCTCGGTTCTCAGTAATAAACAAAGATCGGAAATTCGGAATAGGCGGAGCTATTTTGGTTAAATGACCGCTAACGTTGATGTTAATATAGACATTCTCTGGGATTGTAACTGAACTCCCGGAAACGTAAATAATAAATTGATTTTTATTACCGGCACACCGAGCTTTTTATACACATAAACTCGTTGTTGTAACCTTTGTTTGAAGTAGTAAACAATTAAATTAAAATCTAGTGAAATATATTGGTATTAATGGGGATATAAACTAGACAGAATACACGATGGAAACACGATTTGATAAATTGGCTCGATAGAATAAATTCGCAAATTTACCTCTTTTCGAGTAATTTTGTCCTTTGTTTCCTTACATTTTTATAAGTAATTTGATATTATGATTATTTTACTAAAGTTTGTGATTAATTTATTGATGCCGGAGTTCCTCAGTTGTCTGTTCTCTCTGCAACTCTTTTCCTGCTGCACGTCAATGACCTGCTTCAGCCTGGTATAGTTGGGTACACAGATGACAGTACAGTTTCAGAGAGATACTTGTCCAGCGCAAAAATCAGCGGGGCCGAAATTCGTTCCTTGAGAGAGGCCATGGTAGAGCGGACAGATTTGACCTTAAGTTTTGTCTCCCAATGGGGTGATGACAATCTGGTCTCTTTGAACGTCACCAAAACACAGGCGTGTCTTTTCACCGCTAAAAGGAGTCGTTTCACCCAAACTCCCACTTTTCGGGGTACATCTGTTCCTGTAACTGATCGGCTTGAGCTCTTAGGCATGGAGTTGAGAACTGGTCTCAACTTCGGCGCCACCATCGAGTACAAAGCCCAAATAGCGGTCAAGAAGCTGGGCATCCTAAATAGCGTGAAGCGATACTTTACGACTGGACAGCTTTTAACCCTTTCCAAAGCGCAATTTCGATCCTGCATGGAGTATTGCAGCCACCTTTGGGATGGCTCAGCTAAGTACCAACTTGCCGCGCTTGACTCGGTGGAACGCAGAGCTAAAACGCTCATTGGCGACGTAGAATTGGTGGATGCCAAGCTTCACAGCTTGGCTCATCGCCGCAAGGTTGCCTGCTTGTCGGTCTTCTACAGATTGTACTTCGGTGAGTGTGCCCAAGAACTCCACGACCTCATTCTACCGGCCCCTTCTACCATCGAACATCTAGACGCACTACTAGTTACCATCCCTACCTAGTTGCTACTCCACCAATTCGCACTAAGCGCTTCCAAATGTTTTTTTTATAATGCGCACAGCAAAAGAGTGGAACTCACTACCTGCGTCTGTGTTTCCGAGCGCATACAACCCTAATCTCTTCAAAGTGAGAGTGAACAGGCTTCTACTTGGTAAGCTCACTCCATCGTCGACTTTGTCTCTGTCACCTCTGACCTAAACTAGAGTCAAGAGTAAACCCATCTCAAATAAATAATAAACAAAATTAGTTCATAGATGACTGGAGCGTGTAATACACGATAGTTTTTTTTTATTTAAGAGCAATGTGATGAAAAGAATAACGAAAAACATTGAAAAAGAGCAAAAATGTGGTTATTTTCTTTACTATTTACAAGTAAAGAAAAAGACAGAGACAAAGGCAAAATCTCGGTACGCCTTTAACAAGGATAAAAGAAAGCTTGTCGTATGTATTGACAGTGAGCACGCGCGGCACGACTCACAACGACGTTTTCAAACTAACATCAGCGCAGGTTGCTAATTTTCAATGCGCACATGCGCAATGTTGCCGCTCAGGTGTAACGCGTAATGTTGCCGCTCAGGTGTAAGACAAAGGTTACACGTTCAGTTTGGCATCAATCCGTGACCTTGATCACGAACAAACCGATGGCTGACTGATGGATTGACGGGCGGTATTAAACGGTAAGTCAGATTGACGATCAGTCCAACCGAAAACTTCTACGCGACAACACGAATACAACCCGTGCACATTAACATGGCACATCGCTCGAAAACAACCCTCCTACCGCTTCCCCGCTCTCGTCGTGTGAGACAAGTAGCGTTAGCATCACTGTTACCGTCAGTTTCAGAGTAATTTGTCTGCTGTTATTTGTTATCGGATTTTTGTGGAGTTTTTGTTATTGTTACGTTTGGACATTTTATTTGTTATTGGTTTTTGTTGAGTTTTTGCACTCAGTACTTTAAACGTCTTTCTTTCGAACCAGGTGCCATGTTAATGCGCGTATGCGTATGGATTTTAACAAGAAAAAACTGTCCAAGTGCGTGTCGGACTACGCACAATGAAGGGTTCCGTAGTTGGGATGAATTTATCCCAATAACAAACTTAACATTGTAGTTACAAAACATGTTCTCCCATACATCCCAACTGCAAATGTAAGTTTATACGCACAATATTGAGTGTTTTACCCTGTTATTTTGAGACCATAGACTTCTTACAAATTTTCCTGTAATCTCCTATAGATTACAGGAAAATTGAACTATTTTCTGTATTTTTTTCAAAATTTTAGGCTAAGTAGTTTCGGAGACAAGATTTCGTCTACTTCCTTAAATGAATTTAAAATAATTTATTTTAAAATTAAATTAAATATATATATTTGAGACCCTCACAGTAAGCCTTTCATTTGAGATATCACACGGTACAGTTTGCAAAACTTTTTTTTTAATTTTCTTATTTGCCCCCAAAATTGACCCTCTTATTCAAAATTCATTTATTTACGTTACATCCGTGTTGGATCACAGAAATTCATGTGTACAGTCGAGTTCTTTAATATCTAAGCATGTTCATGAATTAAAAATATATAGGCAATGGTAAGTTACATAAAACTCTAAACAGCTTTGCCTTACAATAAATTGTAAACAATCTGTGACGTCATAAATATGTGACTACATTATATCAATAATATTGCTACAGACAAATACTCTAAAAATTGTGCGCAATCAATTGTTCATATTATTTAGCGCAAAGTTAGGTTCACAAATATCTATGCAATTTTTCTATGAAAAATATCTTGACTGAAAAGTTTTAAACAAATAGGTAGGTATAGGTAGTCTGCGTTGACCCTAAAATTTTCTCGAAACTTAAGTAATCAAATAATACAGCTACTACGCAAAGTTGTCATATTGATACAGTCCTATTACGAACGCCAACATTGCATCGTACTTCTGCTCCGGCAAGCAAAAATAAATTTGAATGATAAAGGCCATTTAGTTGAATATTTAAAGCACATAGATATTTACGAAGCATAGGTTGTACCAAATATATTAAAATTAGAGTATTTAGATATTTATGTTGCGAAGAGTAGTCAGATATTTTTGGCTGCACTACTGCAACATACTTATGAACAGTTTATATGATTAATGATGTACAAGTTTGGATAGAACTAGATGATCATTTTAACGCTTACAATATTTAGAAAATTTGTCACTGCCAATATATTAATGAACTCGACTGTACCAAATTTCAACTTATCGGTCCATTAGATTCGGAGCAAATTGGCTGTGACAGACAGTTCTGTCTGTCTGAGGTACGGAACCCTAAAAAGCATGTGTTGCTATAATAGCCCTGTCTATGAGGAATCGTAAAAAAGAGAAAGCAGTGGTGTAAAAGATGGCTAATGAAAAGAGAATTCGACACTCACTTAAATTTACAGAATGAGATAAGAGACACAGGAGAAGAAGATGACTATGCCTATTATTATCGAATGAAAAGGTCTGTTTTGTTCATTTGTTGCAAATTATAAACCATACCTAACTAAACAAGACACCTGCATGAGGAAGTCAATCAGCCCAGAAAATAAAGAAGAAAATACTCGGCGTGCGACTCTATCGCTGTCTAAGCGGTGACTGACAGCAGACTGATAGCAAGTAAACACAAGTTCAGTTGTTCGTCAATCTGACCAGATTGACAAAAATATTTAAATAACCATCAATCCGGACCATTAATCCATCATCATGCGCGTACACGATCAGTTTCCCGTCATTCTGACAACAACCACGGATTGAACTGATGTCAAACTGAACGTGTAACCTCTGTCTAACGCATGACATGACTTGTGGAAACAAAAGAATACAATTAGCGGGCTACGCCCGGGCTCCTAGAGGCACGCGCCTGTTTTTGTCTCTTTCTACAGCATTTGTTTTTCGACAATAACTGGTTGACTCACTCCATAACTTCGGTTAATCGGTTCCCTTTGGACCGGTGGAGGCATACCTATGTGATCATTCACAATTCCCTAAGACATGAATTACAAAGTAATTTCTAACCTATTTAATATTATTATATGTAGGTAAGTAAATTTCAAATCCCAGGATTCCGGGAATGTCCATATTATGACAACGTATCGCCAGTAAAAAATATAGCTCTAGCTATTCCGATCACTGGTTATAAATAATAAGGCAGTGTCTATAATTATATTATACATCGGTATAGGTAATTTAAATAAAGGTAAACAAAAAACCACCTGACGTGGTTAACCAACTAAACGTAATACATGTCACTTCAGTTGTCATTCTACGTCACAGTTGTACTCTTCAATTTAGCATTGTTATAATCAGTTGTTCCTATCTTATTGGGCTCTTTACAAATAGACTGATTACAAAGATCCACGAATGACAGCCGGGACGAACGGCTTAACGTGCTTTCCGAGGCACGGAGGAGTCTCGGCATGTAAAGATGGTCACCCAGCTGCGGACCAACCCCGGCAGGCGTAGCTTAACCTGATGGATCGACCCGTGCGGCTGTTATTACTAAGCCGCAAGCTTACAAAATCTATATGTATAAATAAAAATCAATTGTCGAATGTTTCACCTATTTGGCTAATTCTTTTTTTATTGTGTTTGTAATAGTCAGGACAAGGTTTGTATGAAAGTAAATGTTTGAAAAGTTGCCGGAAAAAATGGAAAATTCAGGAAAACTGAAAGTGCATTTTCTTTGGGTATTTAGTATGAATTATTGAAATTTTGACAGGACAACGTTTGTTTTGTTGGGTCAGCTCACAGAGTGGGTCAGCTAGTATTATTATAAATCTAACTAAAAAATGTGCTCAAGCAGTTACATCTACGAAGAGTACCTAATGTAGGAATAAATGATAAAGTTTAACATACATTAATAAAAGAAGAAACTCCCGTAAAAATTGAAAATAAATTTGATTTGGTTATAACGTATTTATTGGGTTGGCACAAAAGTAATGAGTTGCGTGCCGCCTCGCGAAGGGAATGTTCGCGCGTGCCGACGCGTCTGTCCGGCCACATGTCAAGCAGACCGCGCCCTGGCATGCGCGCCCCCCTGACGCGAGACCCCTCCCCCGCGACCTGCTTGCGGACGATGACCCCATCGCACCGGACTGGACTTCCAAATGAGCCGCCCTCAGCTTACACGCGGCTCATTTGTGACATTGACTCCATACAAATACATGCATCTGTTGCGTGGCGCGTGCTAGGTTAATATAGGCGTGTCTCGTAGCAAACAACAGACATTCACCTTTACACAGGCACCCAACTCACACGCGAAGTTGCGGCTCTTTTTATGCGTGCGTGCGACTCGCGTATACACCGGGCGGTGTTACACAGTACAATACCGCCCACACACTCAGAACACGGTCCCTTCTCCCCATCCGGGCTCGGCTCGACTCGAAAACGGAGAGGGGAGGGGGGCCATACACCCTATCTGTAGGAACGTCGAGTCCGTAACTCTGTCGCTGGACGCCATTTGCTGGGCTTCCCCCATGTAGGTGGGGTCTCACCCGGTAGGGGCTGTACGCCGAGTTACGGTGACACAAGCGGCGTTGGGCATCAACGTCGTGGCGTGCCTACAGACACAAATTCAGAAACCCTCTTTACATGGGCGTGTATGCCGCACGCCGAACCATCTGCTCGCCAGTGGCGACCACGATGAGGGGCCCATAGTTACGGGCCACCGTATAGCCTCCGCGGTCGGGGGGCTGTGCCCCGACACCGCAGGCCACGCCCCTTTAGTTTAGTCTCCTCCACCTATCCCAGCTCCAACAGTTGCATCCCAACCCGCGACCACTCATAAAGCCGCTCCCGCTGTTTTAGCTCCCCCTCCCCCTCCCCTAACCATGCCAGGGGTCAGACAGGTCCAGCCAGTAGATTGCTTCAATGTGATCACTAGCACATTTTTGACCTTTATGTCCCCTCGCGCTACTAAAATGGCCAACGAGATCTTGGCCGCTAAGAATGCTTGTGATGTGTTCAGGATCCAAAGCATATACAATGCCGTATCCCGAGATTACGCAAGTTCTGATGTCCTTTACCAACAAATCCACACAATAATGGATAAAGGTATCATAGCTAGATTCAAACCCCGATCCCTCAAGTTAGGCTTTTTCAATGCCAATAGCATTCAAAGCCGAAGCGCTGAGATCGCCACTTTCCTCCGCAATCATCAGATAGATATCCTCCTCTTACAGGAAACCTTTTTAAAGCCTCATCATCGAAACCCGTCTATTGCTAACTATCGTATAGTTCGCAACGACAGGACTCGTTGTCATAAGGGCGGCACCCTAATCTACTACAAAAAGGGCCTATACTGCATCCCTATAGACCCTCCCACCCTCTCACACTTAGAAGAGTCTGTCTGCCGACTAGGTATGACAGATCACCAATCGATCACTTTATTATCAGCCTATCTCCCCCCACTTCCTCAGATAGTTCTCTATCTGACGATCTCTCTGCCCTATTCGGCTTGAGTGAATCCGTTATCATAGCGAGTGACCTCAACGCCAAGCATTCAGCCTGGAATAGTACTCGTATCCGGAACTCTCGCAGAGGTAGACTCCTGTTTAACCTCTCCCTCCCTTCTGATTTTCGATGTCATCGCCCCGATGACTCCTACCCACTTTCCTCACGACCCCAACCACACCTCTGACGTACTTGATGTAGCTAGAGATAGGCATATACTCGGTAAAAACCCACAGCTTGGTTAAATACCCATTTATACCCATTTTTAATTTATACCGGGTAAAAATTAAATCAGTTTCATTTAAACTAATTATTGTATTTTTTTAATAGATACTTTGACATGCAGAATTTTATATTTTATTTGAGACCGTCGTCAGCGCGACATGCGTATGTTGTGATGACGACGGTTTTGGTGTCAAAACATTGTGTCGGTTCATGCGCCTAACACCCGTATAATCTAGATTCTATGTTCTATGTTATTGGGTTTCGTTTCCGCACTTAGTCCTTCAAGTGGACCATTGTACGTGAGCTATGGCGGCCGTCGGTGGTTATTTCAACTAGCCCACCTCCCTCCAGAAGTTAATCACGGCTTCTAGTCTGTTCAGAACATCTGTGAAAGATCTGGGTGCCCCGAGGTTTTCTATTCTAATCTGGGTAATGCCTGTGCATTCGAAGAGCACATGCGCAGCAGTTTCCTCAGCCTCCATGCAAGTTCTGTACGTTATGCCCATTGTGTAAGTGTTTGTTTAGCGAGCCGTGTCATGTGATGGCCCCCATCATCAGGCGCCGGCCATTCCTGTTCAGGCGTAAAAGTCGCCTAGTTAGTTTGCCATCTAAACTTGGCATAGCCTCCCTGGACTGCCTGCAACCTAGCGTCGAGGACCACCACCCCTCTGCTTGTGTGTGGGTGAACTCTTGTACACCACCTGCGTAATTGGTTAAAAGTGATGGGTACGATTGGTTCGGGTCCACAGACTGACGCGCTGCATCGTTACCCAGTGACCCACTGTGTCCTTTTATCCATTGCAGTGTCACTGTATGGCGGTTAGATACCGTTACTCGTTCTAACGCATTGTGACATTCTAGTATTAGTCTTGAAGTAATATATTTTTTCTCTAAGGTTTGGAGTACTGAGGCACTGTCGGAGAGTATACGTATATGGGTATCCGTAACTCTCCAGTCGTCTATGGCATACGCCGCTTGAATAATGCCCACACATTCTGCCTGGTTGAGGTCGTGTGAGAAGACTCCGCTTCCGGAGTCGGTCTTTGAACCGTCGGTGTAAACTCTCAGCTCTTTCGGGCCCGAGTAGTCACACTGTTCTTCCGTGAGTATTATGTTAATGCTTTTGAAAGTCACTACTTTCAAAAGCATTGCAAGCAAGCAAGCAACAACACTTTCTTTCGGTGCTCTGTCGCAGGCTGATGCCATCATTGGCTGTCTTTTGATCGCATCCTCCTTTATGCACATGTGCTTAACTCTGGAGTCTTTGCTCAGGATACCGGTTATATTGAGCCTAAAGGCGGCCAAGGCTGCCTCCGCTCTCACGATGAGGTGTAGTGGAGGCAGTCCAAGCATTGCCTGTAGAGCGGCAGTGGGTGCAGTTCTCATGCAGCCAGTGATTGCTACACAGGCGAATCGCTGTAGTTTTTCGAGATCTCTCCGGGTTGTACTCAAGTCTGTCCTGGGCCACCAGACTAGAGAGCCATAAGAGATGATCGGTCTGATAACTGTGGTGTATAGCCAGTATGTGACCTTAGGGTTAATCCCCCGGTTCCTGCCAAGCAGTCTCTTACACTGCCACAGGGCTATGCTGGCTTTTGTGGTGACGTAATTAGTATGTTTTGCCAGGTTCAGCTGTCATTCGACCATAATCTTACAATTTTATTTTCCGAATTACATACGGGGTGTTTGGCGCATGGACAGACTTAATCTTTTGGGGGATTGGGGGGTCATTTGCTAGGTTACACCCAAAGACCCCCATGTTGTAAGTGTGACGGTAATTGAGATTTGTTTTTTTTAGTTTTTCTTTGAATTAACCAAAATCTCGCCTTTGAATCGTTATATTTTTTTTGTTTATGGTTGAAATAGAACTAAATAACTTTTATTATAGTTTGAAATGTATTCTTATTCTAAATGAATTAAAAATAAATTAAAACGTAATTACCGTAATAAGTATTTTCTTAAAACACTCCCTAACTGACTCTTCTAACATCGATATATATGTACTACGCACAGCTCTATGTCTTCTAACTAGTATTTTGACTACATAATGAATTGCTTTCTATGGCATGTGGCCGTTAGAAACGGTATAAGCTAATGAACTTTTTAAAATAAAACTAAGTTCAAAATGAGTTTTAGTTTTTTTCGTAATGAATTAAGAAGTTGTAATTTTTCATACTTTTAAACAATAAGACTGGAAGCACATAGGTAATTTTCTACTAATTAATGAGATCAAATAACAATTTATTTAAAATAAAATAACATTGCAGACAGTAGGATATTATTGGGCATTCTACCCCACCTTCCGTTCCATCGGCTCACTCCGTTCGCCTCGTCACTCTCGGTGGAGTAGAATGCCCAATAATATAAATGAAAAATATTGGTTCGGCGCCTATTCCACCCGATGGAACCGAAGGTGGAGTAGAATGCTCAATGATATAAATGAAAAATATTGGTTCGGCGCCTATTCCACCCGATGGAACGGAAGGTGGAGTATGAATTCCTACATAGTGCAGTAAAATACTGGTTCGGCGCCTATTCCACACCAAAAGTGCGCACCGTGACTTACAGCTTAGTACGGCCGTTATTCCAAGTGCGTACGATGTGGCTATGTAGCCCCCTAGTTATCCTAACGCCCTAGCCTACCATACAAACCACACCAAACGTAGGTTACGTTGGTTTTACGTGAGGGAAGTCTGTTACCAGGAGACCTACGGGAACAGACGGAACTTGGGTAGGAATAGGGGTTTGTGTACGTCGTGCAATGTACACAGGAAATGGTTTTCTCACCGCCGATCCCACAGACTCATAGGATCGATGACGGCTAAAGGTGTCTTGGCCACAGTGAGAATAACACTTTATTTCTAAAACTCAATATTAACTTACCGCGTTACCGTTATTTTAATTAAGTCATTCAGTCGACACTAGTTTACTTATTAACAAATAAGGGTGCTCGCTACTTGAACTGGTAGCCTAAAATTCAGGACAGATTGTCTCATGTCTCTCCACAAAATTAGAGGTAGCTCACGACGGAGAGTGATATTGCTGATTATGTGTATCATAAAACGGGCGAGGCGATCACGCTTGAAAGGATATCGTTTAAATATCCTAAAGAATACACCGCATACAAATTCTTTGTTTCCGAAACTAAAATGGAGAAATTTCTTGATAGTAAACTATGGCCCGAGGGAATTATTTTTAGGAGATTCGTTAATTTTAAAGTGAGAAATTACACGAACGGTGCAAACATCGGTACTGTGAACGGCATAAAATAAATATTAATGTATAACCTAATAAGCTACAATTGTAAGAGTATAAAACGCTCGGTGGAGAGTGTCAGGCAACTATGTAGCACGTCAGACATAATTGCCTTGCAGGAGACATGGTTGCTGCCCCATGATATCTCATTCTTGAGCGAAATTGACGCTGAGTTCGGATGCACCGGGACGTCGGCGGTGGACACCACGGCCGGCATGTTACGAGGACGGCCCTACGGCGGGGTTGCATTGCTGTGGCGGAAGAGTGTTTTTGAGAAGGTTTCGGTAGTGCAGTGCGATAACCCACGAGTGTGTGCCATTAAAGTATGCATGAAATCAAGGTCATTTCTAGTGTTCAGTGTATACATGCCGACGGATACTAGTGCGAACTTAACGGATTTTACGGACTGCCTCAGCCTGGTGAGTGCTATAATTAATGATAACGATATCGAAACTGCTTTTATACTCGGAGACTTTAATTCGCATCCCAATGAACAATTTTATATTGAATTGTTTTCTTTTTGTCGGGAATCTGACTTATTATGTGCTGATGTTGAACTGTTAGGAGTAAACTCTAACACTTATACTTTTATAAGCGATGCGAATGGCTCGAGACGTTGGCTGGATCACTGTGTTGCAACGAAAGCAGCTATGTGCACTATTGTTGACGTAAATGTTAAATATGATGTACTTTGGTCTGACCACTTCCCTCTTATAATACAATGCAACTTCGATGAAATAAAACCAAAATTGTACAACTCAAATGATAATAGAAATCTGACATGTAATAAAATAAAATGGGGTGATAGAAAACCTAAGCAAATTGACATTTATACTAAATTTTGTAATGATAATTTAAAATATATTGACTTTCCAATTGAATTGAGTGCATGTTGTGACTATGTTTGTAATAATTTGGACCACAGAATTATTATTGATAAAATGTATAATGACATTGTTAATATTTTATGTCAAGCAGCTTCTGAAGGCTACGAAATAAATCATGTGCGAAGGAGGAAGCCAGTAATAGGGTGGAATAGGCACGTGGGTGATGCTCACAGGCAGGCCAGGCTAAAGTTTGAGCAGTGGGTGTCTTATGGTAGACCGCGAGAGGGTCGTGCTTGGATTGATATGCAAACAAGTCGAAAAATTTTTAAGTCGCGCTTACGATGGTGCCAGAATAATAGTGACCAAATTAAAATGGACATGTTAGCGTCGCATCATTCTAGGGGCGACTTCCGCAGTTTTTGGAAGTCCACCGATAAACTCAATAGTAGGCCGGGCCTGCCGGTGAGTGTCAGCGGCGCGACCGATGTCACAGGGATTGCCGAGTTGTTTAGGCAACATTTCACTGTTTCGTCACCGTTGGGACCGTCACAGTTTACAAGCAGTGCTGGTTGTAGT
Organism: Dicycla oo; assembly: GCA_948252095.1. Lineage (NCBI taxonomy): Eukaryota > Metazoa > Arthropoda > Insecta > Lepidoptera > Noctuidae > Dicycla > Dicycla oo. The sequence goes on from OX411729.1 coordinate 916,599, forward strand.
GGTCAGGAGTGCAGTGTCCGGTTTACGGCAAAGGAGGTAAGACATGTCATTATGTCTATGTCGAGGGGCAAGTCTCCAGGCCATGATGACTTAAGTATTGAACACCTTAAGCATGCTGGTCATCATCTGCCCAGAGTCTTAGCGATGCTCTACTCATTGTGTATGGGACATTCCTATCTGCCTGAACGGATGATGAGAACTGTGGTGGTGCCAATTATTAAGAATAAAACCGGTGATGTTAGTGATAAGAACAACTATAGGCCCATTTCATTGGCCACTGTTATTGCAAAAGTGCTTGACGGTTTGCTGAACACTCAGCTGGATAAATATCTGAATTTACATGATAACCAATTTGGTTTCAAAGCCGGTCTCTCTACAGAAACAGCTATATTGTGTTTAAAGCAGACCGTCAAGTACTACACTGACAGAAGTACACCTGTTTTTGCTTGCTTCCTCGACTTGTCGAAGGCATTTGACCTGGTTTGCTATGATCTGCTGTGGCAAAAACTGCAGCAAGCAGCAGTGCCAGACGGACTGATCCGTATCTTTCAATACTGGTATGGCAATCAGGTCAATGTTGTTCGATGGTCGGGGGCTTACTCGGCCCCATACAGGTTGGAGTGTGGCGTGAGACAAGGGGGGCTAACCTCACCGAAGCTCTTTAACCTGTATGTTAATGCGCTGATAGAGAGGCTCAGCAGCACGCATGTCGGTTGCCATATTGGAGGTGTGTGCCTGAACAATATCAGTTACGCTGATGATATGGTGCTGTTGAGCGCCTCTGTCTGTGGTGTGTCAAGGCTGATTGGCATTTGTGAAAAGTATGCTGAAGAACATGGTTTGTTGTATAACACAAATAAGAGTGAGTGCATGGTCTTTCGGGCCAGAGGAGGGTGTCCTGGTTACCTGCCGGCAATTAAGCTCAACGGATGCCGACTTAATAGAGTTGATACGTTTAAGTATCTTGGACATTTATTAACCTCTGACCTGAAAGATGATGCTGATATTGAAAGGGAGCGTAGGGCGCTGTCTGTTCGTGCGAATATGATTGCCCGCAGATTTGCTCGGTGTTCGAGGGGCGTCAAAATAGCACTATTTAGGGCATTTTGTACGTCCTTTTATACTGGCAGTCTGTGGATGGATTACACGCAGAAACAGTACAGTGCTCTACGCGTCCAATACAACAACGCGTTTAGGGTACTCTTGGGGCTGCCTCGCTTCTGTAGTGCGTCGGGGATGTTTGCCGAGGCGCGTGTGGATTGTTTCCACACAATCATGCGCAAGCGGTGCACATCCCTGATGCGTAGGGTGCGGAGCAGCGGCAACAATATCCTGAACGCTTTTGCGGAACGTTTCGACTGTCAGTACGTGAACCACTGTTGTATGGTTCACGTACTGACTAATGTTAAGATATTATTTTGATTATGTTTTAAATATTTTGACATTTTAGGATTTTATTATTTGAATTTTATTTTGAGAGGTTGAATGTTTTTTGGTATTAATTAACATAATTTTAAGATCTTTATTACTAACAACTATGGACATGTAATATTTAGTCTGCAATAAATTGAATTATTATTATTATTATTATTATAACCTTAATAGGCTACACACTTACTCCGCTTAAGTGACCAGATTGGCTCGAGGATCATCTGAACTTTAAGTTACCCTACATTAAACTAAAATCCAGGACAGATTGTCTCATGTCTCTCCACAAAAGTAAGAAATAGTGCATACCCGGAGGCACCCACACATTCTATTTCTATGGTCCCAGATTGGACACCAAGGACATCCAAATTTTAATTTAATTAATTCATACAGCTAACATACCTTGCTCCACTTCACTACTAACTGTTACTAACTAACAATATATCGCTTTGTAATCAACACCAGCAGTTAGCAAGGTACCTTTACACTCGACGATACCCGCGCCGTTCTTAGTTGCGAACCGCCTGACGGCAGCGTCGGAAACCGTGGTCAGTTAGTCAGCCTAATAAAAACAAGTAATAGGTGTATGCTGCGTGTGCAACACGTTTTCACAGTCGTTCTCAAAACAGTACACACGTATTGTACGGCGTCACCGCACCGTTCCTTATCCTGAACGCTTTCATCAGACAGTTGTAACCACGTAGTGTAAATGGTATTTTATATGTGCAAGGCTGCAATCTTGCAACATGCAGTCAAAGCAGTTTTGAACTTCATTGCATCTTGAGTATGTGTGTGTGTTAAAAGAATTATAATGTTGAATGTAACATGATCGTCGTTCACGTTGTAGTATTTAATTAAATTTAGGTTTATACAGAATTGTCTAGGTACTTCACATACCTACTATATCTTACCTAGATTTGTTGTAATCTAGTTTATATAAACTATAATAAAATAATACTTATACCTTCTTATTCTTAATAAATCTTTTCTGAAGTTTAACAACAGCTGATTACTGCATCTTTTTAGTTTAAAAACTGCAATATTTTGAAAACTAGCTGACTTTTTTTTTTTTACCGGTAATGTTTTAATAAGAACATAATCGATACTTTCTCATTTCGAACTACTAATAATTTCAACCTGATGCAGGATTCGAGCATGAGTCTAGAGCCGTATACACTATTCACCAAATTTACAGGACATTTTAAATTTAGACAAACAGGTATTTACATACTTTAATGTATTTTTAAATCAGAAGTAGCAAACATGTATTGGCTTCAACATTGTAGGGTTTGATAAAACGAAGGTATTATATTTCATTTCTCACGATAAAATTGTTGCATAACATGTTGCAGACAATAATTTAGTCTTTTACAGAAATTTCTAAATATCAATGTAGTAGTAGGAAGAACTCTGGGTATTTACCCTAAGTATCCAAATCAAATACCTACATCACCTAAAACAACTTGTTCTTGTACCGACTAGAAAAGTAAAATCATTGATTCTATCCAAGCATGTGTTTAAAACAAAGAATAAAAAAATCAATCGAATTGAGAACCTCTCCTTTTTGAAGTCAGTAAAAATGCGCCAACAAAGCCAGCTGTATACAAAGCCGGTGGGTCGAACGTTATAAGCGATAAGCTCTTGTTTGTGATAATAGCAGGAGTTATTATGGAGATTGAATATAATAATAGGTACAATAAACATTATTTAAAAATGCAAGTTTAACTGTAACTTACTCATAGACTAACTTGAACGCAAATTCGTTCATCGGAATTTACCTGTATAAAAAGTAATTTAGGAATTGTTTTACCACCTAATTACGTTTAAGTATATTCATTTAAAAAAAATTACATTCCCCATTTCATTTAACAAGGACAAGTGTATTTAGTTTGTAATTGTAAATAATGTGAAAACTAAATAAATAATATATTTATAATTTAAATTATCTTTTATTGACGTTATAAACATACTCCCACTTTAAATTAGCTCTAAAGAAATGTTCTCATTATAGGTTTTAATTATGTTTTCAATGTTTTAAAATTAATAGAATACTTACTCAATTAAATTCATTTTATTAGAGCTAATTTTAAGTTTGTTATGTAGGTTACCCAGATTATATTATTAAATAAAACAACCTTATGTACATAATCATTTTTATTAACTGAACATTACAAAATAATTTAAAATAGATTAAATATAGACATATTATTATGAAGATACCATTTTCTAATACACACCGCATTATTTAATGCACAATTCACTTTATGGTTCACACAATTAAAATCAGTTTTATTTTTACAGAACTTTTTTTTTAATGTCGCAAAATTAGGACACCCTTTCTCACCTATATCAATCACTTCACAGTTTGCACATAACTCTTTAATCCACTTAATCTTTTCCAAACCCTTTGTAATAATTTTTTTATTTTCTAAATACGGTACGATGACATGTTGAAACTCTCTGTAGTCTATAAAGCCCTCACTCCAGAAAATTCCACGATTTCTTTCCAACCACCGCACCTGCTTCTTTTCTTCTTGAGTTAAGTAATAAAACGTATGCGGTGGTTTAACCAAGAACGTCTGTGTGTGCTCATTACTTACGATAGCCACTTCTTTGACAATAAAATTATTGTCTAAATATTTAAATCCTTGGAGTTCGACAATGATAATATCCGCGTTCATGATAACTTCTTCACTGTGTTGCTTAATGGCTTGTATTCAACAATGCAATCGTTAAGAATGAGACAGTATGCTGAAGTTTGATCTGGTATTTCTGAATCACTCTCAATTTCTACCCTTACATCCACAACTGGTCCAGTCTTCAGATTATCGATCTGTCTAGAGCAATCGATAACAAACAACGGTGCTAATTCTTTAAATTGTTTCTCGCTTAATAAAGACTCCGAACAACGGTCGTAATACGACTGCTGAAATCTGATGTATTGCTCGTATAATAAAGCAATTCTGTTATTAGCGAAGTTCACATTGAGGCTTTCATACGGGAAATATGTTGAATTAAGGTACACTCGAACATCACGAACATAGCAGTGATCAAACTGCGACATGTCAGAACTTGCATTATTTTTTCTACTTGTTTGTAGTCCGATTATTACATATCGCGGTTTTTCTATTTGAGATGATGTTTTGATAGACCAGGTGTGCTTTGTAGTTCTAGGTAAAGTGGGATATTCGTATAGATCCCAGTTTCTAAATATCATCTGGAGCGGTCGATCTTTTTCCAACAGTTTTAATAAACTTATTTTTTCTTTGTCCGATACTTTCACATGGGGTACGCGCCATATGATTTTATTGATTTGAATGTCTTCCACTATTTCTCCGGTATTCAATTTTACAGCGTTCAAATTAGTGTTGCTTCGTAACAATATTAGTTCATGTCTACTCTTTATTACAACTTTTTTAAAATCTTCTGCGAAACCGATGATATTCCGAAGTGGTATAGACGCAGAAAAACTTCCCCCATTAATATTTTTTATACCATCGATACTCCAACCCCAAGCTCTAGCTACTTTTGATTCATTCTCATTCATTGATATTAACGATTTCATGGTTGTAGTTATACCAGCATTTTTTATTTTATCAATCTCCACTCCGTTTAGTTCGTACCTAATATCTTGGAACAAGAAGAGTGGTCCATTGTTCGTAAAATTAACACTAGTAGCTTTCTCTTTTGAATCTTTTTTGCTAACGATAACGGTTCCTTCCAAATACAGAGTGCTGGCTGATGGTAATATGTAAAGATCCTGTTGGTTGATAGGTATGCGTATTTCATCGGTCCTGTTGAAACTTGTTACATAAGGTTTGTACGAATGAAATTCGATTCCTTCTATACTGTTGTCGTAAGTCGGAGTGGATAAAACGTCTAAGATATTCATTTTAACAATCCGATCGCTTTGAGAAATATCTTATTGTCTTTAGTTAATTTTATTCTGCTCTTAGAACGACGTCTTATTTGGTAGGTAGCTTGAGTAGAACTGGTATTTTTAATTTGTTGAGGCATATATTTATTGTAGTCAATCATTTTTTCTTCTAAGATGTAAATACAGCTGTACTTCTTCACCACGCAAGTTAATTAAGCGATTGTTTATATCTAGTAGTCGGATATGTATGCAGCTTATATTGTTTTGATTGATTGGAAAATATATTGCGTTCTTCGGGATTTCTATGATTCTGTAACCAGGTGGTACGTTGAGTGCGAATTCGTGAATTATGTGACTTGGTTCACCGTTTATGTAAGAGCCGCTCACAATGTCACATTCGATCCTTACCACAGTCGTCGGTAAAATGTTGACTGGATGCTGTGACACATGCCATTTATTTGCTTTCAAGACCTGCTTATCAAACCCTAACAGTCTACTGAAAGAGTATTCTTTCTTTAAATTAACGTCTTTTGAACAATATATGGCAGTTTTTAAAGTATTGTTATTGCATTGTAATTTAATTGAGGCATCTTTTATTTCGGATTTTAAATAATCATAAATATCTTGCAATTCATAGGTGCCTTCCGGTATTTCAATAACTTCGTTTGAACCATAATAGAACTTGTTATTACTTTTATCAATATTTGGTATAGAATTAAATGTCGAAAAATGCAATAAAGCACACTCATATTCTCCATTTAGTTGCAACGTATTAGGATAGTACGTAGATAAAATTGATGAGTTTCCAGTTATCGACAAAGTGAGTGACATCTTGCAAATGATTGAAATAAAATAAAATAATTTATTTTATACATTTTTATTCCAAAAAGTCCTCAAATATTTTAAACATAAATGACCACAGTTCACAGTGTTAAATTTTTGATATCTTGTGTAGTTATATGAAACTTTACAATTCTTAAAATATCGTAACAGTTCTAATGGAGGTTTTAAATTTCCATAGCTATCAAAATATTCACAATAGTCATATACTTTTACATAAGCTACCCAATGCGTTCCTTCGTTTTTAGAATCGTCTAAGTTAACAATACCACATTCCATACGTTTCGGCTTCCTTGGCAATTGATCTTTCATATATACTCCTCGGAAATATGGGATGTCTCTTGCGTAGTATTGGATGTCTACATTAGTTAGTGCGCGATTTGGTAGCTTCTTGTTCAGTTTTTTGTTGATTTTATAAACAATCCTTTACCGTTTTTATAAGGTTTTATGTATAAACCCTTACCCACTGCTAAACCCTCCATAGTTCTATTATGTCGTTCCGTCTCTCGCAAGTTTTGTTGAGCTGATTTATAATCATTCACCGTTTTTGCAATTCCAGCTGCACCACCAGCTAAAGCTCCTAAAGCTGATAAGCCAGCAAAAATTGGAATTAAAGGTAGAACTCCACCAGTCTTCGGTATGGGGATCACTCTCGGTACTCTGATTTGGTGTAATTTGGGGCATAACTTTTTTGCAGCTAAGTAAGCCAAGTTTATTAAAGACTTACTATCCTTGGGTTTTAGCTTTTTTATTTTAGATTTTATTTTTGATACTAAACTTTTAAATGTTTTGGCACCAGAACCAGATTTCAATTTGGCTTTCATGACTTTGCTTACTAACCATGAGCTTAATTTTTCACCTTTCCCTGCATCTTTTGATTTTAGTCTCTGTTTAGCCATGTTCAAAAGCTGTAAGTCGGCTTTGTGACGATTAGGTAAATCTGTATGATTTTCATATGCTATATCGTGGTGCATACAAGCTTCGTCTAGTTTATTCACACCTCGATCGCCTCGCAACAAACGTTTATGAAGTTTAGTTCCTGGTCCGCAATAATTGTATCCAGGCAAATGAGCTTCGAACGGTAGATTATTAATTATACTGTTAACTAGTCCGCCACCTTGCATTACTTAAATTATAATGATACAAATTTCACAAAGTATTTCTTTTATATCTTAATTTATTAATGCGGATTTATCAATCCAACTGTTTTCATCATTATTGAGACCTAACCATTTAACGAATAGTTTCTTTCCTTTCTTTTTAAGTATTTTTTCTACTAAATAAACACCAGGATAGTTAGATTTTTGAAGTTTGTACGAGCCAAGAATGCTCATACAGCGAAAGTACGTTTAGTCCACTAAGCGTAACCTACCTATTACACACTAATGATATTACATAATGTACCTACTTATTAACATAACTGCAGTCGTAACTAAAACTCGGTCACGCGCCAATGTGCGGCTCAGATAACTAAACAAACATTATAACTTTAAACTGGTTCCAATAAACTATTGACCATAACAGTGGTTTGGTGTGAACTAACTACCTACCTACAACAACTACCGGGGTATCCGTTAACGACGAGAAATCCCCAACATCTTTTGGTCCTTCGAGCAATCGGCAATCGGCGAGGATCTTTTGGTCCTTCGACAACAGGACGAAACGGCAAATCACCTTGATCGTCGAGTGTCCTCATCAGCAGAGTGCTAAGCGTGGTATATCCCAGTTACGTTAGCAAATCGGTGTTGCTGGCCTCCCACAAGCGGGTCTAACCAGTAGCATTGAGAAGTTGCACATGACGTAAAGGAGGGTGAGCTACGTTGAGTGCCTGTAGGTATCTAACGAACCAGCAGAGATCACGTCTACTGCTACAAATTACTTATCAAAAATCAATCGGCGAGGATAACGTCCACGGCGGTTACAACAGCGAAGATAACGTCTATCGCTATAAACAAGAAATAATCAGCGGGGATAACGTCCACTGCGATTACTTCTGCTCCGAAAACTTCGTGAGTAAGGTACACGCCAACCACTACCAACCACAAGGTAGAAACAATGTCGACAGAAGACTATCCTGGATTTGTGGAACTTATAACTAAGCAGCAAAGCAGCTATGAGAGAATCAAAACTCTTCAAACTAACTACAAAAAGGATCCTGTGAGTAGAAAAACCACAGACTACCTAAACAAACGAATCGAAGCTTTACAATCCCTATGGGATGAATTTCAATCGAACCACGAAATCTTGAAGGAGTATGAGCGTGCCCAAAGAGACCATGACTACTTCAAGAAAGATATTTTTATCATTACAAGAAGCATGTTTGACGAAACAATGCAATCTATGAATCAACTACTAAACAAGTTGACTAACGAACCTGGAATTTCGGGTATGTCTAAACCGAAAATACTAGAAAATCCCGGAACATCGCAATTTGATACAACTGGAGTACACCAACAAATCGGAGATGAAACGGACAAGCACCTATCAACGCTGTTACGTAATCAAATGTGTAACTTCAACGCCTTCAAGAGAGCGGTCTCCAAAATTAATCTGGATAGCATGAAAGAAAAGTGGCAACTCGAAGATCAAGTCAACATACTACGATCTAAATGGGAATCCATCGACAAGATTCACTGGGAACTAAGCTACTTACTGCAAGGGAACGACAAAGACTATGAAGCAAAATTTGACCATTGGGAGCAAGTTTACGACAACCTAAAGGAAGAGCTAAATAGAAAAATCTTTGAAACATCCCACTACGAAAAAACAACACCGCGTATGGAATTACCGGAGTTCAATGGAGCTTTCAACAATTGGATCTCTTTTAGGGATTTATTTTTCGAAATGATTCATAACAATCCAACGCTGAACAAAACGCAGAAAATGAAGTTCCTAAAATCTAAACTGAAAGGTGAAGCGGAAAAGTTAATCAAACACCTTCCTGTGAGTGCTGAGAATTATGACTCGTGCCTAGATATTATTCAGCACCGCTACGACAACAAGCGATTACTTTTCACATCATACATAGACACACTTCTCAATCAATCATCCATCGAAAAACCGAACTCAAATAACATGAAGAAGCTGTATGACACAACGAAAGAGTGTTTAAATGGCCTAGAAAACATTGACATCAATATTCCAGTATGGGGTCCACTTATAGTGTACTTACTATCCTCAAAACTGGATGACGTCACGTACGGTGACTACATCAAGACGATGAAACATACAAGAGAGCTCCCAGACTTAGAGGAGTTTATGGAGTTCCTAGAACTGCAATTCATGACGCAGGAAACATCCCGTGCTAAAAGGAACGGCGGAAAACAAGATTATTTGACGAACAATCAACATAAAGGTTATAACAACAAAAAGTCAACGAACTTTAAAGCAACAGAAAAGTGTACAAAAACCTTCCATGCAACGCTGAAGAAATGCCCACTCTGCAAAAATGAGCACACGCTGAGGCAGTGTTCTACATTTTTGAACATGGATGTCACAACGCGAAACCAAACAACAAGTAACCTGAATTTGTGCAAAAATTGTTTGTTTAGTCACGGCGGAAATAAATGCAATTCAACGAAAACTTGCCGCACGTGTAACTACAAACATCATTCCCTTCTCCATGATGATAATCTGAAAGGGCAACAATCAAAGCCATCCACATCAACAGTGGCTGAGCGAACATCTAATCACATCAACGGTGAACAAGAGATACTCTTAACGACTCTTCAACTAAGGGTCAAGAACAAGGAAGGTGATTACGTCATCCTCCGGGCGTTACTGGATCAAGGCTCTCAAGTAACCTTGGTCACAGAAAATGCTGCACAACGGTTGAACTTACCCCGAAACAAAATGAATGCTGCGGTCACTGGCGTTGGCACTATAATGGGCAAGACTAAAGGGTTAATAAAATTGGAATGCAAGTCTATCCACTCTGATTATACATTCCAAACCGAAGCGTTAGTGATGAGTAAACTAATTAGCAATCTGCCTAACTCAACGATCAACACTGACAACTGGACTCACCTTCGTGATATCAAGTTGGCTGATCCAGACTACAACATCTCTGGACCCATCGATCTATTGCTTGGAGCAGATGTCTACTCCGATGTGATCTTAGGGGGAATAATCAAGCATAACAATAACTCGCCAGTAGCGCAACAGACAAAGTTGGGCTGGATACTGTGCGGTGCTACAAAGCAGTTCAACTGTCTAGTTACTCTAACAGAGCTAGACAACCTAACAAAATTTTGGGAGATAGAAGACATCCCTTCGGAACCCGAAATTACGACGGAAAACGAATTCTGTGAAAAATATTACACAGAAACAACAAAGCGATTACGCAACGGGCGTTATGTGGTGAAAATGCCGATGAACGCTAACTATGAACAAAACCTTGGTAACTCAAAACCTCAAGCTACAGCACAATTTCTTCATTTAGAAAAGAAAATGGCGAGACAAGAACATTTCGCTAAACTTTATAGAGAATTCATCCAAGAATACTTCGAATTAGGTCACATGAAAACAGTGACAGAATCCGATAGTAGGGTACAAGCCTACCTACCACACCACGGCGTAGTAAGGGAGAGCTCAACAACAACGAAACTACGAGCTGTTTTTAACGCATCAATGAAAACAGACTCCGGGTACAGCCTAAACGATTTGATGAAAAAAGGGCCAAATCTTCAAAAGGACATTCTATCCCTGATTATAAAATGGCGAAGCTATAAATATGTTCTAACGGCGGACATTGAGAAAATGTACCGTCAAATCCTTATTCATCAAGATCAACAACGTCTTCAAAAAATAATTTGGAGAGACTCCCCGAGAGAACCACTGAAAGATACGCAGTTGTGTACCCTAACATACGGGACCAAAGTCGCACCATTCTTAGCGATGCGCACTCTCCAACAGTTGGCCAAAGATGAAGGCAACGCTTTCCCTCTGGCCCAAAAGGCGCTACTTAACGAATTTTATATGGATGACGCCATCACGGGCCACCATACCATAGAATCAACAAAGCTACTGCAAAGGGAGCTAAGCGAACTACTGAAGAAAGGTGGTTTTGTTTTACGGAAATGGTACACGAACGAACCATCTATTCTCAAAGAACTACAGACGAAAGAGAAAAGTAACAATAACGAATTTAACTTCAAGCAACAAGAGTTCAGCAAAACACTTGGACTCGCATGGAATGACGCAAGTGACACATTCCATTTTATTAGCGAAGCGCCTAGCAACAACAAAAATGCACCATACACTAAACGCAGGCTACTGTCAGAAATAAGCAAGATTTACGATCCACTCGGTTGGTTGGCTCCAATTACCCTACAAGCAAAACTACTTTTTCAAAAACTATGGAGTGATACCTATCAAAACATTGGATGGGACGAAAATGTACCAAACTCCATAGAAAACGAATGGCTGCAAATTAAATCAGATTTGCCAAACATAAAAGACATAAGTCTACCACGATGGATAAAAAACGAAAACAATAGGGCGATCGAATTGCAAGCCTTCTGTGACGCGAGCGAAAAAGCCTACGCATGCGTTATCTACAGCCGAACTACGTCACCCACCGGCGCGTACGAAACTACACTACTCGCGGCAAAAACTAAGGTGGCACCAATCAAAAAGATAACAACAATACCGAGGTTGGAATTATGCGCCGCAGTTTTGCTAGCGAAACTCCTACAAAGGATAACTAACATCCTTGAAGATTACGATCTAAGGATTACCTGCTGGACCGATTCTAAAGTCGTTCTAGCATGGCTTCAGGGAAATCAAACTAAATACGAAAAGTATGTAACCAGTAGAACCACACAAATATTAAATATCGTGCCTGCGATAAGCTGGGGTTACGTGAAGACTAACGAAAACCCTGCCGACTGTGCAACGAGAGGACTCCCACCGACAAAACTGGTCAACTTTACCCTGTGGTGGGAAGGCCCTAAATGGCTTAAGGGGCTGGAAAAACAAGCCCTTATCTCAAAAGAAACTTATACCACAAAGGAGGGCTTCTTAACAAACTCTTATACGACTAATAGTACGGAACCCATGTCGATTAAAAATGAATTAATCGATTCATTACTTGAGCGACATAGCAACATAGATCGTATTACAAGAATACTCGCCTTGGTGATACGTTTCGCTGATGCATTACGAAACAAAAGAAGGTCAACGGAGTGCCATGAACTGAACTTGGATGAAATAAACAACGCACGGTTTATCATTATCAAATCAGTGCAACGGGATTATTTTGAAAATGAAATAAATTCTCTCAAGAAAGGTGGAAAACTTCTCAACAGAAGCACCATTTTGAAACTTAATCCATTTTTGGACTCTTATGGAGTTTTACGAGTTGGAGGACGTCTAAACCACTCAAACTTGCCAGTGGAAACGAAAAACCCCATCCTCATACCAGGAGAGGGAAGACTAACCCAACTGATTATTGAAAAGGCACATCAACGAACCTTACACGGTGGAGCAAGATTAACGCTAGCTGACACAAGGAACAATTACTGGATTATCAGTGGCAATCGAAGCGTCAAGAAAATACTGCGACAATGTATTCGATGCCGTCGATACGCAACAACCCAAACTGAACAGTTAATGGGCAACCTTCCTAAAGAAAGGATCACTCCATCGAGGCCGTTTTCACACACCGGCATCGACTTTACAGGCCATGTGGACGTAAAGATAAACAAGGGCCGCGGGATAAAAACCTGCAAAGGCTACGTAGCCATATTCATATGTATGTGCACAAAAGCAGGACATATGGAACTTGTTTCGGACCTATCAACGCAAACCTTCATCGCAGCACTAAAAAGAATGTGCGCTAGAAGAGGCACCCCAAAACATATCTACTCCGATAACGGAACCAACTTCGTCGGAGCTGCAAGAGTTTTAAAAGAAGACTTCCAACTATTTAAAACGATGCTATCTTCAGAGTTCTTTAAAGAGATCAACGAACTCCAAATCGAGTGGCACTTCAATGCTCCATCCTGGCCATCAGCAGGAGGCTTATGGGAAGCTGCAGTTCGTTCCATGAAAGCACACCTGAAACGGGTAATCGGACAACAGAAGCTTACCTACGAACAATTTGTAACACTTCTTACACAAATCGAAGCGTGCATGAACAGCAGACCTCTGTGTCCATTAACAGAAGACGTGGAAGATCTGGAATACCTCACCCCGGGTCACTTTCTCTCGGGGAGTCCAACACTAACGCTACCACTCAATGAACCTGAAGAAACGAAAGCGATAGATATCAGAAATAACTGGAAACTCATTGAGCTCATGCGTCGACACTATTGGGATCGTTGGTCGAAAGAATACCTTCATTCATTACAAAACCGAAACAAATGGCAACAAACCAAAGAAAACATACAAAAGGGACAACTAGTTCTCGTCAGGGAAAGTAATCTACCCCCAAGCAGATGGGCTATGGGACGCGTAGTGGAACTGCACCCAGGCAGTGATAACTTAGTACGAGTGGTCACGCTCAAGACACAAAATGGGATACTAAAAAGACCCATAACTAAACTAGCCCCGCTACCGATAAACGAGGTATGCGGAAGCACTGAATCACAAGAAGTGAGTTCAGAAACTGAGCTCGGCCAGCAAAAGAAAGGAACTAACAAAACCCAGAAAAGGGTAAACAGCTTGCTTATGGTGTTACTAGTAGTGTTTACAACGCTAACATGTGGACTAGCAGCACCCCTGCAGCATTTTGAAATAACTCGATTAGCTGAAAACCAACCAGTTTACTTTGACCCCGTCGGAAATATCCAACTTATTCACGATGAATGGAAACTTCTGGTATACTATAACCTGACAACATTCTGGAAAAGTACAACAAAGATAGAGGAATTCGTGAATCATATAGGTAAACTATGCGATACGATGCCTAACGAGCCATGTCACTCTACGACACAACAACTCAAGTTCGAAATGAACCAGCTGAACGAGTATAACGTCTTGTTACTATCTCAACATCAACAATGAAGGCGACGTGGCTACGTCAACGGCGTAGGAAATCTCGCACGAGCCCTGTTTGGTGTCCTTGACAGCGATTTCGCCGAAAAATACGCTCAGGACATAGAAAAACTCAAAACAAACGAACAATACTCGTACCTACTACAGCTGATAAGAAATCAGACACTGATTATCGAGTCAGAAAACAACGTCATCAAGAAAAATGAAGACTTTGTAAGGACGCAACTGGAAGTAATTCAGCAATTCATGAACGAAACGAAATATAACACAGCAGTGATAGAAAACAGATTTCAAATAATGAAAACAATGAATGACGTCAACTCTAAGGCATTAACTGCTGGCTTACTTATCTCAGTACTGAGAAGAAACCAAGAAATGCTCCTAAGTGCATTGACAGACATCTACAGAGGCCATCTCGATATGAAATTATTCACACCTGAGCAGCTATCTGAACAACTCAGTTACATTGCCGGTATTATACCCAAAAGATTAACATTACCTATCAAAAACAGCAATGGAGCGAACATAAAAAATATTTACAAAATTATTTATGTAAAAGCCCGGCTCACCGAACAGTACCTACTCTTCGAATTACATATTCCATTACTAAGCGATGACGAGTATACATTGTACCGCAATATAGCTATACCTAGACAGCAAACTACTAACCAATGTCAGGTGATACATACAACAACATAATATATTGGAGTCAACTTCGTAAAGAATACCTACATACAGATGGAAGAGGTTGATCTTCAGCAATGTACAACAATAACAGCGGACAATCACATCTGCCACGCCTCTACAACTATTAGCAGCTTGCATGGAGCGACGGCATCTTGCGAAGCTAAAATACTAAGCCAAAATGTAAATAAAATTACATGTGATTGGGTACCACAACAATGCTCTGACCAATGGATAAAATTACAGAGACCAAACATATGGCTGTATAATTGCATAAATGAGTGCACGACTCGCATTGTATGCGAAAATCGAATTACAACAACAATTATAACAAAGGCAGGGCTCCTTGCCCTAGGTCAGGATTGCATACTTCAGCACAAAGATGCTACAATTTACTCACATAACGTTTTTAGTAGCCGTACTAATATTGGAATTACCCTGGAAGTACCTACTATTGACTCACCAAATGATATGTGGAATACGTTCAAAAACACAAAGATTGTGCTACCGAACCTAAACTTATCTAATGAACACAGATTATTAGATGACCAGATAACCGCACAAATGGGACGAGAGAGCCTACCGAACGAACTAAGTGTCCACGACATCGGCAACTACGCTATAAGCACTTTACTGGTGGGAGGAATCGTCGCCGCTATAATAGTTTGGCGAATAAGAAGATATCTTCAAGCGCATAAGAAGAGCAATACCAATACCAACGTGAACAAGACTCGAGAGAGGAAAGAAGATATAGAACTAAAGGAAATTCCTGCCTACGCTAAAATACGAAGTGGACATTCAGCAATTGGAACAAGATTTAAATTATGATTAATTATTTAAGAATTATTTCTTACTTATTGTTTTGATTGCTTTTATAACATTTTATACTTACCTATTTAACTTGTAACGCAAGTTTGGTGATCTGAGTACGTATATCTTTCCCTCGGGAGCATGTACGAGCCAAGAATGCTCATACAGCGAAAGTACGTTTAGTCCACTAAGCGTAACCTACCTATTACACACTAATGATATTACATAATGTACCTACTTATTAACATAACTGCAGTCGTAACTAAAACTCGGTCACGCGCCAATGTGCGGCTCAGATAACTAAACAAACATTATAACTTTAAACTGGTTCCAATAAACTATTGACCATAACAGTGGTTTGGTGTGAATTAACTACCTACCTACAACAACTACCGGGGTATCCGTTAACGACGAGAAATCCCCAACAAAGTTCTTGCTCATAAAAAGTTCCTAATATATCTTGCTTTCGTTGATCTTCTATGTGGTATGTTACTGGTATAGTTTTATTAATCTTTTTTATCGTAAAGAGTTCAGTTGACCAATTAGGAGTATAACCTTTCTCGAAATTGTGTTTGTATTTACTGATACGAACACAGTCACCTTTTCTGAACTTAGGCTTCCGCTGGATGGATACATGATTACATATGTTTTTAATATTCTCTTTTACGATGGGTTCATTCGATTTATTAACATCATTCGGTTTAATTTTAATAGTACGATGTTTTGTGTTATTATATGTATTAAATAAATCTTCTAAAGGTGTTCCTAACCACTTATAATTTCCAACGAGACTAAAATATTTGTACAAATTATTTTTAACAGTTTTAATTAGTCGCTCTACAATTGAAGCTTTTTTAGTAGAGAAAGATGAGTAATGGTTTATGTTGTACTTCTTCATTAGCGTTTGGAATGTGTTGTTATAAAACTCTGTGCCCATATCAGTTTGTAAATTAACAGGATTTTTATTGCTGCTTAGTAGTATTCGTTCAAAAGCTCGAGTTACTTCAGATTTATTTTTAGATTTTAACGATTCTGCCCAGGCATACTTTGAGAAGCAGTCAATCACCACTAAAATGAAATTGTAACCTTTGTTATACTTTCTTAGGTTTTGCATGTCCATTAGATCTGCTTGCCACAAATCATCGATCCCTTTGAGAATAACAGAGCGTCGAAGGAAGTTTCTTCGTGCCGCTTTGTGTATTTCATTTACTATTTGTTGTTTTGCCATTACTGAGATTTTTAAGTAATTTGTCTATATCTGCTTTGGAGTAAAACTTATCTTCCAAATGAATCAAAACCTCAGGTTCCTTTACTTTTAAAGTAGTCTGAATAGACTTTTGTGCATCTAATATGATTTGAGCACGCAATGTTGCAATCAGCTTATTAAATTGTTTTTTTTTTTTTTTTTTTTTTTTTTTTTTTTAATATTCCACAACTATCACACAACGCCGTCTAGCCTCAAGCTAAGCAGAGCTTGTGTTATGAGTACTAGACAACTGATAAACATACTTATATATTTCTAAATACATACATATATAGATAAATTACACCCAGACACAGAACAAATGATCAAGCTCATCACACAAACATTTGTCCTGGGTGGGAATCGAACCCACGACCTCCGGCATAGCAGTCAGGGCCACTAACCACTAGACCAACAGGCCAGTCAGTTTTATCGTATCAGCACACATTCGATCTACATAATCCTTGTTCACAGCATCGTCTGATTCTAATGGAGGTCTAATTCCTCTCAATCTAGAAGACTTTAAAGCAAAATCTCCACTTTCTGATTTTAACAACGCGTTATCATTGAAATTAATCAGTTCTGACAAACGCATTCTTTTATGAATAAAATGTCCAAATTTATCTATATTCATGTTTAAGGTGTACTTTATGTAAAGGCTGATGATGAACTAAACAATAGTTAATTTTACACCTATTTATTTATAAGTTTACTTTCACGTAATTCTTCAATAATGGATATTATTTCATTATCTAATCCTGTGTTGCTGGCATCTCGAGATGCTATTAATAACTTTAACCTTTCCACCAATTCATTAGGATCATCCCAATACACAAAATCTACGTTATTTTTCCAGATTTTTGTTAATGGTAGTCCTTTACCTTTCGAATGATGACCCTGAACCGTACTTTGCAGTTTAAAAAGAGGTTTAATAACTTGTAAATATTTTTGTCCCTTATTACTTTTTATTGGTTTACTTGGGTCATTATCACGACGATGTGCATTTGTATCAAGTAACATTTTCTTATAATATTGCAAGTCATTTTCAGTAACCAAACTTAAATCAATATCTTTCTTAAGCAGTAGTTGTTTTAAACCAGGCGTATGTTTGTATTTATGACCAGCCACGATGATATAACTATCGTCGATTGTTATATGAGCAGAACCTAACATCAATTTTCCGCGTTCTACTCTGACACCAAATGGAATGTCTGTTAACGCTTCTGAAGACACTGACCAAGATGATGTATCACGACCTTCACTTTTTTCAACTGATTTATACGAAGATTCACTGTTGGTGTCAGACTCCTCTACATCACTACCAATTGCGACTTTTTGCAACGTTTCGTCTCTTATCAGATCTTTAGATTCTTCATCTTCATTACTATACAGCAAAGGAGTTTGCATACTGGCTGTAGCAATTTGGTTGAGAGGCTCTGTTACAGGTTTAAAAACTGTTTCCAAGGCTTGCTTACTCTCATTCTCAACATCTCGCATTTTTCGCACCTTCTTCTTTACAGCTGCTGCAGCATCAACAATTTGTCTCTTTAAAGATTTTTCCATAATTGTTAAATGTATTGTAACCGGTTAAGCTCTGTTTGTAGAGTAATGTAAATTCAACGGTGACGTCTTAATATATACTCGTGCTCTTAATCAAAAATTACAAACGTGTCAAATTTATTTCTATAACATCCTTTATTTTTTGCACAATCTTTATTAATTACAACATAACTGAAGGGCTCACTCCATATTTTTGAACACATTTCACGAAATTCAAGCCATGTCATGTCAGTGTTGACGTGTTCTTCATAAACATGTCTCATATTTCTTTCATCTTGTTTAAAAAGTATGATTAGGTTTGCGTTGTCTCTTACTAACTGCTTAGGGATTTTACTATACGTCTGATTTAGATAAAAACAATCGATGAACTTGTGTCTCCCCATAGCAAAATAATCACGCATACCACTTTGATTTTCACAAGCAACATCGTCAAATATAATTACAGAATTCGGTTTTGCGGTCTGAACACTCAGTACTTGCTCATTTTCATGATATTTCTGAAATGAAATGCCTGGTACCCGTTGCAAGACTTTTTCTAAAAAAACGTACTTGGGCTGTTGCAAGGTTTTCGAATAAACATAAACATTTTGAAATCTTAAACCATTCTCGTGTATAAGAAGACCGATTAATAAATTAGTTTTTCCACAATTTGACGGTCCGCAAATGATACATCGTACCGATTTAGGTAATAATTCTCCATGGCGAAAACCAGTCTCCTGAGACTGAATACAAAGTTTGTTTACATGTAACGATTGCGGTTGTTTTACAAATTTCATGACGACTCCTTGAAACGGTTATAGTCGGCGGGCTCTTTATGTAGTCGGACACACGGGAAACGTCGGAGTCAGACCTAATACACAAGATAAAAAGTATTTAATATTTTATATAACAAAACAAATAACCGTTTAAGGTCTTTTTTTGAGATACAATAACCAATTTATGACAGGATGAGAACAGTTACATCAGCCGGCAGGCAGAAACCAGGTCCGTAGCTAAGTAACAGTCACGATGGATAGATAGAACATGATAATTACAACAGCCGGCAGGCAAAAACCAGGTCCGTAGCTGAGTAGCAATCACGATGGATAGATAGAACATGATAATTACAACAGCCGGCAGGCAAAAACCAGGTCCGTAGCTGTGCATAGTCATAACTACAAATTTAAAATTAAGAAGTACTCACTTACATGTTTTAAAGTTGATTTTAAAGTACTGCTAGTACTACTTGTCACTTTGAAGATTCTGGAGCGAATGTAATTTATTGATTGAAATTAATTCGTTTATATTCACAAAAAAAATACAATTTCAGCATAAAATAGATCGTTTCAATTTTAAACTCTAAGTACATGTCTTACAGTTGTATAAAAAAAAATATGTCGTTTATGTCATATTGAACCATATTGATCGCATACCAATTTCGCTAAATTGCAATTTGTTCATGAGAACCGCAAAATAAAGCCGACAAAGTGAACCCGATCCCTGTTATTCTTTATGACTCAATACTAAATTAATATGTATAATTAATTGAATAATTGATGTATGTTTGTTGAGAATTTTTATCATCACAATTACGTTTATGCGAGAGGTGAAACTCGTAGGTAGATCGCGTCGATGAAAGTAAATTTTGTGAGCATAGTTGACTCAAGAAGTAAGTAGGTAGTTGAAAATAATCGAAACTATTTTGATAATAAACCATTTTGTAATACTCACAAACCAATCCGTGTGGTTGTTAATGTTAAGTTGCAGTTAAACTCGGGACTAATATTATAATCACATAAAAATACTACTGTGGAATAAGTTCATTTAAAAATACTCACAAATAAAATTTTAATTCGTATTATTAAATAATCACTTAAACCCACAATTAAAGAATCCAAGAAACTGTATCGTGTGGGAATCGAACACACATGTCTGAGTTATGGTTTTATAGTTGTCTAATTTATCGATAATAACTTTAGTTTAACTTTAGCATAGGTACTATTATAATGCTCCCAAATAATCTTGTTGTGCACAGGGTTCTCTTTTATCTAAGTTAAAATCGCACTCGATCGAAGTGGCTAATGGTTCAACCAATAATACATGTTGTACTTGATAAAAAATATATCATATAAATATTCATATAAATAAGATTATATAATCTTAGTACCTAGAAGAATGAAACACAATAAATTAGAAGCGATTACAAACTTCAAATATAAATACGAAAACAATATTTAGGAAGTTCTATAAAAGACGAATTCAGTGTTTACAACATGATAGTCGATCATGTTACTTAGAATATGGAATGCAATTGATGTGACCGTGGGAAGCGAGCATTGCATTGACATTGAACTTTGCTGATTTGAAAATATACATAAAGCTAATTTACATCTATGTAGCAACCACCGGGTACGGTTACCGTCAACGGAACAGTCTACAGCAGCGGATTCACACACAGTTTGTACGCTTGATTGAATAATATGCAATACGGTTCTGATCCGGTTGTCGTTGTCAAGTGTATCTGCACCTTAGCTTTATGCATGCAAGGCAAGGATCGACTATCCGTGTGACCACGCTTACCACTTGATTGTTACGTGTTGATGTAAAAGGATGTATCGTCTGTAATGTGTTAAATTAAAATTTAGATGTCCTCGAGCCAATCTGGTCACAGAAAAAATGTGTGTGGGCCTAAAGGTGTGCGCTACTTTACTTTTGTGGAGAGACATGAGACAATCTGTCCTAAATTTTAGTTTAATGTACGCGGTATCCTAAAGTTCAGATGTCCTCGAGCCAATCTGGTCACGAAAACGGGTATGTGTGTTATCCTAAGCGGCAATGCACCATCCTAATAAGTATGTGGAGAGACATGAGACAATCTGTCCTGAATTTTAGGTTACTGGTTCGTTCAGATACAGATCTAATTATGTTAACGGAAAGTATGTGTGTTGTATGTTTAAATCAATGTATAGTAAGTTTTATAGTTGTTTTAAGCTGGTGAGTATAATTAAATGAATCCGAGACGTAAAGGATGTATCGTCTGTAATGTGTTAAATTAATAATAAATAATAATAATAAATATTTATTCAGTTTTAAAAATTGGTAAAATGTTATCATAAAATCTTAGAAATAATTTACAAAGGTAATATAATGTTAGGTGCCTGTACTAGGATAAACCTGTATCACAGGCGGCATGAGCATATATTTTTATGGTAATTAGAGGAATATAAAATTCTTAACAATATTAAACATTAGAAGTCTTGAAATAATGACAAAATTGAAATTAAAATTTAGATGTCCTCGAGCCAATCTGGTCACAGAAAAAATGTGTGTGGGCCTAAAGGTGTGCGCTACTTTACTTTTGTGGAGAGACATGAGACAATCTGTCCTAAATTTTAGTTTAATGTATGCGGTATCCTAAAGTTCAGATGTCCTCGAGCCAATCTGGTCACGAAAACGGGTATGTGTGTAATCCTAAGCGGCAATGCACCATTCTTAAGTATGTGGAGAGACATGAGACAATCTGTCCTGAATTTTAGGTTACTGGTTCGTTCAGATACAGACCTAATTATGTTAACGGAAAGTACCTATGTTATATGTTTGAATCAAGGTATAGTAAGTTTTATAGAACAGTTGTTTTAAGCTGGTGAGTATAATTAAATGAAGTTGAGGTCAACCATCAATATTGATATTTATAACTCATTGTCGTTAACTCAAATGTCATGTTGCAACCTAGTGGAATAGGCGCCGAACTAGTATTTTACTGCACTATGTAGGAATTCATACTCCACCTTCCGTTTCATCGGGTGGAATAGGCGCCGAACCAATATTTTTCATTTATATCATTGAGCATTCTACTCCACCTTCGGTTCCATCGGGTGGAATAGGCGCCGAACCAATATTTTTCATTTATATTATTGGGCATTCTACTCCACCGAGAGTGACGAGGCGAACGGAGTGAGCCGATGGAACGGAAGGTGGGGTAGAATGCCCAATAATATCCTACTGCAGACTATGATAAAAGTTATTTTGTTATATTACAACCATTAACAAAAAATAAAATATAACGATTTAATGCGAGATTTTGGGAATATCTCAATTACCGTCAGACTTTGGACATGGGGTCTTTGGGTGAAACCTAGCAATTGACTCCCCAAATCCCACAGAACAGATGAAATTTATCTGTTCTGTGCCAAATCCCCTAAAAAATTGTGTCGGTCCATACGCCGAACATCCTATATATACACTCCTTTGCAAAAAGAAGGGCACCTTACAGTCGTTGGCTTTTCTATGGATAATATTAATATTTTTAGTATGTCATTTGCATAAATGGCTAGAAATTTCTTATTATCAATGAGAACACAGTTTTTAACACTTAAATCCAATCAAAGAAATAATCGGTGTTTTAGTCAATGAAAACAGAGAGCCATGGACATTTTTATGGCTATAATGAAATTAATACTACGAGTATTTTTATGGTGTTTTAATAAAAAAGGAGTCGGGTTGTGGAGGTCAGATAGGCAGTCGCTCCATGTAAAATACTGGTATTCAGCTGCATCCGGTTAGACTGGAAGCCGACCCCAACATAGTTGGGAAAAGGCTAGGCAGAGTGATTGATTTTTAATTTAAAAAAAGACATTCAAAAATGAAAATGAATAAAGAGCTCCCCGTGCAGCGATTCCGGCATGTTCGTCTTGGTTCTTTCCACCAGGCTTTTGATGGCATCTTCACCAATTACAGTCAGTGCGGGTTGTGCATGTTGACAAAGGATTTCTGTTATGTTAGTTACCTTTGCACGTTTAGTGAGCCGTTTTCAATGAATACTGTCTCTGGAAGTTACGCCCGCCCAAAACTTAACGGACCCTCCACCATAAGGGGTGATTTCTTCAAAACACACGTCGGTAAAGCGTTCCCCTGTTCGTAACACTGACCGACGTCGATCCTCACCATTCAGACAAATTCGAGCCTCATCGGAGAAGCGTACCTAGTTACAGTTACCTAGTGTCCAATATAGGCCGCTTCTAGCAAACTTCAATCGAGCAATCTGGTGCTCACCGAGTAGCTTGGGGGCCCGCGCTGGTCGTCGATTGCGTATATCAGCCGCTAAAAGCCTCCTCCTCACTGTCCATAGGCTATATTGTACTCCTCGTACATCTTCAAGGATTTTTTTGTAAGTAAGTGCATTTGCGGTTCCTCACCGCCTGAGTCACCAAAAAGCGGTCATCTCGTGGTTGCGTGCAACGTTTTCTCCCAGAATCTTGCCTACTCTGAACAGAACCTGTCTCATGGTATCGAGTCCAGGTTCTTTGAATGGTTTAACGACTGTGAGACGTAACGCTGTGGCTACACCCCTCTTTCAGCTACGCTATAATTTTACTGGCTCTTATTGCTTTTTCTGCCATTACAATCGACACAAATATATCTGTTTTAAGTCACAATAAGGCAGGATTATGCGACAAACATAAATCTACTAATAATAACGAGAAGTTATTTTGAGTTGCCTGATAACCTATTTTTTAACCGCAAACCCGCAAAAAGTGATTATTGACCTTACCTTACCTTGCCTTAACAGTGATTATTTACCTGAAAAAGGGATCATTATTTTTAAAAACAAAAGTTTCAAATGTGGAATTAACTTTTTTCACACCCAGACTCTTTACTAAGTGCCAGTAACATAGTTTGGTTATTAAAACCTCTTTAGAACTAAATGATTACTAAAAATGTAGAAAAATCAAAACCGCCCATTTTTTGCAAATGAGTGTATAGGGTATATGTATATGTGATTTATGTATATGTTCTTAAAGGTAGTCTGCAGCATTTAGTTTAACTTTAAAACATGTGCTATCAGTACAGTACTCATTTGTTTTTGTACTAAACAGTTGATTTTATTTGAAAATATATGTTGATTCATGATTTAAAAGATGTTTAACTACGTTTTAGTTGAAATCAATATTTTATCTTCAATGGTCAAGGTCAAAGATAGTAGTATTGATGACGAAGCCAATTAAATAATATAAAGACATTATTCATTTTTACCCGGTATTTTTTATTAATAGGTACCCGGTAAAAAAGGTATTTTTTCTTTTTTACCTTTTCTTACACTTCCTTCTAATTTTTATCATCCCGTTTTTTACCCACCCGCCCATCTCTAGATGTCGCGCTTCTAAAGAATGTCAACCTACGGTTAGACTCTATAGAACTGACTTCTGACCACCGACCAGTCGTCGTAAACCTGGCACCCCGCATAGGTCTCCGTGACCCCAGTCAACCCTCTTCCACCCAAAAAGTGACGGACTGGAGGAAAGTAAGCAAATGTCTGAAATCCACCACGTCCCTCCACTTAGACTCCATACCCGACCACTTTGACTCATCGCTGAAACGACGGCCGCGATCGACTCATTCACGGAACACGTACAATCAGTCCTGGACGTTTGTTAAATTAAACGCAAGGCATGCTGTTTGAAACTATAAACGCTGACAAATATTCCACCCAGCTCACCAAACTATCTGCTGCTATAAAAAAAAAAACGACGAAGACGACTCAATGTACACACGATAACTCTCGACCTCATGTTGCATCTGCCGTTCGCCAACAGTTGGGGAACTTGGGCTGGGAGACGATACCCCACCCTCCTTATTCCCCAGACCTCGCCCCATCAGACTATCATTTGTTTAGAGCCCGGTAAACAATTTAATGATTTCTCTGATGTAGGCGGCGTTGAACAACGTTTTCGAGGTAAAGGCATCTAAACCTTGCCGAATCGTTGGCAAGAAGTCTTAGATGCTAATTCAAAATTCAAATTCAAAAATCATTTATTTCAATCCAAGACTAAGATCATAATATGTATGTAGGTACCTACATCTAAAATAAAAAATAATTAAATAAAATAAATAAAATTAAAATCATAGAATTAAATTAAAATCAAAGAATCAACTTCAAATCATAAAATCAAATTAATGAAATTAAGATCATAAAATCAAATTTAAATCATAAAATAAAAATGCTTAATAATACGGCTGCCTCTGAGTCATTTGTTTGTTTGTCATTACATTAATCATATAACAATGGTTAATGTACTGGCAATCAAACTGTAAAAATACGACCTCCTTGTTAATAAAAATCTCTAACTTTTAAGCTATTAAGAATATTCCAGTGATTATGCCTCCAAAGAATCTCTATGACTTGGACCAGTTTTTGTAATACGTGGTCAACTTTCGCTAGTGTAACTTTTTCCCATAAAAATCGCTCGAAAATTGAGTAAAACTTCTGCCAGACCGAAGACTGCAGTAACTGTTTTTTTATTATTGAACACATGTTTTCTAGATGCGTATAAGTATTACCAAAAGAAAGGCCCACTTTTCTACGTTTTGAAAAAAAAAATAGCCCTGATAGTTTTTTTTTAATGATTTTTTTCATTGAGCATTATTCGAAGTGATTGAAAAAAACAAAAATTGGCCATAACTTTTGAACCGTAAAAAATTGTACCAACAACATTCTCAGAGTATAAAAGTTTGGAAATGACCTTGCCTACACTCCTATTCGATTTGATCCATACTTCCAGGGACACCTGTAGAGTACCAACAGCACAGAACATTATACTCCTAGCGTGTAGTGGCACTGTAGTTTGTGGTGGCACTCTAGCAGAGTTGGCTAGTTTGTCACCAGTGGTACCATAGATAATGAATTCGATAGAATGCCACTACTGACACTAGCAAAGTTGGCTAGTTTGCCAGTTGCCACTAGTGAAACCATAGATAATGAATTCACTAGAATGCCACAAGCGACACTCCAGCAACGTTGGCTAATTTGCTACTAGTGAGACACTTTCAATATAATTCACAGTGAATGTATCCGAACGCGCCTACTTGACTTTGACAACTGACATCAGATATCTGTCATGCGTGTGATTTGATGAATTATTGTGACGTTTGTTTGTTCGTGAGCTACGCCAATATCTCGCAAATTATTGTGATTGTAGGATCCATTCCGGCTTAAATTACGTAATTAAGGTGTTAGAACTGTGATGAAGTGATGGGAAACAATCATAGCCACGAGACGAAGGTTGGAGGAGAGCAATCTGGCAGTGGTACCAGCACGCCGCGAGGGTCCCAACGAGGCGCTGGCTCTCGTTCGGGGTCCGGTGGTGACTTGCAAGGCTTAGCGGAGGCAAAGGAAAAGGCCCCACTGTCGATGGTGCCCGTGGAAAAGCTCGGCAAGGTGAGGATGGACTTGGATGTCCATTTATTTAGCGAGGGTCAGCGTCAGGGTTAGATTGACGTTTCCTGTTCGATGTTTGTTTTGATTCGCGTTGATAACGATCGTATCGGTAAATCTCCAACGTTTGACAGATTCGGATTGGGTCGCGAACGATTGAATCATGGAATGTTTTTAGAAATTCTGTGTGACTAATATCTGAGTTGCAAAAGATTGTAAATAGGTACATGATTAGTAATGTGAGCACTGAACGTGTTTAAAAAACGTTTCGTATCTTAGAAGTTGAGTGATATTTTAGAGCTAGATAAAGATGATTCTTTATTTATTCTGTACCTTACTTCTGTACTTCATACTTATTCTGTACATTATTCTTTCTTTGATATCTAAAGCCTTTACACCAAACTATTAAGAGTTATATTCATAATGAGGATATAAAAAATGCTGAGCTTGACATACATATACTATTAACAGCACAAGGCTGTTCAATAGTATGAAATAACTAAACCAAGAAATAACAAACTCTAGTCTATGAATTACTATAATAGAGAAAAACGAACAATGCAAAACAGTGTACTGAGCATTTCAAAGACTCCTGCTGAACTTGACCTTGGTTATCGGCCTCCAAGATGTCTGTAATGACCTCAGCACTCAAGGTTGTCTACACTTGTACAACTATGATTAATTTCAAGTGTGTGAAATCATAAATTAATTTAATGTTATGTGGGTACTGTTTTTTTTTTTTGTTAACAAGCAGCTCTATGTTTGTATTGCTTAAATTGTAACTTTAAAAGAAAATAGTAGATTTTGAAAGCTAATACAATAGTACCTATTTTACTTTAAAACAATATAAAAACACATTCAGAATTATATGAAACTTAAACTTGACAATCATAATTATTATTGGCTGGGGGATTAGATAAAGTATTTTGAATTATTCTATTAAATTAATTAAAGTTGGGTCACTGCAGTCACTAGGTACTTAATGTTAGATGTGAAAGTACCAAACATAATTATTGTACAACTCACTCTTAAACCATTATGTGGCATGTCAATTGCAAACATACAACTGGGTTACGACTTGGTACAGTGACAAAACAAATTGTGTCAGTCAGCAATATTATTTCTTGTACCAAAAACACAACTTTAAAAACAGAAATTTAAAAATTTAATGATACTAAGTAGTGATTAAGTAACAAATTGTTAAAGTATTCCATTGTTTCTTCATTGTTCTTTAAACAAAGCCATATATTATATTATATTTAATATCATATATTATATTTACAAAAAATACTAATTGTTTTTCCAATTAATCAGTACTATACAGAATGCAGATTAATAACTAAATTAATTGATTTCAACACAAGAGCTCTGAAATGAAATGTTACGGCAGTAGCTATGATATACTTATACTGTGAAGTTATTTGCGCTCCAATCATAATTATTGCTGTACGTGGTACATACATTTAGATTGGTACTGTAGCATATACAGGATGTAGCGTAATTAATGGATAACCCTGTATGTGCGGGTGGGGAACCCAAGCCCTATAATATTAAAAAATTGTCAAACCCCGGAGTCCATGTGTATCTGCAATTTTTTTTTTATATTTTGAAAAATTGCCACCTTTGGTCACTTCCTCGGCCACCGTGTTCACAAATGAATGAATTTTCACTATCTGATTTCTGCAAAATATTCTTAAATAAACATGCTATATAAGATAAGATAAGATAAGATAAGATAATTTTAATAATAATAATATTTATTCAAAAATTACAAGGCATAAAAATTGTACAGTTTTGCTTAAATGTTAATTATAATCCTAAGGCTTACGTGCCTGAACTAGGTAATCCTGTGTTTCAGGCGAAAAGAGCTCATAGTGTTATAAAATTATTAAATAATCAAAGACGAAGAAAGTTGACAAAAGACAAATTAATTATATGTTGAGTAGCTTACCTCTTAGTTTCTAAATTTGATAAATACTTATCGTAGATGAGTATATATCTATTTACTTTAACACAGTTAATAAATTCTCTGTATCTTCGTAAGACATACCTTGGAGAACCTGCTTGACAATTCTTTTACAATTTGTGTAGTTCAGGGAGTAAATGTTTGCTTTCGAGTTTAGTCTATTATAGAGGAGAGGACCGAGGTACCGGTAAAATCTGGATATAAAAGCATGTTTTGTTGTATTTAGCGGGCAGACCAAATCTTTACGTCTTTTATTAGTATATTCAGTGCTGTAGGGTAGAGCTGTGTGTTGTTTTAATACAATACCCATTATAAATAGTTGCCGAACTGTTAATACTTCACAAGATTTGTATAGGAGGTTAGTGGGAAATAGGAAAGGGCGGAAAGTAGACACTGAGAATGGCTCTCTGAGCTCTCTTGATGGTTAGTAACATAGTTTTACCCGCTCCACCCCACGTGCTAATACAGTAAGTTAATATAGATTGACATAGAGCAAAATAAACTTGTCTAACTATTTTTGGATCAGCAATATAGCGTAACTTTTTAAAAACAAATATCAACTTGCGTATTCTAATATTTAAAGCTTCTATATGTTGTTTGAACGAAAGTGTCTCGTCTATTATAGCACCTAGGTATTTTGTTGTACTTGCCATTTTAATGTTGGGACAAACACATTGGTTTAATGTGGGAATTCTACAATAGTGAGCATATAATGTCGAAGAGCTAGTTGATGTTTGCTTGCGCAATGAAAACTTAATGTAATTTGTCTTATCTGCATTTAGTGTTAGTGAATTATTTTGAAGCCATTTATTAACAACATTGAAACCATCTTGCGCAAGCTTGTAGACGTTTTTTTCTGAATCAGCCGAGAATAAAAGGACAGTGTCGTCAGCATAAGAAACAATTTGGACGTGATTTAGATTTAGATTACAAAGATCATTTATGTATATCAAAAATAGAGTAGGCCCTAAAATGCTTCCTTGGGGAACTCCGAATGACGTGTTTTTTTGATGTGTAAATTACAGTTTTAGAGTACCTCATCTGGTTTTTTGTTTAATCTTAAATCACTTTGTATCTAAAAAAGATACGGAATATTTATATATTACCATATTGGAATCTGCATTAAGGGGACAAGTTTTAAAAAATATGGGCAGCTAAACTCACCACAAAATAATAGGTCCGTTTTGACATGAGGGTGTCCCTCTTTGGCTCTTTGGGAAACAATATGGGCTGTCAAAATGGACCTATTATTTTGTGGCGAGTTTAGGTTTACATACATTTTATTTTTTCACCAAACAAACTCAAACTTAGGAAAGAAAATTACAGAACCACAATTTTTTCATTTTAAGATAAAAAAAACTACATAAAGTACTCTAAAACTGTAATACACATCTTATAGCATGTTTATTTAAGAATATTATGCAGAAATCAGATAGTGAAAATTCCTTCATTTGTAAACATGGTGACCAAAGATGGCAATATTTTATAAAAATTAAAAAAAAAATTGTGCATGGCCATCGATTCCAGGATTTAACAATTTTTTATCATATATTATAGGGCTTGGGGTCCCCCACCCGCAGATACAGGGTAATCCATTAATTACGCCACACTCTGTGTGAATAACAGATGGTCTGTAAAACTGCATTTTGTTTGAATTTCTTCCCTTCATTTTAAAAACTATTCTAAACATTTTTCAAAACCATAAGTCACATATGAATTTCTCTACATAAGATTAGGATATTTATAAAATGTGCATTTCAAACATCAATTTGACACTATAAACTAAATAAGACTTGCCTAGTCTTATATAAGCAATTTATTTACGGCTAACGTAAATATACTTCCGTATGGGTGCTAGTTGCAAAACAAGACCAATGAAATACTATTGTTTGTTAAAACTGCAGCTCTCTCTAAACCTAACTTGTTGTTGTTATCTAAGGCTGTACCTTCCTCACTGACCTCTGTACACTGATACTGTTGCTTATAAGTAAAAAGTAATGCTGTCATCCTCAGTTATTTATGTCAACTTTCAAGATTAACCAACACCATATAAATAAAGATCATTCTATCTTGAAGGGGCTCGTGGCTAAGTAATAACAGCCGCACGAGTCGATCGATCAGGTTAAGCTACGATTGCCGCGGTCGGTCAGTGGATGGGTGACCATCTTTACATACCGAGACAGCTCCGTGCCTCGGAACGCACGTTTAGCCGTTGGTCCCGGCTGTCATTCTTGGAACTATGACAGTCGATACACCCGTAACGACCCCGGCAGAAGCCCGAAAGTCTGATAACCAGTCTTACCAAGGGGTATTGTGTTACCCACTAAGTGGGTTTTGTAGATCAGATAAGCAGTTGCTCCATGTAAAATACGGGTATTCAGCTGCATCCGTTTGGAAGCCGACCCCAATATAGTTGGTAAAAGGCTAGGCAGATTGTTTGACGTAGTATTCTATATCTATCTATTTTCTGCTCAACATGAGTGTCATTTTTTTGTTGGTCAGTTGGAAGCTTCTTTTCAGCAGGATATTATCGGGAGGTGCTGCGGTAGACCTTCAGGTTTCGGTATTTCTTTTCGTTATTAGTAGGACGACATACCGTGCGCGTGCGCAGGCTTGTCGCCTCAAATTGTCCTTCTGACCTGCCTGTTGTGACGCCAACGCGGACAAAACTAAATGTTTTCATAATCACACTTTGTTTTTCCTGATTTTATTAGAGCTACATTCCATTGCTAGTAGTGCGGGCGGCTGCGTTAGTGTATACCGGCTCAGCTGCTCCAGTAGTGGGGGAGTACAAAGTTAGAGCATGTCAAAGTTGTAAAATAAACTTATAAAAAAAGTAAGTTCATACCGCGTCAAAACCTTATGGAACGGTTTTTGGGATTATCTTCCAAGCCAATAAAAATAGTCGGCGGAAAAGTGGGCGGAATGTATGGCAGTCGCGTAAATGTGGCGGTGGTACATCAGGCCAAATTCTAAAGTATGGGTAGTACAGCAAAGCGGTCGAACGAATTATGACCTTAATTTTAAAGAAAAATAAACCTGCATTTTTTTTTTAAAGCTTCTTCCTGATCCGGGAATCGAACCCGGTGTAATTTGGTCGCAAAATCGAACAGTACCTCCTCTACTATAAGAGAAACTGAGGCATAGGGACTTCCCAAGACCAAGATATAGGTCGAGGGCTAAGTATTTGGTTTGCAAATGCTTTTGGCTCCATCGGAACCTCGTAACTGCTTGCTTTTGATTTAGAAACATTTTAGGGTTCAGTAGCAAATTACGAATAACGAAACCTATATTTTTTGCTTGCCCTTTTCTTCGTATGTGAAGTCGTTTTAACTGGAAGACGTCTTCTGCTGGCATAGATATAAGAAACAAGCTGTTGTTTATATGTGTATGACTGCTGGACATGGCCTCCCCCTCGTATGTGAAGTAAGTATCTGACGGCAAGTGAAAACAAGATGACGGAAAACCTTCCTATACCCCAGACTGATGAAAGCCACAGGGTCGACAATTGGAAACTGACAGTCCGTTATCCTAAGGATACTTTAAGGACTACCCTCATATTGGAGAGAGGCTCTGCTGAGTTCAGCAATGAACTTCTGTAGCCACACAAACAAAGCTGATACGACCATTCTGTCTCCCCTGTGAGAATCGCCACACACACTGATATCCAAGGAACTCATAACACCTGGGCGGAAGCAGTCTACTTACAACTTCAAAGCACAAAATATTATCATAATCTCACCTGTCCATGAGGTGTATATTAGCACGCATTATCACATGTCCGTCCGTCACGTGATGATGTCAGGTCATCACATGACGCCTGTAGCGCGCCTAATGAAGCGGCAACACGGCTTATTGACGCGCCAAATGGGTAGAGATGCACTAATTGATGTGTGTTGTCCCGTATTCGTGAAAATGCGATATTGTTTTAATCGAATATCGATTCGATTCGTAATGACTGCTTTTCAAAACTCGTAAATCGGTTTGTGCATCAGAATGCCGTCGTTGAGGTACTCCACGGCGACTTTTGCGACCTTCAAGCATACCCATCGGCATCTACCCAGTGTTTGAATAAACACCTAGCGCTTGCTGAAGCTTGTAGTGCTAGATTGTTTATTCCCCGACATAACGAATGCGTTTTCCGGGAACAGTAACATTCATTGGGTAATCCTCATGAATTGGTCAGCAGCTTTTGTACCTGACGTAATAAAAATATTAATAAGTCAGCAAGATGGTAGCGACTACCGGGCTTGTCTGTCTGTCTGTCCAGAGAGCGCCTGACATTCCTCCACTCGTGGAGGCTATCTTTACTACTAAAGGCTATTACACTCAAGCAATAGAAATATTGTTACAGTAACAGGTTGCAAATTATACTGGCTAACCCTTTTCTTGCATAAGAGGTAGGTACCTAAATAATTCAGGTTGTTTTTTGCACCTGCGAAAATTTCCAAAAAAGGATCTTTCCTTTCTATAATGTCAAATTGAATCCTACCAACAAAATAAAGAAAGAAAGAAAATAAATGTATTTTCTTTTCAAACTCGATGGTTGATGATCGATACAATCGGATTGGCGTTCGATATCATTTATCATCACTATGAAACTAAGTTAATGTTTGTTAATATCGAGTAATTGGTTCGCTGACAATCTTATCACGGTCTCTGATTGATCGCCGTGATTCCATGCCCTCCTGACAGTCAGAGACAAGCGAACAATGTTGTCGTGTTTATATACATAAATTACGTAAACTGGAACTAAGTAGGAATAATAGTGAAATCAAGAGGAAATAACAGAAAACATATTATTGAACTTACGTGTTTTTATATAGCAGTTCCACGGTAATTTCTAGTTAAAATGGCCGAAAAATCAATATAAAAACAAAGAGTTATAATAAAAATAAATGTAAAGTATCACACCTTTTTAAGTGAATAAGTTTCACGTTCGTAATTGTTAAAAAGTGCGTAACCATGGAGGAATGGACGGAAAAGGTGAAGAACATGAGGTTCTCAGTCGTGGGCATACAAGTGAGCAGGCTTCCGAAGAAGAAGACTGCTTCACCTACTTGCAAAGTGCGTAAGTTTTAATAAATCATCATCATCGTCATTCAGCCGAAAGAAATCCACAGCTGGATATGGGCACAGGGGCTCCCCCAAGCATCGTCACAATACCCGGCGGGCACTGGGTTCCCCCAAGCATCGTCACAACACCCGGTGGGCATTGGGCCTCACCCAAGCATCGTCACAATACCCAGTGGGAACTGGGCTTCCTCCAAGCATCGTCATAACACCCGGTGGGCGATGGACCTACCCCAAGAATCGTCACGACACCCGGTGGGCACTGGGCCTCCCTCAAGTATCGCCACAACACCCGGTGGGGACTGGGCCTCCCTCAAGTATCGCCACAACACCCGGTGGGCACTGGGCCTCCCTCAAGTATCGCCACAACACCCGGTGGGCACTGGGCCTCCCTCAAGTATCGCCACAACACCCGGTGGGCACTGGGCCTCCCTCAAGTATCGCCACAACACCCGGTGGGCACTGGGCCTCCCTCAAGTATCGCCACAACACCCGGTGGGCACTGGGCCTCCCTCAAGTATCGCCACAACACCCGGTGGGCACTGGGCCTCCCTCAAGTATCGCCACAACACCCGGTGGGCACTGGGTCTCCCTCAAGTATCGCCACAACACCCGGTGGGCACTGGGCCTCCCTCAAATATCGCCACAACACCCGGTGGGCACTGGGCCTCCCTCAAGTATCGTCACAACCCGTTTTGATGTCCTAGTAGGTCATGTAGAGGACAACACAAAGGATTCTGAGGATTGTCAATTCTGCTCTTAAGGAAAATTTTCGATGAGGTATCATTGAGGCTAGCTAAGTCTATATTCAGCAAAGATATCTCATCCTTGCCTTTATACTGCTAAGATCACCAGCATGGGCTCCAAGCGCAACTATATTTTGGATTTTTGGCTTCGTTCGACTTACCAAAATAGATAAGATATATCAACAGACCTCTGTGATTGAGGGATTTGTAATCGCTGTTAATGACTGATAACGAATTTTTTGTTCCAAATGCAGTTGTATAAACGTGAGTTGTGTAGAATAACTTAATTAAACGCACACAATTTAATAGCTTTGATGCCATGGACCTAATGTTTTCCGTTTTAGAAAAGACTTGAACAGAATCTATCCCACTTGGAGCCAGAGCACTCGATAAAACAACAACAAAGTAACAAGTGCCTAATAAAAAAAATTCAATGAAATCGGTGTCAATTTGGAAGCTGAGGTGCCATAGAGGAATGCATAGACAAACACACAGACAGACAAGGACATCTATGTTATAAGTTAGAGGTGCTCTACGTAGCCAACCCAACATTATAACGTCGCGTCAGGAGGTAATGGATAGGTTGAACAAGAAATTAATGTTTATTCATTTAAGTATACTTTTCTCCATTGAAGCAGTCAATGTTTCCACAATGTGTGACGGTGCAATCAGCTGATTAACGAGTTTCCATTGTTTGTCGTGACGTCACAGCTAATCTAGTGGAAACCGCGTGTATACCAATTTTAGGCCAGCGTACACTTCACATTAATCAACATAATGCTATTGTTACTCCGAGATTATAAATAGATTTAGGAATTATATGGTTATCTGTTGTAACATTGACCGGTACAAAATTTTTATTTATGGTTTGGATAAACTAGCTGTATCCGCGGCTACACTTGTAGCATTTAGTTTTCGGGAATTAAATATACTGTAACTGGCGGCCCTGCCTCCCCGCGCAGGGCCTCACGCTACAGCCACAAAACGCCGCACCTCCTCCGAGCTGTGCTATCGTAGCGTGGTGCGACTACCGGCGATAGGCACTTGTTTCACCGCCGGCGAGGAAGCAACTAACTATCGGTTATTTTCTCGCTTAAGAAACGTACAATATATATACATTCCGTGTAAACAAAAGAGATGCATTTATTAATAGCTGATTGCTGACTGTTCACACCGCGCGTGAGTACTAGTTTATCGCTGCGACAAGAGCTATCAAAGAGCGTACTCGCTCAGCGACGCTCGCTAGGCGGGCAGAGCACTCGCTGAGAGACTCACGCTTAGTACATACGCATACCAGCGAGTAAACGCTCGTCGCCGTCACTCGCTGCTCGTTACTAGCCAACTCGTTTCTAGTTCTACTAGACACACCCAGAAAAAGAACAACACGTTCACACTTGCTTACTACTGTCAGACATTTTTATTCCAAGTTTCGTCTCGGAAGATTTTCACCCTTCATAACTTCATAAAAGTATATGGTTTTCAGAATTAAATGAGAAAGAACATAGAAAATTAAAAAGGCACATTTTACTTGCCAGGTTCTGAACCTGGTGCTTAATCCTCCTGCCTAGTTGTTGGTGATAGTTTGATAGTAAACAATCATTCTATTTGTTACAGCTGCTGGTCCAGAGATCCAATAAAGAAGATGGAGTCAATGGCGTCACAGAGAGATCATTTACAGTAAGTTTTCGAAAGCAAGCATATTCTGCGCTTCGAGTCACTAGTAACTTTTATATAATTTTTCAAAAATCAGCGCGCTCCTCTAATAATGACTGATTGCCTCCAGAAATACCTGTTCCCCATGTACCCGGAGCTGGCGCGTCAGTTCTTTAAGTACGTTCATCGCGTGGGCAAGTGCAAGAACAAGTACATCCCGCTGTCCACCTTCCGGCAGCAGTGCGAGAAGATCCTCGCTATGCTGGACGACGCCATGATCATCGAGACCTATGTCAGGTAAGGAAAGTAAATGGAACGGGATATGCTGCGACGATCCCCAGATAGATTGGGCACCAGGACGATGAGGATGCTGACTGTCTTAGACACTTTAATTACTTGTAACTTACTTGTTACCAGTACAGCACATGAGCCATATTTTCAGCTTTGAATATTTGGCAACGCACATGCAATACACCATGCATGCGTGCATCTATTTCGCAGATGTCATAGGCGGTGGTGAAGTGGTGACCACTTACCTTCAGGTGTTCCAAAAAACTGGGCATCCTGAACAGAGTGAAGCGATACTTTACGCCTGGACAGCTTTTGACCATTTATATAGCGGAAGTCCGATCCTGCATGGATTTATTGCAGCCACTTTTGGGATGGCTCAGCTAAATACCAACATGCTGCGCTTGACTCAGTGGAACGCAGAGCTAAGAGGCTCTTTGGCGACGTAAAACTGGTGGATGCCAAGCTTCACAGCTTGGCTCATCGCCGCAAGGTTGCCTGGTTGTCGGTCTTCTATAGACTGTATGTACTTCGGTGAGTGTGCTCAGGAACTCCACAATCTCATTCCACCGGCACCCTTCTACCATCGAACATCTAGACACATTGCGAGTTACCATCCATACCTAGTTGCCATTCCACCAATTTGCACTAAGCGCTTCTAAACATCCTTCATAATGCGCACGGCAAAAGAGTGGAACTCGCTACCTGCGTCTGTGTGCCCGAACGCATACAACCCGAATCTCTTCAAAGTTAGAGTGAACAGGCTCCTTCTCGTAGACTTTGTCTCTGTCACCTCTGACCTAAACTATAGTCAAGAGCAAACCCATCTCAAATAAAAAAAAGTTGGATCAAGGGCTAGATTGCCACCAGATAACACAAAAAAAAAAAATCTGTAAAAGATCATGTTACAGCAAAGATGCTCTAGCCGTTATGTATTTTTACTATGGAGGATTTTCCGCGTCCATGCAGCTATATTGTCAATCAATGTCTGTCAAATGCATCATGTTACAACAATTGCCTTGAACTAAGTAGATCAGTCCTTTGTCTCGCTCCAGTCATTATTACGAACACAATAAGATATAAATAACTGCAAGGTCACTAGTTCAGATTCGGCTTAGTTTTAAGTAGGTACTATTCTTCATGTGTGGACGCTCACAGACATGGTACAATAACAGGTAGCATTTTGATTATGACTGAAACTTGGTTGAATGGCAAAGCGGCAATGTCATAATTTTCGTTACATGTGGATACGGTTAGGACCAACATACCACAACTTGTGGCTAAGTAACAACAGCCGCACGGGTCGATCCATCAGGTTAAGCTACGCTTGCTGGGATTGGTCCGTAGATTGGTGACCATCTTTTCATACCGAGACTCCTCCGAGTTAAGCCGTTGGTTCCGACTGTCATTCGTGGATCTTTGACAGTCGTTACGGGTCGTCAGAAGCCCGAAAGTCTGACAATTAGTCTTACTTGATTGATTGATCCAGCTGCCTAACGAGAGCCTCCTCAGGTGTTGGTCGAGACTATTCGCTATTATGCCATTGGCTGTCACGACTATCGGCACAATGATTGCTGTATCCACATCCCACATGTCGACAACCTCGCGAGCCAAATCAAGATACTTAATCTGTTTATCTTTTTCAGCTTTCACGAGGTTCTCGTCATGCGGAACCGCTATATCAACAATCATTGTGCGACGCTCTTTTCGATCTATCACCACTATATCTGGCTTATTGGCTACAATAGTCCTGTCAGTGATGATAGATCGATCCCAATACAACGTGATATTGCCATTTTCGAGAACTGGGTCGGGCACTTACCCGTACGTACGGTACTTCCGATTCCACAAGATTGTATTGCAGAGCAAGTTGCTGATGATCCTGGCTACAAGGTTGTGTCTATGCAAGTAGTCTCCGTTAGCCAGACGAGAGCAGCCAGAAATAATGTGAGGGATAGATTCCCCCGGACGGTGGCATGCCCGACAGATGTCAACCGTGCCGTCCTTCACAATATATTTCCGGTAGTTGTTCGTCATTATAACTTCGTCCATAATCGCAAAGATAAAACCTTCGGTTTCACCAAAGAGATCACCGAATCGCAACCAGGATACGGACGCCAAGAGGTCTACATCAGGCCCATGTAGGACCCGGTAAAAGCGCCCATGAAGCTCTTTGCTCTGCCATACCTCCCTGCGGTCATTAGTATCTAATACTATAGGTTTGCGCCAGTTCTCGTTAGCCAAGGAGAGCGGGGTGAGGCCCTTGTCCACTGAGACCACATCTCGGTGCATCCCCACGTCGGCTTCTAGGAAGTATTCCCTGAGACTGCAAACCTCACGGTTGTGCAGGGTCTTAGCATTTAAGAAACCTCGACCACCACACTTCCGCGAAATATACAGTCTCATCACCGATGACCGTGGGTGATGCATCCGATTTGCAGTCAGCAGTGTGCGGACCCTTCTATCCAAGGCGTCAAGTTCTGTTTGAGTCCATTTGAGTATACCGAAAGAGTACATCAAAACCGGCATGACCCAACCGTTGAAGGCGCGCACCTTGTTTCCGCCTGATAGAAGACTATTAAATACTTTGTTCAGGCTGTTAACACATTATCTGCTTAATTCTTTATGCAAACGCTTCTTTATGCTACACCCTTACCGACCCTTATTTTACGATGTTTTCGAAACAATAGAGATGCACAACGAACGCACAGGTGCGGCGCGCCGCACTCGAAGAAAGTTATGTAAATTGTATGGACGCGCATACGCGCCGTCAAGCACCTGGTGAACGTCCGAAAACGCGCATGTGCGTCTGCCGCGCCTAATGTATTAAAGAAGCGCTCCTTCAGCGATTGCTTCATGTCAGCAGCGTTGATGTCTTACGCTTCCGACATACCCAAATACTTGTAAGTTTCGAGTGAAGAGAGGGGTCTTAGGTGTATGGAATCCGAGAGTTGGGTTTTACGGATTCCAAACCCCCCCCCCCCCTTACCCTTTACATGCATGACCGCCCATTTGTCCACTCCAAATTCCATCCTGATGGCACTACTGAAAGTTTTGGTTACAGTTGAAAATTGCTGGGGGCAAAAAGCTTCAAGTCATCCATGTAAAGAAGGTGAGATATAACCTGACCACCTCTTCTCAATCGATAGCCTAGACCTGAATCCTCCAACAGTGTGCTTAGAGGATTCAAGGCTAAGCAGAACCAAAGTGGACTCAAACTATCGCCTTGAAATATACCTCGCTCGATCCTTATCGGCTCGCTATTCCTCTGGATATGTAGACATCCTGGATAGCGAAGGACTGTCCTCCACTGCCCCATACACGACATCAGGAAGGTCCGCAGAGTTGCATCTACTTTATACAACTCCAGCACCTTCATGAGCCATATATGTGGCACCGAGTCATAGGCCTTCTTGTAATCTATCCAGCATGGCGACAGATCCTTTCGGGAACGACGAACCTGTTGGTTAATGGCCATATCTATGAGGAGCAGCTCCTTAGTACTTATTATTATTATCTCCTTTATTTATTTTTTAAACTTATTTTATTACATTTTTAAATATTTTTATAAAAACATTAAAAAAAACATTTAAAAATATAAAAAATAGTGATCCGCCGGTAGCGGGTGCAGGGTCCAAGCTACCGGTGGTTAGGGCCCCAGAGACAGGAACCTCCTCACAATACGCGCCGTATCAAGGAGGACTGCCTTCTGAATCAGGCCCTTCACCCAGCCACCCAACGAGAGCCTCTTGAGATGTTGGTCGAGGCTCTTAGCGATAAGGCCATTGACCGTAACGACTATCGGCACAATGATTGCCGAGTCCACATTCCACATAGCGACAACCTCGTGGGCTAAGTCGAGATACTTCAATTGTTTCTCCTTCTCAGCCTTCACGAGGTTCTCGTCATGTGGGATAGTGACATCGATTATCATTGTGCGGCGCACTGATCGATCTATTACCACTATATCAGGCTTATTGGCTACAATAGTCCTGTCAGTGATAATAGATCGATCCCAGTATAACGTGACATGGTCATTCTCGAGAACTGGGTCGGGCACATACCTGTAATACGGTACCTCAGAGTCCACAAGGCCGTATTTCAGAGCAAGTTGCTGATGGATAATCCTGGCCACTTGGTTATGCCTGTGCAAATACTCGCCGTTAGCTAAACGAGAACACCCAGAAGTAATATGTCTGATAGACTCACCGGGACAATGGCATGCCCGACATATGTCGATCGTCCCGTCTTTCATTATATACTTCCGGTAGTTATTCGTTAGCATAACTTCATCCATAATCGCACAGACTGAACCTTCGGTTTCCCCAAAGAGGTCACCGAAGCGTAGCCAGGCCACGGACGCTAAGAAATCTACGTCGGGCCCATGAAGGGCCCGGAAAAAGCGTCCGTGAAGCTCCTTGCTTTGCCATACTTCCTTGCGGTCGTTGGTACTAAGCACCACAGGTTTGCGCCAGTTCTCTTTAGCCAAGGATAACGGGGTGAGTCCCTTGTCCACTGCAACCACATCTCGGTGCATACCCACGTTAGCCTTGAGAAAGTATTCTCTGAGACTGCACACCTCGCGGTTGTGGAGGGTCTTAGCATTTAAAAAGCCTCGACCCCCACACTTCCGCGGGATGTACAGCCTCATGACAGACGAACGTGGGTGATGCATCCGGTTTGCAGTCAGCAGTGACCGGACTCTCCTATCCAGGGCATCTAGTTCCGTCTGGGTCCACTTTAGTATGCCAAAGGAGTACATCAGGACCGGCATGACCCAACCGTTAAAGGCGCGCACCTTGTTGCCGCCTGACAAAGAACTATTAAGTACCTTTTTCAGGCGACCGAAGAAGCGCTCCTGCAACGATTGTTTCATGTCAGCCCCGTTAATGCCTAACCCCTCTGACATACCCAGGTATTTGTAGGTATCAGTTGCGGAGAGTGATCTCAGGTTTATAGAATCTGAGAGTTGTAGTTCCTCAGATTCCACAATCCCGCCCCGCCTTACATGCATGACTGCACATTTATCAACACCAAATTCCATCCTGATGGAATCACTAAAAGTTTTAGTTGCTTTTAGTGACTCCAGCAGTTGCAATTTGTTGGTGGCAAACAGTTTCAAATCATCCATATAAAGCAGGTGGGATATTACCTGACCCCCTCTCCGCAAAGAACAGCCCAGCCCTGTACCCTCCAGCAGAGTGCTAAGAGGGTTCAAGGCTAAACAAAACCACAGTGGACTCAGACTGTCGCCCTGGAATATTCCCCGCTTAATCCTAATAGGTTCGTCGCTCCCCCGAATTTGTCGACATCCTGGATAGCGAAGGACCGTCCTCCACTGCCCCATACATGTCGTTAGGAAGGTGCTCAGAGTTGTATCAATTTTGTACAACTCTAACACCCTCAAGAGCCATGTATGGGGCACCGAATCAAAGGCCTTCTTATAGTCTATCCAACATGTCGACAAATCCTTTCGGGATCGACGGACCTGTTGGCTTATGGCCATGTCAATGAGGAGTAGCTCCTTGGTGCCGCGGGACCCATTCCTACATCCATTTTGAGAGGCAGACATGATAGAATTCTTTTCTAAATGAGAATTAATTTTCACTCTCAAAATGGATGTAAGAAGTTTATAGACCGTCGGCAAACAAGTGATCGGCCTATAATTTTTGGGTTCCGTGGCATCACCTGACTTATGGAGCAAGTGGGTAACTCCCGTTGTAAAGAGCTGTGGCAGCGACCCAGACTCTAAGGCCGACTGGAATTGCGATGCTAAGCACGCGTGTGAACTTTGCAGCCATTTAAGCCAAAAATTGTGCAGTCCGTCCGGTCCCGGTGATTTCCAGTTCGGTATCGGACGGGCTGCACTGGCTACATCGGAGGAAGTAATTATTACTTCCTCCATCTGCGGTATGGCGTCACACAATTATTATTATTATTATTATTAAAGCTGGCGTCCCACGGCGCGTAATATCTTGTTCCACGCCGTGTAATTTGGAGCCTATTACCTACCTACCTATTATTTTTTTATTTTGTGGAAATCCTCATGGATGTAACCCTGCATGCACCCTGGGGCGGACGGAGGGCTCTGTCAGACTCTTACTGACTAAAACCACACAGTGTTAGGTGTTATTGGCCCGCATGAATACATGTAATTGTGGACCCCGTCAGCCTCAGCGGTCATATACGCCCGCAATTCCTCTATAGAGAGGCGCGCGCGGAACTCGGCGCGTCGCCGTCTCGCCGGGCCTATCACCGTTCAGGCAACAAACTCCCCTAGTCTGTTGCCTGTAGGCCACACCCTAAGGCGGCAGGAGATCGTTCCGCGCTGGTGCCTCTGCTACGGATTGGAAGGGAGGTTGTATCCTCCCTCTCCCTTTCCGCTGCCTCCTTCGCGACCACCACTTCGCTGAAGGAGACGACGGCGACCCACGCGCTCTCACTTCCGACCAGGAACTGGACCATGTCCGGAAGCGAGAGAGTATCCGCAGCACCAACCATCGCGACGAGGTCACGGCGTTGCACTGCCCAAGCATGGCATTCCTCAAAGGACTACGTACCTACCTACTAGTAGGAAGCTACTAGTAGAAGGTAATTATGAATTTCATTGTGTCGTTATAGTTTAAATGTTTGCTAGTTAGCCCTCAAGTTTGCGATGCCTGGAAAAGGCCGCTAAGTTGTAAG
Source organism: Dicycla oo (assembly GCA_948252095.1). Classification (NCBI taxonomy): domain Eukaryota; kingdom Metazoa; phylum Arthropoda; class Insecta; order Lepidoptera; family Noctuidae; genus Dicycla; species Dicycla oo. The sequence goes on from OX411729.1 coordinate 959,640, forward strand.
TACCTGCATTTGAAAACAACACCAAAATGTACACTTAGTATGCAAATAAATATTTGACTTTGACTTTGAGCTTGTGAGCTTAAGAAGGAATACCAGGCACGTGAAATTACCGTGGGCTCGCTCGTACAAATCAGCTCGGCGCGAGATGCTGTACGCCGTGGGAAGCCAGCTTATAATACTGTTCCTCTCCAACCAGGATGTTCGGTGCGGAGACGGACGAGAACATGGTGATGCCCGAGGGGATGCGCAGCTTGCTGTACACCAGCTACAAACTGTCCATGGACCATTACCCCGAGGGCCCGCAGACCTGTCTCATGGTGAGTTTAGCTTACTTTTATACGAGTTTTGTTGAGAGGTTAAGTGATAAATTAAAATTGGAAAAATCTAGGATTCTTGAACTTATTTTGCTTAACATGGCGTTGAGTCTCAAACGACGAATTTCACCAATCATCCTCGAGTGTTTGCATCTGTCAAAGAAAGACATTAAAAAGGTTTTGGTGAGAGAAAAGATCTTGCATACTTCGACGCTTTGAGGTAATCGAGAGATCTTCTAAACTTAGTCCTTCTATGGTCTTAATCCATTCATAAGGGAAATCTAAAACTAAACTGCATCTATGTATAATATAATTTATTTATCCATCTTACGTGTTATTTATTTGGTATTTTTATTTTATTTTTTTACTTATATCATGTGGTATATGTGCAGATCAACAAAACGCTGTCAGTGGTAGTGAACGGATGCTTCAACAAGAAAGACATGCACAGCGTCGGGTTCGTGGTGCGCTGGCTGGAGGAGCACTGCCATAGACTTATATTTCCTGTTCACAGGTAAGATACGGGATAGCTAAATGCATTCTAAGGCATTTTCATTTTACATTGTCATTTTTTTACCTGTTCTTGCCCACTTACCTAACTTCAAATCTATTTCAATATATGTAGTTCAGTATAAACAAGGGCTTGCGTTTGAGGCAAATTAATTTTAAGTTTTAAATGTCAAGTAATTTGGTCGTTCTATCGGCGAGTTTACAAAGTGTAACTTAAATAACGCACAACCTCTTAAAGAGTCAGTTACTCATCATTATGAACAACTTTTATTATGGGTACCAAACCTAAAATCGCGAAAAAAATCAGCTGTTCCTTACATTTATGTTCGCATAACTCGTCAAAATGTATGGAACAGCTGATTTTTTTCGTGATTTCATGTTTGGTACCATAGTAAAAGTTGTTCATAATTATGGATACAATGACCCCTTAAGAGGTGTTGCGTTATTGCAGTTAAATCTTGTAAACATTTTTGCTCCTTAATTTTTTTTTCTCGAATTTGGGTTTCCTGGGTTTCTTTTATACCGCGATCGTTTTTCGTTCGAGTGCCGACTCCGACATGGTTGTTTGTGACCCAGATACTGCGTGCACATGCTGGCCACGCGGCACCGCGACATGGAAGCCTCGGTGGAATCGAGCGGCTCGGGTGCGGGGCTGGAGCTGGCCACGCCGGTGCTGGAGCGCAGCCCCTGGCAGGCGGCGTCGCGCCTGCTGCCCATGTCGCTGGCGTGGCTGCTGGCGGGCACGGCGCCGCCGCTGTACTCGCGGCCGGGCCAGCCGCCGCCACAGCCGCACGGTGATTACGACCTGCCTACACATTCCCCAATCATTTTGACACGATTTTTCGAAACCTAGAATCAAATTAAACCAAAGTGAAATAAATATTAAATATCTCAAAAAATGCCGAAGTTCCATACGTTTTTTTTTTTCAGTATAGACTAAAACGTATACAACTTGGCCATTTCTAATAAATGGCGCGAAGTTATTAAGGTGTTCGTGTTGGGAACTTGCGACTTAACAAAAAATAAAAAACAAACCTATAAAACTTCGGCATTTATTGAGATATTTAATATCTATTAGCGCGCATGTGCTGGTTTGGTCGCAATGCGTTCTGGTCCGCCGGTGATGGGGGTGCTCCCCAGAGGAGGGTCCGGTGACGGACAGCCGCGGCGGGTTCGCGGTGAGTGCTAACGCGTGCCCGTGTTCCCGCCACGAGCGGTAGAGGAGGACACCGTGGAGTTTTAGTGTGTTGAAGTCCCACATAACTGCACTATCTCTCCGTGGTAGTGCAGTATGCATGAGCATTTCTCCAAGAAAAGAAAAAAAAAAGGTCGCATGTTCACACACGAACGCCGCGGTCACTTCGTGCCACTAGGTAGATACAACGATCGTGTTGCGTGACAAGGACAGGACGTGCCTAATCGTATTTTTAGTAACATCTTTAAAATGAGTAATGATTTATGTATACAGTATGTTAACCAACAGAGGGCGTTCCCGTTAACCCGCAATAGTATAGCATCCATACATGCTAAAAAAAATATTACCATTCGAAAACAAAATGGTTTTTTTTTTTTTTTATATTAAAATATTCACTAAAAATGTTAAATTGATACGTAAAAGAAACACTCTGTACACGCGTACTTGAAGGACGGAAACATCGCAATTTAGTTTTTATTTTTAGTGAATATTTTTATATTTTTTTGAATATTTTAGTGAATATTTTAATATTAAAAAAAAATAAAAACCATTTTGTTTTCGAATGGTAATATTTTTTTAGCATGTATGGATGCTATACTATTGCGGGTTAACGGGAACGCCCTCTGTTGGTTAACATACTGTATTTTTGATAGTAGTCAAATACCTTATTAAATTTAAATTGGAGGCGGCTTCCAGGCTAACTGCGTGTAGCAGAACTATATTATACCTGGAGCGACTGCCTATTTAGCCTCCACAACCCAGTTACTGGGTAACACCATACGGAATTTCAGGGCTTCTGACGACCCTTAACGACTGTCAAAGATCTCTTGATCGAACAACGGCTTAACGTGCTATCCGAGGCACGAAGGGTCTCGGGCTCTCGATACGAAATGGATGACCACCCATTCAAGGATTGATCGCGTGACTTACCCTGATCGCTCGAGCTGTGCGGCCCGCTGCGGCTTCATCCTCCTTCTCCCGCCCTAGTCCCAATATATTTGGGGTCGGTGCCACTTGTCATATTTCTTGCATACTTTTGTATTAGTCGTCATCCCAATCGGTAGTCACCTCATTCCTAGCCATGTCATCTTTCACACAGTCCACCCATCGTTTCTTTGGTATTCTCCTACTCTTATAGCCATCCACATTTGTACTCAAAATTATAGAGAAACAATTTTCCTGGCGACATTACGCATGGCTGTTTCCTACTCTAAGGTCAGGTCATATAAAGGTGTTGTGACTCGCAGGCGGCGGAGGCCTGGCGTCGACGGCGTGGCTGGCGCGCCTGGTGTGCGCGGTGCCGTCGCACTGGGTGCCGCTGTACGCGTCCAGCGACCACGGCATGGGCGCCAACCGCTTCCTGCACCACACGCTCAACTACAAGTATGTCTTAACTTATAACGCCCGCTGGATGTCACTCACACTTGAAATGTTTTCAAGATGAAATAATAGAAAAATAATTATGTTATTTTAGCACCACTTACAAAATATACAACATTCTTAACACAGAAGGTTACTGAAATAATTGTATCTACACTCATATCGTAAAGTTCTGATGAAGAATTCAAAAATATTACTATAATGAGAGACTTTATGCATGTACAACTCAAATAAAATTAAAAAGATTTATTATCATACAAGATAGACATACTCATCAACGTATCCAACATCCCCAGCCGCTACAGCGCTCCACACAGCCGCCACAGGTGATGTTCATCATCAACTTGGTTTTTGACATATTCATGTCAAGTCCGAGGCAACTCGGAGGTTGAAGACGAAAAGAGGGCAATATCGTCGGCGAAACGGAGATTAGATAATCTCTTATGGCCGACCATAATGCCCTTTTCCGTCCAGCCCACTATCGGCCAGCTATCGGAAGACTTCCTCTTCCTCCAGCACGGCCGTGAATAGTTTCGTAGATAGCGGATCACCTTGCTTAACTCCTTTCTCAATCTGGAAAGACGGTTGCGTCATGGAACTGATCTTAATCGCTGCAGTGCTGTTCCTATAAATACTTTGAAGAAGATTAATATAAGTGGTGTATATGTCTTGATTCTGCAGGGCGTCAAAAATTGAGCTATGGGTGATACTATTCAAAGCTTTTGAATAGTCCACAAAGGCGATGTAAAGTGGGAGCTGGAATTGTCAGTGTTTCTCTATAATCTGATTGATGGATTGAAGGTGGCCAGTAGTAGAGCGGTCGCAGCGAAATCCGGCCTGATCGGGGGGCTGTTGTTTGTCGAGTGATCCTGATATTCGGGCGTCGATTACTTTAATAAAGGCTTTGTACTGGTGCGAAATCAGACTGATAGGACGGTAATTATTTATGTCTGTTTTGTCACGCTTTTTATGCAGAAGAGAATAATCAATGAGTGGCAAAATTTGTGTGGTAAAATTGCGGTTTTTAAAATGCTGTTGAAAAAATTCGTAATATGTGGAAGAAGAACCGGCTCTTCTATTTTTAAGGCTTACGTCGTTACGCCTTCATCGCCTGGGTTCTTGCTGTATTTCATGCTCCTAGTGCCTTGTGGACTTCCCAACCTGTAAACGGTGGAATGTGATTGGAGCACGAATACATTGTTGTGTTAGGTTGGAGGGTTGGTTTCTCACTGTAAACATTTCATTAAAAGTCGGTACAAATGTTTAGAATTTTGCTTGTATCGTTCTGCCTCGCACCTGAACAATCCCTTAAACAGGCAATAGTAGGTCGCCCTTTGCTTTAAATTCCCTGTTTGGCTGTTTTTAAATATGTATTTTGTTCCAAAGCAATCTTGATGAGATATGTATTGCGGTTTCTTAAATCTTTTCGGATACTACGCTTGTATGCTAGTTTGTGTCTTTCTTCGATCAGCTATTATTTTATATTTTTTGTTTTTATTTTGTTACTAACCCTTTTATATAACGTCTTTGAAATTGTTATATTGTGTTTGAACGCCTATCTTCGTCTTTTGTTTCAAGTATGTTAAAACTATTTTTTAAATCGACTACGAGTTGCTCCTGGTTTGCTATGAGTGTGGTTCTGTTAAACCTTTTAATAGAGTTTGTGATTATTTGGGTACCTACGCTCTATTTTTAAGTTGAATTTTAGAATCGTTCGCAAAGGTCTATGGTCGGAACTAAACTTGAAATTATTAAGAACTTCTATGTTGTTAATCATTTTTTTATGTGAAGAGAGGCAAAACTCTATTTAATTTTTTGTGAATTTTTCCGGAGACAGCAATGTCCATCGACGATGAGACTTTTTATAGAAGTAGCTGTTTCCTACGCTTAGATTTTGACAAAAAGCGAACTGAAGCAGTCTTATCCCGCGGTCGTTTCTCAAGCCTAGTCCGTATGGACCGACTATGTTGCTGATGTCGAGTTCTTTTCTATCACCAACTTTGAAGTCTATGGTCATAAAATAACATACAACGGAAATTGCGCGGAAAACGCAAATTGTGCGGACAAACTTACATTTGCAGTTGGAATGTATGGGAGAACATGTTTTTCAACTACAATGTTAAGTTTGTTCTAGGAATAAATTCATCCCAACAACGGAACCCTTCATTGTGCGTAGTCCGACACGCATTTGGCCGGTTTTAGTAAATAGTGGTTTAACAGTAGATATTTCGAGTGCATCAGGAATAACACCAGTCTCTGTGCAAAGAATTATATGGCTTAGATGCGTTGATACATTTCCCGCTACTGGTTTTATAATTTTTGTTGATCTGCAACATTATTTTTGTTTTTTTTTATAATTTTATGCACTTCGATCGGCAGACATGGGGCCAGAAAGAAACATCTTTTTGTTTATGTATGAATGACGCAGCTTTTAGTCCAGATCCTGCTATAAGAATTAATTTTGTCAACGAAGTAATAATTGAAAAAAATATGCAATGTCCTTTGTGTCATTGTTCATACGAATTTTGTCAATACAAAAATCAATCTGCCTAGTCTTTTCCCAACTTTGTTGGGGTCGACTTCCAGTCTAACCGGATGCAGCTGAATACCAGTGTTTTACATGGAGCGACTGCCTATCTGACCTCCACAACCCAGTTACTGGGTAATACGATACCCCTTGGTAAGACTGGTTATCAGACTTTCGGGCTTCTGACGACCCGTATCGACTGTCAGAGATCCACGAATGACAGCCGGGACCAACGGCTTAACGTGCTTTCCGAGGTACGGAGGAGTCTCGGTATGAAAAGATGGTCACCCATCCACAGACCAACCTCGGCAAGCGTAGCTTAACCTGATGGATCGACCCGTGCGGCTGTTATTACTTAGCCACGAGCTCCTTGAAGAATTTTGTCAATACAGTCTTTCGGAATACTGCATTTTGAGTTATTTATAATTTTCCAAGTAGCTTTTCATTTATTCTCTAAGTTATTTATTGTGTAGTTATTTTGTGCCCTTTGAGTGACTTTTACAATACTTTTAAATAATGAGAATGTTTTCTTTTATTAATCTGATTTGGCTTAGGTCTGGCTGTTCCCAACCTTTTGTCGAGTTATGCTAACGTAAATGTATAGAGCAGCTGATGTTATTTTCGCGATTTCAGGGCTGGTGCCGTAGTAAAAGTTGTTCATAGTGTTGAGTACAATAACCCCTTCCAGGTTTTCAGGTATTTACATTACATGTTGTGTATGTCGTACGCTTGTGTGCAGGGGTCCGTCGCTGGTGCTGATCCAGGCAGAAGATCTGCTGGTAGTGGTGTGCTCGTCGCAGGAGTGGCGCGAGACGCACCAGTACTGGGGGGGGCCCGAGTGCGCGCTGCTACAGATACATCCCACGTGAGTCACTGTCCTTACCAAGGGGTATCGTATTACCCAGCAACTGGGTCATGGACGTTCCCAAACACCCTTTAAGGGTCTGGAAAATAATATATAATGATATAATAATTATAATAATATCCTGGGACATTTCACACACGGTCATCTGATCCCAAACTAAGCAGAGCTTGTACTATGGAAACCAGATAACTGATATACTACATACACTACTTTTTTTTTGTAAATACATACTTATATAGATAATTACACCCAGACTCAGGACAAACAGACATGTTCATGCACACAAATGTTTGTCCTGGATGGGAATCGAACCCACGACCTGCGGCATGATAGGTGGTATCTTAACTAACCACGCCAAGTGGCCTGTCATATATGGACCAGCAATAACAACCAGACATATTTTTGTCCTGAGGAAGCTTTTGCGTGACTGATAATTTAGGTTCTGCGGCAGTGGGGCTCGGAATTATTCCTGGGAAATCGTTGTAGCTAAAACTAGTTTTGGGGAACGTAAGGTTTACCGTAGAACCGGGTGACATAAAGCAGGTGTTTCGTTTTGATTAGTGGTGGTGCAAAGAAACACCTTGTATGTGCCCAGAAGTATTGCCGGTAAGAATCGACTCCTCACAAAACCAACGAACTCCTCACGTTTCCAGGTTCTCGATCGTAGAGAAGGGTCCCAAGATGCTGTACCTGAACACGTCGATCCGCGGCTACCCGAAGGGCCTACGCGCCGGTGCGGACCCTCGCAAGCCGCTGCTCATCATCCCCGAGGACTTCGACTCGCTGCAGTTCCAGGGCGTGCCCTACCCGCTCGAGTCTATCGAGGTACGTACAGATCCCACAAGATAAGTATGCGCTTCGGGAATTATTGGCTACCTTCGGAAATACGAACGTGCGGTGAGAAAATATAGACCTGTTATATAATCATGGCAGTACTTGCTTACAGTACGACAACGTTCAAAGGTTCCACAGTTTATTTTCGGAAAAATCGAACTTTGCTGAATTAAATATGACTGTTCCAATAAGGGTGTGACAGAATTATAGTCAACGCAATCTAAGAAGTCCGATTTGACAGCTATCAAAATACTTTGTACAGTGGTAGAAATAAAAACATTTTTAGAGATTTAGAGACGTCGTTTTATTTTTCGTGTAATCTTTACATAAACTTCTATCACATAGAATAATTTCTGATTTTTTTCTATGCAAACTTCGGAGATAAGGGAGGAACGGTATTTTTTCGAACGAAAAATATTCAGCCTAAAAAAAAAGAAAAAATTTTTGAGATTGTGTAAACAGCGCTCTTTCATATGATACCCCACATGCCCTAGTAGCCCCACTTCGATTTTTTAAGACCCCCTTTCAGTCCCACATGCAAAAAAAAAATTCTTTCTTATTTGCAAAATAGTTGGGCAAAATCTGCCGTTCCCCCTACATTTATGTTCGCATAACTCAAAATGTAGGGAACAGCTAATTTTTTTTCGCGTATTCAGGTTGGGTCCCATAGGAAAAGTGGTTTCTTATCATGAGTACAATCATGTGTTTAAATTACTCGTCACCCTATACACAGTATGTTAACCAACAGAGGGCGTTCCCGTTAACCCGCAATAGTATAGCATCCATACATGCTAAAAAAAATATTACCATTCGAAAACAAAATGGTTTTTATTTTTTTTAATATTAAAATATTCACTAAAAATGTTTAATTGATACGTAAAAGAAACACTCTGTACACGCGTACTTGAAGGACGGAAACATCGCAATTTAGTTTTTATTTTTAGTGAATATTTTTATATTTTTTTGAATATTTTAGTGAATATTTTTAGCATTTTAAGTGAATATTTTAATATTAAAAAAAATAAAAACCATTTTGTTTTCGAATGGTAATATTTTTTTTAGCATGTATGGATGCTATACTATTGCGGGTTAACGGGAACGCCCTCTGTTGGTTAACATACTGTATATGTATTTGTTGTTTTGACACTTAACAGGTGGCCGGACCTGACGTCTCACTGCTGCCACCTAGTGGACGTCATTTCAGAAAACCCTCATTCATTTCGATTCTTTTTAAACGGACAATGAAACAACAAGAAACCAACTTCCAAAACTAATATTATTTTATACTTACTCTCTCTTACTCTTCTGAGTATGTTTTGCAATCGGGGTTTTTTAGTTTTAAAAAAAATTTAATGTTATTTTTTCCTGCATAGAAAACAAAATGTATTTTTTCCCTTGATGTAACATGTGTGTTGTTATGTGTCAGGTGTGGGGCTGCGGCGACCAGGCGTCGCGTGAGGTTCAACTGGAGGTGAAGAAGTGGCAAGTCAAGGAGGCCGAGAGGCAACGACAAGTAAGTAATCATTACTAGACTTCTATTACCTTTGACCTGCCATTGACCTATTTTCATCTTCTATATAAATATGCAGCGCTGGTGTCCTGTCTTAGCACAGCGCTGGTGTTCTGTGTTGTCTGACTCTAAAATTTTTAACAGTTTTCACAGCCTTAATACCAGCGCTGGTTTGACTCAGACCAGTCCTTGCTCGAAGAAAAACAAAGTAACGGCGTTTTGACCAAGAGTCACTAACTCGATTGACGCATAGTGCCTCAAGATACAACATCAAGTGATATTTTAAGGCCAAACCTAAAATAGCAATATTATACCCAGTAGGGTCATGTATTGTACCTATGGACATTTCAGACTATCTCCAAAATGGCCTCACACTGCACACAACACCGATAGCGTCACGCCACTCACTGGTGTTGCTAGAAAATAAAAATGCCACCACAGTGTTGCAATATTATATTTTTAGTACTGCCAGTTTTGTTCGTTCGTTCGTTCGTCATGCTCCCTTAGATGTCACTGCTTGCGGTAGCGTCGGGGGTCGGGTTGCCTCCTTCCCTCAAATATGGCGAGGGGGGTGATGGCTGAACTCTGCGTTATGCTCGTGAACGGGTGCTGCTTGTGGTGACTGGTCGTCTTGCTGACCTTGGTTTTGTTTTGTTATTAGTAATTAACTTTGTTTATATTACTTCGATGGTCCTAGTTTATCATTTGTGAGTTCGAGTTTCAGCTTCATATACAATCTTCATATATGTAAGTGGGCACATCCTTTATTACTGGAGGCCTTTATTTAGGTATAAAGTTCTGCTTAAGTTTTTAGTTTTGTATTTTTATTTCTGCTTGAGTATAGTTTTCGATTATTATTTTTGTTTTTTTTTTTTTGGTATATTGGTGTGTGCTAGCTTACGTATAGCAAATAATTTAATTTAATGTTTTGTGTTGCGTAATGTACCTAAATTATTATGCGCAGTGTTGTATACATTTTTTTTTTTAACTGAACAGACAGCTGTGCTGCTGGGGAGTTTGTTGCGCCACTTCTTCTCCCCAGCTAAAGCACTAGGAAGTGGTGAAGGGCGGGCGTTTTGGGGGACTGTCTTATGTAATTTTGACGTTCAAAAAGTGCTGATTCTCAGCCTAGTTTGAATAAATGACTTTTGATTTTGATTTTGTTTATTATAATCAATGTCCAAAGGTAAAAGCGTCCATAGGTACAATACATGACTATACACTTATAGGATCACTTTGTTGTCCAATATTTGTATGAAATGTTTTCGTTTTTTAGGTAAAACTGTCAGCAGCGGACTGGATCGAGCATCCGGACAGATACCTGTTAGAGTTAGCGGGGCGGCCGCAGTACAACAACACGGCCAGCTAGTGCGCGCCGCGCAGCGACATCGCGGGCTCTCCACGAGGTAGGGGGGAGTGACGTGCGCGCACCGGCCGGGCTGACGGACTGGTTGTGCGCTACCCCGGTCCCCGGCTCACAAGTCACTGCTAGTGTTGTCGTGTAACCGGAATATAATAATATTTTTCGGTCACTCCGTTTGCGAAAATGTTTATTTTTAATTATAAAAAAATATTGTTTTTATTATTTTGTATAAGTTGTCCCGGTACTATAGTTACTGCTACGCTACCTAATCCTACCTAACCTAGGCACAGGAATTCCTAGGAGGATTTCAAAATGAAAGGTAGGTAGACAGTAAATTGGAACATTTATTTTTAAAATAGCTCGGTAGACTGAGGGTCGAATTATAGTTGGGTTAGGGCCTATACAGCGATTAACCTCCACACAGGTCTAGCACTCCCCTGACGTCACTGGCCGCTGCAGGAGACGAGTGCTCGCGCGTCGATCGCCAGGTCCAACGGCTGGGTAGGATTCGCCGGTTGTTCTGCTACTGTCCACCACGGGGAAGCAGGTGATTAAGGTGTACGTGAAACCCTGTAATGCGCAATAAGCGAAAGCATTACACACTGGCCGTAGACGGTGAGCACCCACAGCAACGTTTAATAGGGAAGCAGTAATATGTAGATGTGTTGCTGTGGATGTTCACCATCAGATACGGAGATGACAATACTTTCGGTTACTTAGCCGTTATTCTAAACATTTGAAATTTACAAAGAAAACTAAATTTTAAATAAGCAAGAATGATATAATTCTGAAAATGTGGGGTAGAACTGCAAAGAGAAACTAGTAATAGCGTCTAATAAAAACAATGATAAGCAAAACACAAATGAAAAGATCACCAGCCAAGCAAAGCGATAGAAACCGTTACGGTTTGCTAAGCTACTGGCTAAATTAAATTGTGCAACACTTACCCAATCGGGGTTTAATTCACACACACAGAATATGTTTAACCGTGCACGAGTACCTACTCAGTATATTAGGTACTGATTTAAATAATAAAATGTTGAGGGAACGGTAGGGACGCCTTCAATAAAAACTTGATCGCGATTACGATATAGGTACTCGTATGGACCGTGAAAAAGTGACGTGCGCTCGCCTCGACAACCAGAATCGTCCTGCCAGCGGCGACGTGGAAGTAGTTTGTCGCTATGGACCTTGACCCGCGCCGCGCCGAGAACAAAGGAATTCCTTTCTGGGTGCCTAATATGTCGCTTGCTTTAATACGTGCGTGGTGATAAACTGCAGCTGGCCAGAAATCTGATTTGATGCGTTCATTTTTAGTTTATTTTAATATTGTAAATAGTTTTTTTTTTTTAATTAATAGTTACTAAATAGTTTTTCTTATGTATATTTTTCTATTATAATTAAGAATTAAGACATGTAACAATTAATGTTACAAAGTATTGTATATTTTTCGCAAAGGGTAAAAAAAAAATATTGTTATTCCGGCCACCAAGAGAATGCGTTCCTGACACTTGTCAGTTGGACTAGGAACTAATAAAGTTTAAATTCGTAAAATACGTATTCTTTTGTATTCAGCGATTGCAATCCTTCCACAGATATTGTACTGTGAAAGAACCATTTATTTAGAATATACTTGTAGCGTTAGATTGGCAATGCAAAAGAGAAGCAGTATAGTCTAGCGTGCGTTAGAGCGAGATAGATAGACGAGACCATTCACGTAACAGTCGTGAACGAACTAAATCCCGCTTATTTTCACAAAATCTCAGGTTTTAAAGTGTATAGTGATTATTATTAATGTTTACGTGTGCAGTACCTGGATGTAACTCATCTAACAAAGATAATCCACAGAATTATTCATTTTACATGTAAACACAACTGGAATATTTAACTGCCTTTAAGCAATGTTTTAGAACTGTTACGAATTTACACAAATGGATGCGGAAAATGATCACATTTTTTCACATTAATGCTCTGATTGCACAGGAATTGTTATTTAAAATAATAACAAATACGTGCATGCTTGCTTTTTCTAACGTCACTTTTGTAGACCTAGAGATTGACACAATACGTCGACACTTTCGATTACATGATGTCGATATAATATTTATTTAAGGAATGCCTTCGCACGACTTGGGTAAAAAACAAAGTTATATGAAAGCCGTGCTTGACCGTGTTTGCGGTGAAACCAAAGAAGGTTCAAGTATACAATCAAGAATGACGTAAGTGGCCTCATTTATCATCCTCAAGATGTTTATGAGAGGTGTACAGTCTGAACGAGTTTTCCGAAATGTTATAAAGGGGAGTCATTTAAATATGTTTCAAAACTAATGTTTTGATAAATGGCAAACGAAGGTCTCGTGTCCTGTAACAACTTGTTTAACCATAAACACATATTAATAAAACTAATAATCGAACACTATTAATAGAATAAAGTATGAAGCAAAATTACAAAATACTTCCAAGGAAAGCTAACGACATATTTACAATAAATTAGTTCTCTTTGGAGGAAATTTAAAAGCCCAACACGTTTTGTTTGTAGATTTATTTTTCTTGCTTTAAAAATTAAGATAGGTATTCATTTTAGCCACTCTGCTTTAAATCAGGGGATACGAAGACACTGCAATCTATATCGATAATCGAGTATGAGGCAGCTAGTGAGCACAGCACTATTTGTGTCGTGCACACACACCACACGCACACTAGTGTCATTTGTTTTGGTCTCGCGCTAATCACCTCATAGCCCATATAACGCATATTATCTATGGAAAGAACTGTGTATAACTAACAGATGTCTGGAACGCATTCTCTCATCAGATGGCGTGTAAGATCACTCTACTACATTTTTTGTCTTGATCTCGAGCGAAAGCAATTGATTAGGCTCAGAATACAGAACAAACCAGAAACCGTCAACGCGCTCAAATGTGAGGCCGTATAAACCACGCCGGAACGGCGTGGTTCATTAAATTGTCAATTAGTCAATGGCCGACGCGCGTACTGTTGACATCTAGTTGCAGTTGTCGGGTTTTAAAGAATTATGCCGTCGTGTGTCGTTCCCACTTGCATAAATGCTACCGGGCATACGAAGAAATCGGATGAGATCACGTTTAATCTCTAAGTAGCATATTTCCAATCCTTTTTATTAAAATATTGAATTTAATTTACTTGACTTAAGTCAAGTAAATTAAATTGTCAAAATGTCAAAGAAAATCACGCGTCCATTTCGTAAGTGTTGCCACAGAATAACCGAATACTTTACCCAACTTTTTATTGAATTATAATTGCCTATAAAAATCACACGTTCCTGTTGTAAGTGTTGCCACAGAATAATGAAATATTTTACTCACCTTTATTATTCCTCTATTTCTTTCACAATATCCACATTCAGTTTATCTAGTATGTATTTAGAAGAAAAAAAAGTAGTATATGTAATATATCAGTTATCTGGTTGCCATAGTACAAGCTCTGCTTAGTTTGGGATCAGATGACCGTGTGTGAAAATGTCCCAGGTTATTATATTATATTATATTATCTAATATTAATAAACGGCGACTTATCAAGCTTAGTTACTTTGAAATTAAATCAAATCCATAGGTACTAACTTTTCACTTATTTAACGTTTTTATCAGTTCATGTACGTGAGGTACGCACTCGACGTCTATTTGCTACTAGTCTCTGTAAATCCAACGCTGGCTCGCGTTCACCACTTCATCGTTTGGTTGAGACATATAACAATGAGTTTAATTCAATTGACATTCTTTTTCTCAGTAAAAATGCATTTAAGAAGCAAATCCAAGCAACCCTAAAGGATCAGCTAGCAATACATTTATAATAACGTAATGTCTAATAATGTACGCACACAAATTTACTTTATTATTATTATTTTGTATAAACTTAATAATCGGAATATGAGTTCTAGGACAATTACTATTATATAAGTATTGTATCTGTGTTCTTAGCTAGTTTTAAATACTTTAAATTGTAATCTGTGGAGAACGTAGTGGGTAGCATAATTTAAAAAAATGTAATAATTAAGATATTATGTGTATTTCTTATTGTGCTACTGTTTGTTTTTCCTTAAATAAATAAATAAATTATCAAATGACTTAGTCGTATCTACATAAAATTTTAATTTTACCCCAGGAGCGGTAATGCCATGGTGCATTGGTAACAATGCGCGGGGAGTTATTTTACAAAAGTGATTGAACACTTTCTGGTTTGCTCTGTATTCTGAAGGATTAGGTCTAAGTTGGAATAAGCTATTATAACCAGAAGATCTAAGGCTCATAAGTGTGCGATGGAGGACGTAATATGAGCCGTCTCGTCTCTCACACGCCATATGATTACATCACGTTCCTTTGGAAGCTACCCTTTGTGGTTCTATGACAAAATATAATATTGAGTAGGAGAAGTTATGGTGGACGGGCAAAATATTGTGAATCATCTGAACTCGTTTTTACTGTAACTTTTATGTGCTTTTGTTACAGCACTATGCCAATAACTAAAATAATAAGACCTCTATACTACACGAAAACTATAACAAACATGGCGTATGGGACGTGTAATGAAAAACAAAGATGTTTTTAGTCGCTTAGTAAAGTAATTTATTATTAAACATGGTTCTTTTATTTCACAACTGAAAAGAACTTTGAAGTTCTATATGAAAGCATTTTGGCACATTTATAGGATGGTTGAAAGGTTATCTATACATATATTATAATTGTTACAATAATGTTTACAACGTTGTCCGGTATATTCATATTATAGAGCCTTAAAACTCAGAATTTACTTTATGAGACAAGAAAGTGACCACGCCTCACTGGTCCGTATGTAATCAGCCGAACTTGACTCGAAACAGCTGATTATTTAATAAAAGGTCCATTTTTGTTGGTCCTACGCATAAAGTAAAAAAAAACTGTATTTTAAACAAGGCTGACATATCATTTAGTATTTCGAATCTTTGGTTTACTCGACAACCTTTCACAATTAACATTTTATGCGATTATTTAATAAATTGTGACTATTATTTTTAAAAAAAATATTTAGTGATATTATCAGATCTGAAATTGAAATCGCACAGATTTGTCCTTCGAGCCGGATCCAAAGGGTAAAAACAAGATGACGTCAGGCATACCACTGGAGGCATGACGTACAACGAACCTTTCCGCCAATCCAACGCACACTGTGCTCGTCGCACAACAACTAGCAAATGTAGAAAGAGACAGATAGATCTAAGCTATAAAAATAAGAGATAGAACACTGTTCCCAGTCAGTTTTATATCACAACTGCCATTTGTTGCTTTGTGTTCTTTCAAGTTTTAGCTTCAACTTAAAACTTTCGTGAAATTCAAAGCTTTTCAGAGAATTTTTTTAATGATTTTTTTTTTCTTTGTATTGTACAATTTTTTTCTTAATTAGCAGCTTACTGACTCGCTCATTGTTCCCTACCTAATTGTATATGTTAAAATCTGTACAGCGTTAACAATATACATGTAACTACACTCAGCAGGCAGTACTTTGAGTAGGTCTCAACTTGTACACTGCCTTAAACCAATTGTAATAACATGATATTTTATATCCTCGTACTTACTTTTTATTTCTGATTTATTTTGTCTATTTTCAGTCTAATATAATATCTATAATTATGCATATGTATGTATGTGTATTTGGGTGTGTACTTATTTACTTTATTACTTAGATTTGTTTTCCGTTCAAACATTTTCATTGTTATTATTTGTAAAGTTACTTTGGAAATAATCAAATCATTGTTTTTTTAATGCATCTTGATTTTTTGACGTAAGTCTGACAGCGAGTTATCGACAAGGCTATATTTATAAATGTACTGAAGCCTAATAAAGTAGCAATCCAAATATTTTAAAATAAGCCTTAAATTATAAGCATGTGCCTGTAAAATAGAAAAATGTATTTAACTAAAATTGGTGCAAAACATGGAATGTTTAACAAGATATTATATTTTACTTATAATATCCATGTTAATTATGTAAGTATATGGATAGGTATGAGTAGCGTCTAAGGCCTAATAATATGGTCGTATTGAAGCTCACTAAACAAGCATGTAAATAATTCACGCACGTCATTAATATTATAACACAAAAAAATCGTCCTTACCGTATTGAAATAAAGTCGCTGTAAGTGTAACTGTAACCATGGACTTGTAGTTGATTGTACCAAGTCATATGATTGTTTTGAAGCGAGTGTTGGACTTAAGTGTCGCCAAAGTAGTAACTACGTTAGAAGCATTCTAATAGAGCTTCATATTTATGTATACCGTTCCTATTGTACAAGCCATAATCGCGAGTCACTTAGGAAAGTATGAAACGCTCATAAACGGTGTTTCATTATTTTATAAATGGACCAAAATATTTAAATAATACTGTAGGTACTAGAATAAGCTGGGAGTTTACGATGATATGGACGTTAATGTGAACATATGTTTGCGATCTCAAGTTTTGGAGGGATATTATTTCACGATAGCTAGCTGCGATGAGAGCGAATGTTTATGTTGACAAAAATAATAGCCGAGTCTAGGTAATAATAAGTCAGAACTTAAGTTTAATCCTGGATCGTTTTATTATAGACTCAAATAGATTCGCCGAACAAGAGCGATACAGCTTAGTTTATTTTTTAAAGATGGCGCCACATTCTTTTAAGGGGCATTCGTTTGCCCTGTAATTATTGATATTATTTGAGATCGTGAGTAACATTTTTTGTGTTCAATAAAGAGAGAGCAGAGTTGCATGAATAGGTTGATTATTTTCTCTAGGACATCACAGGCATCAGCTTGACGTAACACATGCCCAGTCAGGAATATGCGCTTCGTAATTGTATTATAGGTGCTATGTGCTTTTGAAGAGAAGTATTTTGTGTATTATAAATGTAAATGTTAATAATAAATGAAATATTTTAGTAGAATTTCTTTTTATTTCTCCCATGTAGTTCCTTGAAAATTTTTACCATTAGTACGGGAGGCCACGATGCTAAATGGTGATTTACTCGAGCGTCGTGGAGACCTATTGGACTTTGGGTGTATTCCCGTTCGTCCCCCTGCCGTCTTCCCACAAACGGGAATTTAAAAATTAATATTAAATTTGTAATTTATTCCCGTTCATCCCACTGATTGTGTCAGTGGAACGAACGGGAATTAATTTAATATTATTTATTAAATTCCCGTTCGGGCCACCAGTGGGACGACGACGAAGATTAGAAGGTAGAAAGCAAAAAAGTTATAGATGGTGGCCCTTCACCGGTGGGGGGGAGTGCTATAGGTTTTCAAAAATTAAAAAAAAAACTGTCATATGGAAATACTCGAGCGCGTCAGATATTGATAGTGGTGGTAGGGTAGGGTAGCAACAATGACATTCTGAACGCAATAGCTGTACGTTTTGACTGTCTTCAGAATCAGTGGGTCATGTCTTGTGCAGGTGTGGCAAGTCATGGCAAATTATATTCTTTTATTAAATATTTACTAGATTAAGGTTTCTATGGGTTTATGCCACCCGAAATAAAGTGATTATTATTATTATTATATGCCCCACGTGTTTCTGATAAATGCCGGTTTGCATGGTCCCCACCACGACGGTAGCCGTACGAAGGGGTTGAAAATGGGGAAAGAATTATTCGAGCGCGTTCAGATATTCAGAAGGGATGTTAAGTAGTAACCTTGAAGGCCCTATTCGAAATTCATTCGTTCTGAAACCCTATTCGAAAAACTGACCATTTGGACGCGACCAAAACTCATGCATAACTGAAAATGCAAAAAAAAAAAATCAAATCGCTGACGATTTGATTTTTCTTAATCCGAATTAAGAAAATTCCTCCACATAATTGTCAGATTATGGGTCAGCACGACAAGGACCTCAAGCTGAACAGTCTGTACATTAATCTGACGCACTTGAGTATTTCAAAGTAACGATTATTTTTTAGTTTTGCATTTTCGAAAATCAGCCACGTGTTTTGGTATGTACAGGCGCCAGCAGGTCAAGCTACCCGAAACTGTCAAATTTTCCCAATCAACCTTGAACCTAATGCTTTAGCGATAAAGTTGAAAATCTATTAAAGAAATTTGACAGATTGTAGTAGCTCGATGTGCTGGCGTCTGTACACTAAAAGTACTCTGTGCTATCGATCTCTGACGCGCTCAAGTATTTCCATGTATTTCCATGTAAGTTTTTTTTTTGGATTTTTGAAAACCTGTAGCCGCCCCGGTGAAGGGTATTGGGTTGGAGGCGCGCAAATTTGCTATAACGCTGGATCTAACCCAGATGGTGAATGTGGCAACGCGGGTACCGGATGTTGACGGCCATACACCCAATTGCTTGGACCTTCTGCTGGCATCTGATCCGGACAGTCATTCAGTATCGGTCTCAGCCCCGCTGGGAACGTCTGACCACTGTCTGGTGAAATCCATATCGACCTGATCTCCTCCAGATGAGAGTCCTAGAGGCACGAGGCGAGTATGGCGATATGAGTCAGCAGACTGGGATGAGATGCGGCACTTTTTTGCGTCTTATCCATGGCGGCAGGTGTGCTTTTCCTCGGGTGACCCCTCGTGCTGTGCTGACGTGGTTGCGGACGTGATTCGGCAGGGGATGGAGTATTTTATTCCGTTCACCGACATCCCGCTCAGTCACAAATCCCGGCCTTGGTATAATGCAGAATGCGCCCACGCTGAGGCCCGAAAAGAGTCTGTCTACCAAGCCTGGGTCAAGGCCCGCGAGCGCAAGGTTCGAGCGCGTAGGGTTCGCGCGAAGAATTCTTCTGCCGCCAAGTTCTACAAGCGGGTTTTACGTAGGGCACGTTTTGACCATGTCGTTCGTATCGGGGCCAGGCTGGCTTCGCACCCTCCGGGTAGTAAACAGTTCTGGTCCCTGTCCAAAGCGGCTGAAACGAATTTCTATCGTCCCACTTTACCTCCAATAAACCTGATGGGTCGCTGGCTCACTCTGCAAGTGAGAAAGCAAATTTATTTGCATCTCTCTTTGCAAGCAATTCACGTCTGGTCGCTGGCTCCAAGCAACCACCTACTGTACCTCATTGCGACTCCTTGATGCTGGAGATCGCAGTACACATTAAAGAGGTCCGAAGAGTATTGTGCAGTCTAGACGTGAACAAGGCCAGCGCGCCTGACGGCATCCCAGCGAGAGTGTTGAGGCAGTGTGCGCCTGAACTGTCTCCTGTATTGACACGGTTGTTCCGCCTCTCTCTTGATAAAAGAACGGTGCCGAAATCCTGGAAGCTTGCAAATGTACAACCAGTGCCCAAAAAGGGCGACCGTGCAGACCCTGCCCATTACCGTCCGATCGCCATTACCTCCATTCTGTGCAAGGTTATGGAGAGGGTACTGAACAATAAGTTGCTGACCTACCTTGAAGACAATGGTCTCCTCAGTGACCGTCAATATGGGTTTCGCCGGGGACGATCAACTGGCGATCTTCTTGTGTATGTCACGCACTGTTGTGGTGAAGCCATCGAGAAACACGGCGAAGCACTTGCTGTATCGCTTGATATCTCGAAGGCCTTTGACAGGGTCTGGCACGCTGCTCTGCTCAGCAAGCTTTCCGCTTATGGCATCCCAGCTGATTTTTGTAGCTGGATATCAGATTTCCTTAGGGAACGGTCGATCAGAGCAGTCGTAGACGGCTGCTCCTCTGACCTTATGGCTATTGATGCCGGAGTTCCTCAGGGGTCTGTTCTCTCTGCAACTCTTTTCCTGCTGCACATCAATGACCTGCTTCGGGCTGGTATTGTTGGGTACGCAGCTGACAGTACAGTTTCAGAGAGATACTTGTCCAGCGCAAAAACCAGCGGGGCCGAAGTTCGTTCCTTGAGAGAGGCCATGGTAGAGCGGATAGATTTGACCTTAAGCCTAGTCTCCCAGTGGGGTGATGATAATCTGGTCTCTTTTAACGCCACCAAAACACAGGCGTGTCTTTTTACTGCTAAAAGGAGTCGTTTCGCCCAAACTCCTACTTTTCGGGGTACATCTGTTCCTGTAACTGATCGGTTTGAGCTCCTTGGCATGGAGTTGACATCTGGTCTCAACTTCGATGCCACCATCGAGTACAAAGCCCAAACAGCGGCCAAGAAGCTGGGCATCCTAAATAGGGTGAAGCGATACTTTACGCCTGGACAGCTTTTAACCCTTTACAAAGCGCAAGTCCGATCCTGCATGGAGTATTGCAGTCACCTTTGGGATGGATCAGCTAAGTACCAACTAGCTGCGCTTGACTCGGTGGAACACAGAGCTAAGAGGCTCATTGGCGACGTAGAACGGGTGGACGCCAAGCTTCACAGCTTGGCTCATCGCCGCAAGGTTGCCTGCTTGTCGGTCTTCTACAGGTTGTACTTCGGTGAGTGTCCCCAAGAACTCCACGACCTGATTCCACCGGCCCCCTTCTACCATCGGACATCTAGACTGCCAGTTACCAACCCTACCTGGTTGATATTCCACCAATTCGCACTAAGCGCTTCCAAATGTCTTTTATAATGTGCACTGCAAAAGACTGGAACTAACTACCTGCGTCTGTGTTTCCGAGCGCATACAACCCTAATCTCTTCAAGGTGAGAGTGAATAGGCTTCTTCTGGGTAAGCTCTCTCCATCGTCGACTTTGTCTCTGTCACCTCTGACCTAGACTAGAGTCAAGAGCAAACCCATCTCAAATTAAAAAAAATAGCATCGTGGCCTCCACTACTATATAGACCACTAAACAATAATGTCTTGGTCATAATTATCATGGATTCCGTATACCTAGTTCACGTCACGTAAGTTTACCACTCTGAAACCAGGCTCCGATGCAAATGGCATGGCGCATTGCTATTTTATTTAGTATAGATATTGACTTTATTACTTCAGAGCGGCAAACTTACATGTCGCGAACTATACTACCTATAATAAGAATACGGTACAGCAAACTCAAAGCCAAGATTCACCTCATACAGTCGCACTGAACCTAACAATGTCGTGACAAGTGCTGAACTCATTATGGATACTGGTATGTAATTATGATTCCAGATTCCTCGAAGTATGTTGTACCTGTTTATACTGAGGGATCGTCAGACCAGCGTTCGCTCCGTTGGAAGAATATTAATATAATACTATAAGCAGTTCCCCCGCACTCCCCCCGCTACTCCGTATAAAAAGGAGCGACAAGCCGGTGCCGGCCCTTTTCTCGTCCCAGCCTTCGAAGTGTACACATCGGTAGCGTGAGTCGTGTAATCAAGTGATTTATTGTTTTTATGTTGTGGATAGATTTTGTTCCCCTAATTATTAAGTTGAATTTATCGTGTTAAGAAACGTTAGGTATTTAAAAAATTAAAGGTCAAAGTTTGTGAGCTGTGTTTTTTTTAATAACTTCTACTTCTGATTCCTAAAATCAGAAGTGGGATAAGTAACTTCTAGCCCACGAAAAGAGGAAACTCGTCCATTTTACCCACTAATTTGTGTTTTGTGCCATGGCCGGTGGGTCTCGTGATAACAAATGTAGGTCACGACGAAGTTTTCGCAGCCGTTCTCGCAGCCGAGATAGGTCGCGATATCGCTCACGTAGTCGGTCAGCGACGACAAATCGCCGTTCACAGTGTCAATCGCGTGACCAAATACCTACTAAAAGTCGAGCACGGTTCCGTGACGCGTCGCGACGTGATCGGTCGCGCTATCATTCTTATGGTGGTGATAGATCGCCTACCCCCGTTAGACAACATGTTAGTACGGATGTGTCGATTCATAACACGTTGAATTCAATCATGAACCGCTTAACGTCGATCGAAAATAGTCACGCGACAAATTCAAATAAAACGCACTGTTGTGATCCAAGTAACACACGTGAAACTACCGAAGCAGAATTGAGTACATCTCAATCGAATATGTCAAAATGCTATACGCCGCCTCTCCAAGCGAATACCCACGAGACACGAACAACGAATCGTTTATCAACTACCCACATTTCAACACCATCAGTAGATAATTTAGAAATGAGTACATCCGACCCAACTAAGGTTCTTGTTGACGCCCTTAGATCGCTGCAGCCAGTCAGATCCCAGAATTACTTTGTTTCGAGCTTTGATCCCTCCATTCACAACATAGAGATATGGTGTGAGGAGGTCGACCGTGCACAGGATGCGAATGGCTGGAGTGACTACGAGTGTCTTTCGCGTATTGGGTCGTGTCTTAAAGGCGACGCAAAGATTTGGCTCAACGAGTGGGTTACGGCTGACCGCACCTGGACAAACTTTAAGCGGGAATTTAAATCATTGTGTCCGCGAAAGTTAGATTACGCCAATATTCTGTTTGACACTATGAATACGACGTCTGAAAAGTATGCTACTTATGCAGAATACGCGCGTCGTACATTATTACGGTTACGTATCGTCGAAGGTTTAAGCAATGACTTTATGACTTTGATAGTGATTCGCGGTATCGATAACCCTCATGTGAGAGCTGCCGCGGCTAACGCGAATCTTAACCCAGAGACAATAGTATCGTTCTTGTCTATTTACACGAAGCCGGTTCGCGTAAAAACCGATACTCGACCTTCAGCGTCGAAGAAGCGCTCTCTTCCATCTACTTCGAATCGAAACGAACAGAAGTGTTTTTCGTGTGGTAAACAGGGACACGTTAGCCGTCACTGTCGTACAAAAGCTAACTCTGAGAAAACGTCCACTTCAAGCAGCGCTAGCAATATCATTTGTACCTTCTGTAAGAAGTCAGGTCATCTCGAAGACCAGTGTTTTGCTAAGGCCCGCTCCGAATCGCGAAATGAACGTAATGTTAATCTTTGCACAGAAAATGGTTCGAACGCTGCAGGTGCCAATGATATTATCGTCGCTGTGGTCGATGGCATCCCCATGGACGCTATTATCGATAGTGGTGCCCTTAACGTATCACTTATTTCCTCAGACGTATTGAAATACCTTTCCTGCCAACCAAAACCTACACATTGCATCTTAAAAGGCATCAGTAATACGGAGATAGTAGCTTCATTATTTGTGACCGTTACTCTCGAATTTAGCCAGATTTCGGTAGAGGCCGACCTAATCATAGTTCCCTCTTCGTGCATGAACGCGCCTATCATCGTAGGAACCGATATACTGAACCGGGACGGTATCGTGTATGTCCGTACTAAAGACAGGCAGTTTTTGGCTAGGTCTGATGATCCCATTGTCCAAGTTAACGCGATTCAAAGTCAGGAATCCTTCGAAATAAATACGCCACTCAAGGGAAGTGATTACGACTCTTTGGTAGGAGTGATTAAGGAATACTCGGAGTTTTTCATCACTGGCACAGCCACCTCTACGGTTAACACTGGTGAGATGGAGATAAAATTAACCAATCTAACCCCAGTTGTTTACCGGCCTTACAAACTTTCGTATGATGAGAAACTTCGGGTCCGCAAGATAATTAGTGATCTCTTGGACAAAGGAATTATCAGGGAGTCAAGATCGGATTACGCGAGTCCGATAATACTGGTAAAGAAGAAGGACGGTTCTGACCGCCTATGCGTCGACTTTAGGGCACTGAATCGGTTGACTGTCAAGGATCGGTATCCTAATCGGTAAAAAATCGGTATGGCAATCCATTGATCGATGACCATATCGATCGGCTGGGGAACTATAAATTCTTCACCAGCCTTGATATGGCCACTGGATTCCACCAAATCCCTATAAATGAGCGGTCGATTCATTTCACTGGGTTCGTTACGCCGGAGGGCCATTATGAGTATGTCAAAATGCCTTACGGATTAACGAACTCGCCGATTGTGTACCAGCGTATTATTAACAATACGTTGCGGCGCTTCATAGAAGCAGGCCAGGTACTGGTATATGTCGATGATATTCTCATCCTGAGCTCTACGGTCTCCGAAGGTCTCTCTCAGCTAAAACAGGTCTTGCGGACGCTCACTGCAGCTGGGTTTTCTATAAATCTTCGAAAATGTTCGTTTCTTGCGACGGAAGTAGAGTACCTTGGGAGACTCGTGAGTCGGGGTCAGGTTAGACCGAGCCCACACAAGGTCGAAGCCCTCGTGAAATCTCCCGTCCCGGAGAACGTACGACAGGTGCGCCAGTTTTTGGGGCTTGCAGGATACTTCCGGCGTTATATCAAAAACTATGCCACATTAACTGCCTGTGTTGCTCGATTAACTAAAAAGGACGTAGATTTTAAATGGGGCGCAGAGCAAGAAAAGGTTCGGCAAACATTAATTGAACTCCTTACTAACAAACCAGTTCTCTCAGTTTTTGACCCGCAGCTGCCCACAGAGGTCCACACGGACGCCAGTAGTGTTGGGTACGGCGCAATTTTATTACAGACACACGATGATGGTAGCAAGCACGTGGTAGCATATTACAGCAAAGCGACGCAAGGCGCCGAAAGTAAATACCACTCGTATGAGTTGGAGACATTGGCGGTCGTCAAAGCATTGCAGCACTTTCGCCACTACCTCGTGGGTTTACAGTTCAAAGTAGTAACAGACTGCAATGCTTTGAAGGCCACGGAGCGCAAGAAAGATTTGCTGCCGCGTGTTGCACGTTGGTGGATTTACCTCCAAGATTTTCATTTTACTATTGAGTATCGAAAGGGGGTAATGATGCCACACGCTGATTACCTTAGCCGCAACCCTTCAGTTGTTGTAGCTAACCAGGTTTCGAGACCACGTAATTGGGCTCAAATAGCTCAATCTGCGGATAACGAGACCCAGGTGTTGCTGCAACAGCTGAGGGATGGTGAACTAGATTCGACGCGTTATGTTGCTCAAAATGACCTGTTGTTTTACAAATACTCGCCCGTCGGCGAGGATCCCCGCTTGTTGTGCTATATTCCCAGGGGACATAGGCTTAGTCTATTAAGAATATTTCATGACGAACACGAGCACATTAACGCTGACAAGACCCTTGATCTTATTCTCAAATACTTTTGGTTCCCGGGGCTTCGTCAATTTGTAAACAAATACGTAGCTCACTGTTTGGTCTGCATCTCAAAAAAGAGGGTACCGCGATCACCTAATCAGAACATTGTGTCTTGGGAAAAACCCGATTCCCCTTTTCACACAATCCATGCGGATGTCTTGGGTCCTCTTCCTGTCTCTAATGGGTACAAATTCATATTGGTATTATTGGATGCTTCCACTAAATTTTGCCTCTTGTATGCAATCTACAGACAAGACGTTAGTGAATTAAAACGCGTCTTTATGCAAGCGGTTTCCTTATTTGGAGTCCCAAAGTTGATAGTTAGCGATAGGGGACGGATGTTTGAGTCCAGGGAATTTGTGACTTGGGTAAGGGATATGGGGAGTGACTTGCATTTTATCACCCCGGAAATGCACCACGCAAACGGTCAGGTGGAACGGTACATTCGTACCATTCTAAACATGTTGCGGATTGAAGTAAACTACAAAGCCTCCTCCTGGTCGGAAGCTCTATGGAAACTGCAGCTGGTTCTCAATATTACGAAACAGAAGACCGCCCAGGCCTCACCCCTCAACCTGATGATCGGAACAGACGCAACCACCCCACTAGTCCAAAACCTTGTTCGTGATATCGCTATCACGGGCACCAGCCCCAACCGGGAGTCCCTACGGGAGATCAGCAGGAGCCGGGCAAGCGAGCTGATGACAGCTAACAAGCAACGGCAAGATGACTATGCGAACCGACTTAGACGCCCACCTCGTCAGTTTGAACTAAATGACCTTGTGTTTGTTATTAAGTATTCGCAGTCTACTGGAAAACTAGATCCAGGAATGCGAGGCCCATACAGAGTCGTGAAAGTTCTGCCGAATGGACGGTATGAGCTTAAGTTACTCAGTGGCAGCTATGGAAAAACCACACAGGCAGCGGCACAGTATATGGTGCCTTGGCGAGGCGAGTGGTGCCCGGAATCGTGCGCCGCTTTCTTTGAGGGTATATATGAACTCTCGTCATCTGAACTTCAGGCTTGGAGCCTTGGCGTTCTATGGTGAAACTTCGGGCAAATCGCCCTGGCGTTTCTTGAACTACTGGCGTGTTGTCTTGGCGTTCATTGAACTACAGACGCATTGTCATGGCGTTCGCTGAACTACAGACTTATAGTCTTGGCGTTCATTATCTGAACTACAGACTTATAGTCTTGGCGTTCATTATCTGAACTACAGGCTTGGAGCCTTGGCGTTCTATGGTGAAACTTCGGGCAAATCGCCCTGGCGTTTCTTGAACTACTGGCGTGTTGTCTTGGCGTTCATTGAACTACAGACGCATTGTCATGGCGTTCGCTGAACTACAGACTTATAGTCTTGGCGTTCATTATCTGAACTACAGACTTATAGTCTTGGCGTTCATTATCTGAACTACAGGCTTGGAGCCTTGGCGTTCTATGGTGAAACTTCGGGCAAATCGCCCTGGCGTTTCTTGAACTACTGGCGTGTTGTCTTGGCGTTCGTTGAACTACAGACGCATTGCCATGGCGTTCGTGGAACTACAGACCGACAGGTCTTGGCGTTCGTTGAACTACAGACCTATGGTCTTGGCGTTCTCATACACACATTGTAGATGGTGATCAAGCAGTGCAGCCTATGCAGCTAGGAGCTCCAAAGTTACGAAGAAAAATGCCTTGGCTTGGTTTGTCATTTTAAGAGACGTCTCTGTTATAATTTTAAGTCTGATGTATGAAAAGCGCCTGTTCGATGAAGTTTGAATTGACTGAGAGATGATGAGGAAATAGGTTGAGTAGGTCAGTCTAGCTTAGACTAGGTTAGGTGCCACTAATTGAATGATGTTTTCAGATGAAAATGTAAACGAGCAGGATCAACTAGATGGCATACCAGCTCCCACGGTTAAACCTTCTACGCCTCCGTCGTACGCAGGCCTGGACTCCAAAGCTGCTCATGCTGCTCCTAGCGGCGTGGCACCGAGATCCAGTGGTCAAGCGGAAGTCGGACTGTCAATGCCCCTGCTGGACACAGATGCAGACGTTGGACTAGGTGCTGGATTCAGCAGCACTACACATGAAGCTTGTGTCGAGGACGACACTATGTTAGGAGAGGCCGTATAAGCAGTGCCCCCGTACTCCCCCCGCTACTCCGTATAAAAAGGAGCGACGAGCCGGTGCCGGCCCTTTTCTCGTCCCAGCCTTCGAAGTGTACACATCGGTAGCGTGAGTCGTGTAATCAAGTGATTTATTGTTTTTATGTTGTGGATAGATTTTGTTCCTCTAATTATTAAGTTGAATTTATCGTGTTAAGAAACGTTAGGTATTTAAAAAATTAAAGGTCAAAGTTTGTGAGCTGTGTTTTTTTTAATAACTTCTACTTCTGATTCCTAAAAATACAGAAATAAACATCTATCGTTCTAAACACCCGTTTAATTCTGGTTTGTTTCTAAACGCATCATGTCAAATCAATGTCACTTTTCTTGACACATCATTTGATGTCTTGACGTAGTTTACTTGACATTTGACATATAATATAGTGTATAATCTATGGAATGGACTTGACGTCTTGACGAAATCGGTTAATCGCCGGAAAATGATAAACAAACTTTAGCACTGCAGTCAATGATTCATTTCGTTAGCAACAACAAATAGTAGTAATTAAAAGCATGGCGGTGTACGCGGCTCACTTGACGAGGACGCTGCAGGGCACGCCGACTGTGTTCCAAGTGACGGCACAGGAAGCCCTCGGAGCCACTGTGAAACCCGCGCTACGGAAAGTTGTAGAGGTAAAGTTAATGAATATTTTATTACACAATTCTGGTAATCCGCCCCTAAGACGACCCACTGACGTAATTTTTAACTCGATATACCAGCCGGTTCTTGATATTCAAACTACGACTTGCAGTGGCCATGCCTTGTTCAGTTTTGCTAGTCTTTTAGGGTACCTTATTATTCTAAGTTTGCCTAATGGTAATATTACAATGCTGCCTGTTGGCATTTTATAAGTACTGCTAAATGTCTACCCAGCCAGTCAGCCTGCTACTACTTTATCACTACTATTTAACTATACCAAGGTAAGGTTGTGTCATTTAAGAATTATTTGCTTTAGTGCTCTTCAAACTAGTTACATATGTCTAACAAGCATTTCAGACAGAATTTGAAGGATTATAATATTGATAATGGCACTTATTTTATGATGTACTAGTTTCTTTGGTTTTGCATATTTATCTCATTTTTATTGTCCACTTTACGTTTATTAAGTATTTAGATTTGGATAACTTTTATGTCTTTTTTTTAGTTAAATCTTTTCTAGTTTTCTCTGATTTGTTAATAAACACGCAATTATGTATTTAATTTACTAAAAAATACAGTTAGTTTACCCTAAAACCTTCATCATCATCATCATTTCAGCCGAAAGACATCCACAGCTTGGCATAGGCCTCTCCCAACCATCAAAACTTAGAACAGTTCTGTGCTTCTCGCATCCAGTGGATTCCTACAGTCTTCACCAGGCCATCAGTCCACTTTGTAAGAGACCTTGCAACCTTCCTTCCTTTCCTAAAACCTTAATTTAATATAATGCAAAATAACGGGTTTGCTTTCTGTTTCAAATGATTTTACAGTAACCAAAACTATATTGAAATCAATATTATTTGAAAGAGTAATAATAATAATAGGTCCACTCTGACCAAACTTAGACCCCGATTACCACGCCTACCTATGCATCCTTATCAACTTGGCCATAAGCCAATAGGTTTGTCGATGCCGCAAGAATCTGTCGACATACTGGATAGCAGGGACCGAAAACCTTTATAAATTACGGTACAGGTATCGAAGAATTTCGGTTACCTCTATGATTAAGGTAACCGCTATCTGGGTAACCCAAGAAGAAGAAACATGTTACCTTTATTTAAGTTACCGTTTTAATACCAGTTACCTAAAAATGACCTTGATTACGAGAAAGACAGAATATCGCAATGCCGACAGTTTGTTGGCATTAGAAAAAATACATTACCAGGGAGATTGTCATGCGTCCTGCCTATAGATGCTGGCGGGAAAAATTCCGAATCATTCCCGTCGAATATTTCGGAAGTATTCCGAAATATTCCGAAACTTTGGGAATATTTCAACATTTATTCCCATTGAATTATTCGGGCGAAATATTCGGCGGAAACATTCGATTGCGGGGTACGAATGTTTCTCGCGGGGGGGAAAACTTCTCCGGGGAGCATCTCCACTCTTACCGCACCCCACACCGCCATCACCTGCACGCACGACTCGTGGCAGTCGCCAGTCGGGCGTGCGCGGCCGGCGCGGCGGCAGCGGCCGGCGCACAGAGGGGCAGCGGCGGCGGCGATCGACGATCGATGCAAAAATGATTTTTCAGCAAAAAAAATAAAAATCTTAATTAAATTCATTTTGAATAATTCTGATTTAAAGAAACTTTCCCAGAAGTATTCCGGAATTATTCAGAAATTTTCGGAAGTTTTGCAACTATAGTCCTGCCAGTATTGTTTACGTTTATTTAGTTCGCCTTTTTGCGGAGAAAATAAAAAGGAAATGAACAAGGTAAGTAATACGAGTATTACATTGTAAATTGGTAAAATACCATTTGTTTATCTTTTTCCCTCATCATAGAAAACAACTCGGTAGTTTGTTTATTTAACTTGCGGAGAAACGTACACGCCCTATTTTCTAATAGAATGCAGCACTTATTCGTTTGGGGTGGCTTGGGATCTACCTCCTATTGGTCCACCCCGGGCAACGGCACCACAGGCTTGCCTGTGGTGCCGTTGCCCGGCACCGCGTTCAGCCTGAACGATCCCACTTAGCGGTGGTAGGCTCCGCTAGGGGCCGCCTGGCTTGCGACCACCATCCCACCGGAGTCTGGCGCCAAGCAGCTTGCTGTGTTCCGTCGGTGTGTGGGAGTGCCAGTGCCTTTGGGGGAGAAGGAGATTGTCAGTTGCGCTGTTTGGAACCGGTCATGGTCTCTGAGTCGGCTAGCCGGGTAACTCATTTTGGAGGGTAGCGGGATCCGAAGCACGGTGCCAGCCGTTGGCCGACCGCAGCCAGTAGGGCGCCCAAGTAGCACGCTAGCCACGTGCCAAAGGCTGCCCCGCCAACTCGCGAAAAATCCCGGTATGCTCCACCGTGCCAGCCGTCGACTGGATGGGAGGACCTGGTGGCCATATCCGAAGGGGATTCGGGCGTCCCCGCATTCTCCAAATGAGTTCCCCATAGGTTTGGTTGCCTCTAGTGTTCCACTTGGGTCACTAAGCTATGCCTCGACAATCGACTTTTTCCCCAACAACTCCACTCAAATGACCAAAGTAAAGAAAAATAAGGGTAAACAACGGTTGCACTTCCTCCCACTAAAAATGCACCTCGCTAATATCAGGGGGTTGCACTCCAATCTCGATCCGGTCCATCACCACCTTGAGACCGAGAAGCCGCACCTGTTTTTCCTAACGGAGATAGCAACCTCATCAGACGTGGCGTACCTCAACTACCCGGGTTACTCTCTTGAACACAAGTTCAAGAAGCAAGCTGGGGTCTGTGTGTACGTTCGCGATGACATTTGTTGTCGTCGTCTCCGTTGCTTTGAGAAATCGGGTTTCTCTGCCATATGGAAAGAAAGAAAGAAAGAAAAATATTTTATTTGGCTACTTGTGGATACTGGCGTGGAGAAATCTCTCTACATCGGCATCTACCGAACGCACAGCGGTGACCAGGAGACAACAGCGCTCTTTAATTTCCTCGTGGAGTCGACTGACGTAGCCCAGCAACGGTACCCAACGGCGAAGCTCATTATTCTGGGGGACTTCAACGCCCATCATAAAGAATGGTTGTTCCCATACCAGAAAACTGACCATGCTGGGTTGGAGGCGCGCACGTTTGTTTTAGCGCTAGATCTAATCCAGATGGTGAATATGGCAACGCGGGTACCGGATGTTGACGGCCATACACCCAATTGCTTGGACCTTCTGCTGGCATCTGATCCGGACAGTCATTCAGTATCGGTCTCAGCCCCGCTGGGAACGTTTGACCACTGTCTGGTGAAATCCATATCGACCTGCTCTCCTCCAGATGAGAGCCCTAGAGGCACGAGGCAAGTATGGCGATACGGGTCAGCAGACTGGGATGAGATGCGGCACTTTTTTGCGTCTTATCCATGGCAGCAAGTGTGCTTTTCCTCGGGTGACCCCTCGTGCTGTGCTGACTCGCTTGCGGACGTGATTCGGCAGGGGATGGAATATTTTATTCCATTCTCCGACATCCCGCTCGGTCACAAATCCCGGCCTTGGTATAATGCAGAATGCGCCCACGCTGAGGCCTGAAAAGAGACTGCCTACCAAGCCTGGGTCAAGGCCCGCGACCGCAAAGTTGAGCGCGTAGGGTTCGCGCGAAGAAAAGAGCCTTTAATTCTGCCGCCAAGTTCTGCAAGCGGGTTTTACGTAGGGCACGTTTTGACCATGTCGGACGTATCGGGGCCAGGCTGGCTTCGCACCCTCCGGGTAGTAAACAGTTCTGGTCCCTGTCTAAAGCGGTTGAAACAAATTTCTGTCGTCCCACTTTACCTCCTATGATGAAACCTGATGGGTCGCTGGCTCACTCTGCAACTGAGAAAGTAAATTTATTTGCATCTCTCTTTGCAAGCAATTCACGTCTGGACGCTGGCTCAAAGCAACTACCTACTGTACCTCATTGTGACTCCTCGATGCCGGAGATCGCAGTACACATTAAAGAAGTCCGAAGAGTATTGTGCAGTCTAGACGTGAACAAGGCCAGCGGGCCTGACGGCATTCCAGCGAGAGTGTTGAGGCAGTGTGCGCCTGAACTGTCTCCTGTATTGACACGTTTGTTCCGCCTCTCTCTTGAAAATAGAACGGTGCCGAAATCCTGGAAGCTTGCAAATGTATGTACAACCAGTGCCCAAAAAAGGCGACCATGCAGACCCTGCCCATTACCGTCCGATCGCCATTACCTCCATTCTGTGCAAGGTTATGGAAAGGGTCCTAAACAATAAGTTGCTGATCTACCTTGAAGACAATGATCTCCTCAGTGACCGTCAATATGGCTTTCGCCGGGGACGGTCAACTGGCGATCTTCTTGTGTATGTCACGCACTGCTGTGGCGAAGTCATAGAGAAACACGGCGAAGCACTGGCTGTATCGCTTGACATCTCGAAGGCCTTTGACAGGGCCTGGCACGCTGCTCTGCTCAGCAAGCTTCCTGTTTATGGCATCCCAGCTGATTTTTGTAGCTAGATATCAAATTTCCTTAGTGAACGGTCGATCAGAGTAGTTGTTGACGGCTGCTCTTCTGACCTTATGGCTATTGATGCCGGAGATCCTCAGGGGTCTGTTCTCTCTGCAACTCTTTTCCTACTGCACATCAATGACCTGCTTCGGCCTAGTATTGTTGGGTACGCAGATGACAGTACAGTTTCAGAGAGATACTTGTCCAGCGCAAAAACCAGCGGGGCCGAAGTTCGCTCCTTGAGAGAGGCCATGGTAGAGCGGACAGATTTGACCTTAAGCTTTGTCTCCCAGTGGGGTGATGATAATCTGGTCTCTTTTAACGCCACCAAAACACAGGCGTGTCTTTTTACCGCTAAAAAGAATCGTTTCGCCCAAACTCCTACTTCTCGGGGTACATTGTTCCTGTAACTGATCGACTTGAGCTCCTAGGCATTTAGTTGACATCTGGTCTCAACTTCGGCGCCACCATCGAATACAAGGCGCAAACTGCGGCCAAGAAACTGGGCATCCTAAATAGGGTGAAGCGATACTTTACGCCTGGACAGCGTTTGACCCTTTACAAAGCGCAAGTCCGATCCTGCATGGAGTATTGCAGTCACCTTTGGGATGGATCAGCCAAGTACCAACTAGCCCCGCTTGACTCGGTGGAACGCAAAGCTAAGAGGCTCATTGGTAACGTAAAACTGGTGGATTTGAAGCATGTCGGTAGACAGCTAACCGAACGCGCGCGTGCATACTGTTTCTGTCACTCTTTGAAGGAACACGAACTACGTTTCTCAAAGTTTTTAGTTAGTTATTCATGATGTTTATGTGTAAGGGTTGTGAAGATGAAGCTAGAGACGGCGTGACATGCTCCCAATGTAGGGGGCAGTTTGACTTCGTCTGCGCAGGTATTACTGAAGTTGGATGGAGAAAGCTCGGGGACCGTAAAGCGACATGGAAATGTGCTAGCTGCAAATCAACAGCGGCATCCAGTCCCCACATCGGTTCTCTCAAGGCTTCAACTACTGACTCGGAGATTATCTTAGTTGAGCTCAAGCGGCTTTCAACCCAAATGGAGGCATTGCCAGCGCTGGTTGAAAGTGTAAAAGCAATCCAAACAGAGCTCATGGAAATAAAAGCAATCAGAGCTGAATTGTCTGAAGTTAAGTCATCCATGGATACTGTCAATGATGAAATGTTGGCCTTGACATGCAAGGTATCGACACTACAGGAAGAAATTGAGGTCATGAAGAAGACTAAGGAAGATGTTCTTCTTCTGCAGAGCCGTGTGGAGAAGCTTGAAAATCAACAGAGTGAGAGTGAGCAGAGATCCCGTTTAAATAACATCGAGATCAAGGGAGTACCGATGTCCAGCGATGAAAACCTATTCTTATTAATAGCCAAGATTGGGGATGTCATTGGCTGTCGCATCCCAAAAGAACAGATTAATTATGTGGCAAGGGTGCCGACGCGCAACGACAAGCAGAATAAAAACATAATTTGTTCGGTGCACAACAGCTACTTGAAAAACGATTTTGTAGCTGCTGCGAAAAAGCATAAGACACTGAATGCTGGTGACCTGGGACTGCGTGGCGAAAATAGGGTAACCGTTAACGACCACCTAACATTCGAAAACAAAATCCTTCTGAATAAGACCAAAGCCAGAGCCAAAGAACGTGGTTTCGAGCATGTTTGGGTCAGGGGATGCAAAATTATGCTACGCAAAAACACCGCGTCTCCCAAACTCCACATCAAATCTGAGCATGATTTAAAGAAGTTTTTATATTAACGCTATCTATTCAACATTCAGGCAAGTTGTTTATCTATTACATCGGCTCATTAGGATTAAGAAAGATATGCACTGGTTTTTTCTACGCATTCCATTCTCGCCGGCCCATTGTTTGCTTATCGCTCGGTGACAACCGTTCCGCATTATTTTTGCATTGCAATTTTAATTGCTATCATCTTACATCTAAGGATCCATTTAGCTTGTTAGTATATAAATACCGCTTTTTTAGTGACCATATTTCTCATAACGGCACCTGTTGTTGCAGTATGTTATTTGTACTTAATGTATATGGCATTAAAGTCCTATCTTCCTTACTCGCAAAAAATAACTTTGTTTTCAGAAATAATAACAGCTTCCGCGAATTGAATGTACCCTACACTTATGCTATTCATGCTGTGTTTACGTTTTTGATCATTTTTGATGGCGTCCCTTAGCATTTATTATCAGAATGTGAGGGGACTACGAACTAAAACAGGAGTTTTCTTTAGAAATGTATGTATCAATAGCTTTGATGTTATTTGTTTAACGGAGTCATGGTTGATTGACGGGATTTCTGATTCCGAAGTGTTTGACAACCGATATCTAGTGTGGAGGCGGGACCGGGACTATGCTAATACTAATCAAGTTATGGGAGGAGGTGTCTTAATCGCGGTTAAACGTGAACTGGTGGCGGATGCTCGCAGTGAATGGTGCTCGAGTGCTGAGGACTTGTGGGTTACACTGACACTAGCGCGAAAGAAACCAAGAATCTCTTATAAAATGCACATTTGCGTAACTTACATCTGCAGCCAGAACCTAGGCAACTCTTTAGCAGTTCAGCTCGGTAAGTTCTCGGATAACTTATCGGATATTGTCCTTCAGCATTCTGCTGATAAGTTTGTTATTCTGGGTGATTTTAATCAACCGAACATAAAATGGCAGCCGACTGCCGACGGGTATACTTTACGCCCTAGTAATCTGCAGGGCGTCGTCCAAACCAACCTGATTGATAACTTCAATATCTGTAACCTTTCACAGTATAACTCTCATTCTAATGACAATGATAGGATTCTGGACCTAGTGCTATCTAATGACCAAGTTGCTGTCACGTGGTGTGGTGATCCACTTGTACCTGAGGACTCGCATCACAAAGCATTATGTGTTACTGCGGACTTCGTTCAATTGCATAGTCTTCCTGTTAGACCCTACGTGAAATTCTTGTATCACTTGGGTGACTACAATGCAATATGTGACGAGCTGGATCTAGTGGATTGGCAGAGCAACTTAAACTGTCGGCCGTTAGAAGACGCCCTCACATACTTTTACACTGTTATTGATAGGCTACGTAATACCTTTATACCAACAAAAACAGCAGTTTCCCAATCGAAGTATCCACCCTGGTACAGAAGCCCGTTGATTAAAATAATTAAAGAAAAGGCATATCATACTAAATTTAAAAAATACGGGAATTTATCAGATTTTGAAAGTTTTGCTTTATTGAGAGAGCGGGTTAAAGACCTAGAAAAGATTATGTTTGACGACTATTTAACAAGAATAGAATCAGAGATAATTAAAAATCCTCGGGCCTTTTGGAGTTATGTTAAGACGAGGAAACAATCAAACTCATATCCCTCGGTTCTACACTTTGGGCAGCTGTCTTCTAGCGACGGTGACGTAATCTGCAACATGTTTGGTGACTATTTTCACTCCAATTTTCTCTTAGGCACTGGTGCTGGCAATGGCCCTATTTCATATGACGTGGACCATGGCAGTGCGACACAGTGCACAACATTCCGCCGGTTTTCATCGTGAACTGTGCTAAAAGTCTTGCTGTCCCGCTCTCGATACTATTCAAAAGATCACTTGCTGTGGGTGTGGTACCCATGATCTGGAAGTAATAACACCGATACACAAAAAGGGCCCAAAGACTTCCGTCGAGAATTATAGACCGATCTCCAAACTGTGTGTGTTTGCAAAAATTCTGGAAAAAATTGTATATAAGCAAGTTTACTCGGCTATCAAACAAAGTCTCAGCGATCATCAGCACGGTTTCTTAAGAGGTCGGTCTACCACGTCCAACTTAGTTATTTGTAGTGATTTTCTATCGGAGTCCATGTCCCTTCGGTCCCAGGTCGACGTTATATATACCGATTACAGCAAATGTTTCGATCAAATTGACCATGTAATCTTAATGCGTAAACTTTTATCCATGGGCATAAGGGGTAACCTATTCAGGTGGTTTGCGTCGTATGTTGAGGGCAGATGTCAGACTGTGGTGCTGAACGGTTACTCATCTAGAGCTATGCGTATTCCCTCGGGAGTTCCTCAGGGGTCGTTACTGGGGCCTCTCTTATTTAATATTTTTATTAATGACGTGATTTCCTGTTTTCGTCATTCT
Organism: Dicycla oo; assembly: GCA_948252095.1. Lineage (NCBI taxonomy): Eukaryota > Metazoa > Arthropoda > Insecta > Lepidoptera > Noctuidae > Dicycla > Dicycla oo. Next base: position 996,463 of record OX411729.1, read on the forward strand.
AAAATACTGCTTTATGCTGATGATATGAAGATCATGAAACAGGTTGCCACCCATGCAGATGCTCTCTTACTGCAGGAGGATCTTGACACCTTTCAAACCTACTGCAATAGTAACAAGTTGAACCTAAACGTCTCCAAATGCCATGTGTGCTCTTTCACTCGCAAACCTCACCCTATCCATTTTCCTTACAAACTCTTAGATACCCCAGTAACCAGGGTCGATGCTATCAAAGACCTCGGGGTTACTTTCGACTCAAAGCTTATTTTTGATACTCACATTAACAATATTGTCAACAAAGCGTCGAAAGCACTAGGTTTTATTTGCAGAGTCTCGTCTGATTTTAAAAGTATTAAGACTATTAAGATCTTATATTGCTCCTTTGTTCGTAGTCACCTCGAGTATGCCTCTCAAGTCTGGAACCCCAACTATAATATTTATATCGATCGTTTAGAGAGCATACAAAGAAAATTCCTTAGGTACATTCAATTCCGTTCTAAAACATACCTATCTAATTACAACTTGCGGTGTAAAAAATTCCATGTTCTTCCACTTTATGAAAGAAGAAAAATTTCTGATTTAGCATTTTTATTTAAAATTGCAAACGGATCTAATGACGTCCCCGAGCTGCTGAGCAAAATTGGGCTGCGAGTATGTTCTTCGTTTTTGCGTAAACCTCGTCTGTTGCACGTACCAGTAACAAGAACAACTTACAGACAAAATTCCTACATGATAAGGGCGAGCCGTATGTATAATGAAACCTGTCGGAAAGTTGACATAGATCTTTTCAATACTAGTGTGCCTAAATTAAAGAAGGCTCTTTGCAATCACTTCTTCGACAAAATAACGTAGTCCTTGCATTATATACAAATATACAGAACGCGAAAATTACACTGTCTGCTACCTAGTATAATGTTAATTGTTATTCTATGTGTGAAAACTTGTAATTGGCCATCATCTTGTTTTAAACTTAGCAACTATTGTGTCTGATTAGCTGTAAGTTTTCCAAAAATAATAAAATAAAATAAAAATAAAATGCCTAGCTTCATGGCTTGGCTCATCGCCGCAAGGTTGCCTGCTTGTCGGTCTTCTACAGATTGTACTTCGGAGAGTGTGCCCGAGAACTCCACGACCTCATTCCACCGCCCCCCTTCTACCATCGGACATCTAGATGTCGTGCCGTGGTGGTGATGTGCGTCTAGACGCACTGCCAGTTACCATCCCTACCTGGTTGCTATTCCACCAATTCGCACTAAGCGCTTCCAAATGTCTTTTATAATGCGCACGGCAAAAGAGTGGAACTCACTACCTGCGTCGTGTGTTTCCGAGCGCATACAACCCTAATGTCTTCAAAGTGAGAGTGAACAGGCTTCTTCTGGGTAAGCTCACTCCATCGTCGACTTTGTCTCTGTCACCTGTGACCTAGACTAGAGTCAAGAGCAAACCCATCACAAATAAAAAAAAAATAAAAAAGAAAGAAAGCGCATAACTTTTTGCTTGCAATTTGTTTGAGCGCGCTAGCACAGTACCTACACTTATTTATATCAAAACACTATCGTGAAGTGTTCGACCATTTCATGAAACGGTTGTATCATGATGTGGATGTGGTCAGCAGTCAGCGTAGGCACCCATTGCGTAACACACGCTCAGTCCCAATCGCTTTCATTTTGACAGTTCAACAACATTCATTACGTTATTCACGTTGTTGAGCAGACAATTTTTTCGAGCTTATGAAGCAATGCTAATTCAGATTGTGATTGATCGTGTGTTACGCCATTAGGGTGCTGGCCAGATTATTGAATACTCGATGTTTGACGATATGAACAGTTAAACGCGGCGACTTTGACTAATACCGACGGCACGTGTAAGATATAGGTAATTTTTATTTCGGTAACCGGTATAATACCGGTTGTATTCAAGGTTTAAGAATTAAGGTAACCTTTGAAAATACCTGTAAAAAAAATAAAGGTTGTAACCGAAAAATACCGGTATTGTTCGTACCGGTTTCGGTCCCTGCTGGATAGATTATAAGAAGGCCTATGACTCAGTGCCACATACATAGCTCATGAGGGTTCTGAAGTTGTACAAGATAGATGCAACTCTACGCACCTTCCTTGAGTCATGTATGGGGCAATGGAGTATAGTGCTTCGCTATCCTGGGTGTAGACAGATCCAGGGGAATGATGAGCCTGTATGGATTAAATGGGAAATATTTCAGAGCGACAGTTTGAGTCCACTATGGTTCTGCTTAGCCCTGAATCCTCTAAGTACACTACTAGAGGATTCAGGTCTAGGCTATCGGTTGAGTAGACACGATCAGGTCATATCTCACCTCCTCTACATGGATGACTTGAAACTCTATGCCCCCAACAAATTGCGACTGATGGAGCTACTGAAGGTAACTGAAACTTTCAGCAGCACCATCAGGATGGAATTTGCTGTGGACAATTGTGGAGTCATGCGTGTAAAGCGAGATGAGATCATGGAATCCGAGGGAATCCAACTCTCGGATTCCATACACCTTAGATCCCTCTCCTCATCTCCTCGAAAGCTTGGAAAGTATTTGGGTATGTCGAAAGCGTTAGGCATCAACGTTGCTGACATGAAGCTATCGTTGAAGGAGCGCTTCTTTGGTCACTCGAAGAAGGTATTAACTAGTCTTCTTTCAGGCGGAAACAAGGTGCGCGCCTTCAACGGTTGGGTCATGCCGGTCTTGATGTACTCTTTCGGTATACTCAAATGGACTCAGACTGAACTTAACGCCCTGGATAGGAGGGTTGACTGCAAACCAGATGCATCAACCACGATCATCGGTGATGAGACTGTACATCCCGCGGAAGTGCGGGGTCGAGGCTTCTTAAATGCGAAAACTCTCCACAACCGCGAGGTGTGCAGCCTCAGGGAATATTTTTAAAAAGCCGAATTAGGTATGCATCGTGATGTGGTCACAGTGGATAAAGAGCTCACCCCGCTCTCCATGGCTAAAGAGAACTGGCGCAAACCTGTAGTACTTACTACCGTTGACCGCAAGAAGGTATGCCAAAGCAAGGAGCTTCACGGGTGCTTCTATCGGGTTCTTCATGAGCCCAGTGTAGAGTTCTTAGCGCCCGTATCCTGGCTACGTTTCGGTGACTTTTTCGGGGAAACTATAGGTTTTGTTTGTGCAATTATGGACGAAGTTATCTTGACGAAGAACTACCGGAGACATAATTATGAAGGACGGGACGGTTGATGTGTGTCAGGCAAGCCACCGTCCGGGTGAGTCCATCAGACATTATCTCTGGTTGTTCTCGTCTGGCTAACGGCGAGTACTTGCACAGGCATAACCAAGTGACTAGGATTATTCACCAGCAACTGGCTTTGAAATATAAACTTGTGGATTCTGAGGTACCGTATTACAAGTATGTGCCCGACCCAGTTCTCGAAAATGACCATGTCACGTTGTACTGGGATCGATCTATCATTACTGACAGGACTATTGTCGGCAATAAGCCGACAATAGTCCTGTCAGTAAACATAGATCGATTAGTGCGCCGCGCAATGATTGTCGATGTTACCATCCCTCATGACGAGAACCTCGTGAAAACTGAGAACGAGAAACAAATGAAGTATCTCGACTTCGCACACGACGTTGTTGACATGTGGAATGTGAGCTCGGCTGTCATTGTGCCGATTATAGTAACGGCCAATGGCCTGATGGCCGAAAGCCTCTACCAAATCTCTCGAGGCTCGTTAGGCGGTGGCGGTCTCAAGAGCCAGATTCAGAAGGCAGTACTTCTCGATACGGCTCGCATTGTGAGGAGGTTCCTGTCTCTGCAGCCCTAACCACCGGTAGCTAGAACGTTGCTTCCGGTAGCGTGGAAAACCTCCCGCACCCTCCCTCCCCCACCCTCGTCACCCCTGCACCGCACGCCCGCGGCGTGACGCCGTCTCGACTCTAGCTCGTAGGGAAGGGTGACGCGCCTAAGTCTGTGCCGGTAGAGTTTACATTGCCAGAATAGGTCTAGGGTGAGGAGCCTGACCAAGAGAGATGCATAAACCCGCAGTGCAGCATGTGGCAAGCTGTTGAGCAGTAGTGACCCCACGGACCCTATCTCCCGGGAGAAGTCCTGTTCTTCACCTCTTTCTTGCCTTTATTGGCCGGCTTGAGTGGAGATTCGCAAGAGCAAACATGCTGGGAGGAAGGAAGTATTCCAGTAACGTGCTGGTAAAGATCTTGAGCGTACTTCCGGGATTGTCCTGATAGCCGTGGAGTACCTCTCCACTCCTCAAGCATCATCTTGTCGATTCGTCACTATGTGCTAGCAACCGTTTCCGGTGGCCCATCATTGAGTGTGCAAGTCACCCTCTGCCATTTTATCCATGTATAATTATAAAACATTGGTCAGGCAGGGGACATAGTTCTTCCATAGTTCATGTTACCCAATCCACTTTAGGCACCCAAACCCATAGCACAATATGTTTTGTTTCCACGTTCTGCAATAGTCCTGCACCAACCGGGGGTGCTTGCATAGTGCATACAGGGATAATCGTCGGTTGTTGCCTCCTAATCATTTAAAATTGTTTAAAGGGCCTCTGTGAGTTGGCTTCGGCCCCTCGTACGCGTTCCGTATTTCCATATTTGTTAGTAACAATGTAAACTTATAAACTAGTATTAGTAGCATTTAGTCTAAGCTGCGTGCAGTCGCATCCATCGCCCCAAGGTCGGAGAGTCCTATCTATCAGCCAACGCTCTAAGAATGGGGTTGGGGCGGTCGCGAACACGGTGTATCAGAGATGCGCATCTCTTGCGCATGATGGTCGAAAAACTATCAACGTTGCGTCGTCTAACATGCCGGACGCGCTACAAAAACGCTGCAGCCCCATCAACACCCGGAACGTGTTGTTATAATAATAATAATAATAATAATATTCTTTATTTATCAGACAACAATGATCCAGCGTGTTAGTAAACAATATTATAACTTATTACTAGTGTTAGTAGCTCAAATAAAATACCAAAGACAGAATAAATAAATAAATAGTATTGTGAAAAGGACATCACCAATTAACGGTTAGTGATTGTCCTTCTCACAAAACTTATAATAATTGGAGAGTCAATACTCTCCGCCACATTTTTAAGAATGCTGTTGCCACTCGCCCGCAACCTTGACAACAGCGACGCGGTTTTCTTACGAATGACGGCTTGGAAGCCGTCAGTTCTGCTTTCCGCAAACATAGAAGAAGCGCTGCACCATCGTGGCAGTCCCAACAGCATCCTAAAAATATTATTATATTGTACGCGTAGGTCATCCAGCACTCTTTTGGTATAGTTGACCCAAAGGTTACCCGTGTAAAAGCACTGGCAATATGCCTTAAAAAGTGTTACTTTCACTAGATTGCTACACCGAGCGAACCTTCGGGCCAACATGTTACCTCGGACCGCCAATGCCCTACGCTCCCTTTCAATATCAACATTGTCCTTAAGGTCGTCAGTGAGGAAATGCCCTAGATATTTAAATTTAGTCACTCTTTTGACGTTCAAGCCGTTAAGGGTAATGTTAGGTAAAGTATCTGGGCATCTACCGCCGGCCCTAAAGACAATGTATTCGCACTTCTTAACATTATAAACAAGCCCGTGTGAGGCAGCATACGCCTGACAGACCCTCAGCATTTCATTCACAGCACCTGCCGTCGGCGCCAACAACGCCATGTCATCAGCGTAGCTGATACTATTTATTTTCACACCATGGACGCTACAACCGACCCGCATATTGCTAAGGTCCACAATTAGGCCATCTATATACGTGCTAAATAGCCTAGGGGATGTCAAACCACCCTGTCTCACACCACATTCTAACCTATATGTCTCAGAAAGTGCATTGGACCACTTTACAACGTTTTCTTGGTTTCCATACCAATATTGTAGGATCCTGAGGACTCCTGCCGGTACACCCCTATCCCCAAGCTCTCTCCAGAGTACATCATAATTTACCAGATCGAATGCTCTGGAGAGATCCAGAAAACAGGCGTATACCGACGTTTTACGATCAGTGTAATACTGGACCGTATGCTTGAGACTTACTATGGCGCTTTCCGTTGACAATCCTGCTTGAAACCCGAACTGTGAGTCATGCACGGACAGACACTCCCTCAAGCTAGAATCAATCATACCGTCCAGCACCTTTGCCATTGTGGTTGCGAGAGATATAGGTCGATAGTTTGACTTATCCGATATGTCGCCCGTCCTATTCTTAATTATAGGAACCACCAGTGTTTTCATTAGTTCTGCCGGCAAGTAAGAGTGACTTAGGCACATAGTATAAAACAACGACAAAACCCTTGGTAGATGCACCCCAGCAAACTTGAAATGCTCAATACTGAGCCCATCATGTCCGGGAGATTTGCCTCTGCTCATATTTTTAATTACAGCCGCAACTTGTCTGGCTGAAAAGAACATTAATGACTGCACCCCCTGAATTTCAGGCCCAGCATTGATCATACCAACTGAGGGACCCAGAGGAGACCGCACTATAAAATGCTCCCTGAATATATTTGCAATCTCCCTCGGCTCACCCCTTCCGCTGACATTCACAGAGATGCCAGGCTTAATATCAAGCTTACTCGTGGACTTCCAAAACTTAGCAAAATTATTTGTCGCTCTCGCTTTTGCTATCATATCCATCCTTATTTGCTCCTGGTTTTTTTGGCACCATTTTAGCCGAGCCTTGAAGATATTACGGGCCACTCGCATTTGTTCAAAAATATCCCCAGAGGATGGCCGATTGTGTAAAACCCACAGTTCAAATTTAAGCCTGGCCTCCCGGTGTGCATCTTTTACATGATAATTCCACCCGCACAATGTCTTGTGGTTCCTACTTCTAACTATAGTCCCTACCTTTTCATATGTTTGCTCGGCGGCATCACATAATGCACATGATATTTTACTATATAATTCATCTAAAATAGCTTTGTGCTCGCCTGAATTACAAAAACTATGGCTACACTCTTGAAACTCTGGAGGGAAATCAATCTCACGCAACTTACTATTACATAGCTCACGGTATCTGTCAATTTGTGAGTCATTTCGTTCCCCCCAAATAACTTTGTTGCAAGGAGTAGGAATTGTTACTCGCTTAGGTCTTACTATATTTAAGTCACACTCAATGCAAAGTGGTAGATGATCTGACGTATATACGTCCTCTTTTATAGCAACATTGCTCACTGAAACCCAGGCTGACAAAGAGACTATACAATGATCAAGCCACCTCCTACATCCATGTGCCTCACTTGTGAAAGTATAGCTACCAGAACTTATGCCTAGTTTTTCAATATCAGCACAAACAAACGACTGATCCGCGCAGAAACTAGTAAGTTCCCTAAAAAATAATTCGCTTGGATGCGCATTAAAATCACCCAGTATAAACAAACTCTCGACCCCACCGCTCGCAACCACCGCACTGATGTTATATTGGGTGCGCAGGCCACTATATGCCCTCTGTGTAAAGTTCACCCACAGGCTGCTCGTGTAAAAGGATTGGCAGTAGGCTCTGAAAAGAGTCACCTTAACCTGAGCCGTACAACGTGCAAACCAGAATAGCTATTGCCTGATACGTCAACCCAGCAGGAAGTACTTATCCTACTTCCTACTAATATTATAAATGCGAAAGTACCGCACAGATAGTTTATAACCTGGATTAACACATAGGATCATTTTTATCCCGATATTCCTACGGCTTCGAGACTTATGCGGGTGAAACCGCGGGGCGCTGTTAGTCACTTATACAGGGTTATTGGTAAAACACCAACAACCTCTTAAGGGGTCATTGTACCTATCATTATGAACAACTTTTACTATGGGACAGTTCAGTACATTTATGTTCGCATAATTCGGCAAAATGTACATACTGAACAGCTGATTTCTTTTTTCGCGATTTCAGGTTTGGTCCCATAGTAAAAGTTGTTCGTAATGATGAGTACAATGACCCTGTAAGTGGTTGTGCGTTATTTAAGTTACACCTTGTATATGATGGCATCTGAAATGCTCATAAATACAATTGAGTCATAGTTGACAATACTGTTTCCAGTACCTCGCAGCGACATACCCCAACAAGTGTGGCTGGTGCTTGCACTGGTACGATGAGCTGTACCTGGTGTTCGATTGCTGTCTGCAGCACTACTACCTCAAACACTATGGTGAGTTCTCTTTCTTTATCACTTTATTTATCAAACAAGAACATAATGATCATTGTCTCAACCGTCTAATGAACACATTACTCTCAAAGCCCACACCTGCGATCCTTGTACTTCAAGTGTCTCCTCTTCACCCTGTGGTTGCCCTATTTTAACCAGGTCTACCCAAGTAAAATACCTTGGAGTATACATTTATCCTTTTATTAGCTGGAAAAATCACCTAATGGTTCTTACCGATCAATTTCGAAAGACGATCCATATATTCAAAAAATTTCGCTATTCTTTGGAACTCAACACCCTTAGGATGGTATATTGTGCCTTATGTCAGTCTATACTGACGTATTGCATAACCGTGTGGGGGGGGGGGGTGCTGCAAAGACGATCTTACTGCCTCTAGAACGTGCACAGAGGGCTAGGCTGTGCTTAAAGTCATTTCTTTTAAACCCTTCAGGTATCCGACAGTTCAGCTCATGGATTACTCAAACTTTATCTGTGAGGCAATTATTTGTACTGGGAACAGTTTTGAGGAAGCATAGCACTCTAGAATACGACAAAGCTATAACAACAAAGCGCCTCTCGTACGTAGTATGTCAAGCCCAACGTTATCGTAGCTCCTTGGCTGCACGGCACCACAATGTGATTGGATGTCACTTATATAATAAAATAAATAAATATTGCAATATCTATCCACTCACCAGATACGAATGTAAAAAAAGGTATCAAACTGGCTTCAGAATAAACCATATGATGAAACTGTAAACCTCCTTAAATTATCAACACTATAATGGGAACCTATACCCTACATTACCGTACACCTCAATCTACTCACATAATTACACACACACACACACACCATCATTACACAATCACTTATCTTTTCAATGATATAATTTGTGTTTATTTTTATTTTCTTCTCTTTTCACAATACAAACAGATAATTATAATTATACGTATAGGTACAATATCAATCACGTGAACACGTTCCGCTCAGTAGCTATGTAAAATTGTAATAGATTAATAACTGCGAGGGCCCCGGTACCCTTAACACAAGTTAAATCTTAATTTGGGTACCAGAGTTCAACAAAACTAGCATTTAAATAGTCTTCTGTGTAATGCTTGTGTTTTTCTGTGTGTATTTGACTGCAATAAATAATAATAATAATTATTATTATTTTTTGTTGACCTAGATCGGTGATGTGGTATAATTATAGATCGAATATTCGGATGTATATTTACCTAAAGTTGAGGTGTTGGCTAATATGGAATGTACTTATGTATCGATAGTAAAAATCTCGCAATTCCGGAATTGATAAATTTTGTACTTTTTAACTTTAGAATCGAATGCTAGCTCATGTTGAAGAGCATACGTTAGGATAAGTAATGTTAAAAATGAATTTCAAGTAAACAAGCCTACAAATAGTTATATGATAATAGTTATGTGATATGATGTTATGAGGCCTTTAAATAAATAAATAGATAATGATCCCAGTGTCGCGGTATTTTTTAATATAAATAATACGTCATTTAAGAAGTCGTTTCCGTATCATGTATCCGATTAGTGGTCTCATTCCCAGATTTCCTAGAATCCCGGGACTTATATTAAGAAAAAAAAAGAAGTCGATTCCATAGTTTCTTGCCCAAGAATTAACTTTAGGTAAATAGGCATCCGATTATCGAATGTCTGGTTATAATGTAGCTCATTTACTTTATAATAAAAACGTGTTTATAAAAAAAATTCCAGCTGCATCATTCTCCGAGAGCTTCTACGAGCTGCTCCGCGTGCCCACATCCTCGACTAGTGAGTTCAACAGCGGACAACAGCTACCGGTGTACCTGGAGCGAGCCTCACTGGCCCTGCTGGTGTTAGTGCCCTACCTGAGAGACAGGCTCGAGAGGATCGTGGAACGTTGGAGGGAGGATGACGAGGATGGAAGGCTGGGGAAGGTAAGGTTATTGTAGATAGATACAGTTACCGGCCGTAAATGTTGCACGAGGATAGAAAAGCACATGAAACAAGTACCTAATATGACACATCGAGCATTAGAACAGTCGGTTCCACACAATTACCAGTGACAAAGATGACTCTGCAAAGCCCAACATATTTCTAAAAATCCCATTTGCAATATTTACGGCTGGTTACTGTAGATGATGGTAGATTAACAGCCGAACCAATAAGGAGTCTCACCGACCCACGCCATCTATTGATGGGAGGGTCTGTCGCTTACTATGGATAGCTATTTATATGAAAAAGCCAAAGTATGCGTTCCAATAATGTGTTGACAGCTATTTGTTTGACAGGACAGTTTCTAAAGATAAAAGATTGGTCCATCGGCCGAATTGTAGGGATACACTTACACCCATCAAAAAGTTTGTGATCACTTGCAAAAGCTGATATATATTTAAAATTTAACTTTATCAAGAAGAAGTGTTTATGTCATATCTTTTTTAGGGTTCCGTACCCAAAGGGTAAAACGGGACCCTATTACTAAGACTCCGCTGTCCGTCTGTCACCAGGCTGTATCACATGAACCGTGATAGACAGTTGAAATTTTCACAAATGATGTATTTCTGTTGCCGCTATAACAACAAATACTAAAAATCAGAATAAAATAAATATTTGAGAAGGCTCCCATACAACAAACGTGATTTTTTTGGCGTTTTTATAGATTATGGTACGGAACCCTTCGTGCGCGAGTCCGACTCGCACTTGGCCGGTTTTTAAATATAAATACACTGTTTGAAATTAAAAAATAAAACTTTTTTATTTATTAATAACAAAAATTAAGTAATTCAATCCCAATGTAATTGTAACAGAAATGAAAAGAAGAAGATTGTTTAAACAAACTTATGCAATAATTTATTAATAGAAGGTTTTTATTTAATACAATATAACTCCTCCCCTGGCTCGAACACATCCGGAGATCCTCCTGGGCATGCTGAGGATCAAGTTATCCACCATTTCTTGCGGTAACCTGTCCCATTCTTGAAAAGCGGCTTACTTGATCTCTTGCACTGTCTGGGGAGGTGGCTGACGGTTCCAAACAGCTCGCTTAAGAGCATCCCACGCGCGCTTTATTGGGTTGTAAGTCAGGCGAGCTGGCAGGCCAGTCTAACCTTGTGATGTCGTATTCTCGGAGCGCAGCGTTGACTCGTTGAGCTCGATGTGCGGGCGCTTTATCTTGGTGCCCATGGTTTACTCGGAATGGTCTGACAATTCCATCAATAGCGCTTATTTTGTACCTATCTGCCGTCATGGAGCCTCAATACGGGATCAAAGGCGTTCTAGCCCAATCATAATTCCACCCCAAAAGGACACCGATTTCCCTCCTTGCTGGACGGTTCCAGTTGCAGTACTTTGCCTTTCAGAGTCTTCAGGTCTTCTCCAGACACGGACACGTCGTTTATCTGGATGAGTAGTTATTCGCGATCCGTCAACGAAGAGACAGTTTTGCCAAATGTTTTCCTCCTCATCTTCTTCATTTTGCCGGAGCCTAGCCCACTGCAAGCTCCGTCGCTGACGTTGCCGTGAATTCAGAGGTGCTCGCCAAGACCTCCGTGCTCGTAGTCCGGCCTGGTGTAAGCAATTCCGAATGGTCTGAGTACTAACTTGAAGTACAGAGGCGGCCCGCACTTCTGCTTTTATTGTAATGGCGTTGATTGTTGGGTCACGGGCTGCCAGCAATCTGATATAGCGCTGCCTTAGAGCGCTACCGGTAAACACTGGCATTGTGTTAGTAGGAGGTTGCAACATTCATTTGTTAGAGACTGAACTGGATTCTTCGGCAAACAAATATTTAAATACGTTAGCGGATTTAGGACTTCACTGCGGTATTCAAGACATAACACGCGAGGCGGTTGTCAGACAGAGGCGAGTGGCGTCATGCATCGATCACGTCTTCATGCGGAATGTAAGTGGCGGCCGTGGCGGGGCGAGCGACGTTCACGCATACACACTCACTAGCCAGGTAGCCGACCACTGTCTAACGGGAATCTCAGCTGTTATTGATAAGGAAATAGACTTAGGGTCAAGCCACATCTGTCAGCACGGAATCGCATTTTTACATGCTCGATCCATTTCTATCGCTCAGGATCGGCATTTGCTAGAGCGAGAAAGATAGAGTGCGCGCGGCGGAATGCGAACGCATCGACGTTTCCGTCGTTCGCACTCTATCTTTGTCGCTCTAGCAAATGACAATCCTGAGAGATAGAAAACGATAGAGGATGAAAAAATGCGATTCCGTGCTGACAGATGTGGCTTGACCCTTAACGTTTGTGAATAAAATGAGGTACGACAATAAAGCGGTAAGAGATAAACTTAATAACATAAACTGGTCATCGCTGTTACTGTTACAAGACCGCGATTTTTGGCGATATTTATAACAGTTCTAAAATAGAAAACTCGGTGTGCCCTAAACGTGAAACACAGTCGTGGGTTACGGATATGTTACGCGTACTTATAGAAGATAAAGATATCCTATTTAAACAGTGGAAAAGCGATTCCAAGAATAATAATAAACGTTTGCAGTACACGAGGTGCAGAAATAAAACTCAGAAGCTTATAAATATGGCCAAAAATAAAACACTTATTAAAAAATGAATCATTGCAAACTATTTGTAACAAATTCTGCCAAACCTTTACGAATGAAATTGATACGATTAAACATAAATGTCAACATAATTTTTTGGACAGAACCGGCTATGTTAAAGATTGTAATGTAAGCTTCCGATTTAAAAAAAAAGTGCTACCTAAAGATGTAAAAATTGTAATAGAGAAATTAGACTGCAACAAGTCGCCGGGGTCAGATGGTATTAGAATTAAAGATCTAAAACAAATAAAAGATCAAATTAGTCCAGTAATAACTTATTTTATTAATATTAGTGTTGAAAAATCTCAATATCCAGATGAACTTAAAAAGTCTATTGTCAGGCCAATATATAAACATGGATCTCATCGAGATTATGGCAATTATAGACCTATTGCAATTCTAAATACGGTAAACAAAATAGTCCAAAAAATCATAGTTAAACAAATCATTACTTTTTTGGAAAACAATAGTATTGTAAACGATGTCCAACACGGTTTTAGACTCAATAGAAGTACTGCAACTGCGCTAGAGAAATTCACAGACGAAGTCAATAATCGTCTTGATGAAAAAAAGATAGTTATGGTTATATTTATAGACTTCAAAAAAGCATTTGATACATTAGACCACGACGGCTTGTTGCAGGCTATGAGGCCCCATGAACGCATGGTTTAGCAAGTACCTAGAGAACAGATCACTGCCGTGTTTTTCAATTGTACGATTTCTGATCTCGATTGTAGGAAATGCTGAGTGAACTATAAAATAATATAGGTGCCTGTATTGCTTTGTAGTTTACTTCGCATAATTAAGTATTTAATTAAGTTTTAGCAGAATATTTTATTTTTGAAATGTAATACATTGTTAGACGAGACTACTGCCGACAAACTGCTGCAGTTTGGCAGACATTATGTTTGTTTTTTGTTTACACCGATTTTGGAATGAATAAAAAAAAGCTGCTTACAGCAGTTACAACGGCTGGGCGACCACTGCGGGGTCGGTCAGCTAAATTGTCATAAGTCATTTATTCATTTGTTTAACATAGGTACAATAATAATGGTATTTAAATGTAATAAATAGTGCGCTATGCTATACCAGACGGCGTACAAATGCTTGTTAGTAATTAACAAATCAGGCCAGCAGGCTCAATAATTAAATAAAATAAGCCTGAACAATAAAATAATAGGTTGGGGAAAAAGTTTCGCATTTTTTAAGAAAATTCAAAACACTTTTTAATATAGTTTATTTACATTTAACTAAAGTATGTAGGTACCATTTTGTTCAATAACTTTTTGCCATCTTGTAGGTAGGGACATGATCCCATTGCTATAGAAATTTTGGGACTTCTGGTCAAAATACCGCGACAAGTGGTTTTGGCAGTCCTCTCGTGATGTTAACCCGACACTGCCTAAAGAATTCTGAAGAGACTGAAACAGGTGGAAATCTGAAGGTGCAAGGTCAGGACTATACGGCGGATGCATTAACACCTCCCAGCCAAACTCTCTTAATTTTTGCTGAGTGGCTAAAGATGTGTGAGGTCTAGCGTTATCATAATGAAAAACCACACCCCTTCTGTTGATTAATTCCGGCCGCTTTCTCTCAACTTCTTGCTTTAATCTCATCAGTTGTTCGCAGTAGAGTTCAGAATCGATGGTCCTGCCTGGTGGTAACAACTCATAATGAATAATGCCCTTCCAATCCCACCATACACACAGCATCACCTTGTTGCGAGTTAACCCGGGTTTCGCCACAGTCTGTGAAGTCTGACCGGCCTTTGACCACGACCTTTTTCGCACTTTCTTGTCGTACGTGATCCACTTTTCATCACCAGTTATCAGCTTCTTCAAAAATGGTTCAGTTTCATTACGTCGTAATAAAGAATCACAAATGAGTACACGGTTCATTAGGTTTCTTTCAGTGAGCTCGTGAGGTACCCAAATGTCGAGCTTTTTTGTGTACCCAGTTTTTTTCAAATGCGCCAAATCTGTTTTGTGGTCAATTTCCAGTTCTTCAGCTACGTTGTAACTACTGATATGCCGATCTTGCTCCACTTTTTCAAAAATGGCATCCATTTTATCCGTAATAGGGCGACCAGAGCGACGTGCATCTTTGACATCAAAATTTCCGGATTGAAAACGCTTAAACCAAATTTGTGCTACTCTCACAGACACTACACTAGGTCCATAAACATCGCAAATTTTTTTCGCGGCTTGCGTTGCATTTTTACCTTTTTTGTAGTCAAATTTTAAAATGTATCGAATTTCTTCATTAGATTCACTCATCTTGACGGTACGAAAAACAAATGAAAATCACACATTTTCCTAATTTGAATTTGGAATTATGTTCTTTAAAATTTAAACTTTCAATGATACCAAAACCAGCCAGATACAAATAGTATAGCCAAAGAGATTTTATTACAAGTTCATACATACTATAATGCGAAAAGACTTTTTCCCCAACCTAATAAAATAAAAATAAAACAATTATAAATAATCACACATTTCATAATACAAATTAATTAATAAATAATAAATAGCCACAGAGATCAATGTCAATAAAAAGAGAAATAATAAAAATAAAATGTTAATACAGTAAATGTCCACACACAGGCTGAAAACAAATAATAAACTATGTCATGTATGTATCCATCCATGTATGTATGTATCCATGCCGTGGTACTCGTACTTCTGCAACGTGGTGACGACACAGGATGTGGATACCGTAACTCTGCGTGCTATTTATACGTAAATATCCTTCTTTCCACAAAGTTACAATTCTTGCTCATAAAACTTCTGATACTCTTGGCATTTTTTCAATCACAACTTTCCTCGAAAAAATGTTTTAAACCCGTTAAAATTGACTAAGTCAGATTTCTGAATGAGCGTAAGCTTGGATAGAATTTCTTTTTATATAGAAAAATAGTTTTATAATCTAATTCTATATTTTAAAGTAAAGAACCTAAAAAGCACCTGTATAATTTTATTATAATTTGGACCAATATCTTAATTTAATTTATTTGAGTGTTAAGTCTATTTTATTATCTGACAATTTTATTTTTAAACCTTTGACATTTATAGTATTCTGTATTTATTTTATTTTATGTTTTTATTTTGTTTTTTACTATAACAACTTTTTAATGTCATTTTAATAATTATTTGATAAAATTAATAATAATATAAATGATTGATGATGACATGATTGATTGATTGAAATATTTGCACACCTTATTAGGTAATGATACAGTGTACTTTATATTTATTTGTAACATCTGTTTACACCTACCTGTATTAAGCAAATAAATGATTTGATTTGATTTGATTTGAAAGAAGAAGAAATTATAATATAGTCTACCGTAACAAAAAAAGATTTCGATTTTTCTAACTGATCGCAAACTTTTTTTGATGTATGTAGTTAAGCATTGTTCACTTAAAAAAAGAACATTTTATAAATATCTTATAAAACATGTTCGATTCAAATGAAAACACGTTAACCGGAAGCTACGAATAAATACTTATTATTTATTCGTAGACCGGAAGTGATTTTGAAATGGTGACATAAGTTATCGAATCGGAAGGTGATTTTGGGGTCCAATCACTGAAGGCTGTCGCATTTTGTAACCTCTCTCACACACACGTGACCAAATTTTTAAGAATATTAAGAGGGTACAGAGCGCGTAGTGGCGCCCTCTTATTTTGTTTACTTATTTCTTTTCTTTTAGAATGAAATTACAGAAAATATGTACGTTAAGCTGTGCTCCACAAGACTATACGTTATTATTATTACAAACAGTAGTTTTATATTGTTAAGTTTTATTGTAATCCTTAAAAAGGAAAAAAGTTGCCACTATTTTCCGTTTTAAGGATTTTCCGTTTTTATAATTATTAAAAACAACATTTTTATTGTGGCATTTATTTAACTCATCTCAAAAACAGATCATAATACTTTTTGACCTGAGTTCATTAGATAACACAATAGAAATGTGTTTTTAATAATTACATTTTTAATGTAATGATAAAATTTTTCGAAAAAGCATATTTTCATTTCACAGTCTTAAAAATTTGGGTCCGTGTGAGCGAGACAGGTGACAAAATGTGACAGCCCTCTTAGTTCACAGAGCACTCACCTATAAATACCGCATCGACCATATGAGCAAATTAAGTTGTTATAAATTTAAATAAAACAACAGACAGTAACCGGCATGAGTCGTGAACTCAAACTGACACCTGCGCAGTAGTTAATTTACGGGTCTCTTTGGCGGAATGAAGAAGCCGGGAGGCGCCGAACTGCACGTGATTGGTTCGTCAATCAATGCTCGTCCTCTATTGGACTGTCGCGTGTCATTCGGCTACTGTACACTTTCGTGCAATTTTAGTGACTTACGTTTTGGATTTTAAAATAGTTTATTTTTGTTATTTCGTATTTGTTAAGTATCCTTCGGATTGAGACGATTGTTTGCCTACAGCCAAGAATGCTGTTAATTATTCAAAACGTTGTAAAAACATAAATAAACAAAGAAAAAACACTTATAATCAAATTATATTTTAGTCACGTAGGCCTCCAACATTACTGTATCAAAGTAAAATTTCAAGTACCACAAATATTTTAATTATAGGTTGTGTAAGTACCTATCAACATTTTTTGCAAAAAACGGCACTGAATAAATTTGGCCGAAAGTATACATGCGCGAGCTTTTCCCCCACTACTGCCCATCTGTGCTCACGACTCGTGCCGGTTATTATAGCATTCGGATTCCGGCAGTGGTCGCGTTGTACCGCTCTTACTGCTGTATCACTTAAGTACAGAATATATTCCGGAAGGTTTTTGTGTGAAATACATTAATATTAAAGTTACACATAATAAAGAAGTCTCGATATTATGTCAGGTCGTAAAACCGTGCGAAGTAGCGGCGGCTCGCTAGTAAATAAATAAATACTAAGAGATGTTTATTGTTACTCAACAGTCCCGGTGGGACCGGACCCGGCGCGCCGCCACGCACGTGTACGCGGTCCTGCACACGGTGTGGGCGTGCGCGCGCCTGCTGCAGCTCGCGCGCTACCTGGCGGGCCGCACCGCGGCGCACGCGCCCGCACTCGCCGCGCTGGGACTCACGCTCAAGGTAACTTACTGTCACAATTTATTATGAAAAATGTTATGTACACTTAAATACCGCTGTACCACGCCTTAGGTATGTTTGCGGCGATATGGAGGGGGCAGTGCAGGCCGCTCATCCGTCAACGCTTGCGGTGTCCCGCCCCCCGCCCTACCGCGCATTCCTAAGGCGCGGTACAGCGGTATCGGTCAAACTATAACTTAGACCTTTGACAGTCATTGTCAAACTGAGAAACCCAAAAAGTCTGACAACCAAATCAGTCTTATCAGTTTTACCCAGTAACTGGGTTGTGGACGTCAGATTGGCAGTCACTCGATGTAATACTGGTATTCAGTTGCATCCGGTTAGACTGGAAGTCGACTCCGACATAGTTGGGAAAAGGCTAAGAAGATTGATTGTCCACAACTAACTTAGAATCTGTATGTATAAACCTGTCCTGTCCTGTCCTGTCCTGACTGATTGACTGACTGAATATCAACGCACAGCCCAAATCGCGGGTCCTAGAGTCATGAAATTTGAAGGATGTGTTCTTTCTTTGTGAAGAGTAGGTATCCACCAAGAAAGGGTTTTTCGAATTTCTACCCCTAAGGGGAGGAAATGGGGGATGAAAGTTTGTATGAAAAATCTTATTCCTTCAGTTAATAGACTTGAGACTTGACATGAATTTACTTATCTAAGTAAATTATAAAGTTCTTTATTTTTAGTTTTCCTAAACTAACCCCTAAGGGAGGATTGAGGAGTGTCAAAGTTTGTATGGAGGAATATTAATACGCGGTCCGATTTACTTAACAGAAAATTAACAATTTTTGGGTTTTTCGAAAGTCGATGCCTGAAGGAGCTAAATGCTAAAATGTAATTAAATGTTGAAGGAGAGGATTTTACTGCTTCATTAACTCAATAATGCTATAATAAATCTTTGTGTCAAGTTATGGAAACTTCCCAAAGGAAATTTCAAAATTCCACCCCTGTGGGTTTGAAAAGAGGGGATACAGTTTATAAAAAAAAAAAAATATTTCTTCGGTTAATAAACTTGAAACTTGGCAATATTTGTCTCAGTAAATAATAAAGATTGACACTTTAAGTTTTTTAAAACAACCCCTCACAGAGGATTTAGGGGGTGTCAAAATTAGTAGGGAAAAATTTTAACGCTCGTCGGATTAACTCAAAACTCGGTATTAATAAGGCAGTTTCAGTACTTTATGCGGCCTAACCAAATGTCCTTTCTTTGGTATTGTTCGTCGAGTCGTTGAGCTCCTTAGGTACTGAGTTGAGCTGTACGATTACTGACTATCTGGACACCTGAAAGAATAAAGCCCTACTGGAAAAAAAAATTAAGTCAATTTTTCAAAAAGTTATACGGTTGTTAATTAACTAATTTTTTCCAATCTCCATTTTTATAAACACATAAAAGTTTAAATAATAAACCTAAAAATTGTTGGCTTCGTGGAGTCCTTTTTATGTATGTACTCATGCTTAAAAAGATCACGCGATTAAAGTTTATTATTTTGTTTTAAGTTCAATAAACGTTGTTAAATTTATTTCCATAAAACTTAAATTATTGCAGTTATAATCTTTTTTTTTATATTGTTTAAATAATTAGTTAAGGAATTATATTCTCTTTAAAAATCATAATTGACATTTCTTAATAGGTTTAGAAAAAAAATTTTATTTTTCATTAATATTTTCATTGTTTGTTAACTTAACAATGTCGCTTCCCAGCAAAAAAAGTGTCAGAATACAAAAATAGCTGTTTCGAGAAAATGGTAACTTTAATAGTTTTTTTGTTCATCTAGACGTCAATAATTTAAAAACTATAATAGTCAGATTGCTGAAATATGCTATTGCTAAATTATTGACGTCTAGATGAACAAAAAACTATTAAAGTTACCATTTTCTCGAATCACCTATTTTTGTATTCTGACACTTTTTTGCCGGGAAGCGATGTGTTACCTATATAACTAACCTATATTACCTACATTTAAATGAATTATTCTGTATTTTTCCCGAATTCACGGATTTTCTCTTTTGTTTTGAGGTAGTGTACATAGACCTGGCCCATTTTGAAAAATCTTTAAGCTTTTGATAAGAAATAAAACATGCAGAGAACATGTTTCAGCGTTTTTGTAAAATCACCCCTTAAGGGGGGTAAAATAGGGGAAGATTTTATAATTCACATGTAGGAAATACTGATTTTTTTGTGTACCTCTTTTTCTGATATTTAGGGGATTGGAAATATTGTCATAGTCCGTATGTTGTGGTAACATTTAGTGTTTGTTTCATTAACATCGCGCCACACGTCAACAATAATTACAATATGAAGTCACAAAATAACTTGGCTGCCACGTACACATCCACTTGCGTGGTCAAAGGTAACGCTAGAGTATTTCAAATTGATGTTGATAATATTAAAATAATTATGTAATATTATTTTTAAATTAGACATTTAGAATTATAAAAACTAAGTTTTTTTTTTAAATTTTTGATAATATTGTGCAAAAAATCGTAAGCGGTGACGGTGGTTTCTTTTTTGGATTGTCTGTGAGGTACTGATAAAATTTTCTTTTAAATCTGATTTTAACTGAAATCTGGAAATATAAAGGAATTGCTGTTGCAGTAGCCTCCTCTGGAATAGCCGTCACGTTGCTAGATAGTGGCCGAAAGGTACATTCGATACTTGAACAGCCATAAAACTTAGTTCACGAGGAAATGCCAGTTTGTAACATTAAAATAATTTATTTTTCTTAAAATTTTATTTTATTACACACTACATGCACTCAGTGGCGTGTAGGGGTATCCAATGCATGGGGTTATAGCATGGGGCTGTCCCACCTGTCCGCGATAACCTTCAGAATGCAGTTCGGGCTGGCGCGAATCCGGCGCATGATGGATGCGCAGCGCTTACGCATGCGTGCAGGAAACCCATCTATTCCCGCCTCTGAAAACATGCCCGAAGCACCGCCGTAGCGCGGCAACCTCATCAGCACCCTGAATGCATTATTGTACAGAACGCGCAGAGTGTTGTATGTCCTCTACGTGTAGTCAACCCACAGACTGCATGTATACAACAACGTATACAACGACGTAAAAAAACATCGCAAGTAGACATAACCGCGACAGCAAGTAATAAAAAATGTTTTCGTCCCTAAATGTTATTACGCAGTGCTTCATCAGAATATTGCTGGATTATTAAACAAAGTCCAAGATTTAGAGGTAGTCCTACACGAGTTAGATGTTTTAAACAAAAATATTGATTTTGTGTGCTTAAGTGAACATTTTATAAAACACAACGAGGAAAAATATCTTAACTTAAACAATTTTTACCTTGCGGCAATTTATTCACGACAAGATCAAAGACGCGGAGGCACATGTATACTGTGCAAAGTAGGTTATGAAAGTTCTAAGCTGGATATGATAAACGATCTTGCAGTAGAAAAACACTTTGAGATATGTGGTATAAAAGTAAAACAGTTGAAACTAATCATAATTTGTGTATATAGAACACCTAATTCTGATACAAAAATATTTTTTGAAAATTTAAATAAAACTTTGTCAAGACTACAGCACAAGAACCATAAAATCGTTATTTGCGGCGACTTTAATATAGACTTATTAATATCCGATACGAATAGCACAGGTTTTAAAGAATTATTGTCCAATTACGGAATGCGGTATCTAATACATCAACCGACTAGGCTTAACAAGTGTATAGATAACATTATCAGTAATGTTACTAGTGCATCTGGTGAAACATACGAATGTCACTTATCTGATCATAATACTGCTCAAATTGTTACTATTGAACAAGAAATAATTAACAGATTAGATTATTACTTTATGTATATAAATGACTTAAATAAATGTAATATCAGGAGATTTGTTGAGTGTATAAGCTGCCTAAGATTTAACGAAGTTTATGAAGCAGAAAATACTAATGAAGCATTTGATAAGTTCAATGAGCTATTGAATGTATTCTTTAAACTATGCTTCCCAATTATAAGAATTAAGAAGAAATATATTAATAATAAGCATAAATGGATAACAAAAGGGATTAAAAACAGCTGTGCTACTAAAAGATCGTTGAGACATAAATATTACTTAAATAGAAGTAGCGAAAATAAATTCAAATATAAGGCATATTCAAAATTACTAAAAAAATGTATGAACAACTTACAGTCACTGTGTAATCAAAACCACATTACTCACTCTCAAAATAAAATTAAGGCCACGTGGGATGTTGTGAGGCGCAATATGGGAAATGAGGCAGTTAGAGAACACATCAATGAAATTGTTGACAATATCAATAGTATAACTTTAACTTCAGGATACGACATCGCAAATAAATTTAATAAATATTTCATTGATATAGCTAAAAATCAGTCTTCAACATGTATTGGAGATGCCAATAATATTTACAACATAAAAATTCATGACAACAGTTTATTCCTAGAACCTACAAATTCATTAGAAATTTATGGTATCATAATGTCGTTGAAAAACTCAAAGTCGGCAGGCTATGATAATATTTCAACAGAACTTCTTAAATATATATCTAAACATATTTCTTCACCTCTAGCACATATTATTAATCTCTCCTTACAACAAGGACGTTTTCCAGAGAGTTTAAAAAAACATTAATTAAACCACTACATAAAAAGGGTTCCAAACTTAACGTGGATAACTATAGACCGATAGCACTGACCCCTGTACTCTCGAAAATATTTGAAAAAATAATGTACAGGCGTGTACTAAAATTCCTAGATAAACACGATATACTAGCCAGCCAACAGTATGGTTTCAGGCAAAATAAATCGACTATCCTAGCGATTTATACATTAGTTGAGGAAATTGTTGGCAATATTAATGATAAAATACCTTCTTGTGCTTTACTTCTAGACTTGAGTAAGGCTTTTGATTTGGTTGACCATGACATACTTATAGGAAAAAAGGAAAATTATGGCATTAGAGGTCCAGCCAAGGAATGGTTCCAGTCATATCTATGTAATCGAAAACAGATAACAAGAATAACGAAATTCAATCAATCAACTAACACCCTAGAATGTTTTGATTCTAAACCGGATATTAACGGCTGTGGCGTTCCGCAGGGCAGCATTGTGGGACCTTTGTTGTTTCTTCTGTATATTAACGACCTGCCGAAATCAATAAAACATAAATGTGTCCTATTTGCTGATGACACTACAATAATAATTAAATGTAAAAACCCTCAAAACTTTGATATGGAAATTAATCAAACGTTGAACGATATAATACAGTGGCTAGATAATAATAAACTTAAAATAAACATTTCTAAAACTAATTGGTTATATTTTAAAACTTGGAAAAGTCAAAATATACGCTTTAATGTGGTCTATAATAATAGTAATATTAATCAAGTGTATACCACAAAATTTCTTGGAGTTACACTGGACGAGTGTCTTACTTGGAAGAAACACATTGACACAATCAGTAAAAAAATAAACCAATTCGTGTTTGCATTACGAAAAATAAAGGTTGTTACGTCTCAGCATACCTCCCTGATGGTGTATCACGCCTACATCTGCTCAGTGATTCGCTATGGTATCGTGGTTTGGGGAAACTCTTCCGATTTAGAAAGAATTTTCATTGCCCAAAAAAAATGCATACGGACAATGTTTAATATCGGGTGGTCCGAATCCTGCAGGCCCGTATTCAAGGCGCATGGCCTTTTAACGGTGCCCTGTATTTACATCTACGAAGTTGCTAGGTTTTTAAGATCTCATCCTATGCTCTTCCAACGGAAAGACAATACAAATAAAAGGCAAGTTACACATCTAGCGTATGAAATGCCGATTCCTAGATTGCAAATCTTTCGGAAGAGCTGTGTCTACATGGCTCCTTTAATTTATAACGCGTTACCGGAGTCAATAACGAAACTTCCTTTTAAAAAATTTTGTACCCAATTGCGAAAGTGGTTGTTACAGGAATGTTTTTATTCAATTAATGAATTTTTCCACAAATGTCCACGTAAATTTTGTTATTATTATGCCTAAATATTTTATGAAAAAGTGAAGCTCTCATTTATTGTTAACCATTTAATATTACATATTTGTTGTTAATTTAATTTGTATTTTAATTTAATTTGTATTTTAATTTGATTTTATTTGTAATTTAATTGAATTTGGTTTTATTTGTAATTTAATTTAATTTGATTTTACGAGTATCTGTAATTTATTTTAATTAAATAAATTTCTATTTGCATGCCGCTGTGTCGGCGAGACATGATGATCCTGAACTACTTTATTACATCTTTGTTTGTACCGTGTTTCTGGCAAATAAACGAATTATTATTATTATTATTAACAAATCTGCGAGCCAACATATTGCAGCGGACAGCTAACGCACTGCGCTCATGCTCAATGTCCAGGTTGCCTTTTAGGTCTCCGGAGACCCAGTGGCCCAGATACTTAAACTTAGTGACTTGTTTTAAAGGACTTCCTCAAAGTTTCAACTGTGGCATAATGGGGGTAGATTTTAGTACCGTCCTTAAAAACTAGTAGCTCACTTTTCTTAACATTGTATCTGAGCCCATGGGGCCCGCGTACCTTTCACATAACATAAGCAGACTCACCATTGCGTTAATCGAAGGGCTCAGCAACACCATGTCGTCAGCATAACTTAGATTATTAAAAACCGACATCAAAAAGTTTGGGTGGTTTTGGGATCTACCTCCTAGTGGTCCACCCCGGGCAACGGCACCACAGGCTTGCCCGTGGTACGGCTGAACGATCCCACTTAGCGGTGGTAGGCTCCGCAAGGGGCCGCCTGGCTCCCACCGGAGTCCGGCGCCATGCAGCTTGCTGTGTTCCGTCGGTGTGTGGGAGTGCCAGTGCCTTTGGGGGAGAAGGAGATTGTCAGTTGCACTGTTTGGAACCGGTCGTGGTCTCTGAGTCAGCTAGCCGGGTAACTCATTTTGGAGGGTAGCGGGATCCGAAGCACGGTGCCAGCCGTTGGCCGACCGCAGTCAGTAGGGGGCCCAAGTAGCACGCCAGCCACGTGCCAAAGGCTGCCCCGCCAACTCGCGAAAAATCCCGGTATGCTCCACCGTGCCAGCCGTCGACTGGATGGGAGGACCCGGTGGCCATATCCGGGGGGGTTCGGGCGTCCCCGCAGTCTCCAGATGAGTTCCCCGTAGGTGTGGTTGGCTCTCGTGTTCCACTTGGATCACTGAGCGGCGGCTCGACAAGTCGACTTTTTCCCCAACAACTCCACTCAATATGACACACAAAGCGAAGAAAAATAAGGTAAAACAACGGCTGCACTTCCTCCCACTAAAAGTGCATCTCACTAATATCAGGGGGTTGCACTCCAATCTCGAATCGCTCCAATCTCGAATCGCTCCATCACCACCTTGAGACCGAGAAGCCGCACTTGTTTTTCCTAACGGAGACGAAGATAACAACCCCGTCGGACGTGGCGTACCTCAACTACCCGGGTTACTCTCTTGAACACAAGTTCAAGAAGCAAGCTGGGGTCTGTGTGTACGTTCGTGATGACATTTGTTGTCGTCGTCTCCGTTGCTTT
This sequence comes from Dicycla oo, assembly GCA_948252095.1. Taxonomy (NCBI): domain Eukaryota; kingdom Metazoa; phylum Arthropoda; class Insecta; order Lepidoptera; family Noctuidae; genus Dicycla; species Dicycla oo. The sequence continues at coordinate 1,021,879 of OX411729.1, forward strand.
GAGAAATCGGGTTTCTCTGCCATATGGCTACTTGTGGATACTGGCGTGGAGAAATATCTCTACATCGTTATCTACCGATCGCATAGCGGTGACCAGGAGACAACAGCGCTCTTCTAATTTCCTCGTGGAGTCGACTGACGTAGCCCAGCAACGGTACCCAACGGCGAAGCTCATTTTTCTGGGGGACTTCAAAGCCCATCATAAAGAATGGTTGTTCCCATACCAGAAAACTGACCATGCTGGGTTGGAGGCGCGCAATTTTGCTTTAACGCTAGATCTAACCCAGATGGTGAATGTGGCAACGCAGGTACCGGATGTTGACGGCCATACACCCAATTGTTTGGTCCTTCTGCTGGCATCTGATCCGGACAGTCATTCAGTATCGGTCTCAGCCCCGCTGGGAACGTCTGACCACTGTCTGGTGAAATCCATATCGACCTGCTCTCCTGCAGATGAGAGCCCTAGAGGCACGAGGCGAGTATGGCGATACGGGTCAGCAGACTGGGATGAGATGCGGCACTTTTTTGCGTCTTATCCATGGCGGCAAGTGTGCTTTTCCTCGGGTGACCCCTCGCGCTGTGCTGACGCGGTTGCGGACGTGATTCGGCAGGGGATGGAATATTTTATTCCATTCTCCGACATCCCGCTCGGTCACAAATCCCGGCCTTGGTATAATGCAGAGTGTGCCCACGCTGAGGCCCGAAAAGAGACTGCCTACCAAGCCTGGGTCAAGGCCCGCGACCGCAAAGTTAGAGCGCGCAGGGTTCGCGCGAAGAAAGTCTTTAATTCTGCCGCCAAGTTCTGCAAGCGGGTTTTGCGTAGGGCACGTTTTGACCATGTCGAACATATCGGGGCCAGGCTGGCTTCGCACCCTCCGGGTAGTAAACAGTTCTGGTCCCTGTCTAAAGCGGTTGAAACGAATTTCTGTCGTCCCACTTTACCTCCTATGATGAAACCTGATGGGTCGCTGGCTCACTCTGCAACTGAGAAGGCAAATTTATTTGTATCTCTCTTCGCAAGCAATTCACGTCTGGACGCTGGCTCAAAGCAACCACCTACTGTACCTCATTGTGACTCCTCGATGCTGGAGATCGCAGTACACATTAAAGAAGTCCGAAGAGTATTGTGCAGTCTAGACGTGAACAAGGCCAGCGGGCATGACGGCATTCCAGCGAGAGTGTTGAGGCACTGTGCGCCTGAACTGTCTTCTGTATTGACACGTTTGTTCCGCCACTCTCTTGAAAAAAGAACGGTGCCGAAATCCTGGAGTCTTGCAAATGTACAACCAGTGCCCAAAAAAGGCGACCGTGCAGACCCTGCCCATTACTGTCCGATCGCCATTACCTCCATTCTGTGCAAAGTTTTGGAAAGGATACTGAACAATAAGTTGCTGAACTACCTTGAAGACAATGATCTCCTCAGTGACCGTCAATATGGCTTTCGCCGGGGACGGTCAACTGGCGATCTTCTTGTGTATGTCACGCACTGCTATGGCGAAGCCATCGAGAAACACGGCGAAGCATTGGCTGTATCGCTTGACATCTCGAAGGCCTTTGACAGGGTCGGGCACGCTGCTCTGCTCAGCAAGCTTCCTGCTTATGGCATCCCAGCTGATTTTTGTGCCTGGATATCAGATTTCCTTAGTGAACGGTCGATTAGAGTAGTTGTTGATGGCTGCTCTTCTGACCTTATGGCTATTGATGCCGGAGTTCCTCAGGGGTCTGTTCTCTCTGCAACTCTTTTCCTGTTGCACATCAATGACCTGCTTCGGACTGGTATCGTTGGGTACGCAGATGACAGTACAGTTTCAGAGAGATACTTGTCCAGCGAAAAAACCAGCGGGGCCGAAGTTCGTTCCTTGAGAGAGGCCATGGTAGAGCGGACAGATTTGACCTTAAGCTTTGTCTCCCAGTGGGGTGATGATAATCTGGTCTCTTTTAACGCCACCAAAACGCAGGCGTGTCTTTTTACCGCTAAAAAGAGTCGTTTCGCCCAAACTCCTACTTTTCGGGGTTCATCTGTTCCTGTAACTGATCGACTTGAGCTCCTAGGCATGGAGTTGACATCTGGTCTCAACTTCGGCGCCGCCATCGAGTACAAGGCCCAAACTGCATGGAGTATTGCAGTCACCTTTGGGATGGATCAGCTAAGTACCAACTAGCCGCGCTTGACTCGGTGGAACGCAGAGCTAAGAGGCTCATTGGCGACGTAAAACTGGTGGATGCCAAGCTTCATAGCTTGGTTCATCGCCGTAAGGTTGCCTGCTTGTCGGTCTTCTACAGATTGTACTTCGGAGAGTGTGCCCGAGAACTCCACGACCTCATTCCAGCGGTTCCTTCTACCATCGGAAATCTAGACGCACTGCCAGTTACCATCCCTACCTGGTTGCTATTCCACCAATTCGCACTAAGCGCTTCCAAATGTCTTTTATAATGCGCACAGCAAAAGAGTGGAAATCACTACCTGCGTCTGTGTTTCCGAACGTATACAACCCTAATCTCTTCAAAGTGAGAGTGAACAGGCCTCTTCTGGGTAAGCTCACTCCATCGTCGACTTTGTCTCTGTCACCTCTGACCTAGACTAGAGTCAAGAGCAAACCCATCACAAATAAAAAAAAAAAAAACCTAAAACGAATAAAATAAAACATAACAGCTTCTGAAGTCGGTGTCTTCAGTTCTTCAATGCACTAATAGCTTGGTACCAACTTCAGAAGCTGTTAAGTTTTTATGAAAGTTATTTTATTTGTTTTAGGTTTTAGAAGTCGGTTTTTTAAGTATTTTTTTATTGATTAACATTTAGGAGGCGCCGCCCCGCGACCAAGGGGAGCACACCTGGGGGGAGCTCGTCAGGAGTGTGGCTACTGGACAGATTGGGTGAGTCAAATAAATACTCTTAAATGGTAGATTTGAAAGGAGCTCTTTATCTATACAATTATTATAAATGGTGTATCCTTTTCACGCCTTAATGACTGAACGAATTTAGATGAAATTTGGCACACCATGGTTAGGGCATAGTTTTGTTTAATTAAATTAACTTTTATATAATTAAATTAGCAACCAGTTCGATTTTGCCTCGACTCTAGATTATGCCATGGAGCAGGACCAGCATGTTTCCAAGCTTCCAACTCGTTTACAAAGTGTACATTTAATATGAGTTTTAACTTTATATTAAATGTGAATGTTGCAGCAGCGCAGTGGTGACATTCCCGATGTTGGGCAGCCTGGCGCTGCGCTCAGTAGAGTACGGCGCGTTCGGCGTGCAGTTCCTGCGCTGGTGGGACGCGCGCGCTGCGCCGGCGCAGACCTTACCGCAGCCGCCGCCGCCCGCGGTGAGTACTTCTCAATAGAAACGCTGTTCGGGCTCTAAAATCTAGGAATCTGCTTGTCCTGTAGTCCCCCTATAGCTGTACAGAATGTGTTGGCGCTGCCTGCCACCTGCAACGCTAAAACGTTCTTCTGGCGCGCGGCCAATATTGGAAGTAACGCTGCCATCTCGTATTTTCGACACATTTCACAAAACAATTGCACAAATGTTTACCGACAGCGACCCCTGTGCAGCGTTGTACCTAGTCTACAAAAAACAGATAAATGGTTTTTCCATTCCTATCTGTAGTATCGTAGTTTTATTGCGTAACTGAAGAAACGCAGACAAAAACGGGGCAGCCCTTACTGTCAATGCTAAGGCTGGGACCAACCGAAATTATAATAATAATAATATATTTATTTGCGTAAAACATGGTATAAAAAGGTCTTATATTACAAAAATAGAGCAGACATGTTTTGCCAAGATTAAACATAGCATGCAAATATTTGCAATAACAATTTCCTTAACAAAATTATTATTATGTTACAACAAAACTATTTTCTTTCTAGGAATTGTTTTATATTATAGAAGTTGTTATCAATTAACCATTCATACAATTTATTTTTAAAAGCATATCTCGAGTTTAACGTTTTCAGATTACTAGGTAATTTGTTATAAAGTCGTACACACATAGTTAAGCAGCTTTTATTGTACTTTGCAAGCCTGGGAGCACTGTTAAGTACGAGTCTGTGAGGATCTCGTCGGCTTCGAGGATTTACATCGTTTGCTATTTTAAATAACTCTTTATGTTTCCATACAAACATGCATATTTCATTAATATATAGACAAGGTAGCGGTAGCAAGCCAAGTTTCTTAAATACTGGCTGACATGATTCCTCGGGATGAAGTCCATATAGAGCCCTAATGCATTTTTTTTTGAGCAACAAATGTTCTATTCTGGTCGGTACTGTTACCCCATATTATGAGTCCTCGTAATATGGATTCCACATACGCATGGTAAGCTAATATTGCTGTTTTTAGATTAGTACTTTTTTTACTTGTCTAAGAGCATACACAAATTTATTTATCTTGCTAGAAACATTGTCTACATGCACTTTCCAATGTAGATCTTCATCAATAGTAACTCCTAGGAACTTGGTATGTGTTACTGGTTTAATTTTGGGTATATTTAATTTGAAGTTAAATTTATGATTATTCGATTTATTAAATTGTATATAAACGGATTTGTCAAGGTTTATTTTCAAGTTATGTACATAAAGCCAGTTAATTCAAATGTCAATTGTATTGTTAATGTCAGTTTCGTGGTCGTAAATTGTATTTTTTTTTTTTTGGATGTTAGAATAATAGAGATGTCATCAGCAAACAATATGCATATGTTTCGTTATTTTAATTATGTCATTTATATATATCAAGAATAAGATTGGCCCAAGTATGCTTCCCTGTGGGACACCAAACTTATTACATTTATATTTCGATGAATGTAGCGTTGCTTCTTTATCTTCGTTAATTTTATTATTTTATTTTATTTTATTTTATTATTTTTGGAAAACTTACAGCTAATCAGACACAATAGTTGCTAAGTTTAAAACAAGATGATGGCCAATTACAAGTTTTCACACATAGAATAACAATTAACATTATACTAGGTAGCAGACAGTGTAATTTTCGCGTTCTGTATATTTGTATATAATGCAAGGACAAATAATGTTTGTTATGGTAACGCATTGTTGCCTGTTATCAAGGTATGATTTTATCCACTGTAAGGTTGGCCCTCTAATCCCGATTGCTTCTAACTTTTGCAGTAGTAGATCGTGTGAAACTAGGTCGAAGGCTTTCGACAAATCAAAGAATAATCCTGTGGTTAGATTGTTGTCATTGATGTTAGTTAATATAGCATTTATGAGGGCATACATTGCTAATGTTGTAGACTTCCTCTTTTGAAAGCCATGCTGTTCTTTTTTTATAATATTGAACTTTGTACAGTAATTTGCAATTCTTTTGTACATACATTTTTCGTATATTTTAGATAAGATGGGTATTAAGGTGATAGGGCGGTAATTGTTCAGGTCATGTCTGTCTCCTTTTTTGTAAAGTGGTCTAACATAGGAAAGCTTTAAAGCTTCTGGAAAAATTCCCTCATAGAATGACAAATAGATCAAGTGTGTTAGTACTTCAACAATTTCGTCGACACAGATTTTAATGATTTTTGGTTAATTTGGTCGTGCCCTTCAGAATTTGTGTTATTTAAAAGTAGTATTTCCTGTTTCACTTCAGTTATCGACATCGGTGTGAGGAACATAGAACCAACAGTTACATTATTGCTAGAGTTACCTGTGACACTATATTGTCTGTTTTTGAGTTGAGCTCGTGGCTAAGTAATAACAGCCGCACGGGTCGACCCATCAGGTTAAGCTACGCTTGCCGGGGTTGGTCCGTGGATGGTGACCATCTTTTCATACCGAGACTCCTCCGTGCCTCGGCAAGCACGTTAAACCGTTGGTCCCGGCTGTCATTCGAGGATCTTTGACAGTCGTTACGGGTCGTCAGAAGCCCGAAAGTCTGACAGTCAGTCTTACAAAGGGGTATTGTATTACCCAGTAACTGGGTTGTGGAGGTCAGATAGGCAGTCGCTCCATGTAAAATACTGGTATTCAGCTGCATCCGGTTAGACTGGAAGCCGACCCCAACATAGTTGGGAAAAGGCTAGACGGAATGAATATTGTCTGTTTTTCCTAGAGAATTGTTCCTAAAGATATGCGGTATGGCCAATATACCAACAAGAACATTGAAAGCAGACACTCGAAAAAAGCTTTATGTTCTATGGCCTACTAATGTGTTCAATGTTTCCAGAGAGACGAGCGAGCTTTTCGGTGGAGGAACAAGTGTCCGCTATGTCTGCAGACGTGGAAGATACCTACAGTGTTGCCAGTCTCCGGGTGAGCATGCTTTTATTATTAAGAAACACTCACTTGCTGAATGAAAATGTACAGCAGGTTTAAAAAAAAACGAACACATATGAAAAGGCTGCCCAGATGTAGAAAAAAATTATATCAGACAATTTTAATGTCGCACCTTACTAACCAGATAACTTTCATTAGTCAACATTAATGTACCAATATGCTTCTTCTCATAGTTGTTAAAATATTATTTTTATTTTTTAAATATCACTTTTACTTCAAATTTTAATGTCCCAATGTAATTGAAATGTAAAGCGATGGCCTGAAACACAGGTTTGAATAAACCTAGATCGGGTGGGTCGCTACCTAACATTCTAATTCCAAACTATCATTACTTGCACACCGTCTTATTGACATTAAAGTCTGAACATGTTTTTGGTAATCCAAGTAACTAAAGTTAAAAAAAAAAATATTCAGCTTGCTATGAGGCAGCTCGGTACAATGCGCTCACGCCACATGTAAGGCACGCAATGTTTGAAAACAAACTTTTTCTTAATAAAATTTCGAAATCTACGTAAATTATTAATATCAGACATACGTAGTATTGTGATAAAACCATCTGCCTATTTTTTTTTTTTTTTTGACATAGCAGAAATGGACTCCCATAAAACTGTGACGTTTCTGACCAGTGCTGTCCACAAAATCGGTTTCACAATCATCTAAACTAACGATTGTTTACGGTTTTGGCCGTAAAACGATGCGACATGGTTTTGGTCGTGGGTTCTCGTACTATAGGAGATCGCGCCTGTGCGAAGCCGGGGGGGGGGGGGGGGGGGCGCTAGTCTAGTACTTACACAAACTTTAAACTATTATATAAAATAATAAATAGTGGCGTGTAATGATGGGGGTCCTAAAGGTATTCGGAATAGGACAAGCAACTGAATTGAATGTGGTTTATTCACTAATTAATTAATAGTTATTTATATAAAAGGCTCTGAAATCATAGGGTGTTGTACAGTGTTGTAAGAACTCTATGTAAAATCATGGCAAGTTTAATTGCTGAGTATCTAATACAAACTATGTATAAGTTTTTTTTTATTTTTAATTACGGCGCTGTGGTAGTGAAACGCGCGTGCATGACAAAGTTCTTTTTTTGAAATTCATAAAGATACCACGAATTAAGTAGTGAGAATGTGGCTGTTTGATGAGTAAGGAAGCGATCGAAAAAGCAAAGGAGTTGCCTATATACGGTGACTGGTAATTAGTGACCGATGACCAACACGTGATAGTACTCATGATAACAAACAACTTTTACTATGGGAGCAAAGCTGAAAGCGCGAAAAAGAAATCAGCTATCAGCAGTAATGCCTTGTTAGGGAGCCTACACATATTTTAGGGCTCGATCGCGACGATAGGTCGTGGTGGAGCAAAATGAAACCTGAGTGGACTGTATAACATGTATTAGTGTATAAAGAAAGTTAAATTACAACGGTGTATGTCAGACAGTAAAACGTGGGTGCTGATAAAACGCAGTCGCGCGTGCTTGCGGCGCGTGCGCAGCAGCTGGCTGTGCGGGAAGGGGGGGGGGGGTGCTCACTCGCCGCAGTGTCCGCAACCCTCAACAGGTGTATCGAATAGTTGTTTGTCAATTTAGAATAGATGATTTTGTAAATGAGTGTTGGCTGGACTCGTTGAGGCTCAATATTGTGTCCGTTGGTTGCAGCTACATCTTCTGCTATATCTGCATCTCCCGCCACGTGCGAGCTACCTCCACGTGTCCGGTGACTCGCTGCCCGGCTGCAGAACACTCGCTCGTCCGGCTGTACATCGACTAGCAGTGCGCTGGCGAGGTTAGCATCCTCCGAGTCGCACGCGCCGCGCCGCGTGTGCTGCCTCGCAACTCGACTGTTCGTATAGTGTACACTTTAGCTGCACTAATAACCAATCAGAACGACAACTTGATCGACAAAACTTGCTAGTGGACATTGTGCAGTCGGAGGATGATAAGGTTAAGCACCTTTAGGTAAATGTTTACTTGCAACGTGTTGAGAAGTTGAGACTTATTACGTAGTCATTGTACTACTGCCCTAATTTTAAATAAGCGAATTATTTAAAAATTATGGTTACAAAAGGCAAATGTCAGTAATTATGCCTTATTACATTTTACTCTCATATCGTAAAATTCGAATTATAAACTTCAAAATAAGTTTATATTGACATACTTTAATCAAAATAATGCTAGAAAATTACTTTTTTTCTATTAAAGTACACTTCGGATCGACCAAGGAGTTTTTAATTCGATTTTTATCGTTGTATATGAGGATCGCGCTAGGACGCATGCGCGGTTGACCGAGTGCATTACCCGGGCAAAATGTCTGAAAAAGTTGCGCTTTAGAGAGGTGAGACTATAACAAATAATTAGTGTATCCTGAGGAGCAATTTGTTTACTAATAGCAAAATTTGTTTGAATTGTACTTTTAAAGTTATTTGAGAAAAACAGATTTGGCTGCAGTAACGTTTGAAACGTTACCCTGGCAAAATCGTTTTTCAAAAATTCTTTTCAGCCCTGAACCAAATACATGAATAGATAGCTTTTGTTGCGTAGTAAATGTTAGTAAATAGCACAATTTGTGTGTGTTATGGTTCTTTGGTAAACTAAAAGTATCAAAACAACTCTACGACGCGCTTTAAAATCAAAGATTGCGTTTGATTTACGCCTTCTTCTTCCCTTATTTTACGATACACATTGAAAACAATATTTCTCGCTTGAGATCGAAGTGGCTTTTTCGACATTTTCATAAAAACAACAAATTATCAAGAAGATCGCAAGAAGATATCACAAAATCTCAGTAGCGGTTGACAGATCTCGTAATTTGAATTGACATTGCCATATGAAAATCACATTTTATATATATATATATCTTTTATGCTATGAGATTCCGGTAGACCTGCTCCCTTGCTCATCAGACCGAACCAATGAAACAATCGGTCGTGAACTAACTCGCACTGTGGCATTGAAATTCGAGCTTTATTTCGTGTTACTTAGAGTGGATGTTTCAACATTCAAGTTAAAAGAAGTGCACGACGTGTTAACGACGCGTGGTTCACGCATTGCTCACCTGTGACAGTCAAATGTATTGTTGAAATATCCACTCTAAGTAACACGTTACAAAGCTAATATTTAAATGCCATACTGCGAGTCGATGTGGAATGGAGTCCACCTACCTACCTACGTTATTAGTACCTGTCTAGGTACCTCTTAAGGAAAATTGTACAAATGTGAATGAATCAACTTTGCATTTTAAGTTTTAAGCATTGGTACTCACAGAAAATTATATGTATCCAAATATTAAAATTAGGCAAGTACTCAATTTATCTGTGTAATAATTTATCAAAGCAATGCGTATAATTTGTATGAGACTAATTTTTAAATAAAAATAATGTCAATGTAAAAATCATAACCGTTTATTATTTTTAATAAACTGACCAGCAGTTTTGTATGCAACTGTACTAACAAAACATCCATATTATCCCGTTCATTTGAGATGATTGGACTTATATATAGTGCGGTCGCTTTTACGTGACCTCTTCAATTTGGTCGGCTTATTACAGAATTGCTGACATATTCTTGTTTTTGATATAACTCATTATAGCCGTAATTGAAAGCTGAAATTTACAGGAACGAATGTCCATGAATCATTTTAATTTGTTTAAAGTTCGCCATGTTTCTTAATGTTTTGGGAACTGCGTATTTCATCGCTAAATTACGATCACTCTAAAATTAATCAAATTTATTTTAATTTTCTTATCGCGTAAAGTTACAAAATCTAAAATTCCTGACATTATAATCGTCTACCACAGGTATTTTTTACAGCTATTTATTTGGTTATAAGTGTATTGATTTACTTGCAAATCCGTTTTTTCCGATCTTTGAAACCATTTAATTACATTGGTTTACGTAAACCAAATCAAAAAGTAATGTTTAAACAAATTAAGGTCTCTTATTGGTATTTTTTTCAGACTTTTGTGTTTAGCCGTTTCCGAGATCTGGGAAATCACAAAACGTTACCGCAGCAAAATCTTAAATAACTTAAGAACCATAACACACACAAATGTTGCTATTTACTAACATTTACTACGCAACAAAAGCTATCTATTCATGTATTTGGTCAAACGAATTTTTGAAAAACGATTTTTCCAGGGTAATGTTTCAAACGTTACTGCAGCAAAATCTGTTTTTTTTTTTTTCAAATAACTTTATAACTACAATTCAAACAAATTTTGCTATTATTAAACAAATTGCTACTCATGATACACTAATTATTTGTTATAGTCTCACCTCTCTAAAGCACATCTTTTTCAGGCATTTTGCCCGGGTAATGCACTCCGGTTGACCGATGATAGCTCCGTAACCATAGTAACGTAATCTACGTTACTCTGGTTTCGGAGCCATTATTGTTTGTTTACTTTTTGCTAACTTTAAAATAGGTAACTACCTATTGCATGAGTGTAGATAGTGTATGAAACTGTATATAACTAGGTATTAAAAACCTCACTCATGTTTTAATACCCCTCATTATGCAACTGTTTCATAAATTACTATAATAAAATATGAAAAATATCACATAATAATGAAAGTTTATTATTATTAGAGGAAGGAGTAGTATTGTTTACTATTGTATTATTTATTTTGTTAAGATATTATGGTTGTGGGAGGATTACATGTGAGAACTTTATGGCCGACTACTGAGCCGCTACACAATGTTACGTAAATATTGAGTCTCAAGCTGTCACTTCAACCACGGTAATGTTATATAACATTACCGTGGTTCAACGCCTTTGAAAGTATCTTTCGAATATACGGGGGTTAAATCGTTAAACGGTGACCAATATCAAATTCAACTTTATCTTTTTAGAAATAAGGCTCAATATACCATGCAGAATGTTGATTACGCTTATGGTAAATAATATAAGATCATAATAAGTAACAATTGTGTATTCCACAAATGTAATTATATTTATTATTAATAAAGTGCCTTTACTGTGTAAGGGACTAAGTTATTATAACTATAGTTATTCAATTTGTTATTGTTTTTGAATAAAACACAAAACTAATTAAGGTTTTCATTTATTTTTCCTAAGAATTATAACTTTTGTACGGTGCGGTATCAAATCATACCAGTTATAATTAAGTATTTATACACTGGGATACATAAGCTATCATTATTGCCATAAATACACATTCTAGCAACTTGCTTTAATTCAACGGGCGTTGGATGATTGACAATTATCTCGTATATCTTACACAAAACTATTTTTATATTAATCATATAAACGATTTGATGCATAGTCGAGCTTTAATTGATGTATCACTTTTGACAACAACTACACGTACAGCCCTATGCAATCTTTATGGCGGCTTGGGACATGAGGCGAGTCGCTGCGCACGCGCAGTAACACATTCGCGTGTTAGTGGGGGTGAGGGGCGGGGTACTGCGTAGCGAGTAGCGCATGCGAGAGCCGCCACAAAGTTTGAAGCTTACTGTACCTACAGTGTGGTTGACACTACCCGGCTGACACAAGATACCTCACATTGAAGCTTAGGACGGTGAGCAATCACGAGCTCGACCATACCAACTTTTTTATACAAGTTTACTTTTTTTGGTTCAAAGTGTGTGGAATCTAAAAGTTTTCTAAAAAAAAAATACTTCTATGGAAGAAACAACGGATACAACTCATGCGCATCGGGAACCACCTTTTACTATGTATGTTGTTCTTGCTCCCCAGGGCGCGTAAGAAAGTGTTGACACAACACCCCCCCGCGCGCCTCTGGGAACGAAAGAAAAACGTACAGGGTAGCAGATGGTTCCCATTGCGCACGAGTTGGAGAGAACAAGATGGCGGGATCCTGCCTTGTACATTGAATATCTTGCCAGGTGTCAAATTCTGCTTGGATTTCACGAAGTTATTCCTTAAAAGTCCATCGTAGAAAAAATTGTGTGTTTAAAGGGATTTCCCTTTAAACCCCTATGGACACCATCGAAACATTCGTCTTGAAAGATTTTTGATGTATCAGAAAAACGCTTAAGAATCCACTATTTTTCTAATCATCTATTGAAATGATACTCAACATACAAGACGCGATCCCGCCATTTTGAAATAAAAGTAAATGGACATAAGAAGTCATCAATCAACGGCTGGGGGTGGAAGTAGGTACATGAAATGAAAGGTATAAGTTAACTACAACAGTTTTATAACATCCCATGGCTCCCTTGTCTAAGTTATATTTACACATTTGACTAATTCACATAAATTACAAACTGTTAAAAATATAAGTAGACTTTGTTCTGGCGTTACATTAATTAAGTACTTTATCTATCGCACGGTGTAGATATACACTTGCATGCAAAAAAATCGATCCAACCCGTTCTCTTCGAATTGAAACAAGATTTAATTAACAATAACCTAATATATTTTGTACCAAAACCTTCTTGTATGTATGTAGATTACGTTAGTGAAATAAATATCAAACCCGTCATTCGTTTTTGAGAAAAACGCGAACTTACGAACATACTGGTCGAATAAAGACCCTCTTTTTTTAAGTCAGTTAAATACTTGATTAATTAACGTCCAATAAAGGAGCACTAATAAACAAAATAATGCTTTTGTCAAGTTCACTGACAAAAAATGTCACCCAGTATTACCAAACAAACGTGAGTGAAGACATCTAAAGAATCGAGTCGATTTTGTAAAGAATGTTGCTTTTATCAAAGTATAGTGAAAATAAAATTTTGTAGTGTGTAAATAAAATTTATCTTACCTACTTTCACACAACATATAAAAATTAAAATATACATTAAACATTTTGAGATATCGTCTCACCGATAGAGGGCATGGGGTGGGCCAATTTTTTTGTACGCAAGTGTCGTTATAATATCTCTTACGGCTATAGTTTTAAGGTACAATATACCTTCGAAATTAACTAATAGTTTGTACAAAATGGTGGAACAAACTTACCATCTACGTAGCTGACGATTTTCATTACTAATCTTTTGTGGCTAAATAAATTAGAAAACAATCAATACAAACCTACAAACTAAATCAACAAGCTACCAACAAATTTAACATCGAGTCGCAAGTTTGCCACAATATGCGATCGTGGTAAAGTTACCACTATTTCGGTGAAGATGCGTCCACACTGCGAGCATTCGTTCACGAACGTTTACTTTTTATGAAAATTCTGCTTTGTCGAGAGATGGCGCTAAGTGTTTTTTCTTGTCGCTTTGTGTTCAAGGTGACAAACACACAGCGCTCTTTTGCGGTGAAGGTTCCGGTAAACAACCCCATTGTTCGCGATCAAATGCGGCTTTGAAACGTCCCGGACGAATGCTCGTTGTGAACTCTCCTTGTTACGAGTACCTCACACGTACTCCACTTGAGATGTAATCACACCATGTAAGTACTGGTGCGAGACCTGCCGACCATTCTTAGCCACGAGGACCATCCTAGGTGTGTGTCCCAGGTACAGGAGCGGACTAGGGGGGCCGCGGGGGCCGTCCCCGATGGGGGGCAGGGAGTGCACGTAGGCCCTCAGTTGGTCGCGCGAGGAGAACGTCTTGTCTCCGTAGATGCCGGCGCCCTCTGGGACGTTGAGTACTTGCCAGGACTCTGTCGTGTCGAAGTAGCCGCCTTCGCCCTGGAATCATGTAAGTACTTTGTTAATATTTAGGTACCCTTTTGCATTCCTCACTTCTATTTTATTCTTTATGATGTAACAAATAAACATGCCATGCCAATAGTTTTAAAAATATATATACGTGTTTTTTTTTTTTTGATATCCCATAACTCTAGGGTATTAATGAGATCATCATTTTGAACAACTTTTACAAGGGACCAAACCTGAAATCACGAAAAAAAAATCAGCAGTTCCCTACATTTCGACGAGTTTTGCGAACACAGATGTATGGGACAGCTGATTTTTTTTTTCGCTATTTCAGGTTTGGTCCTATAGTATGAGTTGTTCAAAATGTTGGTGTCATTAATACCCTAGAGTTATGTTATATAAAGAGAAACGCGTTGTATATATATTTTTATGACATGGCATGGCATGTTTATTTGCAGCTGTTCAGTACATTTATGTTCGCATAATTCGTCAAAATGTACTGAACAGCTCATTTTTTTTTTCGATTTCAGGGTTGGTGCCATAGTAAAAGTAGTTCATAATGATGAGTACAATGACCCCTTAAGAGGTTGTTGGTGTTTTACCAATAACCTTGTATTAATAGGCCATCTCGAAAATTTGAAGTCTCGCTTCTCGTGGTCGTAATATAAAACTGTGATCTCTACATGTGTGGCCATGGACTGGCATACAAATATAGGCAAGAGAACAAGTCATAATTATGTAGCGTCAATAATAACCGTGTCGTCAAACTGTCGCAATACAACGCCTACTTACAACATGTTTACGATGTCGATAACCAGTTCCCTATACATCTAAGTAGTATCTGATTAAATATATCAGTGCGGCAATCAGATGACTACAGTCCGGCCGGCGAGAGAACGCATTCCTGACACCTGGCAGTTGGATATTGGTACCGATTCTCTTGTTCATTAACTAAACTAAAATTAGAGAATCGCTATCTTTTACTAACAGGCAGCGCGAGAAAAGGACGGCTGTAGCTATGAACTAAGTTACAGATGTCAAACTAGTTTACGCCTTGCGCTTCATCGTGTCTTTAGTCGACATGTTTTTACGTGTCGTCCGAATTTGTTGGAAATATTAGTTCCAACAAAATTTGACAGCTCTAATTTACGTCCGTCTTTTTCTTGTTTTATTAGAGAGAAAAAGTTAGCAATAGCCTAAATTATGTTTAATTTGTGTACAACAGAATCGGCACTAATTTCTCATTTTAATAAGGATTCGTAAAACACAAATTCGTTAGTATGCAAGTGACAGGGGTCAAGAACATTCTTTCAGACCGGACTGTAGTGATGTTACCTTTCAATTTAACATAACGAGTAACATTTTAGACATCACTAGCTTTAGGCTTCGCCCGCGTGGAGTTCGAAAATTAACCAACGAAAACGTACTACCGGGATAAAAAGTAGCCTATATGCTATTCCAGACTATATCTCTGTGTTCCATCTAGATCCGTTCTGGCGCGATTGAGTAACATCCATCCATCCAAACTTTCGCATTGATAATCCTACTTCCTACCAATGCAGGAAGTAGGATTGGCTGGAGTTGTCAAGAAATATTTACCTCAAAAGTTGAGACAGCGTAGTGGTTCCCCCTCTTGGCGGTGACCACGGAGACCAGCTCGCCAGCCTGGTTGACGATGGGCGTGCCCGCCATGTACACGTTGGCCGATTCGAAGGTCGGCGCGCAGCGCCACTGCGCCAGCACGCCGTCGCTCGAGTGGAGCAGGATGCGCTTGCTGCGGTTGATGAACACCTGGTGGGAGGAGATACGCCTCGTTATTGCAGACACTAAGGGAGAGCTGCTTGCAAGTTGCTATCGTCCGCCATCCTTCTGTCCTTAACCCAATTTATGTTCGGTTCCGCGCAGTACGTGTTTAACTTTCTTAAATCATCATCCATCGCCTTTTCCCAACTTTGTCGGGGTCAGCTTCCAGTCTCACCGGATGCAGGTGAATACCAGTATCTGACATGGAGCGACTGCCTGTCTGACCTCCACAACCTAGTTCTAGTATTTTTCATTCTTACATCTCTATTAATTAGCCGTCATGTTTATGAAATAGTTTGTTGCGGAGTCTGGAGATGCTGGGGATGTTCCCTGACCTTTTCAGCAGAGTTCTCGTCGATCCGGACGAACACCAGCTCTCCGAGCGGCGCCAGTAGCTGATCCGTGAAGATGCCGCAGTAGTGATGGGTCGTTTTTGCCAACTTCTCGACCTGCAAACATAACATCATTAATTAGAATTGTTCCGAAATGCGGAGTGACTGGTAGCACATACAGTTGAGTTGTGACGTCGGTATTTTTTCGGTAAGGAAGTTCTTGGACGTCATTAATTTTTAATGAAGGACAACTCCTCGAGAAGCCCTGGACGAACTTGCCTGTCACCAATATGCAGTGAGCAAATCGCACCTTTATTCAAAACTTATTACTTTATTCTGTCACCTCTGACCTAGTCAAGCAAACCCATCTCAAATTAAAAAAAAATAACTCGAAATTTCTATTTTGTGGGAAAATGCCTTAAAAGTTTGACATTGGCGCCGATTCCCTTGTTCACAAACTAAACTAAGTTCAGCTCATCTTTTTCTTTCTATTTCATTAAGAAAAGGACAGAAGATAAATATTAGTCTAGTCCTGTCAAATTAGTCAGCGCCTGACATAAATTAACGTATTTTTAGTAGGCAATTTTTTAATCAGTCTAAACTTGTATAAGGAGTATCTTAATCTGACAGTACTAAACTAATAATTTATCACCTGTCCTTTTCTTAATAAAATAGAAAGAACAAGATGCACTGAAGATTAGTTTAGGTTGTGAACAAGGGAATCGGCACCATTGTCTACCTTAATGGCTTCAGTTTATCACAAAAAAATAAAGAACTAACTCGGTCATTTTCATCGTATCGTTTCGGGTGTTGGACTGCACGTATTGTCTGTGCGAAGTTAATTCACTTCATGGTAAAAACTCCGGATACTTATATAAATTTAGGGTTCTCTTTTTTTATTAAAGGTGCGAAATGTAGGCCAGTATTCGTTATTATCGGGTCACTAAGACCCAATTGCATCACAAATCAAAGATAAACACTAAACATTCAAACATCACGTTGTCTGTGTCATCAACCGTTGGACAGAAACGGAACGATGCTTTATACAGGGTTATTTGTATTTTACAAATAACCCTGTATATATTTGTTTAGCGCTAAACGTGTTTAGTGATTTCTGATACAAGCAGCCTGTAAGCTGTTGTAATGTCATCAGCGCTACAACATCTCTCACTCTCACAGCATTTATTTGAATTAAACAATTTACAGGCACTTATGAATTGGCAAGGAGTCTGTAATTCAGAAAGATGAAGCTAGATGAAAAAGTTTAGTAACTGAGGCAATTTCTCACCTGTTCCGGAGTACAACAATGGATAGGCACGGTAGACCCGAAGCTGGCGTAGGGCTTGCCATCCGGCCGCTCGTGCAGCTCCGCGGGGATGGCCATGTTCTCCAGCAGGCCGCGGTACGTGAGCCCGGTCGTGGTGGTGGGGTAGCCGGTGCGCTCCGACATGGTGGGCTCAGCAGTCGGAGGTGGGCACTGAGGTGGGAAGTACACTCGTTAGGTGACGTGACATACCACCACGCCTGTAGTCTCCGAAGGGGTCGGCAGAAGTGTAGGTACCTGCAGTACACTCAGGGTTGGCATAAAACAAACAAGTGTTTTAAAACTCAATGTTTGAAACAGTTTAAAATAAAACAATGTTTTATTTATTAAAATTTAATTTCAAACAATGTTTTAAACTTTAAGAAAAAACATGTTTTAAAATAAAATTTTACTAGCGAATGAATGGAAATAAATGAAAAGAAATTTAAAAGTTTAGATAGTACTTAGATAAGATTATTTATCTACACTCATATCTTAAAGTTCTGATTATTAATTAAAAAATAATACCTTCATGACAGACTTTATGCATATACAACTCAAATAAAATTAAAATGTTTTATTATGATACAAATTTCTTAACAAAATAATTCTATATAAAATAACTTTTTTCTACATAGTACACTTAGGATCGACCAAGGAGTTTTGCAATTCGATTTTTAACATTGTTTTGGGGGAACGGTCTATCAGGAACAGTTGATAGGCCGTTACCATAGTAACGAAATCTACGGAGCCATTATTGTTTGTTAACTTTTTGCTAACTTGTGTAACATTGTGTTCGAATTTGACAAAATAACTACATTTCAAATCATAACAGAAGCAATAATCAATTTTAAAGCAATAAAAATATATTACTATGTCATCAATCAAAAACCGTTTAGGTACATGTCAAACCATAAAACGCTCAAAAACACAACCATGTTCATTCCATGTTTGGTAAACTTAATGAGAATTACATGCATGTAAATTAAATGCCAGTTAGATGTAGGTAAATTAAATGTCAATCAAATGTAAATTAAATGTCAACTAAGTTACCATTTACATAATTATTCAACCACATAAACTCAAAAAAACCATGTCTATTCCATGTTGCGTAAATTAAAAGAGAATTAAATGTAAATAAATGTCCGTTAAAATTAAACACGCGTGATACAAACACAGACTCGTAGTAGGTACCTACCTACATAATTACATTCACTCACAATCACTCAGTTATCGGTTCGCTTTTGTCTGGAGTGCACGCGATAAAACTAAAAATATGGCTTCACTTCACTTGAGATCCCAATTTCGAGTGATAATTTTTTACAACTTTGACGAGATCTTTCTAGGCAATAGGGCCACGAAGAGATGGAACGCATAAATAATTCGAGCGAGGCGACTTTAGTTCAGATGACGATCACTACTCCTGAAATCGTGTGTGCCATGGAAAAACTAGTTCGGGAAAATCGTCAAATCACTTATGTGCAAATTCAGGAGATTCTTAAGATATCTGGAGAGACAGTAAATAAAATATTAAAGGAACATTTACATTTAAAAAAAAATGGTTCACTCTTTGTACCACACAGCGACGAACAGAAGGCACATCGAGTGGACTGGTGCAAAAAAATGCTTATAAAGTTTGAATCCGGCAAGTCTCGTGATTTATTTTCAATTGTGACAGGTAATGAGACCAATTTGTATTATTGTGATAATAATAATAATAATAACCTGGGACATTATTCACACACGGTTATCTGATCCCAAACTAAGCAGAGCTTGTACTATGGAAATCAGATTACTGATATACTACATATACTACTTTTTTTTTGTAAATACATACTTATATAGATAATTACACCCAGACTCAGTTGTCAGTGATGTTCCAACTAAGTCTCGGAATCAGTTATGGGTGTTTGAAGGTGAAGATTTATCCGACAAAGCCGAAGCAATACCGATCGGTGAAAAAATTATGATTGTTGTTTTCTTTGTCGTCGCGGCGTTATATAAAAACGATACCACTAGATACGCAACGCACTGGAACAGCAAACTGGCACATGGAACACAGCCTGCATCACGAATTCACGACAATGCGTCGGCTCACCGTGCTCAGCAAACTGTTAACTTTATCAAGTCGTCCGGCTTCAGGCTTGTGGAACATCCTCCAAACAGTCCCGACTTCGCGCCGTGTGATTTTGCGTTGTTTCCATATGCCAAAAACTATTGAAACGTCGCAAGTTTTCTACGGAAACTGAACTTCTGAATGCCTGGGAAGAAATCTGCGCCGTAATATCCGAGGACAAAAGGAAGGAGTGGTTTGACACAATGGAGATTATTTTGCTAGCAGTGTAACGACAATAATAAATTGAGTGACCTGCGTATTATTATAGCAGCTATAAGTCCACCGTTACCTGAACGATTGCGCGATCTCTGCCATTCTATCAATGTTGCCTGAACGATTGCGCGATCTCTGCCATTCTATCAATGTTGCCTGAACGATTGCGCGATCTCTGCCATTCTATCAATGTTGCCTGAAAAATTGCGCAATCTCTGCCATTCTATTAATGTTGCCTGAAAGATTGCGCGATCTCTGCCATTCTATTAGTGTTGCCTGAAAGATTGCGAGATCTCTGCCATTCTATTAGTGTTGCCTGAAAGATTGCGAGATCTCTGCCATTCTATTAGTGTTGCCTGAAAGATTGCGAGATCTCTGCCATTCTATTAGTGTTGCCTGAAAGACTGCGCGATCTCTGCCATTCTATCACTACTACAGTCACATTCGCGGTATTATTGAGAATTTCCTGTCATTTATTTAACTGAACATTATCAAGAAATTATTTTATTGTGATATGTAAAACAAAGGGAGCCTTGATTACGACCTGATAACAGTGCGTGCTGTATGTTTGTTCGTCACAATCAGGTGCCACTCCCAACGATAACGTTTCACTAATTAAATCTGTGTTATTGATTTCGGGTTGTAAGTACCTAATTCATTTGATTTGTCTGTTCTCGAATATTCTAGTATGAAGTTGGACCCTACACCTTTGCATATCGGTCAATGGCCCTCTATTTTTGCGCCTATATGTACCTACATATGTGTATCTACTTTAGGTAGGTTACCTACGGTAGGTAAACCTGCATTTAAATCCCCGTTAGAACTATTTCAAAAAATGTTTTCTTAGGGCCCATCTGTCTATTCTGTCTTTCCACCCATCTTTCTTAATAATGTTTTAGATTTCATGTAGGTACCTATTTATTTATAT
Source organism: Dicycla oo (assembly GCA_948252095.1). Lineage (NCBI taxonomy): Eukaryota > Metazoa > Arthropoda > Insecta > Lepidoptera > Noctuidae > Dicycla > Dicycla oo. The sequence goes on from OX411729.1 coordinate 1,042,458, forward strand.
TATGTTTTAGAATCTGTGGTTTACATATGTCTTGCCGTGAAATGCCGAGCTATCAGTCACGGGACTGTTTCTATTGGTAGGTAGGATAGGGGAGGATGACAGAGAGGCAACGTTCAAATATGCAAGTAGTCTTTAAGGCCTCTGCCTTAAATTAGCGGCACTTTAGCTGTGATTATCTCTATAATATCACAGCAAAAAATACGCCAATGAGAACGTCGCCGGTCTCTATGGAGAGACAAACTTAATACCAGTATTTTACATGGATCGACTGCCTATCTGAGCTCCACAACCCAGTTATTGGGTAATACGATACCCCTTGGTAAGACTGGTTGACAGACTTTCGGGCTTCTGACGACCCGTAACGACTGTCAAAGATCCACGAATGACAGCGGAGACAAACGGCTTAACGTGCTTTCCGAGGCACGGAGGAGTCTCGGTATGTAAAGATGTTCACCCATCTACGGACCAACCCTGGCAAGCGTAGCTTAACCTGAAGGATCGACCCGTGTGGCTGTTATTACTTAACCACGAACTCCTCAGTACGCATAAAGTATGTATGTTCACATAATTCGTGAAAATGTAGAGGTAACAGCTAATTTTTTTTTCGCGATTTCAGGTTTTCAGATATTACATTTGAATTTGGAATCTGTCATTTTTATACGATTGTTCATTGAGTTTTCTAATTTTGGCGCCAATACATTGTACAATATTTTGCGATATTAAAATGGAGTGGGGTGATAAAGAGAACCGAATCGCTGTGATTGCATTACACAAAGTTGGTATGGAGCCAAATGCATTTTTTTAAACTCTCCATATGCTTAGTATTAGTCAAATGTTTGTGTACCAAGCTATTAATAGGTACAATGAGACCTCCTCTGTTTGTGACAGAAAAGATCTGGCGTAGTGTTCGTACGAAAAAGGTGGTCAAAGCAGTAAGGGAAAGAATTCGAAGAAATCCAGTCCGAAAGCAAAATATTTTATCTCGGGAGATGAAGATAGCACCCAGAACCATGTCGCGTATTTTAAAAGATGACTTAGGACTTGCAGCCTATAAGAGACGCACTGGTAATTTTTTAACTAATAATTTAAAAAAGAATAGGGTGGTAAAATCGAAACAACTACTGAAGCGGTACGCAAAGGGAGGTCACAGAAAAAAATTGTTTACGGATGAGAAAATCTTTACAATTGAGCAACATTTTAACAAACAAAATGACCGTATTTATGCTCAAAGCTCTAAGGAAGCTTCCCAATTAGTCGACAGAGTGCAACGTGAGCATTATCCGACTTCAGTGATGGTTTGGGGGGGTGTTAGCTATGAAGGAGTGACTGAGCCATATTTTTGTGAAAAAGGTATCAAAACATCGGCACAAGTGTATCAAAATACCATTCTTGAGAAGGTAGTTAAGCCCCTTAACAACACCATGTTCAATAACCAAGTATGGTCCTTCCAACAAGACTCGGCGCCGGGTCATAAAGCTCGGTCCACACAGTCTTGGTTGGAAGTGAACGTTTCGGACTTCATCAGTGCTGAAGACTGGCCGTCGTCTAGTCCCGGTCTTAATCCGCTGGATTATGATTTATGGTCAGTTTTAGAGAGTACGGCTTGCTCTAAACGCCATGATAATTTGGAGTCCCTAAACTGCAAAAGTACCTAATAAATATTATTTGCAATAAAATTTTTTTTTTCTTCGTGACAATATTTATGGCAAGACTAGGTATACATATAATAGATCTAAGCGCTCGTTTACGAAATACTAATTTCACGAAGTTTCTCGTGCGTCAACAGAGCAAATGAGGTCACTTTAGCTAGGACATCACAAACATTCGAGTATAAGCTAGCATTCAGCCACAGTCCATACCTGTCTCGACTTTCCAACAAGTTATCTAGCACTACCTGACAGGAACGAAGTTAGCACTAAATTAAACAAGAACCAACATACCGTGTGCTCTCTGGTTGTCAACAACTGCGACAATGCGGCCGTGTGGAGCCGGCGCCGGCGCCGCCTCAGATAACAATATCGCAGTATCACACTGATAACGGGTAAACGTCACTCTTTATTGTTACGGAGATAAAGACATCTGATCTGTCATTGGCCATTGATGGCTTGATCGAGTATTCTGACGAGTAATCTACCTAAATATGTGCGTGTGTGTGTACATAGGTACACACCTATGTGTTGATCTAGGATTGTAGGAGAAAAGTCTCTCAACATCAAAATCGCGAAGCGAATATATACTGGATGACTTTTTTATCGTCTTGAAAAAATATGGTATAATAGGTGAACGGAGTATATAAAATATATGGCATACCTTGATTTTTCAAAAAAAAAAAATTATAATATCGAAATTCAAATCATACGCACTACGGACCCTATGTAGTGCGTATGATTGTAGAAAATGGAAAAAAAAATAGAAATTTATTCGAGCGCTTCAGATATTCAGAAGGGATGCTAAAGGAGCTCCTATTCAAAAGACTGACGATTTGGACGCAACCAAAACTTACCTACGATCGATTTTTGAAAATGCAAAAAAATCGTGACATTGAAATACTCCGGTGCGTCGGATTAATATACAGACAGTTCAACTTGATGTCCTTGTCGTGCTGACCCATAACTTGACAATTATGTGGAGGAGTTTTCTTAATATGACGGTTTAATTTTTTTTCAAACCGTCAGATTGAAGAAATTCCCGATTCTAATCGTCAGCACGACAAGGACATCAAGCTGAACCGTCTGTATATTAATCCGACGCGCTCGAGTATTTTCATCCCCTTTGTACTGCCACCCCCACAGTGCAAACCGGCAGATTAATACTCCTCCGTTATAAGAATCACGTGGGGCATATACCTACATTATCAATATCTGACGCACTCGAGTAAATCCATGTGACAGTTTTTTTTTTTTTTAATTTTTGAAAACCTGTAGCTGCTCCCACCACCGATGAAGGGTCATCATATAATATTTTTTGCTTTCTACCATCTAATCTTCAAAATCCAATAGGTCCCCACGACGCTCGAGTAAATTCCAAAATACCCTACTGGGCTCCCCTACTATAAGAGGTTTCTATCTCGGAAAGTTTGTAGAAACCCGCATCTAGCTGCACGTTCCATCTACCTATTAGATTCGATACCTGGGTAGGGTAAAGTAGTGGGGTGTTCCTGAACAAACTTAATTGTATATCATCTGTCGAGCCTTGTCAGTAGTACGTTTACATTACGACCTCGCCGCCGAGGTCCCTCGCGACGACCCCGTAATAATCGTCCTCCCCCCCGTCCCTTGCTCGGGTATGATGTGCCAGCTGGTGGCGTAGCTGAGCCTGTAGCTTTAAACTCCCCTGACAATAATAATTCTAATCTGATCCAGCCTGTCCCATCTTGCTGTCCTCCCCCCAGCGACGCCCTAAGCCGAGGCCCGTTCCCCACAGGGGGAGCCCTTAGCGTGTAGTCGCTTAGTCTGTAAGTTTTTTGCCCCTGGCTGGAGGCTTTGAGTTTTCTTAAGGCAGCCACAGGATAGTCCGGTTAAGTAGTCTCGACCTCTCTAGGTCAACTACGAGATGCCATTCACAAAAAAAAAAAAAAATCAGTAGTACGTAGTACGGACAGCGAGAATACATTATAATGACGTCATAATTATTACGGAAACAATACCTACTCAAAAAAGATGACAAATACTAACGTGTTACTATATACAGGGTTATTTGTAAAACTCCAACAACCTCTAAAGGGGTTATTGTACTCATCATTATGAACAACTTTTACTATGGGACCAAACCTGAAATCGCGAAAAAAAATCAGCTGTTCTGTACATTTTGACGAATTATGCGAACATAAATGTACCTACTGAACAGCTGATTTTTTTTCGCGATTTCAGGTTTGGTCCGATAGTAAAAGTTGTTCATAATGATGAGTACAATGACCCCTTAAGAGGTTGCTGGTGTTTTACAAATAACCTTGTATATAAGGGCATTTAACATTACAATATTAAATTACATAATAGAATGACAATGGGTTGCTAGGTTACTACTGATTCCCCACGTTTTTGTTTCCCCCCGAAAAGTTATAATACTTTATAATCCCGTTTTATCAGAATCGAGGCGGTACAGTCAAAGAAAAAAGTACTAAGCGATTATTAATACTCAAGTGTTTATTCCAGATCAAATTATTCTATATTATCACAATTCAAATCACAGCTTCCGTCAATTTTACAACTAGTTTCTTCACAATACAAAAATCACAGATTTTTTGAATATCTATTAATAATTTATACTTAAAAACATTTCTTGTAAAAAATAACTACCTATTTAAGTACTATTATATAGGTATATATAAGTACTTAAATAGGTAGTTATTTTTTACCTATTAAAAATTTTACCTTTAAAAATATAAAACACGTTAAAAAATAATTCTAAATTATATAAATCAACAGGTGTAAAAGTAAAAATAATATTTCGATGGTTGCATTTTGTCGCTTAGCTGTACCTACTTAATAATTTATTGTAAAGGAGATGGCTAAATGACTGCCCCAAGCATTCCCAGGAATCTGACATAAACTCGTAATATTTAAAAATTCATTCATGAATTATTTAGTGTTTAATAATTGTCTAAAACTTTTGTAAACTGCTAAACATAAAAAGAATATCTTAATTGCTTTTTAAGTTTGACATGACAAGGTCAAGGGAAAATAATACAGTACTGCAAGCTAGGGTCATTTCGCTTTTCCAGAATGTCAAACCGAAACTAGGTACTTATATCAACTTTTGATAACAGGTACAAAACGATTTATTTTCTGAAAATAAGAAGTGGCAATCTCAGTTTTGGCGGGAATCGATGGCGTTATTTAGTTGCTTGTTATTGTGTATTCACAGGGTTTTGATTCGGAAAATGGGGTTGTTAGGGTTCCGTACCAAAACGGTATAAAGGAACCCATATGGTGCGACTCAGTCTGTCTGTCCGTCTGTCACAGCTGGATATCTCAAGAACTACTAATGCTATCAACTTACATTTTGGAATAGTTTTAGATGACGTTTGCCCAACTATTTTGCAAATAAGAAAGACATATATATTTTTCTAAATTATTCTGTTTGATAGAAGTTTATGAAAAGATAACAGGACAAATAAAACGATGTCTCTAAATAACACACTTTTTTTAATATATGGTACGGAACCCTCGGTGCGCGAGTCCGACTCGCTCTTGACCGGTTTTTATTTTTAAAATGACTAGTGACTAAGCAAAGACATTAAATATAATTTTAATCTCTTTGTGACTAAGTGACAGTTTTAGAGAGTACGACTTGCTCTAAACGCCATGATAATTTGGAGTCCCTAAAACAATCCATACGATTGGCAGTGAAGAATTTTCCCATGGAAAGAGTGCGTGCTTCTATTGATAACTGGCCTCAACGTTTAAAGGACTGTATTGCAGCCAATGGAGACCACTTCGAATAAGCTTTTTATATTTTAAATTGTTTTATATAAATATATAATAAATTTATGTATTAAACTAACACACTGTAAAAGTAATAAATATTATTTGCAAAAATTTTTTTTTTCTTCGTGACAACATTTATGGCAAGACAGAGTTCTGTTCCCCACAATACAGCTGCAGTAATATGACAATATACCTTTATATACGATATCGAAGTGTGCCCGGATCTTGAAAGAGTAATTCATTTAGGGAACTCAAGGCCGAATAAGATCAAAGCATATCAGCCAAATAATATACTACGTGTACCTATATTTTATATAAAAGCTAACCTACAAATGGTCCTTCGGACGACATATTGTCATATTACTGCAGCTGTATTGTGGGGAACAGAACTCTGGGCTGTTGCTGTCATGTCATGACAGTGATCCCGGTATTATAAAGTGCTCTGTGCAGTGATCTGGTATCTGGGGTGGGTGAGACACCAGAACACATTATCAGCTCCGGCTTCTTTTTAGGTAATGTTCTTGTAATACTCACAGAACTACGAATAAATAAATAAATCGCATTTTTGTTGTTTTATTTCAATATGTTTTATGTTCTTTGTTACTCAGTGCATTCGTTATCTAGTTTAGGCAGGATTTATCAATCACCAGATACTAACTAAACTAAATTCCCCTGGCGCGTCTGTCTGTCAGTCTGTCAACAAACGTATTATGATGGGGTTGTCACTAATAGGTAGATTGGTTCAATATCCACACGCCTAGGTAAAAGTTCATAGCAATGTCATTTGTTTGAAGTTTTTGTTTTATACCTATTGACGTAGGAGTTTCGCGATTTTATTTTCAGGATTTGTAAAGATATGAAAAGTTCCTGAAACATTTTTTATACGAAATACTAATATTCAGCTATTCAGCATTCCATATGGCTAGATACCTATGTTTATTCATTGCTGGGGCAGTGTCCATACATCTATTTAGACATCTCCTATAAACAAGCTGGTGGATTTTTTCATTTTGCATTGTGCCAGTCATGAAATAATACCTTTTATTGGAAAGAAAACTATTCACATAAATTCTAAACAGTGCCATTCTTTTGTTGTTAATGCTTCTAACAAAATAGTAACAAGGGTTGTAGAAGAGTTATCATGTTCTGAACATGAAGAGGCAGATACCAAAATAATATATCATCCGTGCAGTAATACAAATCAAGTGAATATTGTGATCAGAAGTGTCGACACTGACATTGCAGCTATCATGCTTGGTCATATACCGTAATTTGGTCCTACTTTGCTCCAAATGTTGAAAATTATGATTATTTTTAGAAAATCAACTATACAATTTACTTAATGTATTATTTTATGGATATATAGCTTATTTGACAAGTATTTATATAGGGAAATAGATATTATGAAGTATATTATGAATTTATTTTTGACAAATAATACTGAGCAAAATTACCCATGGTGTTGGGTATCTTTGCTCCTAGATATAGTTTCTATGTAATCTCCATTGTTAAAGCTGTTGGAGCAAATTAATGCTTTCCTAATTCAAACTCTGCTCCAGTTATAATATGTTTTGCTATTTTGGATGATATAAATTGGTGAGATATGGGTAAAAACGAAAAAATGGATAAAAACGGATGCGTTCATAATTTAATTAATTGTTGCAAAATTTTTAACGTAGAATAGGCGAAAACATTTTACAGAACAGGAGCATAATTACACGTAGAGGAGCAAAGTAGGACCAAATTACCAGTACACCATCTACAAAATGATTCACTTATTTGGATGCTGATAGGCACTGGGAACAACTTGAGATACGTAGACCTCACAAAGATATACCTACATAAAATTAGGAAAATCTTTTTGCAAGAGCTTGCCAGGATTCCATGCGATCACAGGTTGTGATTATAATCCCGCATTTTTCCGAAAAGGAAGGTTGAGGCCGTTTAAAATATTAAAAAGAACGGAAGAGTGTCAAAAAGCTTAATTAAATTCGGTAAACACGAATTATTAGAAAATAATAATGAACAACAAAGCATTTCTGATATTATTCAGCAGTTTATATGTGAGGTATACAATGTCGGTTCGATAACTGATGTTGATGCAGCACGGCTTCAACTATGCATTAATACATATTACATAATTCGTACGTAATACGTAGGTCTCAGATATTAATGAAGCGTTTAGCCGTAAAAAACTACGAAATGATGCTAGCAGTCTGCCACCTTGAAAATCGGAGCTGCTACAACAATTTCTGCGAGCCTTCTGTTTCATGTCAGACCCGTTAATGCTTTACCCCTCTGACATACCCAGGTATTTGTAGGATATTAGTTGCGGAGAGTGATCTTAGGTTTATAGAATCTGAGAGCTGTAGTCCCTCAGATTCCACAATCTCGCCCCGCCTTACATGCATTTAACTACACCAAATTCCATCCTGATGGTGATTCCATCAGGATGGAATTTGGTGTAGTTAAATCGACATCCTGGATAGCGAAGGACCGTCCTCCACACTGCCCCATACACGTCGTCAGCAGGGAGGTGCTCAGAGTTGTATCAATTTTGTACATCTCTAACACCCTCAAGAGCCATGTATGGGGCACCGAATCATAGGCCTTATTATAGTCTATTCAACATGTCGACAAATCCTTTCGGGATCGACGGACTGTTGGCTTATGGCCATGTCAATGAGGAGTAGTTCCTTGGCGCCGCGGGACCCATTCCTACATCCTGTTTGAGAGGCAGACATTTATTATTATTATTTGTTGACATATCTCGGGACCCTGGGGTCCCGGACCTTAGGGAGACGTACTGGAACGCTGCGGGCTCTTTAAAAATTTATTACCATCGAGTACGAAGACAATGCTTGTACAGTCCTTAATTTTCCCTATCGTCGATTATGGTGATGTGTGCTATTATGACCTGAATTAAGATCTCCTCGACAAACTTGACCGTCTTCTCAATAACTGCATTCGATTCGTTTTCAATCTGCGTAAATATGATCATGTCTCCGCGCATCGGTCGCTTCTACAGTGGTTGCCCATACGCCAGAGCAGACAGCAAAGGGCGCTGACCACTTTGTTTTCATTTCTTGACTCTCCCTCTTCCCCTAGTTATCTAGCTTCCCATTTTCAATACATTTGCGCCAACCACAATAGAAATAATAATATAATAACCTGGGACATTATTGACACACAGTCATCTGATCCCAAACTAAGCAGAGCTTGTACTATGGAAACCAGGTAACTGATATACTACATATACTACTTTTTTTTTTGTAAATACATATTATACTTATATAGATAATTACACCCAGACTCAGAACAAACAGACATGTTCATGCACACAAATGTTTGTCCTGGATGGCAATCGAACCCACGACCAGCGGCATGATAGGTGGTATCTTAACCAACCACGCCAACGGGCCTGTCAAATCTACTTTCATCTCACAATCGTATTCTTCAATATCCCACTCACCGCACAGACTTCATTCTTTGTTCAGTCTACCTCTCTGTGGAATGCACTCCCCCAGGAAATCAGGATGGCAACCAAAAAGTTAAAGTTCGCGAGCACATTCGCAAGAAGCTGGCAGTATCATCACAACGGTAATGTTTCCCAATGGTTTGTCTTATTTATTTTAGTATATTTATGTCTATTTATTTGTGTTTATATTTAATTAGGTGAATATCTTTATATTTAAATAAATATTTATTCCTCCTAATACTTTCAGTATTAAATACATAAATAAAGACGTACGAGGGGCCGAAGCCAACTTCACGTTGTCCTCGTCTGCCGCTTGTGGCGGGAACACGGGCACGCGTTAGCACTCACCGCGAACCCGCCGCAGCTGTCCGTCACCGGACCCTCCTCTGGGGAGCACCCCCTATCACCGGCGCACAAAAACACGTGACCACCCCATGGACCAAACCAACACATGGGCGCCGTGTCTACCCTTGGTCCCCCTGCGTCCGGTCAGATCAGTGGCCCGGCCGCCTACCACGGCCGCAGAGGATAGGGAGAGCGGCCAACGAAATACCGACACTCCTCCTCCCCTGCGGCCCCACCGCGTTTGCCATCAGACGGTGGCGACCCCGTCTAGGCCGCGGAAGGTAGCCGGGACTCATCTTCCGCCGCGGCCTCCAACCCTCAGTCGCGATGCCTCCCATACGACGTCGCTGCCCGCCTCAGTTGCGATGTCGCCCAAGCAGCACCGCAACCTACCTGTTGGCCGTTACGTCGTCGACTTCCTGGGAAAAGCCCTGATGAGCGGCCCCTCCTCGGGTTCCTCCTCTTCGCTTCACCGAGGGTGACCAAGCCACGGCTACTGACCCCCCCCCCCCCCCCCCCCCCGCCTCGTCAATGCGGGAACCCACCGGTGGGGGGTGGGGTGGCTGCTACCCCTAGAGTATTATAAAAATCCGGAGGCGCGAAGGGAGGGCAACCCCCGCCCGCTGTAACAAAGCATAGGCACCCATGAGAATGGGTGCCTATGCTTTATTACGTAAGGACGAAAGGGTTGCACATCCCGCAGCGCCGGGAACGTTGTAGGAGCAACTTGTTGAACAAATGTTTTGAGGTTAGGCTAAGATTTTTAAAAAATCTGAAAAAATGGGTTTCCTAAACTTTTCCACCATAAGGGGCTTATACCCCCGCTCCACCCTCCCACCACTTAAATCGACGTCATACAATGAAAACCTCAACCCCTATCACCCACTCCCACCCATTAAATCCACGTCAGACGATACGAATTCCTACCGTTGTTTTTTTAAAAACAAAAAACCCCTAAGACGACCCACTGACCCTGGTCGCGAAAAAGTGAACACGTCTTCTAAAATAAAATTCAGCATAAAATGATGTTTACATTGGCGACATCGCCACGTCTATAGTTACGCCAGGTACCAGGGCTCCCTAGAGCCCTACAGGACCTAGCGGACATTGGGAGACCCTATAAAGCTGTTTAGCTTTAGAAGCGTGGACATGACATGTAACCTAATATCTTAGCCTATTTTTTTTATGACGTAGTATACTTGAGCGATTAATCAGATAATCAATAAGGCGGTAGCAGTATAGCACGGCTGACCGAGGGTCATCAGACGTAGTCACATTTTTAATCGACTTCAAAAGGAGGAGGTTCTCAATTCGTCTGTTTTTTTTTTGTATGTTTGTTACGCGATTACTCAAAGACGCATGGACCGATTTGGGAAATTCTTATTTTGTTTGAAAGGGTATACTTCCTAGGGGAATTTATATGGGACCACCCAGATAAATTTTATTAGCTTTGCCTGGGTAGTTTTTGAGTTAACTTCAATAATGCGTATTTTTCCCAATTAGTTTATGTGGAAGATGTTTTAATACACGCGGATGATGTTTTAATAACTTCCTATCACTGTTATTTACATAGCAGGTAGTGGTATTCGAATTTGTGTGGGGTAGGCACCACAACTAAAAAGTGAAAAATAACTTTAATTTCGGAAGTCGGTGGCAAAAAAACGAAAATACAAAACCAAAGACACCGACTACCGAAATTAAAGTTATTTTTCACTTTGTAGTGTTTTGTTTTGTAAGTCGGTTTTATGTTTTGCTAAAAAGTTTTTTAATATATGTATTATGTTACCATCAAAACAAAGCACAACAGTATTCAGGGAAGTACCTAGGTACTTACAATTAAAATCTCGCTGGCACGGCCGGTGCTCATCGTCATGTCCGCAGGTTATGTCATTCACTAACTATTCACTGTTTCACAATATTCACCCTCACCCTCACAGCGAGGGTGTCAGCACAAAACAAGCACAGACTTTGGAGCTCCTCTCCTTATATACTAAGAGTCAAAATTGTGATAACTACACGAGAGCAGTTAGCTCTTATTGCGTCTGAATACGGACTACGATGACTGTGCTTGTCTCATAAATACCTACTTGGTACAGTCAGTCACGTCAGTGACGTGTCATAATGTCAACGACACCTTTTGTACTTGTGGAACCTAATATAAACACCTATTATTGTTCCCAGAAAAATTCTACCTCCTTAGAAACGCTTTATAAACAAATAAAATAATGTTTTGTATTCGGATGAAAATCTCAACGTTTGTCGCCCGTGCTGTGCGACCGCGTGCTCGCTCGTTTTGAAGATATCTGAGATTGTGTCTTTAGCCGACTCTTCACGTTGGACAACATTGTGGTGAATACCTATGGCCATCATGTAGAGCGGGTGTTTATGCTTACCTTGGTTTGTATTGGAATAGTTGGCACGAGATCCGTGTGGTGTCGGTTTTTAACAAAAGATCAAAGGGTTGTGGCAGAGTTATGGCCGCCGCGTCCACACGTTGAGCACGAGTTTAGTTTGCTACGAGCTTCCAGAGTGAAAAACTGAACGACCTTCCAACGTATGGACGCCATCACGAACTCTTGGCTAATATCCTTGTCACAACATTCGCCACATTGTAGGCCAACGTGAAGAGCCGACATTTGTGAGAGACATTTTCGGCAACACACCATTCATACAGAATTCCACACCGTTCCTAAACAAGTAAAAGCGTGATGTTAATGTCAACATTTCTGTTTTTTATATTTTCTTTAGTTACTGAATTAAAAGACATGTGTTATAAAATGTTTACAATAGCCCATACTTCTGTGGCTGGCCATTCAGTGGACTTCCCATTGTAACTAAACAGCAAAGTTAATTTTAATATGTTGAAAATAAAAATCCGCCAAAAATATGGAATCGCAACAAAATTTTCATGATGACTGTATTAAAGCAAGTAACTAGGTGTTACTGTCATACATGAGTGGGTGGCTACAACGATTTCTATACCTATATTTCTCTCCTTCTAACAGTAGCTATGTTTTCATTTATGCGACAGAGATAACAACATTTGCAGACACCACTGTAGGTAGGTGTTAATTCCGCAAACAAATTATTTTTCATAGGCTGGCTCAAAGCGGAATGAAAATCCTATATTCCTCTCTTTCCAGCCCTGTTATTTGGTGTAAGAGAAAAACGTCGTGGTATTTTCAGTAGCTACTGCTTTAAAAACTTTTTTGTTTTTGGTCGGGGTAAACCCGGGCGAGTTTTTGAAAAATTCATAATAATGTCTCTGCTCGGTTTACTCCCTGTTTCAATAATTTCAGTAGCTTTTCCCTGTAACATTCGCAAATGTTAGGCAACACAATTATTAAAATGTTCAAGTTAATAGGTAAGGTACCTAGGACATACTTTTTCATAACATTCGTACCTACCTATTAAAAAAAAAAATAGGTAAATAAGTACATAAGTATGTCTACAATACCCACCATAATAAGAAGGGCCGATACTGTTCAAATAAAATCGTCTCATATTTTATAATTTATTTAAATATTTCAAATCAAATCAAAATAATATCCTTATACTTATACAATGTCTAGAATATTCCTATCATGAAAATCCTAATGACCCTAATGGGACATTAGTTTTCCAGTTTTCCTGTACATTTTAGAACTAGGGGAATACAATTTAATTTCACTATCTTACCTCTTACTAATAAAATTCCCTGTATTCTCGAGAGTGTCACATATGACACACATCATTAGTGATGCAATGATTTGATTAAATCAAATCATTGCATCACTAATGATGTGTGTCATATGTGACATTTTAGAACCTAACATACTATCGGGTGTATTTAGAAGGGAGATCTTTAAATTGAAATAAAACAGAAAAATGATATTGATATCCGTGAAATTGGCTTTATTTGATAGATAATTTTATGGCATTAATGTTTGAATATTTTGGGTATGTGGCCGCCGCAGCTGACGCGTACATGGCGTAATCTGAAGGTCAAATGATCACACACTCTTCGTAGTAAATCAGGCTGTATTTCGGCAATAATGCATCGACTGTTGGCATCCAAGTGCTCAATTGTCATTGGTTCATCGGCGTAGACATGCGACTTTACACATCCCCAGAGAAAATGAAGTAATGGCTTCAAATCGCACGAACGAAGTGGCCAGCACCCCAATTGCGTAACATTATCGATGGGAATCTGAATCATTTTGAAGCAAATTGCTAATCCATTGCTTCATAATGTTCGAAAAATTTGTCTTCTCAACACTTTAAATGACGCAATGAATGTTGTTGAACTGTCAAAGTGATTCAGATTCCGATTGATAATGTGTTACGCAATTAGGGTGCAGATTTCGTGAAATTAGTCGTTTGTCAAATGTTTACGTTTGCAAATTAAGCCAATAAAAAGTTAAGTTTTCAGTAAACTAGGTGTTGGTGTCAGCCGCGGCGGCCACATGCGCGGATTCACGTTCAAACATTAATGTCATAAAATTGTCTATCAAATAAAGCCAATGGATATTAAAAACATTTTTCCGTGTTTTATTTCAATGTAAAGTTCGCCCCTCTAAAAAAAAAAACCACCCGATACTTAAACTTAATCTTCTTGCTAAGAGAGACTAGATATTATCATAAACTTGTTATTAAGAGAAGGAAGAATGATTTCTCTCTTTTACATTACAATTACAGTCGCAGTCATTACTTTGGCATATTTAAAGTTGAATCATAGTACCTAGGTACCTACTTACGGTACTATTCAATTAAACATTTTTTCAAAATAACACCTTTATTTTGGTGTAGGTGTGGGGTATTCCGTTTATCCATCCCAATATATCCACCCTAAGGTGCGTATGTCCGAGAATTCACCCTATGCCTAGTTGGATAAACGGAATTTATAGGCTTAGGGTAGACATGCGTTTCCAGGTGTGGCTTCACATTGACTGACCAATTAGGTACGCAGGATAGGGTTCAATAGCCGCCTGTATCAAATATTACTATGGTCTATAGGAAGTTGTCCGACCATGTAAGATTTGTGTGTTATGTTACGGAATTTGCGGAGAAATTCTTAAATTCCAATAAATTCATTGCTAAATTGTCGCGTTGTATTCAATATTCTCATCTATTTTGGATTATTCCGATCTGTCACCCTGCTTTGTCCCTAGGAACAGATTGGAAAAAAGTTTGATCTGTCTCCCTGTTAGCAACTTTATTCACTCCTATCCCAGATAGGAGTGAATAAAGTTCGAACTGTCCCCTCGTTGCTAACAGGGGATCAAATCATTTTTTTTGCCGATTTGTCCCTCTAAAAAGACAAAGCAGGGTGACAGATCGAAATAATCTGCTATTTTCAGCTAAAATATATACAGTAGGTACCCAGATATTTCCAAAAATCCCCAACCCTGAGACTATTTGTGCCACCTAGGTATTTAAAAAAATATAGGTAGGTATACTTATATCAATTTCTACCGCTATTTAAGATATGAATGAGACGTAGATAATCCATTAAAAAGAGGTAAAAAATGTGGTAAACTTATTTATATTGAAGATAATTAAAATTTTCTCCGAAATTCGTAGCAATTAACCACATTTCCCGGTAACTACATTTCGAAACTGGCTGAGCAAGTGTTCATTTTGATGTAGTAGGTGTCACTGTCATCTGAGGTAGGTATAGGTAGGTACTTACTGAAGTAAATGTAAGTACTGTGTTGGTATATGTACCTACAACTAATATGCGATGTTGAGCAGTATACCTACCTAAATAAAGTCTTCATACATAGGTACTGGTACTTTCTTTCATCTTTTATATTACCTACACATAAAGATGACAGACTTCTCTAGTCCGTGTGACAGACACATGAATTGTCCTCGAGGGCACAGATATTACAATCGAGGGGAATCCTACATTGAAACAGACGCTGAGTTATGCTGCAACAACTATTGCAACATACGGTGCGTATATATCTATCACAAGGTGCTATCGAAACAAACAGATTGCATCAGATATAGTATTAGATAGACAGAAACCCAACTCACTAATATTAGACACAATGGGAAACAATATTGCATCACATTTCTATTGCTTAAGCGATTAGAAGTCGTTTTTCAGTAAATAGGGTCATGGCTGTTCTATAGCGGCTTGGCTCGCCCTCTGCCTATTCCACGTGGAGCATCGAACTACGTAATAAAATAATGATAAGTATCAGAAAAACAACATTAACATATTCGTCTATTTACACAATAATGAATCTTACTGAGTTAGACTTAAAAACCAGTGTAGCAGTACCATTAGTTTGTTGGTGATTCCCCAACAGTAGACAAAATTTATAGAGATTTTAAAGATTTGTGAGCTCTATGGTTTGAGAACTCCCTGGTAGGGATGCGTGTATACTTGCAAACACGTGTAACGTAATTTAGTGTCTGTATTTTTTTTTTATTATACATATCGGCGGGACATGGTTTGTACAATAGACATTTATATTGAAAAACACCTGTAATCACCTATGTTCACAAAATAAATAAATAAATGAAATGAAATGAGATATAGATACCTAACTAAAATGTATTATGTATTGAAATAAGGTCACTATGGGTAAGTGTGACATACTTTTCACAAAGTTTGCTTTGAACATAAAAATCAAAACGTTTAAGGATAAAATTTCAAATATCTCTTAAAGCAAAATGTAATAAAGTCCATAAAGGCCAGAAAACAATGTGTTTTGTACAATTTTAATCATTATTTGTTGGTTTTTAGGGTCCAAAATAAAAGTACTACGTCAGACACACTTCCCCAGCAAAACGAGGCAAGTGTGACTACATAATAAACCCGCGATAGACAGCTGTTTTTTAAATAAAATCTGCAAATTCCTTGCTACTTAAGCATGTCAACCTTCATATTTTACTTATACTACTTACAGCGCTTGTTATTATAATTTAAAATAAAAAAAGTTATGGGGTAAGTGTGTCATATCAGGGGTTTAAAACATTTTTTTTTTATAAAGGTTGAATTGAAAGAAAAACACATATTGGTGCTTGATACAAAATATATTCATTAAAACAATGCCAATCAAAATAACAATGTCTGAAAATTAAAATTTGCGAAGGAGTTTCTAAAACAGCAAATTTTCATAATTAAGTTAGTATCTGTCGAGAATTGAGCTTACCATCTACGACAGGAGGATTACTTTGGGATCCTACATAAGTCTTTAGAATATTCATTAAAAAATTAAATAAACATAAAAAACATTTTCTAAATTGTATAATTGCACATTTGTGTGTAAATTTCTAAGTAGGCTACGAGTATCTGTCTAAAAATGCACTTAGGACCTAGGAACTAGAGCGTAATACTGTTTCGTTTTGGAATATTATCACATTAAAAATTATATAAAACAATTCAACATTTTCTAAAATATAGCACATTTTTATAACTAAATAAATAATAAAAACAAAAATAATAAATACCTACAATAAACACAATTTAACATAGACGCTCTTCCGCAATTCAATTCAGTACTTTCAATGCTTATCCCAAGTAAAAAAAACTTCAGGTAGGTAGGCAAGTACCTCTAAGTAGGTAATAATAATTAGTCATACATAAATGTTTGAGACTCCTGACTTGAGGCAAGTGTGACATAAAGACACACTTGCGCCAAGTAAAGTAGACACACTTTCCCAGGGTCAAGATTTTTATATTATATTTTTAAAACTTACGTAAAACTTTTATTTTCAACAATACAAGTAAAATAGTTAGAATAACATAAAGTTTAACATATATAAAAAGAACTTACCTATGCAAAATTCACGGATTCGACGAAATCACCGAGATTTTTATTGATGAAAAACCACGCACCTCATTGCGTCACGTATTAAAAATTGTGCCATGTTACAAAATGGCGATAACTATAAAAGTGTTTGACTACGACATCTAGAATAGAAATTGTGAATCAATAATTTTTTTACTCATACTAACAGATGGCACTTGCTTCAATAGCTTAATCAGTTTTCGTAATATAAGGGGCAGTTACACTTACCCCGTAGCTACACTTACCCATATTGACCTTAGTATTTTAGTCAATGGCGCCGATTCTCTTGTTCAATAACTAAATTAAATTAGAGAACCGCTATCTTTAACAGGCAGCGCGAGAAAAGGACGGATATAGCTATGAACTAAGTTAGAGATGTCAAACTAGTTTACGCCTTGCGCTTCACCGTGTTTTTATTCGACATGTTTTACGTGTTGTCCGAATTTGTATGGAAATGTTAGTGCCAACTAAATTTGACAGCTCCAATTTACGTCCGTTTCTTTCTTGTTTTATTAGAGAGAAAAAGATAGCAATGGCCTAAATTAAGTTTAGTTTGTGTACAACAGAATCGGCACCAATTCCTGACATACCCACTGAAGAATGCATACGACTGAATTTTTATTTCATTTAAATACTCTTGTTGCAAAATAATTGTACTAACAGCAGAATATTTTGTGATTGTGAAGAAAGCCTTAGTAAGGCCCTTGGCATAGATTATAAGCCCACACGTTGGTAGGCCACTGCCAACATCCGTACCTAAGTAGGTATATACATTTTGATAACCTATGTGATCATCGGATCGACCCATGGTTGTGATTGGAACCAGTAGTGTGTACACATGGCTGACCAATGTAAACCAAAGGTTTGCTATATTGCTTGGTATTTTCTGCGTATTTTTCATAAATGATATTTGGGCAAGCCAGGAGAGATGCCTTAGATGCCGTATGTATTGTTATGTGTGGTGATAAGGAGGAGGTACTATATAAACAATTCAATGTAAGTGCAAGTGTTTTCGTGATAAACAATTAAGTTAAAGTTCCGAACTGTGGATGACATTCAATTCAAAGGTGAGTTGAAGTATTAGTATTTATTTGGTACCCATATGTTTATCTATTCGTTCTTGAATTTGAACCCGCTTTCGGATCTTAATCTGTACTAGATTTTCGATATTACTGATTTCACAGCGGGACTGTTACAGGCTGAGGCTGATATTGTTACCTTGCTAGGTTCTTGTAGTAAAGACACCTGAACTACACGACCATACAGCCTGGGCTGTATGGTCGTGTAGTTAAGTAAGTAGATAACTTGTCAAAGTCAAAGTAGCCTGTAAAGGAGTTGTTGCCGGCTCTTCTAATTAGGAAACGACCATTTGTAACCGAGCACCTCGCTTCTGACATTTATAAGTGCATGTAGGTTTATGTGAAATAAAATATTTTGGATTTTGTAAAAGAGAATATTAGTTAGTCCACGTTATCCACGATATTGCTATAAACGCGTACCTAGGGCAAATGTACACAATAAACACTTTGTTTTGAATGCACAGCAGTACAGAAACTTGACTTAAATAGGTCTTAGTATGGCTTAGTATCAGCCTGTAGGTCAAATGCATCTTTTCATATCTACAGACCAGACCAAGTACTTATTGATAATTACATTTGTTTGCAGCATGTTGGCAATCTGCTAGGTGCGAGAAACACAAGACCAGTCGATGTGGCGACGCGTCGGGGAGGCCTATGGCATGCGGAGGATTTCTGCTGATGCAGGCTGACACGAAGATAATGTCGACAATTTCCGACAATTCGACCTCAAGTCAGGCTTTCCTTGCGGTGCTTTCATCAGTGTATGTACTTTCCCCAGTACGTGTCCTTTTACGCGCATAAGTGGACCGTCCCTATTAACAATGTCGGATATACATTTTTACCAATATTCACTTTTTACATAAATCGAATTACAATTTTTTTTTAATTCTTCACTGTCAAAACAAACTTTGAACTGAGGGCAGTTCAAAGTTTGCCCTAACGATAAAAAATAATCTTTATGATATTAACAATGTGAGTTCTGCGAAAAAGACCACTGTTCAGTAGGGACTAAACAGTAGTCTCCCTGCAGAACCGACATTGTTAATAGGGACGGTCGAATTGCTAAGGAAGAATTGGACGTCTTATTGTTTTGTCTGTTTGTTGCGTGCGCCAATGTTTTTATATCTATTGAAATCAGACATGAGTAATGTCGTTGCTCGAGTTAAATCCCAAGATTTGTCACTTCAATGAGTTTATATGAATGTTTTGTCCAGGAGCAGGGTCCATATGCTCAAAACAATAATTATGGCACAAAACCTCTGTTTATAACGTCTCAAGTTGGATTGCTAGTTGAGGAAAGAGTTACTAACTCTCTGGGTTCTCCAGGAAATAACAATTTCAATGAGCAACCAAGAGTGGAAAGTTGGATAGAAACATTTTAAAACCATGGCGATTAGAGAATTAAAATTTTCTATCCAACTTTTTAAACGAAAGAGGCTTGTCATATGTCATTCTTTTCTTATAAATTAAATTAAATTTAAAAATAAACTAAACATGTTAAAATGTATCACAATCATCTCGTAGCTAGCGATGCTAAACAAAGGTCTCAGTACTTTTATAAAGGCACATGATGTATTGATAATAATATTAATTACAATAGGAATGAAAATGTATAATTTTGTTATTATTCGTTTTAAATATTATTTAATCTATATTATGTCTCATTTGTCAATTCGTTTCGCCATAATGATACATTGTTGTCACTGAATTAGCTGGCTTATTCTGTAATACCACTTCTTGGCTGTTTTACAGTAGCAACAAAAATACCATAACAACCAATTTTTTTTAAATAATTGATACTTATTAACAGATTTTTGTATTTTCTGCCGCTCGATAATTTGTTACATATAAGTATAATTTCTAAAATCTCTTCTGTTACTTAGGATAGTTTTGTTTTTGTACTGACTGTACCTACAGTAAAAACTAAGTTGTCCTTACAAGTTACAACAACAATGAATACAGCCTCTTATTTATAAATAAACACAACAAAAGTTGCACAACATTGTTGCTGGCGACATTGTGCGCGAAGCATGTTTCCAGAAAAACGAAAACGAGTTACTGCAATAATATTGAGCAACTTGTGAATAAATATCATGAATAGTATTATTTACACAAAATCACTAATCACAGCAAAAGGTCATTAGGGGTCATCCATAAATTACGTCACACCACACGTTAACTGGGAGAGAGAGGTCACGTATGACAAAGGGGGATACGAATGATAAGCTTGCTTACGTCTTATGCATAAAAAAACTAAAGTATTTAAACTTCAACTCAACGAAAAACTCTATAATATTGCCAACTCTATAAATATTACTTGAGATTTCGTTTAAAATTTCAAAATATGTGATATACCAGTCACAAGGACGGGGGAGGGCTCCAAAAATTATGAAATTATTATGACGTCATTTTTGAACGGCCCCTTAACAATCACGTCATTACTTTCTAAAACCTAATCCTACCTGAGTCCATCACCTAAAGTCTCTATACACAAGTATGGCGTCCTCGTCCGTCCCGCTAGCCCGCCTCGCGCGGTGCAGCCTGGCGGGCGAGGCGGCGCACAGGCGCGCGGCCAGCGCGGGGTCGCGGTACAGCAGCTTGTCGCGGCTGTACCCGACTATCACTATGTAGTGGCCCGTGTAGGCGCCGCCGAAGCAACGTCTAAGGAAGAATAAAGGCGGCTTTTATTCACAAAATCTCCTTCGATTGAACTGAGGCTATACAATTAATTTTTGATTTGAGTCTAGACATTCACAGTAGCAAATTACGGCCATGACATGACACGAGCTTTCCAATTACAAATGTTATATCAGGGCCCTGTTTAATAAACGTTACAAATTGTAAATTGTAATTGTATTTTACAAGTCGCAATTCTACAAGGTTCTGTTTAATAAAGAATACAACTTACATATTTACCATGGTGGAAAACTGAGACATAAGGCATTTGACTATGTTCAACACAATATTCTACTTAAGAAACTCGAAGCATATGGCATTAGAGGCAATATACTAAAACTGTTTGAGTCATATCTACAGCATCGAATGCAAATAACGGAAGTCAGTAGGATAAACATAACTACAAAACAAGAAGAGTCACATCGGTCGCAAGTACGTGAAGTTATGTATGGTGTCCCACAAGGAAGTGTTTTGGGACCACCCTTGTTTACATTATATATTAATGACTTGCCTAAGTCCACAGAACAACCTATGAGCCTCTTTGCTGATGACAGTGTAGTGACAATTGCGTGTAAGAATCGAGACACATATAAATCAGACATAAATAACTCGCTAATTGCAATTATAGAATGGTTAAACAATAATAAATTAAAAGTAAATTTAAATAAGTCTAAAATCATGCACTTCAGTCAGCGCTCTTTGACATTCATTAACAATTTAGACATAAACTATAATAATAATAACATTGACGAAGTTGATACAACAAAATTTTTAGGTCTTACTATTGACAATAAATTAAATTGGAAGGCACATATAGAGACGATTAGTAAGACAATAAGTACCTCAGCGTATGCTCTGTATAAAATGGCAGCAGTAATTAGTGTAGATGCTTTGCTTACCGCATACTAGGGCTTGGTGGAATCCATCCTAAGATACAGTGTTATCTTTTGGGGTAACTCGACGGACTGGGAACTTATATTCAAAACCCAAAAGCGTTGCATTAGTCAGTCTGCGCCGCGCGCAATACCGATCGGACGTGGCATGCGTGTCTAATCAAGTGCAGGATGAATTCCTCCAACGTAGTAAAATGTGCGAGATGTAACGTCGTTATAAACGAAGTGTTAGCTTTCATATGTAATAAACTGGACATAATGGACGAGGAAAGCCTGAGTAGGATCTGTGTTAGTGCCTTCACGGATAGTGATATTGTGGAAGCAAAAAACTTACTGTTTGAAGCGATACCAACAACTTCAAAACGCAATATCACAAGGAAGAAAGAGGGAAAAAAGCTACGTGAGATTGAGGATATCATTAGCTTATTAAAAGTAACTCATCCTAATGACACACCAGTTTTTGTTGCGAGAGATTTGCAAAAACTACCGCCAGTACTATTTGATCACGTAGACGTGACCAAACTGTTGAAGGATTTAACAAAAATGAGAAGCGAAATTGAAGAAATAAAATTGCAATATGTGTCTGCTAGTCAACTTGAGCCTATCAAGCGCGACATTGCAGATTTGAGAAAGTGTACGAATGCAAAAAGTCCTTGTTATTCGTATGTAAACACAAACCGGAGGGTTGGAAAGCACATGATGGATAGTTGCGATTATGATAGCGGGCCGATGGGATTGCAACATGTTCCTGAGATTAACAAAAGCGCATCGGGTCAAAGTTCAGTGTCTCAAAGTCAAACAAAATCACCACCTACCCACGACTCGTCAATATCAGCTGATCACAATATTAAAAACACAAAGGCAATTAGTGAGCAAAGTCGGGAAGAATGTGAAACCGTTTTAGGCTCACGTCTGTGCATAGATAACAACATCGAGCCGAGACATGCGACTGCGCCACAAAAAAGTGACAATAACAACAACACTGCGGTGTACCATGAACACACGGCCGCAGCAGTCGCCCAATCAACTTCGGACCCACAATCAAAAACACTCGCTCATATTGTTAGTGAAGGTGAGTGGACCCTAGTACAAAGACAGAGAAGAAAAGTGAGAAATCGCTTTGTCGGAAATATCGGAAAAGCTGTAATAGATTCCAATGGCAAATTTAAGGCTTCTGGTGAAAAATTTGTACTGTATATTTATAATGTGGATAAACAGGTGACACAGACTGACATCACAGATTATATTAAGGAAAAGGCCAAAATACATGTGGATATTGAGAAAATGATAATGAAGGTACCCAAAAGCTATGATGCGTATAAGATCTCGGTCCCAAAACACAAATATGATGTTTTCATGAGGGATGATTTTTGGCCTGAAGGGATTTCATTTCGTAAATTCATAGACTTTTCTAAGAAGAAAACAGACAGAAAATATTCTGAGAATGAACGCCAACAAAATTTTAATGAATAATACAACATTAATAAGTTTTAATTGTAAATGTTTAAAAAGATCTGTTGACTGTGTTAGACGTCTGTGTGTAGCGGCCGATGTTATCGCGTTGCAAGAAACTTGGCTTTTGCCGCATGATGTCGCCTTTCTAGGACAAATAAACGATGATTTCGCTTTCACTGGCAATTCAGCAGTCGACACATCGGCAGGAGTATTGAGAGGAAGACCTTATGGAGGAGTGGCATTGTTGTGGAGGAAGAGCTTATTTCCATCTGTCACAGTAGTTACTTGTAACAATGTTCGCCTAGTAGCTATCAAGATAGTGTCACAGGATCGCTCCGTGCTCATATTTTCGGTGTATATGCCTACGGACTCAAATGATAACGTCACCGAGTTTACGGAGTGTCTTAGTGAAATTAGTGCGATAATAGAAAGTCAAAATGTGCAATCAGTGATTATACTCGGTGATTTTAACGCTCATCCCGGCGAGCTATTCGGTAGTGAACTGTTAAGTTTCTGTGCGGAGCAGAGTTGGACCTGCGCGGATTTGGACCTACTGCCGCGAGGTACGTACACTTTCGTGAGTGACGCGCACGGTTGCCATCGCTGGCTCGACCACTGTGTAGTGACCGAGGCCGCGAGGCGTCTGCTCGTAGGTGCAACTGTGTTATATGATACGTATTGGTCCGATCACATGCCTATACAATTACAGTGTAACTTTAACATGATAAGACCTAGCATTGTAACACCTAATCAGAGCAAAAGTGGTACAATATGGGGTGAAAGGGACGCTAGTGAAATAGATAGGTACAAAAATATGTGTCATACTAAGTTAAGGGATATAAATTTTCCATTAGAATTTAAGGAATGTGCTAATGGGTTTTGTACCAATGCGAGTCACAAACCCATATTAGATGATATGTACAAAAATATTGTGTGTATTCTTACTGAGGCTGCCCAATGTCCCAGTAGCGTAGGAGGGGGGACAAGGCGTAAACGTGTTGTCGGGTGGAATAGGCATGTTAAGCAGGCTCATGCGGATGCCCGGCTTGCTTTTCGGATGTGGAGTATGTCTGGTAAACCAACTTCTGGTCGTGTGTATAAGCAAATGTACGACACAAGAAAAATCTTTAAGTCGAAGTTAAAATGGTGTCAGAACAATCAGAATAAAATAAAAATGGACATATTAGCTGAACATCACAAAGCTAAAGATTTTTCAAAATTCTGGAAAAACACCAACAGATTGAATGCGAGGCCGGGCATCCCCGTGAGTGTGGCGGGGCAACATGAGCCCACTGCCATAGCGAACCTGTTTGTAAACCACTTTAGAGTGCAGTCTCCTCTTGGTTCATCACCGCAGGCGGTCGATGCTGAGGATGGTCCGACGGAGTTAAATGTCAAGTTCACAGCGAAAGATGTCGCTACCGTTATTAAAAATATGGTTAGGGGCAAGTCTCCGGGGCATGATCACCTCAGCATCGAGCACCTGCAGCATGCTGGGGTTCACCTGCCAAGAGTGCTGGCGATGTTTTTCTCGCTCTGTCTGAGCCATGCTTATTTGCCCAGTGATCTTATGAAATCCGTGGTTGTGCCTATCGTAAAAGATAAGACTGGGGACACATCAGATCTCGCGAACTATAGGCCCATATCTCTTGCTACGGTTATTGCCAAGGTACTGGACAGTTTGCTTGATAGGCATATGGCTACCCGCATCGAATTACATGATGCGCAGTTTGGGTTCCGACCTGGTCTCTCCACGGAAAGTGCCATACTGTCTCTCAAGCATACGGTCCAGTATTACACGTCTAGGAAAACGCCTGTTAATGCTTGTTTCCTAGACCTATCCAAAGCGTTTGATCTGGTGTCGTATGACTTACTGTGGCAGAAAATGCTGAACGATACCACAGTGGATAGGGGAGTTATATCAGTACTAAGGTATTGGTATAACAACCAAACCAATTGTGTGAGGTGGGCAGGCTCGTTATCGGATGTGTATAGGATGGAGTGCGGAGTGAGACAGGGCGGCCTGACCTCCCCTCGCCTCTTCAGTCTGTACATAAACCGGTTGATCGTTGAGCTCAGCAATACTTATCAAGGTTGTTATGTGGACGGGATATGTGTCAACAATATTAGTTATGCTGATGATATGGTGTTGCTGAGCCCATCGATTAACTCAATGATGAGTCTGCTCATGATATGTGAACGGTACGCGGAGGCCCATGGGCTCAGATACAATGTTAAGAAGAGTGAAGTACTGGTATTCAAGGCTGGCACTAAAACCTACCCGATCGCACCACAGCTGAAACTTTGTGGAAGTCCCTTAAATCAGGTCACATCTTTCAAGTATCTGGGTCACTGGGTTTCCGAGGACCTTAAAGATGGATTAGATATCGAGCGTGAGCGCAGAGCGTTGGCTGTCCGCTGCAATATGTTGTCTCGTCGATTTGCGAAATGCTCGACTGAAGTAAAGGCTACGCTGTTCACAGCGTACTGTCAGTCATTCTATACTTGCAGTCTGTGGGTTAACTACACGCAGAGGACATACAACGTTCTGCGTGTACAATACAACAATGCATTCAGGGTGTTGATGGGGTTGCCACGCTACTGCAGTGCGTCTGAGATGTTTGCAGGAGCAGGCATAGATGGCTTTAACGCCATCATGCGCAAGCGATGCGCTTCCATCATGCGCAGGGTGCGGGGCAGCCCCAACAGCATCCTGCATACCATTGCAGACAGGTGGGACAGTCCCATACTGGGGCATTGGATACGCCTACATGCCACTGTGGCGTAAAATCATTAATTGTTTCCTTTTAGATGTAAGTACTAACACTAGTTTCTAAGTTTTGTGTTGTACTAACCAAATGGACTTTCTGTCTGAAATAAAAGCATTTTATTTTATTTTATTTATTAGGTCAATGTTCAAACTTGAAACCACTCAGAGTTGCAAGCCTTATTTTCAAAAATATAAAATCTTGACATTACCCTCACTTTATATATTAGAAAATGCAATGTTCGTAAGATCTAACCCACAACTCTTTTCTCGCATGGCAGATCGATTTCCTCGTAATAGACGGGACAACAGTCAAATATGCCTACATCAATATAAAACGGCACTTATGCCGAAAAGTGTTTTTTGCTTGGCTCCAAAAATCTATAATAAAATACCTAAAAGCTGGAAGCAGTTAAGTGACATAGCGTTCAAAAAGCAAGTTAAAAATTTTCTAGCAGATAAAGCCTATTATAATTTAAATGAGTTTATAATAATAATAATATTCTTTATTCATCAGACAACAATGACCAAACCTGAAATCGCGAAAAAAAATCAACTGTTCAGTACATTTATGTTCGCTTAATTCGTCAAAATGTACTGCCAGTCTATTCTGTAAAAATCTCACCGTGAAAACTTAGGTGAAGTGAGCTTGAAGAGAGCTGTCATTCGATCTGATGCTAGGGATTGACACTGTTGACAGCTCACTCCACCTAAGTTTTCACGGTGAGATTTGTACAGAATAGCATTGCTGAACAGCTGATTTTTTTCGCGATTTCAGGTTTTGTCCCATAGTAAAAGTTGTTCATAATGATGAGTACAATGACCCCTTAAGAGGTTGTTGGTGTTTTACCAATAACCCTGTATATTAAATGCATTTTATAACCTGTAATAAAACACGCCAACACAATTTTTGGTGCCGTAATTTTAAGACCTGATTTTGAGAGTACTTGATTCACTGACTTCAAATATGCATTTATGATACTTATGGTCTGTTTTTTTAATCTCGTAGACTAAATTGACATTTCAAATGTTCCATGTATCATTTTTTCATTTCATAGTTTGACATTTGCACCTGTCAAATTAGTCTACGAGATTAAAAAACAGACGATAATTATTTTTTTATCAGCTCTAGTTTTGGAGTTATTAAAAAAAATAGATTTGTATGAAAAACATCGATTTTAAACCGACTTCAAAAAAGGAGGTTCTCTATTCGACGCATATTTTTAGTATGTAATAGGTTGGGGAAAAAGTTTCTTCGCATTTTTTAAGAAAATTCAAAACATTTTTTAATATAGTTTATTTACATTTAACTAAAGTATGTAGGTACCATTTTGTTCGATAACTTTTTGCCATCTTGTAGGTAGGGACATGATCCCATTGCTATAGAAATTTTGGGACTTCTGGTCAAAATACTGCGACAAGTGGTTTTGGCAGTCCTCTCGTGATGTTAACCTGACACTGCCTAAAGAATTCTGAAGAGACCGAAACAGGTGGAAATCTGAAGGTGCAAGGTCAGGACTATACGGCGGATGCATTAACACCTCCCAGCCAAACTCTCTTAATTTTTGCTGAGTGGCTAAAGATGTGTGAGGTCTAGCGTTATCATGATGAAAAACCACACCCCTTCTGTTGATTAATTCCGGCCGCTTTCTCTCAACTTCTTGCTTTAATCTCATCAGTTGTTCGCAGTAGAGTTCAGAATCGATGGTCCTGCTTGGTGGTAACAGCTCATAATGAATAATGCCCTTCCAATCCCACCACACACACAGCATCACCTTGTTGCGAGTTAACCCGGGTTTCGCCACAGTCTGTGAAGCCTGACCGGCCTTTGACCACGACCTTTTTCGCACGTTCTTGTCATACGTGATCCACTTTTCATCACCAGTTATCAGCTTCTTCAAAAATGGTTCGGTTTCATTACGTCGTAATAAAGAATCACAAATGAGTACACGGTTCATTAGGTTTCTTTCAGTGAGCTTGTGAGGTACCCAAATGTCGAGCTTTTTTGTGTACCCAGTTTTTTTCAAATGCGCCAAAACTGTTTTGTGGTCAATTTCCAGTTCTTCAGCTACGTCGTAACTACTGATATGCCGATCTTGCTCCACTTTTTCAAAAATGGCATCCATTTTATCCGTAATAGGGCGACCAGAGCGACGTGCATCTTTGACATCCAAATTTCCGGATTGAAAACGCTTAAACCAAATTTGTGCTACTCTCACAGACACTACACTAGGTCCATAAACATCGCAAATTTTTTTCGCGGCTTGCGTTGCATTTTTACCTTTTTTGTAGTAAAATTTTGAAATGTTTTGAATTTCTTCATTAGATTCACTCATCTTGACGGTACGAAAAACAAATGAAAATCACACATTTTCCTAATTTGAATTTGGAATTATGTTCTTTAAAATTTAAACTTTCAATGATACCAAAACCAGCCAGATACAAATAGTATAGCCAAAGAGATTTGATTACAAGTTCATACATACTATAATGCGAAAAGACTTTTCCCCAACCTAATATGTATGTTTGTATGTCCACGATTTTCTCAAAAACTAATGATCCTATTTTGATTATTCTTTCACTAACGTTATCTACATACTTTCAAGAAGGTTATAGTATATAATACATTAGGTATTTATACGTATGTACGAATTTATATGCTTAGTTATGTTCTAAGCGGATTTTGATGATTCTTTTCGTTCGTCTTAGGCTTATGTAATTGTACATACAACTAAAAATGGAAAAATAAATTTACTATTTACTTTCAATTTACAGGCAAGAATCTCCACTGACACTCTTTTATATCAAAATATGGTTACAAAATATTGATTACATCATTCATGATGTAATCAATATTTGTCATGCAGAACGTTAAAAACGTCCGTTAAGGAACTATCGTCAGCAAATAACACCATTTGTGGTTGGGTTTTTAACAAAATGGGTAGATCTTTAATATATACTAAAAAGAGGAAAGGACCCAATATAGAACCTTGTAGAACACGCATTTTTACTTTTAAACCGAGTGAATTGACACCGTTTATTTGAACTTGTTGTTGTCTATCATTTAAATAAGATTTTAGTAAACTGAATGCAAGTTTTCAAAGTCCGTAATGCTCAAGTTTGAAGAGTAAGGTTTCGTGATCGACGCAGTCAAATGCCTTGGAGAGGTCACAAAAGATTCCTATGGCCTCTTTCCACGACATAAACATGTTTTCGGTTTTCCATTGGTGAAACCATACTGTTGATACAGTAAAATTTTATTGGTGTTAACATGATTGAGCATTTGATTAAGCATTACTTTTTCAAACACCTTGGTGATTAAAACTTTTTCCAATAATGTCAACTGCTCATCACCTTTTACAAAGTATTTCTTTTCCCGATGCAGGGACGTTAATTGTTGAGGAGTTCTGGTAAGTACCAGGAGCACTTCACATCACCATAAGCATTGTGACGAGCATAAATTACTTAGCAACCATTATGAAAGTCGAATCGCGACCCTTGAAATACTTATTATTGAGTAGTTCCGGTGGCCATCTGTGATCTTCATCATCAGTTCCACTTCACCAAATGGTGCTTTCCAAGAACAAATGCACGAGTTACTATAAAAAATACCCAAATCGCTGTAGGTGTGCCTATAATATTTGAAGAGTTTCGTCGATTTCTCCAGGATCCAATCATCAGATCCGGACCTGATGAAAATGGGACCCTTTTAAACAAAACAAAAAAAAGAATTTTCCAAATGGGTCCAACCGTCTTCGAGTAATCAGGGAACATACATAAAATAAAATCCAACGAACTGAGAACCTCCTCCTTTTTTTGAAGGTGGTTAAAAACTGGCAACACGGATACGCGTCTATAAATATTGGTGTCAATAATTATACACCCAGGGCCCCAAGTCTGCTATTTTTTATTAATTCGTCATTCCAACACAATCCCATTGTCATTTTGCTAAAAGTTCGTAATCTGCTAAATTCATAATGGTCGATCATTGGTAGGTCAGTGGTCTCGTAATAGAATCGTGGTACTGATCAAAGGAACTGTCAAAATTTTAGCAGATTACCGCATACGTCAGTCTTACATTTGTCATTATAGAATAGAATAAACTTTATTTCGAGCCAACTCATTTATGGTTAGTAACATTGTTTTTAACATTATGTAAGAGATTACCATTTTAAGACATTTCTTTCAATGGAGTGTCAGTAGCTGACCGTTGGAAAGTCATAATGACGCCATTATATTAGTAGATTACAAAACTTGTCAAAATCAACAATTATGAAATCAATGACAGACTATTCTGACACTATTGTAATAGCAGACTTGAGGCCCTGTTTATATACATTTCCGCCATCAGTTTAGCAAATGGTCTTACACAAATTTCATATAATTTCCTAACAGTAGTTATTATTAGATTCTTTATTTTTGGGATGGTGCCGTGTATAACAAAAATAAAGAATCATTGCAGAATAACTGCTGAAGACACCGGACTTAAATATGATACAAGTTGTAAAGTTACCTGAAATCAGCCTTCAATTTATTATGCTTGCAGAGATCACAGACCAGCATAGAGGCATCGACCAGCACTATAACCGGCCCCGCAGTGGACAGGTGCCTCAGCAACTCTGCGTGGCTCAACGAGTGCTTCTGAACGTCTATGCTGGAGGCCATGGCTTCGTCGAAGCGCCGCTTGACGCGTTCTCGGTCCTTGGAAGTAAGTGTACAGTGATGGTATTAATAGGTTGAGCAATTTTCAAACACTTTTGATTCCCTCATTGCAGCAACATATTACCTTGGTTTTGTTATTGTTACTTACTTTGTAATTAACCTTTTCGCCGCCAACGTACACAAAACGCAATGCCTCGCCGAGCGCCAAGCTATAAATGTATAACTAAATATACAGTAAACAGTAGTGATGGGGATATCGTCATATCGATGAATAAGATTTGTACGCGTAAAGTTAAGATTTAAAGTTGATTTTACGAATATAAATAAAAACTGATTAAATATTTCCAGATTTGTTTTATTTCACAGTATCCTTAATAAGAAAAAACAGTATAATTTATGAGTATCAAAGAAACTAATACATAACTCAATTAGAACTATAAGGAATGGGGTACATCTCTATTTGTTTCATGATCTCATTCTTTAACTTCATATCAAGTTATTGGCACTGAGAGCACGTTGAATTCGATTCTGATCAGGGATGGGGTCTATGGTCTTTCTTTCTTCTATTTTCGTTTATTCCTGTGTTTTTTTAATAACTTTAGTCAACGTTTTTTACCGTAGGTATCTAAGTGGCAGAATTTTGAATTGTTTTTAAAGTGTTTTTTGAAATGGAAAGTAAGTATATATTTAAATTCTATCACGCTTGTAGCCGTGTACTTATCAAAGCATTGTTTTTAAGTGTTGGTTCCGTTCTTTTCTTAATTCATGTATCGGTAGCGTTTACCCATCTGCGCGCGGGGGACCCCGCGCACAGATTGCGTTTCTCTATTTACAGAGCAGGTATATGCGTTTAGGTTGAGAGATGTTTGTGTGTGTGTTTGTGCAAAGTAATGTTCCCACCTATCTTCTAAACTAATGATCCGATTTTGATGCGGTTTTCAATAACAGGTTTGTGTTTGATGAGTCCATGTTCTTAGACAGGTGCCATGGCTATAACTCACTAGGGGGCGCCACAATATTAGTGCAAAACAATGTTGCAATATAATCAAAACGAAATGTCCGATTATAATACAGATACACGATACAGGAGTAAATCCTACACGTTTTTAAAAATAATAATAATAATAATAAAAAAACAATTCTGTTTTCAGCAATGTGTACGTGGTAGCTTAATGCATGTTCCCAAATAATAAAAATTACGTCTGCAACTCGCTAGAGGGCGCTACAATATTAGTGCAAAATAATATTGCAATAATATTAAAACGAATTGTCCGATTTAAATGTGGTTTTCATCAGCAATTACAATTCGTATATGCTCTCTAAAAAGTCAGAAATAAAATTAATCAAAATTAAAAATTTTGAAAAAACCCACGACGGTTAAAATCTAATTGAAAAAGAATCAAATAACTCAAAACCCCCGACTTAACCCAATTATTATGTAACGAAATGGTACCGAGGAATATCCGTCGGGGCTGCCATTAAACCAGCTAAAGTTTTTCTAGTGACGCGAATACAAGTGACGCAGCGTATCTAACAAGCCCAGGCAATATTGCTGAAATCTCTTTGAGGCGCGTGTGGAACTAGGGTTGTCAACCATACTTTATAGTGACACTTACTACTTTATTTTTGGCAAATGTTATGCTTTTCTATAAAAATAAAATATGTGAAAATACTCTATTTTCAGCGTTTATACGAATTGCAATTAGGTTTCCTTTTTTTTTCTTTGAAAATAATTTCTAAAAAAGTTAAAATTACAGTGCTTTCATACAATGTATTTACCATAATAGTGTATAGAGTACAAAAACAGTACCTAAATCTACTGTAATTACAGTGCATCTGGAGATACTGGGTTCACCGAACATTTTACATACTTATTGAATTCCTACTCTTTGATGAATAAACATTATTATTATCATCCAGTTAGACATACCTCAGAATTATCTTCTGGTTCAATATTCTCCACAAAATACTCCGAGTCAGATTCCACACCTTGCAAAATTTTCAGAAGTTCGTCCGAATCAAGTTCTTCACTCATTTTTCTATTTGCAAGTGAAAGAAAGAAAGATGCGTGCGCGCGAATCCGATTTTGTGCTGCACTATGCCAAAGTGACCTTGACAGCCGCACGCCTATGACGTCACTGACCAACTTCTATAGTAGTTCGTGGCACTCGGTGGCGCACAGGGGCATAGACGACCAATTGTTTTGTAGAGATGGGAAAATAACTATCGACAAGAATTAGTAACAACTTTATAATTACGTATCGGCATCTACCTGAAGGTCGAAATTCATCTACTATCCTTTGTAATGAAGTAGATAACTAAGTTCATATTTTATTGACCTCAAAATGTTTTCGATATTCGTAACTTTCTGTATTTATAAATATTTCAAACCTTTCACGGCACATCAATGGCCAACTTGATATGAAGTGATTGGCGTTCTGAGGAAAGTAACAAAATTCGGAGTTTCTGTTTTTGCCGATTTTAGGACAAACTAGGACTTATTTTGTGTAGAAAAATAAAAAACAGGGTAGTAGACAGTGCTATCTTAAATAATAAAATGAAACAAAGCTTTTAATCACAGTAAATTTATTTTAATAAGATAATTAAAATGAACAACTTCTATAGAAGTTGTGGCGCTGGTGGCACGAAAATCCCGAACTTCTATAGAAGTGCTTGGCGGTGAAAAGGTTAACTCTTTATTTATTTTACTTCGATGGGCCTAGTTTATTATTTGTGACTTCCCGAGTTACGGCTACATATAGCTATAGGGCGTGCCCACTTACATATACATGGGCTGTTCCAAAAATTGTTAGAGAAATGAAAAATAGTTAGAATATGAAAAAAGTTTATTTAAAGCTTTTCAAAATACGGGGAATATTTTGAAAAGCTTTAAATAAACTTTTTTTAACTCCAACCCCAATGCATTTATGATATGAACCATTCGGGTAAACCAGCTTTCGAAACATTTAAAAAATGTATTTTGCGGGAGGTCGAAAAATCGCATGGAGCTAAATCTGAGCCGTACGGAGGATGAGGTACCATTTGTACCCCGACGTATTCAAATAGTCCATGGTTCTAGCAGCTGTGTGAGCTGGCGCGTTATCTTGGTGAAAAAGAATGCCACGGACACCGCTCCTTGGTCGCTCGCTATTCAACTCCCCGAAAGCTGGAGGCAGACAAACTTCGCAATACCTATCACTAGTAACTGTTCTAAGGTCTTCTAGCGGAATTACTGCTACTGGTCCACTGCGTCGAAAAAAAACCACTATCATTTTTAGGGGTCCGTACCTCAAAAGGAAAAAACGGAACCATTATAGGATCTCGTGTCTGTCTGTCCGTCTGTCACAGCCAATTTGCTCCGAATCTAATAGACCGGTTAAGTTGAAATTTGGTACACGTATGAATTTCCGTGATCCAAACACGGACGTGTAACTTAAATAAGTGAATTTTGAAATGGGTTCACTTTTGGAGGGCAAATAAGAAAATTAAAAAAAAAGTTTAGCAAACTGCAAATCAAAGGGCTTACTGTGAGGGTCTCAAATATATATATATATATATATATATATATACATATATATATATATATATATATATATATATATATATATATATATATACGGGAACGCCCTCTGTTGGTTAACATACTGTATATATATATATGTATATATATATATACAGTATGTTAACCAACAGAGGGCGTTCCCGTTAACCCGCAATAGTATAGCATCCATACATGCTAAAAAAAATATTACCATTCGAAAACAAAATGGTTTTTATTTTTTTTTAATATTAAAATATTCACTAAAATATTCAAAAAAATATAAAAATATTCACTAAAAATAAAAACTAAATTACGATGTTTCCGTCCTTCAAGTACGCGTGTACAGAGTGTTTCTTTTACGTATCAATTTAACATTTTTAGTGAATATTTTAATATTAAAAAAAATAAAAACCATTTTGTTTTCGAATGGTAATATTTTTTTTAGCATGTATGGATGCTATACTATTGCGGGTTAACGGGAACGCCCTCTGTTGGTTAACATACTGTATATATATATATATATATTATAATTTTAAAATAAACTGTTTTAAAGTTATTTAAGAAAATAGACAGAAAAAAATACAGAAAATAATTCTATAGCTATAGATTACACGTGGCTAAGTAATAACAGCCGCACGGGTCGATCCATCAGGTTAAGTTACGCTTGCCGGGGTTGGTCCGTAGATACGTGACCATCTTTACATACCGAGACTCCTCCGTGCCTCGGAAAGCACGTTAAGCCGTTGGTCCCGGCTGTCATTCGCGAATCTTCGTTACGGGTCAGACAATCGTTACGGGTCGTCAAAAGCCCGAAAAGTCTGACAACCAGTCCTTACCAAGAGATATCGTATTACCCAGTAACTGGGTTGTGGAGGTCAGATAGGCAGTTGCTCCATGTAAAATACTGGTATTCAGCTGTTAAATAGTATATTTAAATAGTATAGCATAGTTGGGAAAAAACTTTTTAGCAAGAAATAAAACCGACTTCCAAAACAAAACACTACAAAGTGAAAAATAACTTTAATTTCGGAAGTCGGTGTCTTGGGACTTGGGTTTTGTATTTTCGTTTTTTGCCACCGACTTCCGAAATTAAAGTTATTTTTCACTTTGTAGTGTTTTGTTTTGGAAGCCGGTTTTATTTTTTGCTAAAAAGTTTTTATTTTTCACTTTTTAGTTGTGGAACCTACCCCACACTAATTCGAATACATAATTGAGCACAATAATTGCAGATATAGCCATGGAAATAACAGTGATAGGAAGTTATTAAAACACCATCACATCATCCACATAAAATAAGTGCGTATATTTCCCACTTATTATTGAACACTTATAATTGACACATTATTGAAGCTAACTCAAAAACTCCCCAAGCAAAGTTAATAAAATTTATATGGGAACCTCGGAAGTATACCCTATCAAACAAAAAAAGAATTTTCTAAATCGGTCCATCCGTCTTTGAGTAATCGCTTAACAAACATACAAAAAAAAAAAAAAACCTACAGACGAATTGAGAACCTCCTCCTTTTGTCGGTTAAAAAGGCTAGGCAGATTGATTAAGATTACAGGACCTATAAGAAGTCTATGGTCTTAAAATAACATGGTAAATCTCTCAATATTGTGCGTACAAACTTACATTGTCCATAGTTAAACGAAAAGGATCCAACCCACATTACACCTAATGTGGGTTCGATCCTTTTCGTTGAACTATGGACATTTGTAGTTGGAATGTATGGGAGAACATGTTTTTCAACTGCAATGTTAAGTTTGTTCTTGGGATAAATTCATCCCAAATACGGAAACCTTCATTGTGCGTGGTCCGACACGCACTTGACCGGTTTTTTTTTATTTTTATTAACGCTCCGACCGCGTACAACCTTTGTGGGCAACTCATCTTCTTCAAACACCCATTGCGTGGACTGTTGCTTCGTGAGAAGGATCCAAGATTCGTCAGTTGTAAGGATATAGGATACGTTTTGCGAAGTTCGAACTTTTCTAGCATCCACCAATCAACACGACGGGATTTTTGCTCTTCGGTGAGAAAATAAGGGTATCCATCGAAAAGCAAGCTTCCTAATTTTAAGGTGTTCATGCACGTTGGAGGAAACTGCCTGTGATCCAATCTTCAGTTCAGCCTGAATCTCTGATGGGTAATGTCTATTCTCCCACAATATCCACTCTTGTCACTCTACCCTGATGGGATTTTGCATGTTCATGCAATTGTAGGTCGGCCGGGTCTGGGGTCATCCTTAAAGTTCTCTCGACCACGTTTAAATTCCCGAAACCAATGAGTAACTGTTGCTAACGCAGGAGCAGACTCCCCAAATGCAGTTTCGTGAGATTCCTTGAAGGTTAACCCTCGTTTATAATCATAAAAAAAATCATTGCACCAAAAGCTTCCCGCGAGACGTCCATTGTTACAAACAAAAGAAGAGTCACAGACACAGAGTACTTTTTACATGTCACAGATAATCTTTAAAAATATTTTAAAAAAGAACTACACATGTTGGAACTACAACATGAAAATCATTGCCACGTGGCAATGATTTTCACCATGGAAATTTGCAAATTCAAAATAGTTTCATGAAAAAAGAGATTGTATTTATTCTGTGGCTAACAATTTTCGGAACAACATAGGTATAGCTATATGTAAGTGGGAACGCCCTATATGCCTGGAGGCTTTTACTTAGATATAAAGTTCTGTTTACGTTTTTTGTTCTGTATTTTGTTTCTGCTTGAGTACCTATGGTTGTCGATTGTTTGTTTTTTTTTTTTTTGGTACTTTGGCGTGTAATGGGGCAAACGACATCGCGGCAGGCCCAGACAGAGATGGTGGGATGGGCTGGACTCCTTTAATAAAGACTGGTCCTTGGCAGCTCTGGACAGAGAGAGAGCTGGAAAGACAGTAGAGAGGCCTTTGCCCAATAAAGGATAATCATAATTTTAAAAAATGTTGGCATGTGCTAGCTGACTTATGGCAAATAATTAAATTTAATGTTTGGCGTTGCGTAATGTACCTAAATTATTTTTCATACTATTATATAGATTTAAATTTTTCAACTGAACAGAACTGTGCTGCTTGTTTGTTGCGCCAATTCTTCTCCCCAGCTAAAGCACTAGGAAGTGGTGAAGGGCGGCCGTTTTAGGGGACTTTCTTATGTAATTTTGACGTTCGAATAGTGCCGATTCTCAGCCTAGTTAGAATAAATTACATATGATTTTACCTTTTAAAACTGTTAAACATTAACTACAAACACAAGGAAAATTAACACACATATTTATGTGTATTCATTGTCTGTACGGTCAGTGCTCTGCATTACCTGACTCTTGTTACAAAAAAGAAGAGGCGAAAAGGGGTCGGGTTATGCCGGTCCCGGTACATGTAAATAATGAAGCAGATGTGAACAGGTGCTTGATTAGATCCAACTTATGACAAATTCTCATATGAGGGTCCTCATCTGAATACAGAGGAAGCAAAAAATACACTTAAGTGAAATATTGCTAGCCTTCAGTATTGCCCCAGTGTGCCACAGCCAAGTAGTAACAATGATCATTGGAAATAACAAGAAAACACAGGTTTTGTGACAAATAAACTACTGTCACCACAGCTTACCATATTAATAATCCTGTCATAGTATCCATGTCGCCTGTAGTCTTCATTCACGCCGAGCAATGTAGTGTACATGCAGTGTCGGATGCCAAACCTGCAACAAATTGATTGATTCTCGGTATCTATCACGGTCAAAAAAAATAACTTTTGGTTCAACATTTCTGTGGAAATGTAGTGAGTAGTGCTGTTACCTATATTTGTTAAGTTATAATGTTAAGTAATTTCTGTTTATTTTTATATACCCCTGTTTGTTTTCCCTTATGAAATAAAATAAAATAAACCCAGTTTGGTAATGGTCTTTTTATGTTCAAACTCCAAAGTACAGCATATACGGTGAACAGTTTTTTTTTTTGGGTTGGTGCATTCTCTAACATTTTCACATTTTATTGTGATTTACTGCTGTATTTGAACTATAGAAGTAAAAACGAATGTCTTAAGCCAGGGATGGCGAACCTCTATACATCAACATGCCATTTTTCCAAAAAAATAATGAATGTGGCCATCAAACAATCCTAACTTAGTGACTACTGGAAAAAAATTATATGTCTATCTATTTATACACAAAATCTCTTAAGGAGTCATTGTACTCAACATTATGAACAACTTTTACTATGGGACCAAACCTGAAATCACGAAAAAACGTATATTTTCAAGAGTTATGTGAACATAAATATGATTCTTTTGAGGGAACAGCTGATTCTTTTTTTGCGATTTCATGTTTGATCCCATAGTAAAGTTGTTCATAATCATGAGTACAATGACTCCTTAAGAGATTTCGTGTATGAAACCTATACTTTTTATTATTCACAATAATACCCAGTTTTATATTTATTTAAATGAAGGAACAAATTATGCGCGTCTTCCGCTGTTGCAAACTAGAAGATGCCATACCTAAATTATTTTGTTACGTGCTACCAATGGCACGCATGCCACTGGTTCACCATCCCTGGCTTAAGCTATTATTCGTGCATTTTGAGTTACCTCTTCAACAAATAGCACAAATCAATAGTCCACGTAGACTGCCTGAACCCCTCGTCCTGGCAGATCTGCTCAAAGTTGTCAAGCATCTCCTTGCGCTGGTCCGATGGCAGCAGCATCAGCACGCAGGACACGCCACAGTCCCAGTTGTAGCGCTGCCGGTAGTGCTCTAGATTGTGTTCTATGTATTCTGTAGGAATAAATATTTGGTCAGTGAGTCGGCTTAGGGGCAGAGTTTTTATAAACTTTTCTTTTGGCATTCAAATTTAAATGAAAATTTAACAGGAGCAGGGTACCACTCATTTATAGATTGTACTAACTATCTATTGCAACAAACCAAAGGTGATATCAAACTGAATAGAAAATAGTTTATTGTCTAGATAATACAGTAAGCAGATTTACAGGTTAACACCAAGCTGAGACGACATGAGTAGCTTAAAATGGTACTCCAAACTAGACAGTCTCACAGATATTTTAGTCTGTATGTGATGTGATGTTATATGGTATATTTGGTATTGTGTGGGCTCCACTGTACATTAACACCCGTGCGACCCCAGCTTCATAATATAGCGTGTACATGTCTTCGTGTAAGTCACTTACTCAAAATTTCACACTGCTTAAACTACCAGTTTTTGAAAAAAAAAAGTTCTATTCTACCCAAAAAAAAATTGCTACTATATAAAATCGACGGCTTATTGCACTGGCACATTTTAACAAATTACGATAAGATAAACAACTTGAAGAAATACCTTACAATCAGCCAAACAGTTTAATTTATGGACTTACTTTCGTTTTGAGCTAACATGTTGGCTAGAGTTAGATCTAGTGCCCCTAGACACTGATAACATTAATATTTAACCGGTAATAATTATATTCTCATGTTTGTTTAGCAGTATTTTCTTCTTATCAAAGAAATTGACTTTTGAAAGTTTGTTGTGACTTTAGGTACGGATTTCACCAATGAAATTGACCGCGATCGGCGCGATCAGCACTTCTAAACTGCGTTCAAAAGCTGTCAGTGTCATGTCAATATAACAATTTTGACACTGACAGATCTTGAACGCAGATTAAGGTTTAGATCTGATCTATCAGATCTATATGCCCTGTACTCTTTGCTGGTTTGATTGGTGAAATTCGCCGTACATCTTTTATTATTTTATTATATAAACCATAAATTCTTATAGTTTTTCATTTTTTTTGTGTCAAGTGATTGACTGAATTGGGTTAAAAACTGAAATAAGCGTCATAGGTGGCAGCACTTTTGTCCGTCTTCAAACCGCCATTTTTGTGTATGTGTTCACTGTTGTGTCTATCACTAATTAAACAAAAACGGGATAAAAATGTATGCGACTTGGAGTGTAGTACTACTAAAAGCGGAGCTAAGGAAAAGGGAAACCTCTCCCTCCCACTGGTAAAAACAGCAGCTTTAGTGGAGAGGTAAATAAATTATGACCATTTTATAATTGATGGGTTGTTATGTTTGTTTTACATTAAAGCCTTTTTTTGTTGAATACCGGAGGCATACGACAGAAATAACTTGATCGGAGTAAAAGACGAGCTTGCGGATGATCACCCCAACATTCCTGCGCTAGAAAAGTTCAGGGATGTCAATTCTAGCACTGATCTTGCAGCGCTATCTAAAACCCACATTCATGCAAGAGTGTGCTGAAAGGTAAGTTTTCATACAGTAATACATTTATCTTCCTTTGTGAGTTGATTCTAATAATAAAATATAATTTATTTTACAATAGGTATGTTAATATTGTTCCAGGTTTCAAATAAAGGGAAAATCATATATGAAAGTAGGAGCTTGGTAACGCTAAGAGTTGCCTATGATTGTAACCATGCATATTTTCATGCACAGTGCCTGTAATGAAAACACACTCAGTTCTTTGTTTTATGAAAAAGAGCATCACCTGTAGGGGAGACTGGGAACACTTGATCCTTTCGGGAGACTAGGTACACGATATTTTCAGAACTTCTAAAAGCATTGGATAATTTTTGATTGGCAACACTTGTTGTTTTTGATTACCCAAAAACTTTATAAAGCAGTGTCAACTGTCAAACTTGACAGCTTTTCAAATGACGGTTTGTTTTGTGTTTGGAGTGGTGCAGTCTACTATGCAACCTATTAGTCTGTGGGTGCAGTAATACTTTTCGTAAGTTTTAATTTTGTTTATTCAATTGTTTTTGAAAGTTGTTCGCAGTGTTTAAGTGCTTTAACACGAGTGATTGTCGATATCGTCGTCATCTAAATACAGAAAAACAGCGAAGTCTAAATAGACTTTTGGTAGACAATCATTTCTTAACGTGTACTGATTAGGGGACACTTGGTACACATTCTTATGGGAGAGTTGATCACCCCGGATCAAGTGTCCGATTTTTTTTCTTTCAGATTGAATTATGCCGAGGAAGTATAAAACGAGAGAAGGTGCCCGAAAGAGAATATCTCTAGATAAAGAAAACTTGCGAGTCTGCTGTACAAGAAGATGAGGCGGCCAAAGTATTTGAGTTCCCAAAATCGCTGAAAATGTTTAATATCAAATAGGTTGGTAGGATTAGGCAAACGAATCTCAGTTGAAATGAAGACTTCATTACCTTTAAGATTAATTATTACCTTTAAGATTAAATAAAATATTGTTTGTTGATTTTTTTAGATATTTCAATAAATGGTAGAAACTACCCACAAATGCTTGTTGTGTTTTGATAGAGTATGACTGAGCTAGAAGTATTTTTTTTTTTTTTTGGTTAGATAACAATAAAAGTTATTTAGGTAATTTCGATATCTTTTATTTCAAAATAAAAATACCTATTCCTGAAAACAGAGCAATAGTACCCTGTGTCCACTACATAAGGGAGATTTGATCCCCTCCGGATCGAGTCATCCATAGGGGTGGATCAGGTCACCCATAAGTAAGGGACACTTGATACTATTGTCTTCTTTTAGTTTTGGTAGGTTGTTTACATTATTTATCAACGGAGGTTAATGGTATATGTAGCCATTATTTTAAATTAAATTACACGTCTTTTAATACAAACATATTTAAAATACGATAATAAACGAGGATAGTATGGGCAAACAACAAAAGGGGGGATCAAGCGTCCCCAGTCTCCCTTATACTTATAAGTCTTCCAGGTTTAAAATGAATAGCACATAGCCTCGACGTATTGTTGGGTTTCCATTTTTTTCTTCGGAGAGCTCTCTGCCCCAGTTAGTTCTACTTTTAACATTTTTTGGGAATACATGGGTTTTTGGATTTTTGCAGTCAACAGCTGCGCAACCGGGCATATTAATTAATTATGAGTAACAGAATTTGATTATTTAAAAAAAAAAATATGGATGTTGACATCTAGCTGTCTTTTGAGAATAAGAATAAGTTAACATTCAAGTGGATTGAATTCCTAGACCTCACACTAGGATTCCCTGTGTTGTGAGATCCAGGCTCCTTCGTTCAGTTAACAATTTTATATAAAAAGGCACATTTTTAGAACTTAACATTAAAATAGGTATAAGTAGTGTATGATATAGTGTATGCATGACACATTGATTTGTGTCAAATGTGTTGGTGTTGTAAGAGAGTGTCTGTATGTTATTATGTTAGTGAGCGCGCGTGTATTTGTAAATTGTCCATTTGTGTACTTAGAATTTATGCTTACGCTAATAAACTTTCTGTCATGTCGTAGTCCAGTGTAAGAAGCCAATTTGTTACCGTCACTCTGCATTTTTTTGTGTTAGTTTTAGTATTTTGTATAGATCATTGAGTTTCGTGTACTTATACGTGTGGTCCAATAAAGCGGTAAGACCTTCTGCCAATTGTTTTACGGCATTGGATTTTATCCCAATGTACCCTTCGACTTGAAATGACACAAGTGCTCAAGGCAGTTTTATGAAATCCTAGTGTGACAGACAGTATGTTCAGCTGTCTAACTCTGAGAACTCCCCATTCTGTATACAGTTTATTCGTGGGGTACCGGTAAGGTCGTCTATAAGCAACTTTTAATAGAACACGCTAAGCTCGTTCTACTTGAATTAGTAAGGTCTTACCCGCACCGCCCTACCCTACTATGCAGTAATTAAGAACGGATTGACACAGCGAAAAAGTAAATAATCTTTAGAACAGAATCATCAGCAATCTTGCCTAGTTGCTTAAATATACGCAGCATTGTCCTAATCTTGCTCTTTTAAGACGAACAATGGTAGCGACATCTGAAGTGAGCAAGTGGCAGTTTTTATCCTCATTGATTTGACATCATTCGACTATAATTACGTTCCGTTCATATATAAACGATTGTTTTACATTATCAAATAATATTTATCAAAGAATTCATTTTCATATCTTGTGAGAAATAATTCACAATCTATCTATTTGGTGTATCTGTCGTGGCTAGATCTTAGAACTGATCATTTCATGAAACGTTCGGTCTTATATTATATTTTCATCAAATGGTTCTGTTTCACGAAATGGCCAGCTAAAGACCATATTGTTTAACATCGACTCACATCGACCATACCGTGTGACAACGTATGAAACGTTGTCGTTAAAATATAGCCAAACATTGACCGAGTCAGTCAACGTTTGGCCATATCTTGAAACACAACCATTCATGATATGACCGTATACTTTATGAAATGGTCATGAAAATGGCCATATCGTATCGTGACGACAGCAACCTATTTACCGACATTCATTCCAGCTGACCCAGGGGGGGCACACTTAATACTGTCATCAATTTCCATAGACGACAGCGACATCTGCAGTCTAGTAACAAAAAAAAACTTGGCAGCCATATTGTCTTGGCCAAATAAATGTCTGACTTTCCCGAAATTGATGCGCAATTCTGTTGAAAATTGTTTCTCGTTACTATTATTTGTTTTGTTTTGTTTCTATTTCATAATATTGTTACCTCTTTGATTTTCGTTTGTTATTTTTGTTGTTTTGTTAACATGAGTGAACTCCGAAGAAGATATTGTATTTTTGGCTGTGATGTTTTATGTACAGCCCGCGGCACGTAAGTTGGCAAGGTTTTGGCGTAGTGGGGGTAAGTTCGCGCATGCTATACTTATTGCAACAAAAAAATGGTCACTTTTATTGCTTGTCATTATTCTGTGGTTATTACCATAATTTATTTTTAAACATAACTATTTAGAAGAAAGTTAAAGAAAGGAGAAGAATTCGTGAAGTATATTAGGAGTAATAAATAAAATATACAGGGTTATTTGTAAAACACCAACAACGTCTTAAGAGGTCATTGTACTCATCATTATGAACAACTTTTACTATGGGACCAAACCTGAAATCGCGAAAAAAAAAAATCAGCAGTTCAGTACATTTATGTTTGCATAATTCGTCAAAATATGTAACAGTACACATCATAAACCCATTTTCTGGCATGTCTACGTAAAATGGTATTTGTTTGTGGCATTATCTAAAAATTCAAAGAAAACAATAACAAGAACTTGTAACAAAAGCTCAACAAAAACAAATGTTACAATTTTAGTGCACGCAAGTGTACTCGGGAGCGAATGGAACGTGGACGCGACGCGAGAGACAAGGGTCGACTGACCAACCAATCGCGCGCTCGGAACGATGCTACCTCGTTCCCCGCGTCCCGCTCGCGACCAAAGAGATCTAAAAAATGA
Source organism: Dicycla oo (assembly GCA_948252095.1). Taxonomy (NCBI): domain Eukaryota; kingdom Metazoa; phylum Arthropoda; class Insecta; order Lepidoptera; family Noctuidae; genus Dicycla; species Dicycla oo. The sequence continues at coordinate 1,086,793 of OX411729.1, forward strand.
CTTCTGCGCATCTAACGACTCTTGCCAACTTACGTGCCGCGGGCTGTAAGTGTTTATTACTATACCGTACCGTATTATCTTTATTATAACCAAGAAAAAGTGTTATGTTATTCCTTAATTTAATTTAATTAAGTATAATAAGTTTCAAACGAATAAATATTATTAAAATTTGTTTGATAATAATAAAAGGACATTTTTTTCAACTCCATACGTGTTTTTTTTCCCCTGACTGTTACCATATGACAAACTCGCTCAAAGAGTATAATAAATAGGTGAGAGAACTCGTTCGCTACATATTATTATAGTAAGCATGCATACCTATAGGTAGGTATATATTATTATAGCCTTAATACATTAGGTGCGGCAGACGCACATTCGCGTTTTCGGACGTTCACCAGGTGCTTGACGGCGCGTATGCGTATACATAACTTTCTTCGAGTGCGGCGCGCCGCACCTGTGCGTTCGTTGTGCATCTCTATTGTTTCGAAAACATCGTAAAATAAGGGTCGGTAAGGGTGTAGCATAAAGAAGCGTTTGCCTAAAGAATTAAGCAGACTATGTGTTAATTCACCCACCAAACTAGAGGTAGCAGCACTTTCCATACATGCAAATTTTACCATAGAGTTGCTACTCTTTCTCTCTATTTTTACTTTACTCTTTGACCTGACCACTCTGGGCATATCGCAAAGTAGAGTAGATGCATTTCACTTCTGACACTGACAATGACAGTGACAGACAGCTGATCTGAGAAGAGCAGTGATTGATTACCAAAATTTTTGTTGAGCCGTTTGGTTCTTCAGAAATAAGGAAAATAAGCGATGGCGCTTAAGTCAGGGTTAGTAATATTATCAAACATAAGATGTACAGTCCAACAAAGATTATGGCTCCGCGCCATGAGTACGCGAACAGCTCCCAAGGAGGCCGCAACCGAAGCAATAAAACCCGGCCAGACGCACTTTGGATTTCAAGTTGTTGATGAAGGCGAAAAAACCAAAAAAGGTAATTTTTATTAGGAAAATACAAATAAACAGTGGTTTTTTAAGTTAATTTCGTGCTTATAAGTCTTCTATCTTTGGGGTAGACTTACGATTTATGTAGGTACTTCATTCATAGAAAGAAAATATAACCCAAAAATTATTCAGTTCCTCTCTTCCTTCCTTATTTTTGTGCACACAGGCCAGAGATTTGTTTTCAGACATAGTAAAAAAAAAAAAAAAAACAATATTGTAATAGTAGGTACCTATAATGACTGTGACTAAATACACAAGCTTGTGGCTAAGTAAAAACAGCTGCACGGGTCGATCTATCAGGTTAAGCTGCGCTTGCCGGGGTTGGTCTGTGGATGGGTGACCATCTTTTCATACCAAGACTCCTCTGTGCCTCAGAAAGCACGTTAAGCCATTGGTCCCGGCTGTCATTCGTGGATCTTTGACAGTTATTACGGGTGATCAGAAGCCCGAAAGTCTGACACTCAGTCTTACCAAAGGATATCGTATTACCCAGCAAACTGGGTTGTGGAGGTCAGATAGGCAGTCGCTCCATGTGAAATACTGGTACTCAGCTGCATCCGGTTTGACTGGAAGCCGACCCCAACATAGTTGGGAAAAGGCTAGGCAGATTGATTGACTAAATACACTTAGGCACTATTGATGCTACATAATAATATAAGTATCTCGTTTTCTATTAAATTGTTGTGTTTGTATCTATGGTTAGCCATGTAGATCATAACCCTGGACTATTATTGTAGGTACCATGTTGTAACAAGTAAATAATATTCTATTGTATTCTATTCTTAGTTAAGCTTTGTATTTTCACATAATGAATAATGTACCTTTTAATTTTCTTTACAAACACATTCTAACATGAATGGCCAGAGGTTTGACTTAGTACAAAGCAGTCATTAGTACCAGTTTTTGTAGTGGTGACTTCATCTTTTTGATGTTTTTGTCACAAACTTATTATAACTGTTCCAGTTCACGAAGTATTTGAGACCGTAGCAGAGAAATATGACCTGATGAACGATGTAATGTCTATGGGTATCCATAGAGTGTGGAAGGACATCTTCATGCAAAGACTGGCACCCAGGCAGGAGACCAAGCTGTTGGATATGGCTGGAGGCACCGGTGAGTGTGGTTTCCACATCATTAATATCACTAATCATTATATATTTGGTTTTGTGCTGTTCATGGCAATAGGCTCACCTATTTTTATTTTCCTTTATTATTCTGCATGTTGCATAATATAATTGTAAGTCACAGGAACTTTGTACCAAAAATGTTCAGCCAACTGCTGTCCCCATAGAAGTATGCTTGACTTGGAATTACTAGGAAGAAACAGTTCTGTTACTAATAAGTACTCTAGAAAAGTTCTAAGAGTCTAGGTGATGTTAATTTTCATTGATTTGGCATGTTATTAACATTTCAGGTGACATAGCATTCAGATACATAAAGTATCTACAGAGCCTGGGTCCGTTACATGCAGCTAACAGCAGCGTCACCGTCTGTGACATCAACCAAGCCATGCTGGATGTCGGCAAGCAGAGAGCACAGAAGTATGTTTTTAATTTATTAACTTTCAAAGTGAAGTTAAGGTCTTAAGTATAATGTTGTTGCTAACCATCATACCTCTTGCAGTGGCGTTATCATCTATAATCTATATTGAAAGGTCTATACACCAATCCGTAAAAGAGCAGTATAAAAACATTTTTGCAGTGACACTTCTTGTAAAAAAAAAACCAACAAATTAATTTCAGAAGTTTGGGCAGCAGAGGTGCTTTTTACCCAAAATACAAACAAGATAAATAAGAAGTAAAATTGCAAACTAAGAGAATTAGAAAACTAGCACAGAATAGATAAGTGTAGTGGCAATGCCAGTTACTAATGTACCTACATAGCTGTGCAAGGAAATAGGAAACTAGCACAGAATAGATAAGTGTAGTGGCAATGCCAGTTACTAATGTACCTACATAGCTGTGCAAGGAAATAGGAAACTAGCACAGAATAGATAAGTGTAGTGGCAATGCCAGTTACTAATGTACCTACATAGCTGTGCAAGGAAATAGGAAACTAGCACAGAATAGATAAGTGTAGTGGCAATGCCAGTTACTAATGTACCTACATAGCTGTGCAAGGAAATAGGAAACTAGCACAGAATAGATAAGTGTAGTGGCAATGCCAGTTACTAATGTACCTACATAGCTGTGCAAGGAAATAGAAAACTAGCACAGAATAGATAAGTGTAGGGGCAATGCCAGTTACTAATGTACCTACATAGCTGTGCAAGGAAATAGAAAACTAGCACAGAATAGATAAGTGTAGGGGCAATGCCAGTTACTAATGTACCTACATAGCTGTGCAAGGAAATAGGAAACTAGCACAGAATAGATAAGTGTAGTGGCAATGCCAGTTACTAATGTACCTACATAGCTGTGCAAGGAAATAGAAAACTAGCACAGAATAGATAAGTGTAGGGGCAATGCCAGTTACTAATGTACCTACATAGCTGTGCAAGGAAATAGAAAACTAGCACAGAATAGATAAGTGTAGGGGCAATGCCAGTTACTAATGTACCTACATAGCTGTGCAAGGAAATAGGAAACTAGCACAGAATAGATAAGTGTAGTGGCAATGCCAGTTACTAATGTACCTACATAGCTGTGCAAGGAAATAGGAAACTAGCACAGAATAGATAAGTGTAGTGGCAATGCCAGTTACTAATGTACCTACATAGCTGTGCAAGGAAATAGAAAACTAGCACAGAATAGATAAGTGTAGGGGCAATGCCAGTTACTAATGTACCTACATAGCTGTGCAAGGAAATAGAAAACTAGCACAGAATAGATAAGTGTAGGGGCAATGCCAGTTACTAATGTACCTACATAGCTGTGCAAGGAAATAGGAAACTAGCACAGAATAGATAAGTGTAGTGGCAATGCCAGTTACTAATGTACCTACATAGCTGTGCAAGGAAATAGGAAACTAGCACAGAATAGATAAGTGTAGTGGCAATGCCAGTTACTAATGTACCTACATAGCTGTGCAAGGAAATAGAAAACTAGCACAGAATAGATAAGTGTAGGGGCAATGCCAGTTACTAATGTACCTACATAGCTGTGCAAGGAAATAGAAAACTAGCACAGAATAGATAAGTGTAGGGGCAATGCCAGTTACTAATGTACCTACATAGCTGTGCAAGGAAATAGGAAACTAGCACAGAATAGATAAGTGTAGGGGCAATGCCAGTTACTAATGTACCTACATAGCTGTGCAAGGAAATAGAAAACTAGCACAGAATAGATAAGTGTAGGGGCAATGCCAGTTACTAATGTACCTACATAGCTGTGCAAGGAAATAGGAAACTAGCACAGAATAGATAAGTGTAGTGGCAATGCCAGTTACTAATGTACCTACATAGCTGTGCAAGGAAATAGGAAACTAGCACAGAATAGATAAGTGTAGTGGCAATGCCAGTTACTAATGTACCTACATAGCTGTGCAAGGAAATAGAAAACTAGCACAGAATAGATAAGTGTAGGGGCAATGCCAGTTACTAATGTACCTACATAGCTGTGCAAGGAAATAGGAAACTAGCACAGAATAGATAAGTGTAGGGGCAATGCCAGTTACTAATGTACCTACATAGCTGTGCAAGGAAATAGAAAACTAGCACAGAATAGATAAGTGTAGGGGCAATGCCAGTTACTAATGTACCTACATAGCTGTGCAAGGAAATAGGAAACTAGCACAGAATAGATAAGTGTAGGGGCAATGCCAGTTACTAATGTACCTACATAGCTGTGCAAGGAAATAGGAAACTAGCACAGAATAGATAAGTGTAGGGGCAATGCCAGTTACTAATGTACCTACATAGCTGTGCAAGGAAATAGGAAACTAGCACAGAATAGATAAGTGTAGGGGCAATGCCAGTTACTAATGTACCTACATAGCTGTGCAAGGAAATAGGAAACTAGCACAGAATAGATAAGTGTAGGGGCAATGCCAGTTACTAATGTACCTACATAGCTGTGCAAGGAAATAGGAAACTAGCACAGAATAGATAAGTGTAGGGGCAATGCCAGTTACTAATGTACCTACATAGCTGTGCAAGGAAATAGGAAACTAGCACAGAATAGATAAGTGTAGGGGCAATGCCAGTTACTAATGTACCTACATAGCTGTGCAAGGAAATAGGAAACTAGCACAGAATAGATAAGTGTAGGGGCAATGCCAGTTACTAATGTACCTACATAGCTGTGCAAGGAAATAGGAAACTAGCACAGAATAGATAAGTGTAGGGGCAATGCCAGTTACTAATGTACCTACATAGCTGTGCAAGGAAATAGGAAACTAGCACAGAATAGATAAGTGTAGGGGCAATGCCAGTTACTAATGTACCTACATAGCTGTGCAAGGAAATAGGAAACTAGCACAGAATAGATAAGTGTAGGGGCAATGCCAGTTACTAATGTACCTACATAGCTGTGCAAGGAAATAGGAAACTAGCACAGAATAGATAAGTGTAGGGGCAATGCCAGTTACTAATGTACCTACATAGCTGTGCAAGGAAATAGGAAACTAGCACAGAATAGATAAGTGTAGGGGCAATGCCAGTTACTAATGTACCTACATAGCTGTGCAAGGAAATAGGAAACTAGCACAGAATAGATAAGTGTAGGGGCAATGCCAGTTACTAATGTACCTACATAGCTGTGCAAGGAAATAGAAAACTAGCACAGAATAGATAAGTGTAGGGGCAATGCCAGTTACTAATGTACCTACATAGCTGTGCAAGGAAATAGGAAACTAGCACAGAATAGATAAGTGTAGGGGCAATGCCAGTTACTAATGTACCTACATAGCTGTGCAAGGAAATAGGAAACTAGCACAGAATAGATAAGTGTAGGGGCAATGCCAGTTACTAATGTACCTACATAGCTGTGCAAGGAAATAGGAAACTAGCACAGAATAGATAAGTGTAGGGGCAATGCCAGTTACTAATGTACCTACATAGCTGTGCAAGGAAATAGGAAACTAGCACAGAATAGATAAGTGTAGGGGCAATGCCAGTTACTAATGTACCTACATAGCTGTGCAAGGAAATAGAAAACTAGCACAGAATAGATAAGTGTAGGGGCAATGCCAGTTACTAATGTACCTACATAGCTGTGCAAGGAAATAGAAAACTAGCACAGAATAGATAAGTGTAGGGGCAATGCCAGTTACTAATGTACCTACATAGCTGTGCAAGGAAATAGGAAACTAGCACAGAATAGATAAGTGTAGGGGCAATGCCAGTTACTAATGTACAGACACTAGCACATCTAGCTACCCTAAACTGTCAAATTTTCCCAATCAATCTTGAACCTAATGCTTTAGCGATAAAGTTAAAAATCTATTAAAGAAACGACAGATTTTAGTAGCTTGATGTGTTGGCGGCTGTACATCGGAACTAACGCTGCCATCTTGTTTTTTTAACTGATTTAAAAAAAAGGAGGAGGTTCTCCATTCGTCTGTATGTTTTTATTAGGAGTGCTTTAAACCACCGAACTGAATAACTTTTAGTATAGGACAAACTGAAATCGCGAAAAATAATCAGCTGTTGCCTAAGTACATTTATGTTCGCATAACTCGTCAAAATGTACGGAACAACAGATTTTATTTTCGCGATTTCAAAGTTGGTCCTATAGTAAAAGATATTCAGTTCGATGGTCTAAGGCGCTCCTTAAAGTTCGTAGAGTTTATTTTTTAACACCTCATATCGGGTGTTTTTTTAGAGGAAATAACTTTTTGAAATTAAACACAGACAAATGTTTTTGGCTTTATTTGAGAAAAATAAGTTTTCTATAGAAATTTTAAATTCCTCATATCTCGTCTTCAAATCAGTGTCCTTTCAAAATATACTCGTATGTTTGGGAACCTAGATATTCTGTAATCCAATCGGAATAAATACACACTACCTTAAGAATATGTTTCATTTACAAATTATTTTGGTATTTCGTTTGTATGAACTACGCATGCTTCATGGGCCTCTTAATGTTTGAATATGTTTTTAGAAGGGAGAACTTTAAATTGAAATAAAACACAGAAAAATGATTTTAATATCCATGAAATTGGCTTTATTTAAATTTTGAAAAAAAGAATTTGAAAAAATTGTATGATTGAAGTTGTTTGAATATGATTTCGGGCATGTGGCCACCACGGCTGACGCGTACGTGGCGTAATCTGGAGGTCAAGTTTTCACACTTCGCAGTAATCAGGCTGTATTTCGGCAATACCTACTGCTGCCGTAAGGACAAAGGACGTAAAAAAATATTGAAATGGAGAAAAAAAAAATTGTCTTGTTGAAAATACGAAATACAAAGGCAGAAGCGTCTTTTAAAAGTAAGAATTATTAGATTTTCGTTAAGTTGGCACCAATATAAAAATACTGGTAGATGCGTCTTTTTTTGCTATTTCGAAAAAAAATGTCAGATACATCTGTATTCCTTATGACGGCAGAATAATGCATCGAATGTTGGCATCCAAGTGCTCAATTATTACTGGTTTATCAGAGTAGACATGCGAGTTTACATATCCCCAGAGGAAATACCATACAAGCTTTCATGCACTACATCACCCTTTAGGATTATTTTTGAGACAGAAAATAGCCTATGTCCTTCACTAAGATGCCATCTATAGATTTGCCAAATTTTATCGAAATCCGTTTAGTGGTTTAGGCGTGATAAGGTAACAGACAGACTGAGTTACTTTCGAATTTATAATATTAGTATGGATTTGAGCAAAAAGAAGTGATAAGATATTTCTGTGTTATCTTATTATTTAGGAGGAAGCGACAGGGTAGCGGAAGCCCCGCGAAATTAAAATATTCTTACGTTTTTTGCAATTTGCCGAGTCTTTTTACAAAACCCTCTCATAAATCCTAACCCTATTCCAGACTAGGCTTGACTCCAGAGAGCTGCGGCGTGGCGATAGACTGGGTGTGCAGCGACGCGGAGCGGCTGCACCTGCCTGACGACAGCTACGACGCCTACACCATCGCCTTCGGCATCCGGAACTGTACTCATGTTGATCAGGTACGAAGAGACTTCTTATGTTGGTGGTGCAACTCATTGTCAACGAGTCTAGTCGATATTGATCGATGAAAGATGACTATTGAAATTGAAAACCGCTAAGTACTATGGAAGTGAGTGGACGAGCCCATGATTGTATTAGTACCTATTCGCAGTCAACGTTTTGAACATGAAAATTAAACGATTTTAACAAAATGTTGATTTATTGGTCTTTAAAAAATATCAATCTTCCTCAATTTGTGTTGTACACCCTAATTCAAAGAGTTGGTGAGATAACTTCGTAAATGATACCTTAAAAGGAAGAGCAATAACCAAGCATGTCTTTAAAAAGATTTGAACAGCTGAGGAAATTATATTCATTTTTAGATGCCACAGACAAAAAAAATGTTTTTATTGTTAAAAACCTCAGTTACAATAAATAAAAAGGATTAAGGAAACAGAACTTCGTGTTCATTAGCATACGTTCGAAATGGATTAACCTATAATTCCCAAAAGGGGAAGCGTCAGGGTAGCCCGCGAAATTCAAATTTTCTTACGCTTTTTGCAATTTACAAGTCGGTACTATATTGTACGTTGATCGAATTATAATTTGCGGTCGTAACAATTATCTATTTACATATTAGGTTGGGGAAAAAGTCTTTTCGCATTATACGAGTATGAACTTGTAATAAAATCTCTTTGGCTATACTATTTGTATCTGGATGGTTTTGGTATCATTGAAAGTTTAAATTTTAAAGAACATAACTCCAAATTCAAATTAGGAATAAGTGTGATTTTCATTTGTTTTTCGTACCGTCAAGATGAGTGAATCTAATGAAGAAATTTGATACATTTTAAAATTTTACTACAAAAAAGGTAAAAATGCAACGCAAGCCGCGAAAAAAATTTGCAATGTTTATGGACCTAGTGTAGTGTCTGTGAGAGTAGCACAAATTTGGTTTAAGCGTTTTCAATGGGAAATTTTGATGTCAAAGATGCACGTCGCTCTGGTCGCCCTATTACGGATAAAATGGATGCCATTTTTGAAAAAGTGGAGCAAGATCGGCATATCAGTAGTTACGACATAGCTGAAGAACTGGAAATTGACCACAAAACAGTTTTGGCGCATTTGAAAAAAACTGGGTACACAAAAAAGCTCGACATTTGGGTACCTCACGAGCTCACTGAAAGAAACCTAATGAACCGTGTACTCATTTGTGATTCTTTATTACGACGTAATGAAACGGAACCATTTATGAAGAAGCTGATAACTGGTGATGAAAAGTGGATCACGTATGACAAGAACGTGCGAAAAAGGTCGTGGTCAAAGGCCGGTCAGGCTTCACAGACTGTGGCGAAACCCGGGTTAACTCGCCACAAGGTGATGCTGTGTGTGTGGTGGGATTGGAAGGGCATTATTCATTATGAGCTGTTACCCCCAGGCAGGACCATCGATTCTGAACTCTACTGCGAACAACTGATGAGATTAAAGCAAGAAGTTGAGAAAAAGCGGCCAGAATTAATCAACAGAAGGGGTGTGGTTTTTCATCATGATAACGCTAGACCTCACACATCTTTAGCCACTCAGCCAAAATTAAGAGAGTTTGGCTGGGAGGTGTTAATGCATCCGCCGTATAGTCCTGACCTTGCACCTTCAGATTTCCACCTGTTTCGGTCTCTTCAGAATACTTTAGGCAGTGTCAGGTTAACATCACGAGAGGACTGCCAAAACCACTTGTCGCGGTATTTTGACCAGAAGTCCCAAAATTTCTATAGCAATGGGATCATGTCCCTACCTACAAGATGGCAAAAAGTTATCGAACAAAATGATACCTACATACTTTAGTTAAATGTAAATAAACTATATTAAAAAATGTTTTGAATTTTCTTAAAAAATGCGAAGAAACTTTTTCCCCAACCTATTAATTAGAATCATTAAAATGTTCAATACAACTCTTTAAGACCAGGTAATCCCAAAAAATGACTATTTCATGAAACCTTGACATTTTAGGACTATACTAACTTAAGGAGTTGTATTACTGATTCTATTGTATATAATTCTGTAAAAACATATTTGTTACGACCGCAAATCATACTTTATTTAACATACAACTTAATACTGACTTGCAAATTGCAAAAAACGTAACAAAATTTGAATTTCGCTGGCTACTCTGACGCTTCCTCCTTAAAGCTCTGCACTCATCTCCCAAATACCCGGTAACCACCTCGTGGAAAGTGTTGCCAATGGCGCCTCTAGTGTAACAGCGGTTGCCGAGACGTCTATATAGTCTGTGATATTAACGATGTTCAGGTCGATGTCGATTCAGTCGCGCTACCCGCTTTAGCCGGGTTAATGATTATTCTAAACGAAGATTTTGTTGTACAGGTGCTTGAAGAAGCTTACAGAGTGCTGACACCTGGTGGGCGCTTCATGTGCCTGGAGTTCAGCCAACTGCCCAACAGTACGTTACAATGGTAGGTACAGTCAGCGTCATTAACTACAAGGTGGAATTTTAATAACGCAAAACCTCCTAAGGAGGCATTTGTCCTGATCCCTACATTTTGACGAGTTATGCGAAAAATGTATGGTACAGCTGACTTTTTTTTTTCGCGATTTGAGGTTTCCCAAAGCAAAAGTTGTTCATAATGATGACAACAACACTACCGTAGCAGCTCCCTAGCCAATAAGAAAGCAGCTCGTATATAAATAATGTTCTTCCATAACATTGCTTGTCGATATTATATTACAGTCAAAACAGTTTACGACGACATCGTTTAGAACAACATGCCGGTTGTATGGACCAAAAACATAGCGATGGCTCCTGAGTATACCGAGTCAACTGTACTTGTAATAACTTTAAAGGTAGGCGATAAAAAGATCGAATGGTTATATTTCAAATGTTATTACAATCAATAAAAATAACTAATCATAGTGAATTAAATATAATAAGGCCTATGAACAGTGCAAAATAGCTAGAGGAGCTCGTGACTAAGTAATAACAGCCGCACGGGTCGATCCATCAGGTTAAGCTACGCTTGCCGGGGTTAGTCTGTGGATGGGTGACCATCTTATCATACCGAGACTCCTCCGTGCCTCGGAAAGCACGTTGAGTCGTTGATCCCGGCTGTTATTCGTGGATCTTTGACAGTCGTTACGGGTAAATGATAAATGATAAATGATAAATGATTTTTATTTCTGTAAGTAGGTTTGTACAAACACTTTTACAAGTCAATATTTTTTTTTTAAACTAGATGAGGTCGGCGTTTCCTATCTGACTACTCTGAGAAGAAAGGCCGAAACAAACTCAGAGGTCACAGTCTCTTATAAAGTCCAGACATAATCTTGGTCACTTCATGTGAAGACCATGTAGATTGGTGTCTGAAATGGTCTTTTGAGGAAAGAACCACACAGATTGAGAGGACCTGTCCAGTCAGTGCACGCATTTGTCAGTAATCGCGCAGCTCAACTAGCTCAACGATTCGACGAACAATACCAAAGAAAGGACATTGGGGTAGGCCGCATAGATTACTCAAACTGCCAGACCATGATTAAAAATAACTGAGAGAAAAAATAAATCAAACAAAAAAAAAAAAAAAAGCAATGACCTACATAGTCTTCACATTCACAATAAAGTAAAATAATATAATACTTACAAAGTAAATATTAATGTCAACATTCAGTATGCAAAAATAAAAATAATATAAAATAAAATTGGAGCAGTTCAATCCCAAGCCTTTTTGTCCTCAATATAATCTTTAACGGTATAAAAAGCTTTCTGACACAACTTGCGTTTAATGAATGATTTGAATTTATTAAGACTCAGATCTTGAACGTGGCTTGGAAGTTTATTATAAAAGCGTATACATTGACACCTGAATGACCCACCTATTTTCTTGAGCCTTGTTGGAGGTACAACAAATTTGTGTTTGTTCCTAGTATTTATATTGTGGATATCACTGTATTTTTTAAACAATTTAATGTTTTTATGGGCATATAAAAGATTTTCAAAAATGTACTGAGAAGGCAAAGTCAGTATATTAATCTCCTTAAATTTCTCTCTGAGAGATTGTCTCGGACTTAATTTATAAATGCATCGAACAGCTCTTTTCTGCAAAACAAAGATAGTCTGAATGTCGGCTGCATTTCCCCACAACAGAATACCGTACGACATTATACTATGAAAATAACTAAAGTACACTAAACGGGCTGTCTCTATGTTGGTTAAATTACGAATTTTCCTAACAGCGTATGCTGCGGAGCTTAGCTTTTTTGACAATTTATCTATATGTGGGCCCCACTGAAGCTTAGCATCCAAAGTTAAGCCCAAGAATACTGTGCTATCTTCAGGATTCAACTCTTCGCCCTTTATCAACACGTTAGTTTTCACCTGCCTAACGTGAGGTAGTGTAAACTTAATGAATTTGGTTTTTTTTTTCATTAAGGAGTAAATTATTAACACTGAACCAGTGAACTACTTTTGAGATCGCTCTGTTTACATCGTCAGTAACCAGCTGCTGACGTTTAAGTTTAAACAAAAGTGAAGTATCATCCGCAAACAAAACTATATCATGATTATCCTTAATGAGGTAGGGCAAATCGTTAATATAAATAAGAAATAAGAAAGGACCAAGAATCGAGCCCTGTGGGACCCCCATTGTTACTATAGATCCGGGCGATCTTTTTCCATTAACGTCAACGCTCTGAATCCTATTACTCAAGTATGAAGTAAGAAGATCCAGAGCGGTGTTCCGGATCCCGTAATGGCGGAGTTTCCTGATTAACGTTTCATGAAGAACGCAATCGAATGCCTTGGACAAATCACAAAAGATGCCCAAGGCATCGCATTTGTCTTCCCATGCATTATAAATATGTCCTAAAAGTTCAACACCGGCATCAGTAGTTGAACGACCCTTTGTAAAACCGAACTGCTTGTTATGTAATAATTTATGTTTATTAAAAAATCTTTGCAATTGGTCTAAAATTAATTTCTCAAAAATTTTACTAAACGTAGGTAGTACTGAAATAGGTCTATAATTTGTGGGGTCTGATGTACTACCTGATTTAAACAAAGGTATTATTTTACTATATTTCATGAGGTCAGGAAACTCCCCACAGTCGATACAGTTATTAAATATAAGAGCAAAAGTAGGTGTAGGGTCGTCAGAAACCCGAAAGGCTGACAACCAGTCTTACCAAGGGGTATTGTATTACCCAGTAACTGGGTTGTGGAGGTCAGATAGGCAGTCGCCCCATGTAAAATACTGGTATTCAGCTGCATCCGGTTAGACTGGAAGCCGACCCCAACATAGTTGGGAAAAGGCTAGGTAGATTGATTGAACTGTGCAAAATAAATTTCATATTATTTTATTAGTAACCATTTGCTCTTTTTATCGCCTTCCTTTAAAGTTATTAGAAGTACAGTTGACTCAATACACTTAGGAGCCATCGATAGGTCCCGGCTGAATACTTAGAACTGCCTTATAAAACACTGCTTTTTACGACATACCCTCAATAAGCGACCACATTTAACTAATATCTTCGGCGTTATATCTGTTAGAGCGGCCAGCTGCAGTGTCAACAATTTGAATAGGAAACAGTATCCACATTTGGCACAGTATAATGGTCAATGGCTATTAAGATAGCAAAAGTAAACATAGACGTGTCAAGTTTAGGGTCTTTTCTAACTCTCAGCAACAAAATACTCGGAGGAGAAACAAACTTACTTTCGTATTTATAATATTATATTTAGTTAGGATAACTCGACGGTTAAACCACATCTCGATTATTTAATCGAATCATAGGGAAGTGCTGCCCAAGCTCACATAAAAAAAAAAACTACAAATATCTCAGAATAAAATTATTTAGCTTTAATATTCAATTATTAAAACCTTTCGGTGTGTGCAATAATCATTATTGCACATCTTCTCGAAAGGTTTTAAAAGAAACAAAATTAATGAATATTGATCATATTTATAAATAGGAATACCTACATACACAAAATTTACAAAAAGAATGCAAATTCAAAAGCGCATGACGAGGCAGGCTAACCATATAATTTGAAGAGCATCGAGGACAAAACAAGGTAGAAAGACTGACCAAAGTAATTAGCGAATCGAAATCACTTCCAACTTTTAAAAGGCCATTTATTATTAAAGCACCATGTTCTGAATAGTGTTTGAATTGTAAGTTTTTACTGTATTTTAATTTTATTATATATAACCCGACGAAATCGTCGCTTATCTTTATTATTGTTTTTCCTCATAGAATTGAATAATTGTATTCTTTTTGAGTGAATAAATCGAAGAAAAATGGCCTACCTACACATTTAAAAATACTATTTAATAAAAAAATTACCTTGTACCTCGAAAACCATATCACCGGTTGGTACGACTACCTATCGGTTTATACGACCAAATATGAGTAGTCCCTTCGATGTTGATATAACAGATTTTGACTGTACAATATTGATTTGATCATGAGTAGTAGTGCTTCTTTTACTTTCATCCTAAATGTAGTGACAGAACATTATGGGATTAGTTTTTTTTTTTTTTTAGAAGATGGCTTTATTTCTTTGGACGCCTACACTTCGCCAGGAATGCTGATGATTTATTTATATATCTTACAGGGTATACGACCAGTATTCGTTCCAAGTGATCCCGGTACTGGGTCAGCTGTTCGCGGGCCAATGGAAGCCGTACCAGTACCTCGTTGAGAGCATCCGGCAGTTCCCCAACCAGGTACCTAGTATTGTTTCATGCTAAGTTCATCAGGCATTACTTGCAGTGCATCATAATATCTGCATGTGCATATTTGTGTGGGCCCGGGCGGTGCTGCATTCTACGTCCAAGCCTTGATCTAGTTATTGCAGGATTAAAATAATTTTATTATTTCTCATTCTGTTATTAAATTTTTCGGCCTACCAGGCGGAAGATTTGGATAGACTTTAGGTCCAGCATAACAAGTGAAGCCGAGATAGGTTTCCCTTGGAAATGAAACGCACATTTTCCTGTCTGAAATTCTGTGAAGACAGCATGAACTGTGGCCTCCTAATGCCACATCAGGACAAACAAGGATATTTCAGTTGTATGTTCATTTGTATAAACCTACCATTCTTTCTCTCCCCAGGAGAAGTTCAAGACGATGATCGAAGACGCAGGCTTTAGACAGGTCACTTACGAAAACCTCACGTTCGGCACGTGCGCCATACATTCAGGGTTCAAGATTTAATAGTGTGTTGTGTGAAAGACTCGAAATAAAATTATTCATGTAATTTATTACTAGGCTTTGTGTACATAAATATAGGGATTCTAATTGAATATGCTAGTTTTTTTTTTTTTAATCTTTCTTTTGTAGCTAGGTATGTATGACCTTTTTCTTTTAGGTTCTTTCCCCTTTAGAAACATGATTGTATAGATAAATGATTAAAACAGGTGCCCTTCACCACACAATCCTCACCTTTGAAAACTTCATGAAAATTAATTTTGAGTACCTACGCCAAAAAATAGTCATAAATGATGACTACCAAGGCTAAAAACATTGTCGCATTATGATTCCGAAGTTATAGCTATATGTTGGTGAGGATTGTGGAGTGAACGTCTCCACACAATCCTCACCTCAGAGCAAGCAAACTGCTGGGAGTATCGAATTGGTTTCAATTGCAAAAAATAGTCGTAACGCTACGCCAAATCTCGAAAATAGTCATTAACCCTTAAATGCATGATGACAGATTTATTCCTAAAAAAATATTTTTATTATAGGATGAGGATTTTAATTAGTATTTTTTTTAGTTAGTAATGGGACACAGATAGCATATTAACAATCAACTCAAGTTACAGAACCTATAAAAACTTGATAAAATCGATACAAATACATAGTATCGTTTTCGATACAAGATGCATTTAAGGGTTAAGGGATTCCAGAGATATAAAGGTGTCTTGGTGAGGCCTTGATGAGCCTTTCTCGCCACAATCCTCACCTGATTACCGCGGAACGCTTACGTTTTTGAATTTGGTGTCAAAAAATAGTCTCCAACCATGACAATTTCGACCTGGTTTACTATGTAGACGTATGTTAAACTTCCATGTAAACTTCTACACATACCTACATTTTCGAGTCGAGTACCGTCGAGCGCAAAATGATTAAGTACCTACGTATTTTTAATGTCACCTTATTTTTTTGTTGTATTAATAAAATATTAATTGTTACCTATTTGAGGTAGGTATTTTAAGTGTTTTATATATCATAATCATGACATATTATAAAACGAAAGTCTTATACTAAATAAAACTTGAATCAGGCACAGTTAGCTAGTAATAACTTCAAACGAGTAACATATCTTCAATAACCCCTGGTCCTTTAATATTTATAGACTTTTTAGCAAAAAATAAAACTGACTTCCAAAACAAAACACTACAAAGTAAAAACTAACTTTAATTTCGGTAGTCGGTGTCTTTGGTTTTGTATTTTCGTTTTTCGCCACAGACTTCCGAAATTATTTTTCACACACTCGATAGACTCATGTCCGAGTTAGAAAAACGGCAGGAGGCCTACAACAGATTTAACGAGAAGTATTCATTCATTTCTGACAAAAATGAGTGAGTTGTCACCATAGATGAGAAAATTTCTATGGTTGTCACCGTCGACCTTCCTTATTCAGAGCCGTCGACCCTGACGGAAAAAGCCATTTTCTTAAAAGTAATGTATCCTGATGATTTAGAAACTGACTTAGTACAGGAATGCGTACGCTTTCAATGCCACCTTTTTGATGAAACCAGATTCTGGATCATAAAAAAGTCTGTCTTTGTTCCTGCGAAAACAGAATTTTGGAAAACATTTATCCAACTTGGATATGGCAGGAGATTTTCTTGCTTAGAACGGGTGAAAACTAGCTACGATCTACTTAAGTCATGAAAAGCTAAACACCTTAGCTCTTTTGTGCATAGTGTGAACGAATGAACAAGATTTCATCCTAACTAATAATATAAATGCGAAAGAAAGTTTGTTTGTTACCTTTTCACACCTAAATCACTGATCCGATCATCCTGTAATTTTGCATAAACGTTGTCTGGTGTACCTAATAGAAAATTTGAATTTCTCGGGCTACCCTGACACTTCCCCCTTATTATCCTAAAACAGCAACGGAAAGCCTGGTAGTGGTTTCAGAGCGGCAAAGTTATTTGACGCGAATTATAAGCTGTGTTCATATCGTGTAAGTAGTTCTAAGGCATACCTTACCCCGCCTTATAAGTGGTACATGATTGAGCTTTTCTTAGCTCAGAAATATACCCAAAAATATGTGAATCTTCACTAAATCGTTCACAACACAATCATACTAATAACGGGCAAAAGCTGATGTAATGAGAACGATAGTGAACAAATCATTGAGTTACAATTTCATTTACAAAAAAATAAAAAAAATAATTATGATCCCTACCGCTGTATCTCTACGTTGACGTCGTGGTGGGGCTTGCGCGTTCCGAACTTTAGGTTTGTGCCGGTAGAGTTTGCCGGAACGGGTCTAGGATGAGAAGCCCGCCCCAGAGAGATACAGAAACCCGCAGGGCAGCATGTGGCGAGCTGTTGGGCAGTAGTGACCCCACGGACCCTATCTCCCGGGAGAAATCTTGTCCTCATCTCTGGCTTGCCTTAATTGGCTGGCTGGAGTGAACACTGACGAGGAACAGAACTCCCACCTCTTTCTTGCCTTTATTGGCCGGCTTGAGTGGAGATTCGCAAGAGCAAACGTGCTCGGAGGAACGAAGTATTCCAGTAAGGTGCTGGTAGGGATCTTGACCGTAATTCCGGGATTGTCCTGATAGCCGTGGGATACCTCTCCACTCCTCAAGCACCTCGGGAAGTGTTGCACCCTTGTCGCTACGTCACTATGTGCTAGTGGCCGTTTCCGGGGGCCCATTATAGAGTGTGCAAGTCCCCCTGCCATTTTATCCGTGTTTAATATATAACATTGGTCAGGCAGGGGACATAATTCTTCCATAGTTCAAGTTACCCAATCCACTTTAGCCACCCAGACCCAGAGCCAAAATGTTTTGTTTCTACGTACAACAATAGTCCTGCACCAACCGGGGGTTGTCCTTGGGTGCACTTGCATAGTGCTTACAGGGGTAATCGTCGGTTGGTGCCTCCTCATCATTTAAAATTGCCTAAGGGGCCTCTGCGAGTTGGCTTCGGCTCCTCGTACGCCTTCCAAAGCTCCGGGACCCCAGGGTCTCGAGAAATGTCAAATAATATTGGATTGGCTAATAAGTAATGAGCGACATACAACTATTTTATTTATACAAATAAAATAGTTGTATGTGAATATATTATTAATGATTAACAATTATTCATTTAGTAAATAAATACTTATTTATTAAATGAATAATTGTTAATCATTAATAATATATTCACCGTCGTTTTTCTACTACCATTCGGCATCGATCTGGCAAAGAGTGAATGGCGTCCGCATAGAACTTCGTTGGTTTTGAATTGAAGAAGTCACCTATGTATTGTTTCAAGTGTGGTTCATCGTCAAAGCTTTGTTCCCGTAAATTATTACTAAGTGATCGGAACAAGCTGAAATCAGTTGGTGCTAAGTCCGGCGAATATGGAGGGTGGGGTATTATTTCCCAATTAAGCTCCAATAGTTTTAGCCTGGTACTCTTAGCAATATGCGGCTGGGCATTGTCGTGCAGGAAAAATATTTTGTCGTGTTGTGGACGTTTACGATGGATGTCAAGCTTCAGTTTTTCGAGTTGATCACAATATATTGTTGCTGTAATCGTAGTATTAGTAGGAAGGAATTCCCAGCTTATTACTCCATGTATATCCCACCAGACAGAAAGCATTACGTTGGTTTTCCCTGTTCTTTACATCCCAGCTACTGGCGCTTGCGTGTGTGATTAACATAGAGAACCCACTTTTCATCTCCAGTGACAAGATGATCTAACCAATTAAATGTGCGGCGGAAAGATAAAAGTTGTACACAAATCTCAGCTCGGTAGGTCAGCTGATCTTTACTTAATTGATGGGGTACCCAAACACTATATTTGTCTTTCCCAAACCATGTAAATGATTGTCTATGGTGCCATGAGAGCACTCGAGCTGAACAGCCAAATCGCGTGTAGTTCTTCGAGGATCTTCTTCGATTAATAGTTTTAATTTATCGATATCTATTTCCACGGGGCGCCCAGACCTTGGTTGATCGGTTAAGGAAAAATCGTTATTGCGGCACCGTTGGAACCAGCGCTTTGCTGTTGCTTCGAAGACTGCATCGTGAGCTATCCTTTGACATATATTACGTGTAGCTTCTGCAGCAGAATGTCCAGATTGAAACTCATATAATAAACAATGTCGTACGTGGGTTTTAATATCACTCATTTCTTTGTGAACTTTAACGCACTAACAGCCAAACTATCAATAACGCGCATGAGCGCGACTCGCTCTTTATAATAATAATATCCTGGGACATTTTTCACACACGGTCATCTGATCCCAAACTAAGCAGAGCTATGGAAACCAGATAACTGATATACTACATACACTACTTTTTTTTTGTAAATACATACTTATATAGATAATTACACCCAGACTCAGAACAAACAGACATGTTCATGCACACAAATGTTTGTCCTGGATGGGAATCGAACCCACGACCTGCGGCATGATAGGTGGAATCTTAACCAACCACGCCAACTGGCCCGTCATATACCCTCTGCTACAGAACGTGCTCGAACCTTTCCAAAAATTCTAGAAATTATAAACTAAAACGCTCATTACTTATTAGCCAACCCGATAATTATGATTGTGAACTAGGGTATCGAATTTTAGAGGTCAGTAGGGGCAACAAAATTTGAATAGCCTACTGGCGGCAAATGTGTAAATCCGCCACTGACCCAGACATAGTAACATATACACTAAAGAATTGGACCGAAATTGTTCTTTTCCGTAAGCTATAAAGAGATTAGATTTAATTAATTTAGAAATTATAGCCTTGTAAAGATTACCCGGACATAGTATACACTAAAGAATTGTACTTTTCCGTTCGCTATAAACAGATTCGAAAAATGAATTACTTTAGAAATCATAGCGTTGCGTCGATGGCGCGCGGCCAGGGAGTATGCTCCCTGGCCGCGCCACCTACACAAGGCTATATTTCGAATCTCTTTAAAGCGTACGGAAATGAACAATTTCGGTCCAATTCTTTAGTGTACCTATACTACGTCCGGGTACGCCGAATACTCGTGGTTTACAGAAACCGTGGTGGCGCAGCCAGGGAATATACGCCACCAAAACTTCATTATATTTCATTACAATTTTTTTTTTCATGACACATACCTACCGTTTAGTACACCAGTCAACACGTGCTTCCTTGACCTCTCCAGGGCTTTTGACCTTGTGTCATATGAAATTATGTGGAAAAAGCTCAGGGAGGCGTGCGTACCTGCTGAAATAGTTCGTGTGTTTCAGTATTGGTACTCCAACCATGTGAATAAAGTGAGATGGCAAACATGCTTTTTGAGGCATACAGACTGGAATGCGGGGTGAGGCAGGGGAACTTACTTCACCGAAGCTTTTCAATCTGTATGTGAATGAGCTGATAGTGGGGCTCAGCAGCAAGCGTAGTGGATGTTACAATACATACAACCTTAGCTGCGCAGACGATATGCTGCTGGGCCAAACTGCCAGCGCAATACGGGAACTTTTACACTGCTGTACCAAATACGCTGCAAGCCATGCTCTGCTGTACAACTGTAAAAAGTGTCTACATGATCTTTAAGGCAGTCGGCAACAAATTATCTCTTGAGCCAGTTATTACACTCAATGGACAAGTAATGCATAGTGACACAATTTTGTGTAACGGACGACCTTAGGGATCATGCAGATATTGAGCGGGAACGCAGAGCTCTCGCCGTGAGAGCTAATACGTTGGCCCGCAGGTTTGCTCGTTGTAGTAGAGAGATAAAACTAATTGCCAAACCTACACGAGTAGCCTGTGGGTCAGTTACACGCATAGAGTATTGGATAAGCTGCAAATCCAGTACAATAACAGCTTCAAAATGCTTTTGTGGTGTTTCTGGTAGGCTCACACCCATGACTTTTATGCCATGATGAAACTAAAGACAGCCTCACTCTTGCACGAGGGCGCGGTCGAGCTCAAATGGCATTCTGAGGATGTTAACTAAAATAAGTACTGCACGATAATCAGTTTGGGTTTAGGCCCAAATTATCTACAGAGAGTGCAATACTGTCTCAAGCATACCGTCCGATACTACACGGATCATAAAACACGTTTACGCGTTTTTCCTTCACCTGGTATCGTATGATGTATTGTGGCGAAAACTGGAGTGCATAAACATGCCACATCAACTTGTTACCATCTTGTTAACAATGTCAGATGGGCGGGCGCATTATCGGAGCCATACTTGCTTGAATGTAGAGTGAGTCAGAGTGGGTTAACTTCACCCACACTTTTCAATCTTTACATGGATGCACTCATCGTCGCGCTCAGTAGTCGGCATGTTAGATGCTATGATGTGTGTGTAAACAATCTGAGCTATTCAGACGATCTGGTGCTGTTGAGCACGTCGGTGTGTGGATTACGCGGGCTGTTGAAGATATGTGAGGAGTACGCTGGCAGTCATGGTCTTGTATATAAAGTTGTTAAAAGCCAATACATGGTCTTTCAGGAGGCGCCAAATGCTCACAACATATACCCTATATTCGTCTGAATGATTTACCATTACAGCGGGTGAACAAATTTAAATACTTGGGGCACTGTGTAACGGCCGACCTGAAAGACCATGTCGACATTGAGCGGGAGCGAAGGGCACTGTCTAAGAGAGCAAATATGATGATAGCCCGTAGGTTTGCACGATGTTCAAATCAAGTAAAGATTACACTTTTTAAAGCTTTCTGTACTTCCCTAAACACGTGCAGCCTATGGGCATCTTACTCACAAGCTGCTTACAGTACCCTCCGCGTCCAATGCAACAACTCGTTCAGAGCAGTGTTGGGGCTGTCCCGCTTCTGCAGAGCCTCGGGCATGTTTGCGGAAACGCGCACAAACTGTTTCCACGCCACCATTCGCAAGCGGTGCGCGTCCTTGGTGCGCAGGGTGAGGGCTAGCTCCAACACTGTCCTGGGTATGATTGCCAAGCGTTTTGATTGTCCCTACAATGGGCACTGTTGTGGCAGGCATGTCTCCAGACGATAATTTGTAATGTTAGGGCCTGCCATATACGGACTGCTTCAAGCTGCGACCGCATAGTGAACTACAGTCTTCTACGTACACACATATACGGAACCGCTCCAGTAGTTGCAACTGCTTCGGGTGGTCGTGCGGTCAAGCAATCGCCAGGCATAATACACTGACTGCTCGAGCTGTCGACTGCTCTCGCGCAGTTACCTCCGCCCGCGCTCTTCATTCCACATCGCACGCGCTTCTCGCCCGCACGCTTCTTGCTTTGTTTCTTGAGCAAAATGGACGACGTAGATGGTGACGCGATAAACAAGAACTTCTTTGAAATTACCCATGATGCTACTGATTTGAATGACGAGCAGTTGGTATCAACTGCTCGAGCAGTTATCAATGGCAGCTTGTTGTAACGGAACGTTACATGAATAATCATGTTTTGGTAATGGTTCGCTAAATGACAATATAATTATTATAAATGAATGCTTTGTTCTTTGTTTGTGTACGACTTGGAACGCACCGGGTACGTGCAGTGCGGGGCGGGTGTTCGCATAGAATGAATGAGGTGAAGGCATTGCGCCCGCGCAGCTGACGCGAGTCCAGACAGTCGCTTCTAGACTGAGGTGAAACTTCACGTATCGCTTGGTGTCCTGTCGAGCGCCCTAGCAGACACGACAATTATTTTTTTTTTGTCATTTAAAAAATACTTCCGAGTTAAAAGTGCCAATAAGTGATCAGTGATAATCCCGATCTAGGGTAAGTTTTGAATAGCACACAAATTACGCAAATCATAATCATGTCATTTTCTTGCCAATCATTATTCTGTGTACTACTATTATATATATTATTTCTTGTTATTACTAATTTTCTGTTGCTTATTTCATCTAGTTAAATATGTAAGTAGGGGAAGTACGTACAAAATGACATATACGGACAAAACGACACATCCGTCATATTTCAAATTCTGCCGCGTCTAGCCCGCCATTGACAACTATATCACGTGACCCTACCGGCTCATACCAACCTGTCAAAACGTGAACTCGCGCCAGTCTCTCGTTCGGGTGCTATGGCCGAAGACAAATATTGGTAAGTTTCGAGTTTTTTTCTTATAGGAAGGAGTTTCTTGTTTTAATGTTAGATTTTTCATGGTTTTACCTTGTGTGCACATTTATTGCACCCCTTAACTACTTATTGTTGCATTTAAATAACTTTTACCTTAAATAATATTGATTTTACATTTATTGTTGAATTTTGATTTTTATAACGCTTTATGGACAAAATGACACATATAGGTAACGGACAAAATGACATACGTATGTCGTTTTGTCCATAAGATAAGACTCAATGAATTAATTGTACCTACCTTTATTCAACGCTGTTAATTTCTTTGTTAATTGTCGTTTCTTTGTTAACGTTACATAAGTGGCCAAGGAAAGCGTAAGCCAAAGAAACGACAAACCGCTTTGATTTTGACTTCTACTCCAAACATGAACGAAATCAAGTCAAAAAATGAACCTAAAGCTCCTCCAGAGAAGAAGAGACGAAACGTTACCAGATCTCTATTCGAAGAAGACAGTGATGAAGAAAATTTGCCAAGCAACGATCAAGATGACGAAGAGGATTGCGCTTGCATATATTGCAATGATCTTTTTTCCCGGTCAAGACCTGGAGAAGACTGGTTGCGGTGTTTAAGTTGTTCGTGTCAGAAGCACCAACAGGAACGGGACGTAGTCGAATAAAGATAAAATTATGATGATACGTAACTGTTTTATATTTTCACTTGTACATACATACAAAAACCAATACTTAACACTAGGTACTTATTAGTTCGATAACAACCTATCGCGTCGAGTCCAAATCCCAAGAGAGCTCCGCAACCGGCCAAGTGTTCCGTTGACCCACGTTAACCCCCCCATTTTTGAGCGGGAAGAAGCGAGCTCTCTGATTGGTTTCCGCCATTTTGCGACTACCAATCAAAGAGCGACCACGAATATGATAATGGAGTAAAGTTGCCAACATAAAATATTAAAATGAAAGGTCTAATAATACGAATATCAATTAAAATAATCGACTAACAAAATCAAAATTCACAAACCCTAACATTCGCATTGGGCCCACGCTTCTTGCGCGGACGTGTCTAAACGAACCAAACGATTCATTTGCGAACTTTGCCTTTAATTTTATAGTTTCGTCGTGTATGCCTTTTAGTCCATATGTGTT
This sequence comes from Dicycla oo, assembly GCA_948252095.1. Taxonomy (NCBI): domain Eukaryota; kingdom Metazoa; phylum Arthropoda; class Insecta; order Lepidoptera; family Noctuidae; genus Dicycla; species Dicycla oo. The sequence continues at coordinate 1,111,252 of OX411729.1, forward strand.
ATGCCATTTTGTCCATATGGTATGGACAAAATGGATTTTCGTTGATCTCAGTTTAATATTTTTTTATATTTTTTCTAGTTTGTTTATCTTTTAAATGGCCATTATAATTCATCGGTATAAAACCAAAGATTACTAGAGTACAATACGAACGTGCTGTGATTTGATAATAAAGAGTTATGATTCAAAAACAAAACCATATGCCATTTTGTACGTACTTCCCCTACCATTTAGGAATAGCCTCAGAAATGACTAATAATGTGGTATCATGCTACTTAATTTTCTTCTACCTTCAAGTACGTTATTAATTTCAAAATTCAAATTCTTAAGTTGTAACCGACTCATACCTATTGTTTTTTATTTTTATTTAATTTTGCTCCACTTTGCTTAATATGTAAACTCCGTTCTGGACAGTACCACCACGGCAATACTACTACAACTAAATAGGTATTTCCGTCCTGTTGTTGTCGATGGTACCCCAGCGCGGAAGTTATTAGGCCAAGTTCTAATCAGCTGGATCGGTGGTTCCAGGTTTTATGTTCACATCAAGATATCAACGGCAGCAGCTTCGCGTCTACTTTTGAACGGACCGAAGATCGTTTCGACGCTTCGCCACTGGTGTGCTGAGCAAGTCGGACGGCCGGGCCACTAGTGACGTCACCGTACAGCACAGCACTGAACTCCGGCCTACTTTCATCTCTGGCCAGCAGCGGGATTTCACCTGCATCTACAGGGGAGTACCTATCCCTGCAGGAGTGACAGCAGACGTTCGCAACCCACGATCTACAAAATTTTGTGTGCCTCCGGCTTAACTGGTTTGGTTATTTTCAAAGGTACACACCCGTTTTTTTATTCAGTCGCCAGTTATTAGGTGGGAATCAAACGGGTGGAGGCTACAGTGTATGTTGATCAATGGCTAACTGCTCGAGCAGTCCGTGTATGGCGGCCCTTGGGTATAATTTCAGTTCTGTAGACATAATATCAATTATTTTTTATTTTTGGTTATCTTATTACCTAATGATTATAGATGACATTTAATAGTATTTTTTTTCACATTTACTGTAGTGGACGTTCAAAGTCAAAGTCAAAGTTTTTTTATTTGTAAAACATAGGTGGGTGTAAAAACAGGTCTTGTAAATATAACATGTATGGGTACACTATGTTTTGCCGCTGACGGCGTACAAATATTTATAAAGTGGTTCTTATAAAAAATTACACTTATGTAAAAGAATTAAATTCAATTAAAATTAAATAACAAAAATTATCCGCAGTAAATTACATAAAACTAATCCTACAATAAAATAAAAAGTTAACAGTTCTGCGCACAAAAATTTTAAAATTTAAATTATGAAACTAAAATAATGACAGTATTTAATTACCTCTCTTAGTGCACATATTTATCCACATACTTTGCATTATCGTCTAGGTATTCAGTAACTGTATAGTACGCCTTCTGCACTAAGAAGTTGCTTAAATATTTTTTAAAATCAATCAATTCGCGTTTGTCTCTAATGGGTTTCGGTATTTTATTATACAATCTGGGTGCCATGCCTAGAAAACTTTTTGTGTAGAATGCTGTGTTGTGTGTATTAGGGCAAATCTCATTGTTGCGACGTTTTGACTTCAGTGTTTCAAATAGATGTAGGTTTGATTTCACGAATACTGCTGTCTCATAAATATATAAACATGGTAGGGTTAGCAACTTATACTTTTTAAAAAATGGCAAGCAACTGTCAGTAGATTGTAGCTTGAAAACAGATCGTAAACATTTCTTCTGCGCCTTGAATGCGATGAGTTTATCTATAGAATTTCCCCAGTATATAATTCCATAACGGAGAGTTGATGTTACGTAGGCATTGTAGGCTACTAGGACGGCGGACTCATTCACAATTTTTTTCAAGTTATATAATGCATAGGAGTATTGATTTAACTTTTTGCAGATAATTTCGATGTGAGATTTCCAAGATAGATGACTATCTAAATGCAGTCCCAAGAAGCTGGCATTATTGATGTCAGCTATTCTTGTTTTTTTGGATGACATTCAAATTTGGTCGATTTATCCGTTGATAAAATGACATTATTTTAGTTTTATCTAAGTTTATTTTTAATTTATTTATTTTTAACCAATTAATTATAGATTGTAGGGAACTGTTTATATCATTTTCATATGTGTATAAATCTGTACATGGAATGATTACTGTGCTGTCATCGGCATATAAAATAGTTTGACGTTCAGTGCATTTTGGCAAATCGTTTATATACATAATGAATAGCAGGGGCCCAAGGACACTTCCTTGAGGAACCCCACATATTGTTAATCTTATTGAAGACATGTACTCGGTTTCTATTTTCGTCTTTGGACAAAGCCTATGTATGACAGTCACTTGTTTCCTGCCAGTTAAGTATGATTCAATAAATTTTAACATGTTGCCTCTAATCCCATAGCGTTCTAGCTTACTTAATAATATATTATGGTCTACATGATCAAATGCTTTTGACATGTCCATTAGTAGTGCCGCAATAGGTATTTTTTTGTCAACATTCAGAACAATTTTTGAGAATAGCTCATAAACTGCTTTGTTTATAGTTCTATTTTTTCGAAATCCATACTGTTCCTCTGTAAGTATATTATTTGATTCAAGAAAAGAATATAGGGAATTATAGATTACCTTTTCAAACACTTTAGACAGTATTGGAATTAAAGCTATTGGGCGGTAATTTGAAATGGTTGTTTTTTCGCCTTTCTTGTGTAGTGGTTTAATTAATGACATTTTTAGCTTACTTGGGAAGTGTCCATTTTCTATACATAAATTTATTATAAAGCTAAGCACTGGAGCAATATTGTTTGCTACAAGTTTTAATATTTTAGTTGTAATGCCGTCGTAACCGGCGCTATTTGTATTTTTCAATGAATGAATAACTTTGAATATTTCGAACGGGTCAGTAGGTGCCATAAACATGGATTTCGGATAATGATTGATGTTTGAAAAACCATTACTATTGTTATTCGTTGTAGTGCTACTCGTTTGTTCAACTAAATCTACATAGTAATCATTAAAAGCTGTAGCAATTCCTTTAGGTTCATCTATTACTTTATCATTGGTATGTATTTTGTGCAAGGATTCAAAGGGAAAGTTTGATCTGCATTTTTTTATAACTTTCCACGTAGCTTTAGTTTTGTTTTCAGCATTATTTATAAGATAATTATTTTGTGCTCTTTGGGTCAAGTAAATAACTTTTTTGAGTCGTTTCGAGTATTGTTTAAGTAATTGTTTGTTTTCATTAGAAGGTGATTTTCTATATTGCCAAAGTATATCTCTTTTCCGTTTACTGCATGTCCTAATGCCTTTAGTCATCCATTTGGGAGATTGCCGACTAAAGATCTTTTTCTTTAGAGTAGGGAAACACAGGTCATAGAAAAGTTTAAATAAATCATGAAATGAATTGAAAGCTATTTCGGGATCGGAACTATTATAAACCTCATCAAAGCTAAGTTTTCGCATGCAATCAACAAACTTTTCTTTGTTTTCAGAGCTGTAGTCTCGACTAATTATATACCAGTGATCAATCGTACAAGTTTTTTTGACTGGACATTTAAAGAGCTGGGCTGTGTGATCAGATAAAGCTAAGTCTAAAATTTCTCCTCGACCACTTTTGACATTATGCATGATATTGTCAATACGTTTAATAGTTTTTAACTTGAGTATTAATTAATTTGAATGTTATAACATATATAAAATGTTATTAATGTATGTTCTTTCCCCTTTTTTGTATGTATTGAATATGGGTCTTTACCTGAAATAAATGAATTTTAATTTAATTTAACAAATAAACTTGACTCCTTTTCTGCAACACTATGCGAATACTGCTGAGTCTAGAATAATGTTATGACGGGACCAACGGCCTAACGTGCTTTCCGAGGCTCGGAGGAGTCTCGGTATGAAAGGTGGTCACCCATCCACAGACCAACCCCGACAAGCGTAGCTTAACCTGATGGATCGACCCTTGCGGCTGTTATTACTTAGCCACGAGCTCCTCCTCCTCGTGTCAACGCAGTAATCTCATTAAATGTTTGTTCCCGCCATGCTAAAAAAATATTGCACCAAACGAAGCTGTACGGGACAGATTGTTTCCTGAACTGTACACTATAACTGTTTGTTTGTTAGGTAGCGAGTGTGTCCAACATGTAAAACACTTCACGTAGTAAACCAAAAGTTTATTGATTACTAGTGTCGTACACCGTAAAGGTTAGTGATTCTTACATGTACGTCTGTTCCGCGTGTTGGTAAGTTGCACACTGAGTAGCAATATTTGTTGTGACAAGTGAACCTATTGATTTGCCTTGTCAGCCAGAAGTAAGGTCAATGTACGTAGACCGTACAAAGCTGTATATTATTTATCAGGAAATGGTTGAAAATTGTTATTATTATGGGAGTAGCGTTGTTCGGCTGCTATGCAGATGTTATTCACGACATCATTTTGCAGCAACAAATCTTTGAAGGGGTTGCTTAGACGCCTGTTGGCGCTGTAAGGGTAAGTTATAGGTCAGTAGAAAAAGAAAACATACTTATTCTTTTGTAAGGAATTTATTAAGTCCATCAAACTGTGTTGGTCTTTGGAATGCAGATCCAGTACCTAAATTACAATGTCCACACAATTACATCTATGATATCGAGCGTCGGCGACGCACACGTTACAATACATTTATGATTTAACTTTGTGTTCCTAACATCACATTCCATTAATTACAATCTGTATCACTTATAAAGTCAATTTTAAAACAACATCCATTCTCGCTCACCCTTCCAAACACGCCTCGTCTCGCGTCACGCAGGTAGGTTGAATGAGAAGCTCATAAAGCATGCTAATTATTTATATATGACACTGAATTGTTAGGTCTAACACACTAATGAGCAAAGCTAATAGAAAGTTTCTCTCACATCGTCACTGAACCGACATCCTACGTCTAGGAAATAAACGGCAGACATCGATAAGCAAATAAAGTGTGAGTTAAGGATATCCAAACAAACATTAATACTCTGTACCGAGCGTGCACTCAACATAAGTTATTTTGCAATTAATTTGAATATTCATACCCAAAGGTCCTGATCCTGATCCTGATCCAGCGCGGAAGGTGCGTAGTGACCCGCCGGGCCGCTCATCGTCAACGATCCGATACGAAATCCAACATCCAAAAGGGAACATTACATCCACGCGACAAATATTCAAATGTCCGCCAGAGATCCGCCGGTGCGGTCCGATCCGATCCTACACGCGAGGCCTCTACGGCATCCTGACTCACACCTCCAGCCAAGCACATCCAACGAGCCCAATCCACAGTGGATGAAACAAAAGAAAATGCTTTTAATTATAAACAGTCATCGTATCGAGTTATAACGTAGAAGCGCGCGGCGCAGCTCAATGTCAACTGGCGACAGCAAGTAAGCGCTGTTCACGAGTCGAGAAGAGCGGCGTCGCGCGCGAGAACACGAGAGCGCGTCCACATCGCAACAAACATTTACCGTCAACCCGAATGTTACTAAATAACCGACTCTAAACACTAAAATGCGACCACATCTATGTAAGTATGCACTGCCCCAATGAAGATGTTTATATTAACTTTGGTTGTGGTGTTGCGAGTGCGACAGAGCCTGTAGTACATGGACGTGGTCGGTAACAGGGTCGTCCAGCTTGACGAACTAATACAATAATATGCTCTCTTAAGTCTAGCAGTGTGGCTCCCCCGCTGCGCCGCCGCCGCCGCTCCGTCAGCTGTCGAAATATAGACCTTCAGTTGTCATACTATCAGCTGCTGGCACAAGGCACTAAGCACATGGAGACGACAGCATACCTCAGAAACTCAATTTGATTCGCAAAATTCGGCAAGCGGTTTCGAGCGTGTATTCCATGTGCTTACTACTCTGTGTTCGCTAGTCATAGGGGCAGCGAGTTTCCTTACCGAATCCAGAGATCTTACCGAATCCGGACTGACTTTGAGAAAGATTTGAGTATTACAAGTTTTCAATTAATTATGAATTTAGTACATGTTTTTGTATTCAAAAAGTGTACTCATAAATTGATAATAATAGTTCAACTAAAATATATTTGCCTTATCATAAATTAGATGAGGTCTTTCAGTTTACAAAACTAATTATTGAGCACGCATTTTTAAATTCGTTTTTAAGCACAAAAATCAAACGTATTATGCAAGGCAAAACAAATAAACGAAAAATTATAATATTATTCGTAAAAGCTATCTCAAGGAAATCATTGCCAAAGTATGTCTGTATTCCCGCAAACCTGATACATCCATATGAAATCCATATCCTTATAAGTCCACAGATATTTTCAATTATTTCGAAAAAGTCCCGAGTAGTCCAGTGTAATTTTCAATAAGCTGTCAACTGCTATATCCAGTGTATCCTTCCTTTACTGTAAATATAGCTGTCGCTTATGTCAAAATATTTCCAACACAGTAAAAATAAGATAATACGGATTTTGGTCATTCAGTTCATTTACAAATATATTAAATTTAGATAATCTTTAAAATATTTACCTAAGCTACTAGTGTTGAATTAATAATTAAGTACTTTATTGTCAATTGAGCAGTGATAAAACCATGTCATACAAAGAAACCCTTAAAATAAGTCAGTGTCAATATTTTTTCAACAATAAAAAACGAATTTTGTATTTAAAATTTAAAGATATTTCAATTTAAAATATTTACACATCAACCATTACCAATATTTTATATTTATTTTTCACAATATACTGGGGTTGACTGTCATTTCGTTACCAATAGTAATTCGAAAACAACTGACCATTGAATGTTTCAATTAAGAATATTATTTGCATGTATATATTGCCTGCTATTTTGATGTACATTTCTTTTATTCATGTTTCTCATAGAAGCTATGTTTCAAAAGCTGTAATTTTAACTTTGTATTACGCCCTGCATTACATAGTCTGATAAGCTAGACGTATCATGCGACTTCATGATACGTCTAGCTTATCAGACTACATGCAATCTTACTTAAAACTTAAGTCGAAGAAATGCTATAAGAATGGGTACAGTTAGTACTTTGCTTGTGTTCCCTGTTGCATGGTGCTGTGGACGCTAGACATACGTGTTACCGACCTGTGCGTGGTACTGTGCTCAGTAGTTGTGCGAGCGGGAGCGGCTGCGCGAGCGCGAGTAGCTGCGCCGCACCGGCGAGTAGGTGGGCGAGCCGCGCCGGCGCGGGGAGTACGAGCGGGACCTGCCAGGCACACACCATTTATACATGCTCTATAAACTTTACAGCGGTGGTTGATACCGGTATCAAGTTGACACAAATTAATCGTAATATCTGGTAATTAGACACAGTATAACACAACTTAGATATAGCATAAATTTAAAAATTTGCATTCATTCATTTCAATTGTACGAATATATTTGGTTATTTTTTCATTACAAGTTATTGCGTTTGCATAAAGATCATTTTCGTCTAAAGCAATAATAAAGATTGATTTTGAAGGCGCAGTTCGGATGGTGATCGGTTTTACGAATTTTGCCGATGCTACATCTAAGTTGTTTCGTACAGCTGGCTCAAAATTACCAAGGTGGGAAGTTGACTAATTTTATGTAAAAATATTTCACAAGCAATAAATATTTTATAAACTTAACTTGTGTTTAAAAAAGAGTTTACTAGGTAGAACAGTTTTTTTTTGTTTTGAACACAGCCATCGATTAGTTCGGAAACGTTTTTGAAATGTTTATGAAAATCTCAATGATAACTGACTAGATAAACAATATCAAATATAATTTACTTTTTAAGTGTTTTGTATGAAGTTCAGTTAAAACCACAAAATTTTAATGATTCCTTATGGTCATTTTTGTTCAATAAAATTAACCCGACATTACTACTCATGTTGCGACGTACAAAGAAACTACTCATACGCCTGCGAGGCGCATCATATTGACTAATGATTTTATTCAAAACCTATAAGTATGATTGATATGTTTTGACTGTTTATATAATTGTGTATATTATTAAAAAGAGAAAAACATAATTTTAAATAATATTTATATATTTTTATTATAAAATCTTTAATCAAATAAATCTTAGGAACAAATTTTAGGAACTTAGGCAGTTAAACATTCTTCTCACTAAAAATAATAAAAAGAAACAACTTAAAGTATACACTTCTCTTAAAAATAGTTAATTAAAGTAATTAACTAAAAAAAAAAAAATAATAAAGTAACAAAAATAATATTTTAGAAGAATTTGATTAATAGTGCAAAACTTACATACAAGCTACTCATACGTCTTTGGAGCGCCAAGGGTAGTAATATCAAAAAAACTAGCACAGTTACCGTAACGCAACCACCGTCCTGCGACGCGTGCTGGCGATGACTGAGATGTCCTTGAACGTGAATGCCATACGCGCGAAGGATAAAAAAAGAGAGCAATATATAAAAAACGCGGGCGCCTCTGCGACGTAGAGTAGTAATCTAGGGTTAAGATTTGAATCAATCAGGAAATATTTTCTGGTGAAGCAAATTTCCGATCTTGGTAATTATGAGCCGGTTGCGGATCAACACTAGTCAGTTGCATGAACTGGTTGGTAACATTTTTTAGGTAGATTCCCAGCACATCAGTGAAGTTTCGAAACTATTTAAAAAGAAGAAGAAACGAAATGAACGAAGGCATATATTTTTGTTTCATTGCAGGTTTTGCTAAGATTTTGAACCAAGCTACAAAATGATATAGAAACATATTCATGTCGTTCTTGAACCTTCTCTTCAGAGGATAAACATGCTGACACATTTGCATAGTCATGAACATAGCAGCAGTGTGACTGACCTGTCGCGGTCTCCGCTGTACCGGTCGGCGCCACCACCGCCACCACCGCCGCCGCCGTAGTCCTCCTTCACGCGGATGTACGACACCTCGCCCTGCACATCAACGCAATGCCACATTATTATCAACTATATCAATACATATTATATATACACGCCTTTTTCCCAACTACAACTACTGAACGCCACCTGCTACGATCCCTTAGCGGCGTAGCATTTTCTTTTCAATTTACATAATTTATTCTATCGAAAACTGAAAATGCTGTGATTAATTTGTTAACAAGTTTCATCCAAAACATCGGCAAACAAATCAAGGAAATAAAGCAAAATAAACTTATTGGGGAATAATACCAGCAAATAATGCAAGTTACCTGTGTCCATCTTGTGTAAAAATCTAAAACATTTATTTGCTTTGTAGCTGTTTATAAAATGTGTACCCACTGAAATAAATATCAGTTATCTTATCAGTGTTTATGTAATATCCTAGTTTGCTTCTATAATATGGCGTTTTTAATGAGCAGAGGTAATTACATTGGAAATTTAGACTTATGCTATTTATAGGTTATATTTATTTTTCAAACAGCAAACTATGAACATACTTTAATTGATGAGTAAAAATTCTAGCCATTAATTAATCAAGTGTATTTTAGTCTCAAATCCTCAAAACCATTACTGTCATAAATTCAAAGACATCATTTGTATCATATTCATAACTCATACAAGTTCATTGACCCCTGCAATGACTCAAAATACTTCTTCCACAGCTTCCTCCTTACACAACAACTACATTGTTATTTGACGCCATAGATAATAAAATCAATACATACAGAGCACAGTATCACCTTGACACCTCCCTAGCATGGGGGTTGAATGTAGATCAATATAATTGCATGTCTGTCTACAATATACCATGTTCATAGAGTGGTATCATTTACCTATCTACAAACTTCATTAATGGGCTTTGGAAAGTTTTGACAATATTATCGAAACTAGCGCGGTTTTGGTCACGAATGGGGTAGAAGAGTTTAAATTTTATGTGGTTGTATTCAGGGGTGTAAAACAGCAGTTTTACATCGTAATCACTAGCTCAAATTTACAACCAGACACGTCTAGAAGCATAGTAATAAAGGACTTTTTCATGTCTTCTACTGAATAATTGAATACATAAAAAAGTCCGTGATAACCCTAGACCCCACCTTAACAGTCTGACTCAACCACACAGACATTGTTTAGTCTGCTTTTAAAAGCTATGTAATATAGCGCCCTTAAGATTTCACTTTGAGGTTTTTTATAGTGCTACTGCTAAACGGTCCTGAGTTATCATGATCCAAAGCTACATTCCCACATAACTCACCTCATGACTCCTAAATCTCGAATCATCAAGTTTCTTGACAGCATACTTCATGTCCTCATGACGCAAGAACTCTACCACGCCCGTGCCATCCTTGAAGGTGTCCGCGAAGCAGACATCCCCGGCTTCCCGCATGTGATCCTTCAGGTCCTGCCAGGATCCTGAAGGTGGCAGTCCAGTGACCAGGACGCGGTACTCGGAGCGACGGGCGGGCGGGCCTCGGGTGGCGGTGCGGGCTCCGAAGCGTTCGGGGCCACCGCGGCCGCCTCGGCCTCCGCCCCCACCCCCGCCGCGCGGGAACTCCACGCGGAGACGGTAGCCGTCGTAATCGTAGCCGTCGCGGGCGCGGACCGCATCATCTGCATCTCTGTGGAGAATTGATAGAAGCTTTTGCGTCAATTTTCGGTGCAATGGTGGCAAAATGGTGCGAGACTTTCTGGAGATTCTTTTGCCAAAATAAAATCTATAGTAGGGTGGTAATAATCTTTGGTAATAAGCATTACAAAATATGAGTACAGTAATTATATATGATACAAAAAGTTCTGCCTATAAAATATATATATGCAAAATATTATGCTATTGTATGTTTTTCACAAAAAAATTGCAAGGCGTGCATTGCGTATTAAGTTTGTACGCTTATGGTTATTAATATTTTGCTCATTATCACTCATTAAAATTGGGACTTGTTCCCTGGTATTAATGTTAAGGCGAAAGCGTCAGGGGTAGCTCGCGAAATTCAAATTTTCTTACGTTTTTTGCAATTTGCAAGTCAGTATTAAGTTGTATGTTAAATAAAGTATGATTTGCGGCCGTAACAAATATGTAATTACAGAATTATTAGAATCAGTAATACAACTCCTTAAGTTAGTATAATCCTGAAATGTCAAGATTTCATGAAATAGTCGTTCATTAGGATTACATTTGTTAGAGTTGTATTGGTCACTTTAATGATTCTAATTATGTAAATAGATACTTGTTACGGCCGCAAATCATATTTTGATCAACGTACAATCTAATACCGACTTGTAAATTGCAAAAAACGTAAGAAAATTTTAATTTCGCGGGCTACCTTGACGCTTTCGCCTTAAACTAGTAATGTAATTTTAAATACAATTTAGTTCCTTAGACTTGTTTTCAAATATTTTTCTACATACCAGACACCAGCAGGTGTGGCAATTTACATTATTGTTTTAATTTGTCTGTTAATGGACTAAATATTTGCATGAACAAATAGTAATTACATACCAGCCAATCAAAATTGCTTGACAAGCATGAAAAAATCACATGCTTTTCAAGCAATTTTGACTGTCTAGGGACCGCATTAGGACTTAGCAACCGAATTTGGTTGTAAAGAGAATGCTATCTATGATGAGACTGCAGCCCCAGCAAGGAGACTATTGTAATATAACCGCATGTTACGTACTTAAAGTAAAACGTAGCTTTTAGGGAAAGGTAACCCATGAGTAGTTTTGTCAAGCAAACTTGGTTTATTTTTCTCTCAATTGTATTGGATGAATCTTTGGGAATAATAATTAAATAATTATCACTCTTCAGATAAACATTTGAAATTGTAAGCAAACTGTGTTTTTGTGATGAACATAAGCATGTTTTCCTAAACAATAGAAATTTCAGAAAAGGTCATCAAAGGAATGTTTGGTTACAACTTTACTCTTTTTTTTCTGAGTTGAGCTCTTTTTTTCTCTCTGAGTCGAGCTAGTTTTGAATCTTATGCATATATTTTCTTTATATATTAAACATGTCTCCTTGAATTGTTTTTATCAAAGACTGCAAAATGATAATAAAGCCACACCCCTTGTTTTACATGTCTTGCTTATCAGAAAATAGCATTAAATGGACATTTAATGCTATTTTTGCATTTAATGTTATTAAATATCATTAAATTAAAATAGAATCTTATTGGGTTTATGGTTTAATTGTTTTACGCCCATAATGATGATTCCTTAACATTTTGAATATGGTATTTTTTTATAATGCTAGGTGAGGGTAAAAAGACTTGTTTTTTCCTACAACTTACTGAAACAAGTGTCATAAGCCTTAAATTCTGCAACTACTTTTGGAAAAAACATTACAGGCAACTTAAACAAAACCATTTATTACAACATTGCACAATGAAATTTTGAGGTCCCAGCTTTTCTGTTTACTTAACAGTTTTCGGTTATAATGACTATTGGCTTTACCAACTGTAATTTATTTTGACAGTCCCTTCTAAGTTGTTATTAACGGTTTTGACTGTAATTCAAAACAAAACCAAAAGCCTGGAGGAAGCCTACTTTCTGCATTAGTATTAAAATACATGGGGCATAGAGCATTAGAAAATGTTCACAACCCTTTAAATAAAACTTCAGTCATTTTTAATGGTAGATATAAGGCTTGCTGTGTGATGAGCAGTGATCGGATAATCGGGCGTTTATACTGCTGTGATATGGAAGAAGGAGACTGTACATTTTTTAAAATGTCGTACAGCCGCCTTCTTCCATATCATGACATTATATACCTAAACTTCTTCCTACGAAAGAATAATAGGTATGGAGATTCTAAATAAGTAATCCTGGGTTCCCAGCATTGAACAATTCTGTAAAAACAACTATAACAAACATAATGTTAAGTATCTTTATTTTATTCAAAACAAATGGAATATCAATAAAAAATGATAATGTGCACAATGTGGTCAAGTAGTGGAAATTGATTTATCTATCTACTAGATTAGTGATTGAATCGATTAATTTATTGTATTTTATATGAACAGAAGGCATTCTGAAAGGCATGTCCGTATTATTATTTAGTGGGAATAAAGTTTAGGTATACATATTAGCGCCCAATTATCCGATCACTGGTGATGACAAAATAATGATAAAACATGCAGGTGCCTAGCAACAACTTCATAATGATTATCATCTACAGAAAGTGAACACAATGCACCAGTCTTTACAATGTTATTTACCATCACAGGTACACTGGAAGCCACACAAAATTGAGTGTACCTACTCATATCTTTTGTAGGCCTGTCTTTAATTTTTTTTCAGATCTACACCTAGATAATAAAGAAAAACTACGTCTTTATATGTAATAGCCAGTAATAGGTACAATACAACATACAACAGATTACCTACATAGTTTCATTAATTTCTCCTCAATAAACTTAATTCACGATAGCAGCAATGTGCAATAGTGCATGTCATTGTTTGGCTTTCCGTCGTCAAAGAAAGTAAGTTGTAACAGTTATTTTTTTTAAGGAAAATATTAGCAAAATAGGCCAATACCAGTCATTCAGTGCCAGGCCAATACTAGTCATTCAGTGTTCACACAAATAAGATTATGTAGAATAGTTTCTTAAAAAAATCGTAAATGCAGTAAGGGTATCCATAGCAGTACCACAAAATTATCAATATTTTACCTTGGATCCTCAAATTCGACGAAGGCAAAGGGTGGTCCTTTTCTGTTTTTCAGATCAACGAACGTAACTTTGCCGAATTTGTAAAATAGATCTTGAATGTCCTTTGTCCTTATGTCAGGGGGAAGGTTGCCGACGTATATCCTGCACTCATTTCTGTTGCTGCTACTTCCGCCAGACATTTTGACTTATTTGATGAAAAATCTAAAAGATATTTAACGTTAATTTTCTTGTAATTCTTGGGTAACGCTTCGGCGTTTCTCATTAGGAACTAATCAAATATGGCGACCGGGGGGAGGAGACTGACATGACAGGCGAGGAGAGCAGAAGGAAGGAAACGGAAATAGACCAATATTGACATTACTGTCATACTGTGGCTCAGATAGATGGTGGATAGATGTTTCGTCCAAAAGTTATAAAAGAAAGCCGCTTATTTATGTTATATTTTGTTTCTCTCAGAACTTAAATAGTTCTTTTTTCAGTAATTTTGATTTTCAGCAGTAAGCTGTTTAGTTTAGTAAATATTTATGGTATACAACAAGGATAACAACGTTCTGAAACTATTCAGCCTTGTCTTGAATTTGGTCAAAATCGATAAGAAATACTAACTTATTGATGAAAAAGAAACCGTTGTTTTTTTATTTATCCATTCATCTAATGGCCACAAGTATAATGTTTGAAAATAGTTTAATTTTCGAATATGTTTGAATTTAGAACGCCCTCTATCGCAATTAGAAGAAATCTTCGCTGAAAGAAGCCTGTGAAAGAGTCCTCTGGAAAGTAGGCATTGAATCTCCGGTTATCAAAATCTTTACGTGATAATTTGTTCTTATCCCGAAGCAAAAGTGAGTATTTCTTTATTTTGGTGATTATTTATTTATTGTAAAGCGTTTTAAATAATTTTTGGTACCAGTTTTCGATTATTCATAAATTCACAAAATGGTGTGCGAAAGTCTGAAGGCGGAACAATTTTATTTTTTGCAAAAACTCGCAAATATGTGCAAAGAAATGGTTTTATTGATTTAACCATGATGTTTCTATAGTGATAATCTGCGTTATGATGAATTATCCTTATCTTCTGAATCGCTAAGCTGAATTACATGTCGGTACCTCGTTCTTAGTAATTTCTCCTATCGGTTTTGATGACGGGCATTAGTGCTAGTGCTTCCATTAGAATTACAGCGAAAAGGCCGTCGCAGATTGTAGAAGAGGTCAGGTAAATTAGACTGCGCCCGCCACTATGAACGTGGAATATCCAGCGCCTTGCATTTTACACATTGCGGTATTTCTTTGCGGGTGTGGAACACATTTTATAAAGGGCGCGCATTGAGTCCCGGATTTTGTGCTTGACCTTTTCTGGAGGTTATTTATAGCGTTTTGTTGTTCAATATAAACAATCAACGTCCCCTCTTCAGAGAGACGTAGAAAATCAATCATAACAGAATGTTATCGTCGAGGTTCGGGAACTATAACCTTTCGCGTTGACGCTATCAGTCATCGATTGCAACAAATAGATAGTCATACAGAGTTGTGATGATCAAATACACAACATAACCATCTACCTACCTATTTTGTTCTATCTTGATAGTGTTGTCAGAAAGCCTCTTTCACAGCCCTCCTCATTTTGTTTTATTTCAATCACTAAGGCAGGACCTAACTCTATTTTTAAATACATTGATGAAAAAATTTTTGAAGAATGATAATACAAAGTTGCAATTTTTATTCCCCAACATATTTGGCAGAGGTATGCTTTTACCTGACTTGAATCTAAAACAGATAAGATAGTGGAAACAACCCACTATCTATTATTGCGCATTATTAGGATTATTGGTGATTTTCTACTTACAAAAAAAAAAACAGCATTTCTGATAGTTTTCGAGCCTACACTACATAACCATCTACCTTCTGTACTACAATAGTGTTGTCAGAAATCCTCTTTATTTGACAGCCCTACTCATTTTGTTTTCTTTCAATCAGTAAGTAGGCAGGTACTAACTCTATTTTTAAATACATTGATGAAAAAGATATCACAAAAAGTTGCATATTTTTATTCCCGAACATATTTGGCAGAGGTATGCTTTCACCCGACTTGAATCTAAAACAGATAAGATAGTGGAAACAATCCACTGGTACAGATTCCCTTGTTCACAAACTGTACTAAATTTAAGTACAGTGCATCTTTTTCTTTCTATTTTAAGAAAAGGACAAGATAAATATTAGTTTAGTCCTGTCAAATTAGTCTGCACCTGACGTAAATTGACGTATTTTTAGTAGCCGTTTTTTTAATCACGTCTAAATTTGTCCTTTCCATAATGAAATAGAAAAAGATGCACTGAACTTAAATTTAGTTAAGTTTGTCAACTAGGGAATCGGTGCCATTATCTAATATTACGCCTTATTATGATTATTTGTAAATTTTCTACTTAAAAATAAAACCTCATTTCCGATACATTTTCATGGCCTGGTTTTAAGCTATATTATCAGCTCTCTAATGAGCTCCATAAATAAAAACATTGGATTTTTTTGATGTATTCCTGTTGTGTCCCCCTTAAACCGAGACGGTCTGTTTTTTTTAAATTGTTTTGTTAAACGGAGACATGGGCCTGTAGTCTCGACGTAGATAGCAATCGCTTTACGACCGAATTCGGTCGTAAACTCCTAGTGGGGTACCTAGATGGTCAAAATTGCTTGACAAGCATGTGATTTTTTCGTGTCATGCAATTTAGACCGTCCACGGACCCCACTAGAACTATGCAACCGGATTCTGTTGTAAAGCGATCGCTATCTCTGTCGAGACTGCAGGTCATGGCCTATGAGGACAGCTGCATAACAATAAAAATTTTAGGAACAACAATAAAATAAACATTAGGTACCATACTTTTTAGTAACTTAATTATTTTAACCACAATGTAATTGCAACTCTAATAAGGAAATTCATCATTTAGTAATATGCCTTCATAAGGGGCAGGGTAAAGAATCTCAGGGCTCTGAATTTGTAATGTGCCTACTTGAAAAACACTTCAGATAATCTGTCAGCTTTATCTTCTCTAATAGTAGCTGGGATTAAAATCAAAGGAGAGAATTAAACTGAAACAAATACACTAATACCATTTTGTATTATGTATTGATGTGTATTTTTGGCCACCATCGATCAAATCTCTTATATTTGCTTTACTACATATAAAATGTGGGATTTGGTATGCATTTTAACTTAATGCTCAATTTAATTGCAGATTTCATGGTCTTGTATTGTTAAGTTACCTTTGAGGGGAAATAGCCCACACAGCAATATGGATTAAACTTAAACACTCACCAAAATATTTTTTGTCTAGACACATAGCCAACAAGATGTGCGACCGCAAGGCGGTGATCAAGAATGCTGACATGAGCGAAGAGATGCAGCAAGATGCTGTTGACTGCGCAACGCAGGCACTAGAGAAGTTCAACATTGAAAAGGTAGGTCTCTTTGTGTGACCATTTGAACTCTACAGCATAATTATCATGCCATAATTATCAAAGACAATTTTGGTACACTGGTATTGTTGATCGAAGTTGATACATAACAATTTTTTTTTAGATAAATTTAAGTAAATGCTGAATGAATCGAATTGCTTTAATGTCAGAAAAGAGAAACTAATAAATTAGGTACATCTAAATAAATATTAGACTATTATACATAACTAATAATGAAATTCACCATTATACACAGTTCTACATTACAATAAGCTATGGTGTGCAAAGTTCCCACGAATGATAATTTTGAGGTTTTCCTGTTGTGGTTAGTTTTTATTTCTAAAATATAATTCACATAACTTAATCAATTAAATTACAACAATATCTTTGAATATGAATGGAATTAAATAATTTCATCAGGGCTGGAAATCTCGCATTGGGCAGTCTGTTTGCATGAATATAGGAGAAATTTTGAGGGTGTGTGTTACATGTTTGCAGGACATCGCGGCGTTCATCAAGAAAGAGTTCGACAAGAAGTACAACCCGACGTGGCATTGCATTGTGGGACGCAACTTCGGCTCGTACGTAACGCACGAGACTCGCCACTTCATCTACTTCTACCTGGGCCAGGTGGCCATCCTGCTGTTCAAGAGCGGCTAGGCGGGGCAGCACCCCTTCAAAATTTTATGTTGTTAGCACAGACGCAGTATTACCTACTACCGGGCGACGAGTGCCCCCGACTGGCGGCATGTGAGTGTGACGTGTGAGTGTCTGAGAGCGAGTGTAAGTGTGACAGGACTGGTGAGTGTGTGTGTGAGCGGCACGCCATGCGCCACGCGACTAGGACTAGCCTGAAGCCTCAAGCCCACGGTTTATTATTTAACGATGCTGGACATTGCTGCGTCGAATCTCTTCACTTCTTAGTCCCCGGCGCACTCGATGTATGTTTGTACTGTGTTAGCTATACTTAAGAATCGATATTGACTTGGGTAAAACATTCACTTCTAGTGTATTTATATTAAAAAATTTTAGTTAATTATTCCTAGACTTATTACCTAGCATAGCGTAAAAGTCATATGTTAGTATATAACTAAATTTATTGTTTAATTTCTTTGTTAATACACCCTGTGAAAATATTTTTCAATACTTCTTTATTAAAACTCTTACAAACCAAACATCTATGATTTTTTATATTATATTATATATAAGTACCTTATAGTCCTATTTTTATATTTTTGTTGAAACATCTACATTTTACACCGACTTTATGAGCACTAGTAAGAAATACTTAACTTTAAACTTTTCTAGATTCCTCACAAATCCTAGATACTGGCAGTTTTGACATACCACACCACACCATACAGAACATACTCATATATCATATCATACTTGGAACATTATGAAACTGCTCTCATTTGAGATCTCACTTTTTATTGTCTTAATATAAACATGCCTCTTTTGACTAACTAAAAATATAAAACCAGCGCTTGAATGTGTCCTCAAATGAGAGTAGTAACTAACTAATATGAGTAAATACCTATTAATAAAATTGTTCAGCATTCATTTACATTGATCCGGTTCTTGAACTCTCTCAAGACCTGAGGCTTTCTTATTTACCATAGGTACCTACCGATGGTCGCACTCATGCGCATCAGGTCTCCCAAGTCCGGCTTGGCCGCAACGTTTTATCTGCCGTAAACTGGCTGGACTAATGATCTAAACTAATACAAACTTCTATTGTCACGAATTGAATCTGCACACAACTCATACTCTCGCCCGTCATTTCAAATTCTATGCTCTTGTGATTATATAAATCAGGATACTTATATAGGATCTAATGTTTTGTATTATGTACCTAATCAAAATAATAAAGCATTTACTTTGACTGTATATTTCGTGAAGTCTTTTTATTACGTCCACCCATAGATGATATTGTATCAAATTTTAGAACAAGTGAAACGGCAACCTTGCGCGCGCGCTACTCTTTAAATTGTTAATTGATTACGTAGTAGGTAGTAATATATTGTTAATTCGTTCTAGTTTGCATGGGAATTTGTGGTGCCCCCGTTCGTTACCTGTGTGAATACTTATAAAGCTGAAAAGTTTGTTTGGTTCTACTGGTTCGAATTGAAAATTATTTTAATGTTGGATAGCTAACATCACGCTACGACCAATAGGAGCGGAACATCAATGAAAAATGTTGCAAAACCTGGGAAAATTCCTTTTGAGAGCTTCCGTTGCGTGCGCTGCGTAAACGGTTAATTAAAGTTACGCAACAATCATGTATGTATGACGGAATTGTTCCTCTTAAAAAGTTCCGCTATCTTTTAAGGTTGGCTCTCCATAACTTTTTTAATGATAATCATAACTAAAGTCCTGACTGACTCACTGATATATCAACGCACCGCACAGTCTAAACCGCTGGTCCTAGAGACATGTTTGGAGGATGTGTTCGTTATGAAGGATGAAGAGTAGGTATCCACTATGAATGGGTCTTTTGAAAGGGAAGAAAGATTGTATGAAAAATCTTATTCCTTGAGTTACTAGACTTGAAACTTGACACGAATACAATTACTTAACCCATTCATTGCCACTTATATTTTAAAAACATCACCTGGGTGCCACTTAATATTTTTAATGATTACAATAGAGAATACGAAATTTAATGTGTTTTTCAAGTTAAAAAAACCCTAAATAAAAAAAAACCCACCCAAAAATGGTAACTTCTTAGAGTACACTCAACGCATATGGTACGTTGGTGGCATGACGTAGAAATCTCGATCAACGCAAATGGTGCGTTGGTAGCAACGAATGGGTTAAGTACCTAGATTATAAAGTTTAAATTTTTTAGTTTAGGCCTCTATGTGAGGGAGAGTCATTGAGGAAGTCCGGAGATCCCGTCCCGAAAAATTGGTGGCAGGGACCAATTTTTCTAGCGCTCGTTAGGCAGACGGGAGGGATAGGCAAATTAGTAGATACTTTGATCCAAAACATGAAAATAACATCAGGCCTGCCTCACGCCTGCATTCCCCGATGAGGGGTGCAGGGGCATGTTTGTTAATGTGACTTATGGTGGCACTGCTCGAATTTTGCGACCTATTTTAGGTACCTATACCGAATAAATTTCATTTCAAGCCGCCGCACCCAATCGGGAATCCAAAGTTACAGCATGTCAAAGTTGTTAAAAAAAAAAAAAAAATATCATACGACGCCGTAAGAATAGTATTCTCTGTCTACGTACCACGCCATAACCATAAGGTAGGTACCTACGATTTTTGGGATCATCTACCTAAAAAAAAAGCTACATGGAAGTGGGGGGAATACCTATATGTAATGTCAGTCGCGTAAATGAACATAATTTTTGGTTGTACGTTGTTTTATAGCTAGGTAATAGTTTTATAGAATTACGTTTCACATTTTTTTTTTCTCATATTTTCGTTTCATAGACTATTCAATACGCAGAATACTTACTTTAAAGATTTTTAAATCATTGATTTTTGTTTCACATAAAGTTTAATGTTAGAATAATCATATCATAGAATAACAAATCAAGTATTCTTTATCCTTTTATTGTTTATTTAATATAATAATAATAAGCTGTACTTATCTCTACGTTGACGTCGTGGTGGGGCTTGCGCGCTCCAAACTTTAGGTCTGTGCCGGTAGAGTTTACTTTGCCGGAACAGGTCTAGAATGAGGAGCCAGACCAAGAGAGATACAGAAACCCACAGGGCAGCATGTGGCGAGCTGTTGGTCAGTAGCGACCCCACGGACCCTATCTCCCCAGAGAAATCTTGTCCTCATCTCTGGCTTGCCTTTATTGGCCGGCTGGACGAGGAACAGCCGTGAATACTTAGGTGAAGTGAGCGGTCATTCCACCTGGTGCTATGGGGTTGACACTATTGACAGATTCGTACAGAATAGTGCAGTAGAGCTCCCACCTCTTTCTTGCCTTTATTATTATTTTCTTGTCTTTATTTATTGTGTATAATATATAACATTGGTCAGGCAGGGGACATAGTTCTTCCATAGTTCAAGTAACCCAATCCACTTTAGCCACCCAGACCCATAGCCCAATGTTTTGTTTCCACGCACAACAATAGTCCTGCACCAACCGGAGGTTGTCCTTGGGTGCACTTGCATAGTGCATACAGGGATAATCGTCGGTTGGTGCCTCCTTATCATTTAAAATTATTTAAGGGGCCTCTGCGAGTTGGCTTCGGCTCCTCGTACTCCTTCGAAGGGTCCGGGACCCTAGGATCTCGAGAAATGTAAATAATAATAATAACCCCACCGCTGTATATCTACGTTGACGTCGTGATGGGGCTTGCGCGCTCCGAACTTTGTCTGTACCGGTAGAGTTTACTTTGCAAAAAAAATAATAATAATAATATCCTGGGACATTTCACACACGGTCATCTGATCCCAAACTAAGCAAAACTATGGAAACCAGATAACTGATATACTACATACACTACTTTTTAAAAAAATACATAGGTACTTAGGTACTTATATAGATAATTACACCCAGACTCAGAACAAACAGACATGTTCATGCACACAAATGTTTGTCCTGGATGGAAATCGAACCCACGACCTGTGACATGATAGGCGGTATCTTAACCAACCACGCCAGCTGGCCTGTATAAAACTTATTATATATAATACTCTGGCTTAGGTAATTTCTGTTTGGGGTCTCAGTCCTAACCAAACCTACTGCTTGCATGCTGCAAGCAAACATGCAGCGTGCAAGCAAGCATGCAGCATGCAAGCGAGCATGCAACATGCAGCAGGCATGGTTTCTGTCACGGCTCCGGCGGCGGTCCCACGCGAGCTTATCGTCGCAGATGGTGTTCATGCTCACCACCGCAGCTTCGGCTTGCTGGCCAGCCAGCCAGCCTCAGCCACAGCGGCGTGCCTTCCCACCACCTGCTCCTCAGCTCGCGGGCCGCCTCGCCCCTCCGCGCTTACGCGGATTTAAATTACACTCTAGGGGTAGGGCAGATAAGACTACGTGGAGTCGGTTTTGCAGCGATTGCTTTCTGTCAATAACTTTTGTAGCACAAAATATTGATTTTTAAAGACAATATTTTTATTTTTATTTAAGGCTACTACTAATAATTTGAAGCAATATTCGTTAAAAATAATTCTACTGTTTGATCAGTTTGTTAAAAAAAATGTGATAAAAAATTTCTTGAATTATGTTTCTGTGAAATATGTTTCATTCAAGTAAATAGTCTTTGAAACAATAATATTCGAAATAAAAATACAAGGACCAAATATTATGAGAAACATTTTCTGGGAAACGAAGTTCTATGACATTTCTGTCTGCGAAACAAAGGGACACCATAATTTTTGCAATTAGGGTTGTCAACTTTTTTATATCAAATGAGCAGCTGGCGAACCAATCCGGACTTGTCATGTCATTGATTTTGTACAGTTCTAGGTCAAAAACCAAAATAAGCTAAAGCTAATTATGTGCATAACTCCAGTTTCCTCATAGGTGATATTATAATTCTACTTATGCCAATATTTAGGGCATAATAGGTGCAATCAAAGTTCCCAGTTTTATAGGTGTCACAAAAATTTCGTTAATATAGTGTGTGTTAGCTGGAGTGACGTCAGCCCAGCTTCCTCATTCAGTACAGGCAAACCAGTGAATTTAGAGTTTTGGACTATAGTCAGAAAATTAAGACATAATAGGTGCCATTGGCAGCAAAGATTTTCAAATATCTAGTCAAAATACTAAGTGAATAAAAATGTGTATGTCACTCCAGCTGCTCATGTCATAATTATCTTCCGAACAAAAGAAGATATGATTATGTATCAACAATTAAGACATAATAGGTGCCATTGGCAGCAAAGATTTTCAAATATCTAGTCAAAATACTAAGTGAATAAAAATGTGTAGGTATGTCACTCCAGCTGCTCATGTCATTTCTTCCGAACAAAAGAAGATATGATTATGTATCAACAATTAAGGCATAATAGGTGCCATTGACACCAACATTTTCAAATCTCTGGTCAAAATATGAGTTATTAAACCGATAAATATGTGTAAATCACCCCAGCTGCTCTAGTCATATCTTCCAAACGAAAGAAGATAATGATTATGTATTATCTATATAAGTGTCTAAAATATAGTAGTTTCGCTTACTTACTATTTTTTTTATTAGAAATATAATATTTAGGCCTCTAGAGGAGCTCGTAGCTAAGTAATAA
Organism: Dicycla oo; assembly: GCA_948252095.1. NCBI lineage: Eukaryota > Metazoa > Arthropoda > Insecta > Lepidoptera > Noctuidae > Dicycla > Dicycla oo. The sequence continues at coordinate 1,134,529 of OX411729.1, forward strand.
CAGCCGCATGGGTCGATCCATCAGGTTAAGCTACGTTTGCCGGGGTTGGTTTGCGGATGGGTGACCATCATTTTATACCGAGTCATCGTCGACTTTGTGATCCTTGTCAGCCACACTATAGCTCGGAATTAAAATACAGAGTGCTTTTTAATACGAGGAATCGGGTTCGATTTTTGATTTGGGCAGCTTAAAATGCAGATTTAATTTCCTTCAAAATTGAGGTCATGGTTCCTTTGACCGGTTTGCCATATTACCCATAAGTAGTTTCGAATTTATCCCTGTTGTGCCATTGCAACATTCAAGAACATTTACGCGACTGACATGATATATGTAGGTATTATATTCCCCCCATTTCCATGCAGCTGACTCTTTGTTTGGGTTGAAGATGATCTCAAAAACTGTCCCATATGGTATTGGCGCGGTATGAAATTAATTTTTTCGTAAGTTCTTTTTACATCTTTGACACGCTATAACTTTGGACTGCGCCACTAGTGGAGAAGCTGACCCTCAGATCTTTTATGCTTAGTGCATAAGAGATCTGAGAGTCAGCTTCTGAGGAAAAACTATTTTTTCACTTCTCATGCTCTTAAAGTTTGTCTTTATGTTGTGCGTAGGCGACATACAGTCGCTTTATAAGCTGTAGTGCATAATGTATTTATTCGCGCAGATTTAAGTCGTTATTTTATTCACTTCCATGTTTTCTATCGTTAATTTAATAAAACCGGATAAAATAGTTGTCATTTATTATTTAAAAACGCAAAGAAACCTTTTTGCCCAGGACGTAAATATGCAGAAGATAATTACATCAATTCCATTGACTATGAAGGCGCCTAGGAGCGCCGCCGACTACCTAGTCAATTAAGCACATTCCTAAGTTAACTTCTACATATAAATTTTGTTTATGGGCAATCAGCTTATCTGTGATCTAGATGGGTTTTCCGTGTCTGAGGCTAAAATCTGTAATGTTGAGGAGTGCAAAAACTTAGTCCAGGGATAAAACATTGAAAGTTACACTGTGTGTAATTCAGTATAACCCGTTTTGATGGTGTCGAAGTTTTGTTACAAAATGTTGATATGTGGTGCGACATTATCGTTTTTTTTTATTTGTGATTGGTTTGCTCTTGACTCTAGTCTACGTCAGAGGTGACAGAGACAAAGTCGAATTAAAATTCGGACAGAATGCTGGTTATCCAAACAAACGGCCAATATACTCTCTCGATGGCTATAATCTTCACAAAAGCGATAGAACATTCAACCAGAATGATGGCATAGTGGTTTATTTAAAAAATAATTTAAGAACATTAGTAGATGAACCCCATTTTCTAGACTGCAACTGCTTAGTAATAAAAAATATTCCCGATACATTAATTATAGCTATTTATAGGCCTCTGTCCCAAAGTATTGATGGGTTTTTGGATTCGCTTAACAGTAACTTAGAAAAATTATTTTCGTTTAAAAATATCATACTGGTAGGTGATATCAACATAAACATTGCTGCCGACAAAATCGATACTCATTCACATAATTACCTCAATATTCCAGCTCATTATCACCCAACCCACCCGAGCGGCTCTTGTCTAGACCATATTCTTATAAAATCGAAAAGACCATCCAAAACATTGGTTACTAATTCGTCACTCACCGATCATCAAGCTGTGTTACTAACATTGCAAATACCTTCACTTAGAAATAACTGCATGCGCAGCTATACTAAACTCAATATGACGAGTCTTGAAACAGACTTTCGTGGTATTAATTTTGACCCCGTTTACAATTCACATGATCCAAATGTATCCCTACAATATTTTATCGATTTGTTACAATCTACGATAAGGAAAAATACGTTTACTAAAGTAATACCTAGAAAGTATAGTAATATTAAACCATGGATTACGCCCGGACTTGTACGCTGTATCAGGCATAAAAATAAACTGCACCAAAAGTCGAAGAATGCATCGGATAATGAACCTATACCTATCATTTACAAAAGATATAGAAATTTCTGTAATAATCTGTTGAAAAGCTAAAAAAACAATATGATCAAAGTCAACTACAGAAAGCAGGTGAAACAGTAAACTTACATGGAAAGTCATAAAAACTAACACTGCCAGGTCAAAAAATCCCGAACCTGCGCTTGATCTTTTGTCGTCTGAGCCCTGAACCCTACCGAAGCAACAAAAAAAGCTAACAATTTCTTAATTAACGTAGGAAAAAAACATAGCAGCAAAAACCTTATTATCTAATAGAGGTTTTTCCATTCAAAGCCAAACTAAGACATATGGAACGAGAAACTCGTTTGTCTTATTAGATATTGATGTTAATAAGGTAGTAAGTATTAATAGATGGATTAAAGGAAATTTGTGCCGTAGGATGTGACGGCATACCAAATAGCATACTCAAAAGATTTAAATACGTCATTGCGCCTCCCTTGACCACATTTTTCAGTTATGTTTAACAAAAGGAATATTTCCTAAATTGCTTAAAAAGCTTTAGTCACCCCAGTGTTTAAAGCTGGAGACAAAAATTGTGTAAATAACTACAGGCCAATTTCAGTCTTAACAGGCCTCTCAAAGATTTTGGAAAAAATTATAAAAAGTAGATTTAGTCAAATATCTTGAAAGTAATAAATTACTCTCTGATCATCAATTTGGTTTTAGGCCTAAAAGATCAACAAGCCAAGCTGTTCACCATGTAACAAATTTTATAAGCACAAACCTGGATAACGGCATGCACACCATAGGGATATTTTTAGATCTTGCCAAGGCTTTTGACACAATTTCTTGTACTTTGGTTTTAAACAAGCTGGAAATGCTGGGAACACAGGGAGTACAACTGCAACTAAGTATTATCTGATTACCTTAGCGACCGCCATCAGTGTGTCAGTGCATGAGTTCAGAACTTAAGAATAGCTGTTATGGAATCCCATAAGGAAGTATTTTGGGTCCTAGTTTGTTTTTAACCTATATAAATGACCCGTGCAATTTGACACTCCAAAAGGGTGTAATTATGTTATATGCGGATGACACAGCTCTACTGTTCGCAGCTGAATCAAAGGCCGAGGTCTATGAGGTAGCACAGAATGGTTTTAATATTGTGTCTAATTGGCTTCATAACGATCTCTTAACATTAAGTACAGATAAAACTAAGTACCTATAACACTAGTTTGCAATGTATCTGTTGCCGGGAAAATTCTAAATGTTGTTGGCTATACATGACAAACAACATCAACATGTTCAGCTCTAGTTTTTTAGTTAACTAAAGGAAACACGCACGTTATTAACAAACAAAAACACTTAAATGATGAAAAAATATTTGCTGAGCTGCACAAAAATATCTTAGGGTATATTCGAAAATAAAACGACACGAGTAAACAAAAACTATCATAAAGTTCGCGGCAACGGACAAAAAGTAAAATTTTGTAAACTAGTGTTATTTACTATAAGACCACAACGCTTACTAATCTAAAAATTGAAGCCCGCAGCCATTCGATTGTAATTAATGTAAATCATCATTTTTACTTTATACTTGAATAATTTTTTTTTTGTTATATACTTTATGCCTGTTTCATTGTCTCGCAATCGAAGTGAAAAGCAGTGTGTAACAACAGTATTCTGAGTGTGTTCACCGATCGGTGGGATTCCCCGATGTCGCGGAGGTGGATGCAGCTCCACGCTGAATTTTAATTTTAATTGTACATTTATGTTCTGTGTCTGTACCTACTAACACTAGATGTTAAGTCAAATTGTTACTAACTCTATGGACTCTGTCTGAAATAAAAGTATTCTATTCTATTCTATAACTCGGGCATAAACGAGCCATTTTTCCCGCGACTTAATATACTTATAAACGTCTCGGGGTAAAATAGCTCCTTTTATGAACTAGTTGTCTAATCTACTTCCAAACTTTCAAACTAACGCCACTGCCCGTAGTAGGCTATATTAGGTGTAGATCATATACGAGTAAAAGAAAGAAGTTTGTTTTTTATATTTCTATGGTGTAGATAGCACGCCCGTGATGACCGTCCCTGTCTACCTAAGTTTTTTAACGACACTTGAAGTTCTTTGCCGTTTGAGACAGAATTCGAGGCACATGCATACATAATATGAGGGTACGGTCAGTAAAAAACAAATTATTCGATACATTGCTTTTCAGTGCTTTTCTGCATTTCATGTAGGTACCTAATAGTTAAAGAGTTATTTGAATACCTATACTTAAAGTTGTATGTCAGTAGTTACAATTTTTTATGAATATTTTGCCCAATACAAAGACAAGTGAACGGAGCAGACCACGATATCTATGGAGCAGACCATACCCTTATTAGTAGGTACCTCTGTACATATGTACAGAAGGAAAAGACTTCGAGGGTCAGAAAAAAAACTTAGGTACGTGGGTAATTAATAAAAACTTAATTAGCATTACATTACACTTTCGTATTTCGAATAATAAAAATAGCAATATCATGTAGGACATGCTAATATTTCTATTTTATGCTGTGCTAAGGTCATGGTCGCAGGGGGTGGCAGCTAGAGTAGCCTTCCTATGTTAATACATTCCGTAGCGTTGTGTTTACTCCAAATACCTACTTTTAAATTCTTATAAAAAGTTCATAGTTAGGTATGCTGATAAATTCCCAGTGTGGTTCCTCAGTTCTCACGCACATGCCATTTTGTCGTCAGTTTGGCGGGTGAATTTTTGTGTAGGCAAGATTAGCTAATGAGGATAAAAATGAATCGCCGAAATGCATGTACGCGCATAACTTCCGAACGACTGCACCAAATTGGATAATTCTTTTTTTGTTGTAATTGTCAGGACAAGTATGAAAGAAAATGTTGGAAAGTTGCCGGGAAAACTAAAAGTGCATTTGCTATGGGAATTTTGTATGAATTATTGATATTTTGACAGGACAACGTTTGTAGGGTCAGCTAGTTACGTATAAAATATACACGGAACCTATTCGTAAATGGACTTCATTATAAAATTAATGCATCGCATGCCTACAATTTAAAACAAAATGGATGACATGCTATGGTCTTCCTTTTACGTTTGCTCATCGCTAGCTAAATAGGTCAATTAGGAAGAGCGCTACGATGGCGCTGCAGACAATCGACTACCAAGGTGAAGCATGTTACATTTTAGTGCTCTCCTGAAATCGATAAATTCGAGTAACCTATGCTTGCGTTTAGCTATTTTATTGTTGCATGACGTTCTATTCTAGGTTTGCTGTGGGTGGTGTGGCGGTGCATGCAATTAAACTTTTATGTATAATACGTTACTTATATACTATATATTAGGTTGGGGAAAAAGTCTTTTCGCATTATAGTATGTATGAACTTGTAATAAAATCTCTTTGGCTATACTATTTGTATCTGGCTGGTTTTGGTATCATTGAAAGTTTAATTTTTAAAGAACATAATTCCAAATTCAAATTAGGAAAATGTGTGATTTTCATTTGTTTTTCGTACCGTCAAGATGAGTGAATCTAATGAAGAAATTCGATACATTTTAAAATTTTACTACAAAAAAGGTAAAAATGCAACGCAAGCCGCGAAAAAAATTTGCGATGTTTATGGACCTAGTGTAGTGTCTGTGAGAGTAGCACAAATTTGGTTTAAGCGTTTTCAATCCGGAAATTTTGATGTCAAAGATGCACGTCGCTCTGGTCGCCCTATTACGGATAAAATGGATGCCATTTTTGAAAAAGTGGAGCAAGATCGGCATATCAGTAGTTACGACATAGCTGAAGAACTGGAAATTGACCACAAAACAGTTTTGGCGCATTTGAAAAAAACTGGGTACACAAAAAAGCTCGACATTTGGGTACCTCACGAGCTCACTGATAGAAACCTAATGAACCGTGTACTCATTTGTGATTCTTTATTACGATACGTCCATGAAACCGAACCATTTTTGAAGAAGCTGATAACTGGTGATGAAAACTGGATCACGTATGACAAGAACGTGCGAAAAAGGTCTTGGTCAAAGGCCGGTCAGGCTTCACAGACTGTGGCGAAACCCGGGTTAACTCGCAACAAGGTGATGCTGTGTGTGTGGTGGGATTGGAAGGGCATTATTCATTATGAGCTGTTACCACCAGGCAGGACCATCGATTTTGAACTCTACTGCGAACAACTGATGAGATTAAAGCAAGATGTTGAGAGAAAGCGGCCGGAATTAATCAACAGAAGGGGTGTGGTTTTTCATCATGATAACGCTAGACCTCACACATCTTTAGCCACTCAGCAAAAATTAAAAGAGTTTGGCTGGGAGGTGTTAATGCATCCGCCGTATAGTCCTGACCTTGCACCTTCAGATTTCCACCTGTTTCGGTCTCTTCAGAATTCTTTAGGCAGTGTCAGGTTAACATCACGAGAGGACTATCAAAACCACTTGTCGCGTTGGGACTTCTGGTCAAAATACCGCGACTCGCGGTATTTTGACCAGAAGTCCCAAAATTTCTATAGCAATGGGATCAAGTCCCTACCTACAAGATGCCAAAAAGTTACCGAACAAAATGGTACCTACATACTTTAGTTAAATGTAAATAAACTATATTAAAAAATGTTTTGAATTCTCTTAAAAAATGCGAAGAAACTTTTTCCCCAACCTATATTTTAAAGAAGTAGGTACGTTAAAGTCTGACAACCAGTTTTTACCAAGGGGTCTCGTATTACCCAGTCGGTAACTGGGTTGTGCAGGTCAGTTAGGCAGTAAAATAGTGGTATTCAGCTGCAACGGTTAGACTGGAAGCCGACACCAACAGAGTTGGGAAAAGGCTAGGCAGATGACGATGATAATGATATTTTTAAAGAAGTAGGTTGTGTCAAACAAAACGGAGAGGGGAAGTTGGTATCACATAATGTAAGTGAAAGGCATTATTTTTCAAACGGTTTTGATATTCTGTGAATGCAAAACACTGCAAAACTGTAAATGATATCAACACAACTTGAGTGTAACTAATGTTATCAGATGGACATCCCACAACCTAATAAAAATAACATTTTATCTGTATGTATACAAGCGAATGTTACGAGTAATGTCCGTTCAACTGGGAAGTGTTTTCTGTCACTATCAAATAGGTACCTACATACTTAGACACACTGCAGAACAAACAAGTTTGGAGATATGAAATTATCTTCGGAGAGTACCGGCAGTGGACGTGGCCACTAGAATACCGGCAGTGGACGTGGCCACTAGAATACCGGCAGTGGACGTGGCCACTAGACTACCAGCAGTGGACGTGGCCACTAGACTACCGGCAGTGGACGTGGCCACTAGAATACCGGCAGTGGACGTGGCCACTAGAATACCGGCAGTGGACGTGGCCACTAGAATACCGGCAGTGGACGTGGCCACTAGAATACCGGCAGTGGACGTGGCCACTAGAATACCGGCAGTGGACGTGGCCACTAGAATACCGGCAGTGGACGTGGCCACTAGAATACCGGCAGTGGACGTGGCCACTAGAATACCGGCAGTGGACGTGGCCACTAGAATACCGGCAGTGGACGTGGCCACTAGAATACCGGCAGTGGACGTGGCCACTAGACTACCGGCAGTGGACGTGGCCACTAGAATACCGGCAGTGGACGTGGCCACTAGAATACCGGCAGTGGACGTGGCCACTAGAATACCGGCAGTGGACGTGGCCACTAGAATACCGGCAGTGGACGTGGCCACTAGAATACCGGCAGTGGACGTGGCCACTAGAATACCGGCAGTGGACGTGGCCACTAGAATACCGGCAGTGGACGTGGCCACTAGAATACCGGCAGTGGACGTGGCCACTAGAATACCGGCAGTGGACGTGGCCACTAGAATACCGGCAGTGGACGTGGCCACTAGAATACCGGCAGTGGACGTGGCCACTAGAATACCGGCAGTGGACGTGGCCACTAGAATACCGGCAGTGGACGTGGCCACTAGAATACCGGCAGTGGACGTGGCCACTAGAATACCGGCAGTGGACGTGGCCACTAGAATACCGGCAGTGGACGTGGCCACTAGAATACCGGCAGTGGACGTGGCCACTAGAATACCGGCAGTGGACGTGGCCACTAGAATACCGGCAGTGGACGTGGCCACTAGAATACCGGCAGTGGACGTGGCCACTAGAATACCGGCAGTGGACGTGGCCACTAGAATACCGGCAGTGGACGTGGCCACTAGAATACCGGCAGTGGACGTGGCCACTAGAATACCGGCAGTGGACGTGGCCACTAGAATACCGGCAGTGGACGTGGCCACTAGAATACCGGCAGTGGACGTGGCCACTAGACTACCGGCAGTGGACGTGGCCACTAGACTACCGGCAGTGGACGTGGCCACTAGACTACCGGCAGTGGACGTGGCCACTAGAATACCGGCAGTGGACGTGGCCACTAGAATACCGGCAGTGGACGTGGCCACTAGAATACCGGCAGTGGACGTGGCCACTAGAATACCGGCAGTGGACGTGGCCACTAGAATACCGGCAGTGGACGTGGCCACTAGAATACCGGCAGTGGACGTGGCCACTAGAATACCGGCAGTGGACGTGGCCACTAGAATACCGGCAGTGGACGTGGCCACTAGAATACCGGCAGTGGACGTGGCCACTAGAATACCGGCAGTGGACGTGGCCACTAGAATACCGGCAGTGGACGTGGCCACTAGAATACCGGCAGTGGACGTGGCCACTAGAATACCGGCAGTGGACGTGGCCACTAGAATACCGGCAGTGGACGTGGCCACTAGACTACCGGCAGTGGACGTGGCCACTAGAATACCGGCAGTGGACGTGGCCACTAGAATACCGGCAGTGGACGTGGCCACTAGAATACCGGCAGTGGACGTGGCCACTAGAATACCGGCAGTGGACGTGGCCACTAGAATACCGGCAGTGGACGTGGCCACTAGAATACCGGCAGTGGACGTGGCCACTAGAATACCGGCAGTGGACGTGGCCACTAGAATACCGGCAGTGGACGTGGCCACTAGAATACCGGCAGTGGACGTGGCCACTAGAATACCGGCAGTGGACGTGGCCACTAGAATACCGGCAGTGGACGTGGCCACTAGAATACCGGCAGTGGACGTGGCCACTAGAATACCGGCAGTGGACGTGGCCACTAGAATACCGGCAGTGGACGTGGCCACTAGAATACCGGCAGTGGACGTGGCCACTAGAATACCGGCAGTGGACGTGGCCACTAGAATACCGGCAGTGGACGTGGCCACTAGAATACCGGCAGTGGACGTGGCCACTAGAATACCGGCAGTGGACGTGGCCACTAGAATACCGGCAGTGGACGTGGCCACTAGAATACCGGCAGTGGACGTGGCCACTAGAATACCGGCAGTGGACGTGGCCACTAGAATACCGGCAGTGGACGTGGCCACTAGAATACCGGCAGTGGACGTGGCCACTAGAATACCGGCAGTGGACGTGGCCACTAGAATACCGGCAGTGGACGTGGCCACTAGAATACCGGCAGTGGACGTGGCCACTAGAATACCGGCAGTGGACGTGGCCACTAAAAAATTAAAATTCCCGTACGAGGTCAAAAGGCTCCTATCACAGCATGTTGCCAGAAACTAGTCGCACCGACTAGACGCGCGTTGTTACTCAAGGGCTAGGTCAAACAAAATTTGTATAAAAATTCCGTCGTAGCATGCGGGGTTAGGACTTTATAGGTAGGTACCTCGCTAGTGATGTAGGAAGGTAGAGCGGTATCGATTTTTTTCATATTTTTATGGCAAGTAGTGGGTACCGCAATGTTATGTACTAGTGTTTCAGAATATTGAAGTGGATGTGGGTGTTGAATCAAAAATAACATGCTACGGTATGGTATTTTTTTATAATGAAACTCCGTTACTTATTTTGAACTTAGACATAACATACTTAAACAGAGTGAGAGAAATTCGACCTATTCCCTGAAACAGGTTATACATATGTGTAATTAGTGGCCACCACTTAAACACACGATTGTAATCAAGATAACAAACAACTTTTGCTATGGGGGCAAACCTGTATTTGCGAAAAAAAAAATCAGCTGCTCCCTACATTTTGACAACATGAATGTATGGGACATTCATGTTGTCAAAATGTAGGGGAGCAGCTGATTTTTTTTCGCGATTTCAGGTTTGGTCCCATAGTCAAAGTTGTTTGTTATCATGAGTACACTCATGTGTTTAAGTATCGGTCACCAATTACCAGTCACCCTATATACAACTAGAGGTCATCATTAGCAACAAATTAAGTCCAGTTAACTAGGGGCCAGGGGGGGGCGCAGATACCGAGCTGTGACGGTTCTTCGACTTTATTTTAAATTTTCTGACTTGTTACCAAAAACAATTAATTATAAAAAAAAAAAACTACTCCACTCTAACCACTTAACTGATTCTTTTCTGAAAGCTGAAAAAGGAGAAATCATTAAAAAAAATGCTTGTCTAAAACTTACATAATCTGAGAAATAAAAGGTCTTTATTAGTAATAATTGTTGTTTTTACAAATTAGCAACATTACTTTCTAGTTTCATAAGCTTTCTAAAAAGGTACATTTATGTTATTAATTTTCCCAGCGTTTTTTTAGGGTTCCGTACCAAAATGATAAAATGGAACTACTAAAGTCAATGTCTAATATAAAAGGGGGTCTTAAAAATTCGAAGTGGGGCTACTAGGGCCTGTTGGGTATCATATGGAAGAGCGTTGTTTGCATATTTTCAAACATTTTTTCTTTTTTTTAAGCCGCATAGTTTTCGACTATTGATGAAAAATAAAAAAAATAAATAAAGTTCCTCCTTATCTGCGAAGTTTGCATAGAGAAAAATCAGAAATTATTCTGTGTGATAGAAGTTTATGTAAAAATTACAGGAAAAATAAAACGGTGTCACTAAATAGCACACATTTTATATATGATGGTACGGAACCCTTGGTGCGCTAGTCTGACTCGCTCTTGCCCGGTTTTTATTTTTGTTTTTCTTTACCTCTAATTAACTGGACTTAATTTGTTGCTAATGAATGACCTCTAGTATAACCCTTTTCAAGGAATAGGTCAATTTCCCTCACCCTGTATACAAACGTGATATTGATATACAGATGATACACGCGTGTTGTTAGAATTACTTATTAGATATTCTACTCACTTTATCGATGAATATAGGAGGCATTATTTTTTACAGGTGATCAAATTATTAACCTAACCTAGACCACAGCAGGACTTAAGCTTCCCTCGATTCAATATGACAACAACCAACAGCCATGAGCGTCAGCCTATAGCAGGCCACTGCTCGTAATAGGCAATCGCATCGGCAACTCTTCTTCATCTTCACTCTCTGATGGTTACCTTATATTTGCCGAATAACGGTCTTCTCTGAAGATCACACATGGTTACTATCCGTCTGAGTTTGTTCGGACATGTCCAGCTTTTTGGCACCCCTTCCGGACTTTATCCGGTCTTGTCATTTGTCCGGACTTACCAACTTAAGGGAATTTCTTTTAGAAAAAAAAAAGTTACAATTAGGATGAATAATGAACAAGAAAGATAAAAAAACTAAAATGTCCGGAATTTTTGCAAATGTCCGGCTTTTCGTTCGATAGTGTGTTACGCAATTAGAGTGCAGGTGTGAATTTACTTCCTCCTAAATATGCAACAAGCAAACTATCTTAAGTATATAATTTCTAAATAGCACCTAACCGTCCACCGGTGGTCTTGGGTTCTACGGCCCTTGCCACTTCTGCTTGTACCTACTACCCTTACAGGTGGACAAACCAGGCTAACCCAGTCCATTACTGTTCATGTAAGGCTTCCTAGAATCGTCATACGACAACGACGACACCTTATCTAAACCATAGTAACCTGTGATAGCAACATTGCATAATATTTAAATGTCCAGTCCTGTATCTTTGTGGTTACGAGTATGTGTGTTGCGATATACTGACCGCGAATATCCGCCCATTTCTTCCCGACTTATCAGAATGGTGTAATGTGTTTGCACACGGATTCCCTGTCGGGTGCAATATCCTATGGGTATAAATAGTGTGTTCCAGGGTTGGAGGTCCATAGTCGAGCCGTGGACGTCACGGCTTGAAACAAAACAAGTTTTAGTTTTTATATTTTTTTGTTTAGTAAAAATCTTGTGGTAAGTGCAATTATTTTGTGACTATTTGTCTATGTTGTAAACTAGATATTTTGTTGTTTGTCTCTTTGATGTTTGAAATTAGCGTCACGCTTTTCGGGGGTAAGCAGGAATTAGTTCCGCGTAGCTTACCTATCTGGCAGACCTTACGAATTTGTTCCATTTATTTTTTTATCATTCCGAGTTATTCATAATTAGTTATTGAAATCGAATTACTTGTTTAAACCTACACTGACTTAACTTTTAACTTACTTGTTACATATGTACCTACATACGTAATCATATTCCACATTATACTATTAGATCATACCTTGTAGACATATCATTATTATTCCAATCATGCGTGACTCTATTGAAACTGTACCCCGGAGACATGGTGATATTTAATATAATATATCAATCAAACAAATGATACAGTCATTTGTTTGATTGATATATTATATTAGGTTAGGTACTTACCATAAGATTGTATTAACTAATATCCTTTAATTGATGTCTGAAGGTACCTTATTATAATTTGAAGTCGTCTGTAGCTAATCTCTCGTCGTCGTCGTTGTCGTCTGTGAATTTTGAAACTGTCCCATACTCCAAAAGGCGGATACTTCCAGACTGTTTCGATCTTCCATACGGTTCCTCTGCACCAGCAAAATACGATTTTTATTCATAGTAGGTACCTATAATACCTGTTGAGCTTAGCATATTATGTAGCGTGTAGCCAATAGGTTCTAACATCATTATACTAACCAATATACTTCTCTTCTTTCACGAGAAACAACTCGTCATGCTGTAGGTACTGAACTGATTAGCCAGTTATGAGCAGTTTGTTTCAGTAAAGTTACAGTCTAACAATTTTGTTGGTTCTTCTTCCAGTTGACAAGATGTCGGACGCTAAGAAGAATCTGTTGTTATTCTTCGACCGGCCCTCGGAGCCGTGCTTCATGCAGAAGGGAGATGACAAGGCCGTCTTCGAAGTCCCTGAGCATTACTATGTAAGTTTTAAGACATGAAATCATAATAGTCTATATTTTTGACCGTCCTTTGGTCTGTACGCACTTATAATGAAACGACATACGTGCCTAAATATCATTTATTTAGGCACTGCTTGTTTAGTGGGTGCTCGCACGACTCAAAGCCAGCGCGGGCACAATGTCATTCGAATTTCCGTTTGGAATTCCTTAGTGATAGCGGACTCTGGATTTAGGCACGCACAGTTAACCGCCTTCTATTGTTATGGGACTCTACCTATAACTGACACATGGGGGGTGTATGTATTAACTCACTTCTGCCTGGTTGGTTACCCTTTTGGGGAATGCAGGCGCGATTTTATGTTAATACTTATATTATTTTTCCAGCCTGACAAGTACAAGCAGCTGACCACCACCATCGCCAACCGCTTCGGCGACGACGCCGGGCGCAGCATCCCCGTGCGGAACATCGCGCTGCCAAACATCGACCTGCCCATGGAGCTGCCCTACAACGACAACTTCTCGCTGTTCGTGCCCAAGCACAGGACCATGGCCGGAAAGCTTATTGATATCTTTATGGGTAAGTGGAAATTAGTTACATCGACGCGCAAACGTGTCATTAGTTCCACCCCTTCTACCACCGGACATCTAGACACACTGCCAGTTACCATCCCTACCTCGTTGCTATTTCACCAATTCGCACTAAGCTTTTACAAATGTCTTTTATAATGCGCACAGCAAAAGAGTGGAGCTCTCTACCTGCGTCTGTGGTTCCGAACGCATACAACCCTAATATTTTCAAAGGCAGAGTGAACAGGCTTCTTCTGGGTAAGCTCACTCCATCGTCGACTTTGTCTCTGTCGCCTCCGACCTAGACTAGAGTCAAGAGCAAACCCATCTCAGATAAAAAAATAAACTGTTTCCATGAATTCAGCAGATGATTCTAGACTTCCTAGCGCCGAAATACCTATTTTGTCGTTTAAAAAACAACAGCTGTCTACAAAAGTGCCTACACGATTAAAATGTATGGAAATGCCAAAAAAAAACTAAAGAATTTTAATTTTAGGGTGATTAGAATGCAGGTACAGAACCCAAGATAAAAGTGTCCGTGCCCATCGCGTATGTTTTAAACTAGACTACAAATACTTATCATAGCTGCCTTGCTTCGCAGCGCCACCTAGTGAAAACTGTTCAAACTACAACCAAAACTTTTTCAGTAACACCAACATCAACACATCTCTCTGTCTGAAATATGAAGACTATATCTAGCAGTTTCTTTCAGTACTTCGTAAAGACAGTCCCCATAGTTTAGCCACCAAAGACAATGTCTCAGCCAACTAAGTTTCTGACGAGCTGCCGTATGTTGCAGGCATGCGTGACGTCGAGGACCTGCAGTCCGTGTGCTCGTTCTGTCAGCTGCGCATCAACCCTTACATGTTCAACTACTGCCTCTCCGTCGCTATACTGCACAGGTAAGGAAATATTTATATAGATAGGTAAACCATAGTGCACACAAAAGCACAATTAAATGATAACAACATACATGAATAGGTATAAAGAAAAAACAAGGTACCAATATACAAAAGAATAACGAATGACATATTTCTTTCAAAAATCAATCAATCAATTATTTCGTTTCCTTCAGCGATATCATAGAGCGAACGCATACAACCCTAATCTCTTCAAAATGAGAGTGAACAGGCTTGTTCTGGGTAAGCTCACTTCATCGTCGACTTTGTCTCTGTCACCTCTGACCTAGACTAGAGTCAAGAGCAAACCCATCGCAAATAAAATAAAAAAAAACTTACTTAGCTGCACAAGTAGCGTGATGGTTATAAATAACTTTACATTATTAACATTCAAACACTGGACCCTAATGACGACAGTAAAAAAAAGAAATGTGTTTCTTCAGAAATCTGGTAGAACAACACAAAACACAATGTAGTACCATCACCGCGAAAAGAACAAGAAGAACCATAGATACTTATAAGTACCTAGCTATATTTCTATAAGAAGAACAATGCAATAGTTCGTGCCGCCAATGTTGTACTAGATGTACCTTTGGAGGAACAAACCAAGCTTTTAAAAAAATCGCAAACTATAATAATTATAACAATAAAACTGTTTTGTTACTTTGCAGGCCCGACACGAAGGGCATTAACATCCCGACGTTCGCGGAGACTTTCCCCGACAAGTTCATGGACCCCAAAGTGTTCCGCAAGGCCAGGGAAGTCAGCAACGTCGTCACTTCCGGAAACAGGGTGAGGAAATTGTCTTACTAACACTGAAGTTCTAGATATTATAGACATTTTATTGTATTTTATTCGGGAAACTTACAGATAACGTAGGTAACACAATGTCCTTAAAATATGAAACTGAAGGCCATTTACAAGTTTCCACAGATAAACATTGAAATTTAAAATTGAGAAAAAAGAAAAAGGTCGGTACAAATACAACATAACATAAATTAGGAAACAAATAGTACCTACATGATCAACCAACACAAACTAAAAATCAAAAATCGGCATGACTCTCCTAGAACCGAGGAACCGGCTTCCAAAAGTTGACACATCGACTTATACCTACACGACCTAGACTTTTAACTACCTAGTTCTTCCAAATCTCTCTCAATCTCAAATCTAAGGAATCTAAGCTTATGAATAAAACACAGGTGATTTTTTTAGATGATACAGGCTTCTATTCTATATTAGTTTTTCTCCAAAATAGAGGTTATTTTGGAGAAAAACTTTTTAGCAAAAAGTTTTTTTTATACTTTAATTTCGGAAGTCGGTGTCTTTGGTTTTGTATTTTCGTTTTTGCCACCGACTTCCGAATTTAAAGTTATTTTTCACTTTGTAGTGTTTTGTTTTAGAAGTCGGTTTTATTTTTTGCTAAAAAGTTTTTATTCTTCACTTTTTAGTTGTGGAACCTACCCCACACAAATTCGTACACATAATTGAGCAAAATAATTGTAGATATATAGCCATGTAAATAACAGTGATAGGAAGTTATTAAAACATCACATCATCCATATAAAATAAGTGGGAAATATACGCATTATTGAAGCTAATTCAAAAACTCCTCAAGCAAAGTTATATGGGACCACCTCGGAAGTATACCCTTTCAAACAAAAAAAGAATTTTCCAAATCGGTCCATCCGTCTTTGAGTAATCGCGTAACAAACATACAAAAAAAAAAAAACAAAAAAAATACAGACGACTTGAGAACCTCCACCTTTTGGAAGTCGGTTAAAAACTACATTTTCTTTGATGATACTTCAAACTTCTACTGGAGTTACGACCTCCATTTTGGTGAAAACATAAGATTTTTAGGTAAATGCTTCGCCAACAACAGAACCCGAAAACTTCCAACAGGTACATCTTTTGCTTAACCTTTTCAGCAAAATTACTGACTCATCGGAAACTATTTTTTCCTTAGATGCCAGTAACAATCCCGGTAAACTACACTGCAAACGCCTCAGAACCGGAACAGCGCGTGGCGTACTTCCGCGAAGACATCGGCGTCAACCTGCACCACTGGCACTGGCACCTGGTCTACCCCTTCGACTCCGCAGACCGCGCTATCGTGAACAAGGACCGCAGGGGAGAGCTGTTCTACTACATGCACCAGCAGATTATTGCCAGGTGAGTCACACGAGCACCTGGTCTACCCCTTTGACTCCGCAGACCGCGACATCGTCAAAAAGGACCGCAGGGGAGAGCTGTTTTACTATTTATTGCAGCAGCGTGAGATTGAGAATATTTGTCCACAGAAATAGGCATTAATACAAGTAAACATTGGTACAAACATTTGCGCCGATCACCCAAGCGAGATAAGAATAATAAGAAGAAGTAAAGTAAGCTTTGGAGGGAAAATCACTCATCAGTTCCCAGATTTGTAAATCTTTAGAAACATCTTGGTCTAACTGGTAATCCAAGGAGATTACTGCAGATCCATGTCTGACAAAAATGAATAAGTATCATCTACCTTAACGAAAGCTTGTGACTTTGTGATTGTTCACTTCTTACTAGCCCGTAGACAAAGTAACTAGCTAATCCACCGAGGTCACCTGAACTGACGGTATTCCCAATATTGAAAAGTTCTTGTTGGGTAAGATTCGCGTTAACTTAGCCGGTTTTATAACGTTTCTTTCAACTCGCAAGTTCTCTCTAGTACTGAGGATCTTCACGAAACTTGCTATTAAAATTTTAGCAGGTGTCTTCGTCGTCTGCGTGTCTTAGCGAGTAACTTTTATTACGATTTTATTATTCTTCCATCGACACTTGTGTAATCAGTTTTTAACATTGGAATCAAGGCGTATCACCTGAAGAAATGCCGAACACTTACGTTTAACCTACTAATGTAATTCGCTTTATTTCTCAACAGATACAACATGGAG
The DNA here is from genome assembly GCA_948252095.1 of Dicycla oo. Classification (NCBI taxonomy): domain Eukaryota; kingdom Metazoa; phylum Arthropoda; class Insecta; order Lepidoptera; family Noctuidae; genus Dicycla; species Dicycla oo. The sequence goes on from OX411729.1 coordinate 1,152,009, forward strand.
CGCATGTGCAACGGCCTCGCCCGCGTGGCTCGCTACCAGAACTTCCGCGAGCCCATCGACGAGGGCTACTTCCCCAAGCTCGACTCGCAGGTCGCCAGCAGGGCGTGGCCTCCAAGGTAATGTTGAATGCCAACCACTAGTTAGAGATCCCATTTTGCTACTGTTGAGATTAAAGCATCCTTACATTGAGAGTGACTGACCTACGGTTTAGTGGGTGGTAAATGTAATAAAATAGTTACTTTGTGGATGATGGCTGGCGGAAAATTAAGCAGAATTGACATACCTAGTTAACATTTTGTTATATCAGCTTATGTTCTACAATTGATGGGAAGTCGGACGAGCAATTTTTAAAAAGTGTCACTGTAAAAATGGCCATGTTAAGCTCATAAAATGTCGAGTAACCATTTTACTGTCAAGTTAGCTTCCCGTTGTCATCTTTTGGAAATACAGTCTGCGATGCTTTCAGAAAGTATACTAAATACAATAAACTGCTGTGTTTCAGGTTCGCCGGCACCGCAATCCGCGACCTGGACCGTCCGGTGGACCAGATCAGAGCCGACGTGTCGCAGCTGGAGACCTGGAGGGACCGCTTCGTGCTGGCTGTCGAGAACCTGTCTATCACCTTGGTGAGAGTCTTGATGTTAATTGATCGCTTTTCGTTCGAGATGATTTTGTTAAAATCATTTTGATAAGCGAAATACGAAGTTTTCAGCTCGGAACCCCATTAAGAGAATCTGCTATTGAGATGTTCTTTTTATAAGGATTATTGAAGTTTTGGGAGTATGTATCTGTATCTCAAATTTTTAGGGTTTTTTGATTGTGAAATAATGTAACAATATACTTCTCCACAGCCAAACGGTCGCCAGATGCCAATTGACGAAGAACGAGGCATCGATATGCTGGGCAATATGATGGAATCGTCCATAATCAGCCCCAACCGGCCCTACTACGGTGACCTGCACAACATGGGACACGTGTTCATCTCCTACTCGCACGACCCCGACCATCGCCACCTGGTTAGTACAGGATCTTACCCCTTCAGTCGATCATTCGACTCAGCCAGTCCAAGTACATTGCTTGACACAGGCCTGGTCACGAACTGTAGTAGCCATCTGTGGAAGTCTGTGAACCGACTGCGGGTTCAAGTTGGCCACTGCAGATCCAAGCTGGTCAAATGGGATATCATTGGCCTATCCCAAAAACAGAGTGCGAAGCCCCCGCGCAGGATACGCTGCACCTGCTCTCCTGCCCGGCGTGCACACCTGCACTCTCCGACACTTAAACGAGGCAAATGACGGGCCTGTCCCAGTCGGGCAAAATATGAATCATTGTCACGAGATGAGGAAGAAGCAGAAATCTTCTACAAAATAATAATAATAATAATGCTTTATTTCGGACAACATAAGATCCCTTGTGTTAGTAAATGGCTTATTAACTAATGTTAGTAAAGTAATAATAATAATAATAGTTTAAAAAACATGTTTACTTGAGATCGTTTCATGAGGGCGACACACAAGCGAAAGTAAACAACTTTACTCACTCATCACCCCCACAAAACGTCTCAGAATAGGAGAGTAGATGTTCTCCGCCACTGTCCTCAGAATACTGTTGTCACTGTCCCGCAGTCTTGTTATTAAAGACGAGATTTTTCGTCGAATGACCGCATAAAAGACAAAGCTACGAGTACACACGCTTTTACGAATAATATTCGTGTTTCAATTGGACGCAGTTGTCACAGTGCGATGTTACGTCCCTACTAACATAGGTTCAGATATTTTGGACCTCATTGTAATTTATTATTTATTGTTAAACTTGTCGTGAGCCGTCAGTGTGTATGACGACACGGTGACGTTCACTGACGCGCTTGGTTTGTATAGAAAGTGTTTACAACGCCGTCCCCGCGCTCTGTGACTGACTAGCCCGTGTGCTCTCCCGCAGGAGCCCTTCGGCGTGATGGGCGACTCGGCGACGGCGATGCGTGACCCGGTGTTCTACCGGTGGCACTCGTACATCGACGACCTGTTCCAGCTCTACAAGTACAAGCTCAACCCTTACACCGATGATAAGGTGAGGATGAGGGACACTTTAGTAAACAGAATTATTGTAGTACTGCATTCAATACTCGGGTGTTATTGGGCTGGTCCACCAGGAACTTCTCTTAGCAGCCTGGGTCTGTGCCCGGTGGATGGCAACAGGCTGGCCCCCTGTTACATGGGGCTTAAACATAACTGGTGAAGTGTGGGTACACCTCTCACCAAACCGTTCGAGGATGACACGCGTGATGTAATTTACACACTTTTGCGCAAAACGTCAGAATTCCCGTCCAGTAGTAAATTGCAAAAATTGGAAAACATGTTCCTTACATAAAAGTTACTATCGGATTGTTTCTCTATTCACGAAGAAAGAAATGGGGAAGTGGCCGTTGTGTAAAAAGTCTTGTTACTTTAAAATAAATAGTCAAATAAATAGTACATATTTAGTTAGAGGTTAGAGGCCTTCATTCGCCATGACTTTCAAGCAAGTAACGGAGTAGCGTAGATAGATACACGTATACATACACAAGTAGATATGGTAGATAAATACTGCATTAAAAATTGCGGTTCCCATTACCGCACAAAAATACTTTTATGGTCCATTATATCCCTACAGATAGTAAGTAGTTCCAGAGCTGAGTATTCTTGCATGTGAGGATTGGTACTCCCTTACCTTCTGTTTCTTTCCAATTTGGGAGCAACGTTTCAATAAATAGCTTCTTTGATTTCCCAGCTGGACTTCGCCGGCATCCGCGTGTCCAGCATCAGCCTGGAGGGCCCGGCCGGCGCCAACACCATTGGCACGTTCTGGGAGCTCAGCACCGTGGAGTTGGGCCGCGGCCTGGACTTCACGCCCCGGGGCTCCGTACTGGCCCGCTTCACGCATCTACAGCACATGAACTTCGAATATGTGTGAGTACTGGCTTGTTACTACTTGCGAGCCGACCAGACAACTAGCTGGGAGGTTCTCCACCTGCCAACACGTCCTGTGGTGGTGACCACTCTTACCACAGGTGACCCACTAGATAAGAGGCTCACCTGCATTTTTGCCATTTCTCCTTTGTCGTACCTTCATTATTGAGTACTGAGGGTCCTTCTTATTAATTTCTAAAGGATGGGTCTCCGTTTGGTACGGTCTGTGACTTGCTGGAGTGCCACATCACTGATACTACAATGGCTCCGACTCCTGACTCCTGACCACCAGCTCCCGTAATTACCTAAACCTAAATTAAAAACGATCAAAATCTAGTCGCTATCTCATCTCAGTGACATTCAATGTCAAAAACTTGTCAAAAGTGTTGGGAAATTAGAGATATTTGTGACAGATTGAGAGTGAGATGAGATCAGTCTGTAACGTTCTTAAAATGACGGGAATTGCCACTCTGACTCCGTTAGGAATGTATGTGTTCTGTGCCCTCTGATCTCTGTTTGCTACATCCTCTTGGTCTCTTCATTATTATTTCACCTGTCACTGTAAGTCTCTCGGTGATATTGATGTTTCTGCAGGCTATATGTACCTAATCCAACATTTAGTAACTTACTGTGCAGGCGACTAGCAGACACGCAATTATACAAATATATCGTCAACAATAACGAGTGTTTTGGCCTGTTGTTCGCAGTATCGAGGTGAACAACACATCGGGCCAGGGCATGATGGGCACGGTACGCATCTTCATGGCGCCCACTGTCAATGAGAAAGGAGAGCCTCTCGCCTTCGACGAGCAGAGGAGGGCCATGATAGAGCTCGACAAGTTCACCACTGGACGTGAGTACCTATGCCATACTAAGGTCTGGTTGACCTGAGAACAAAATTCCAGGACAAGCTGAAAAAGCAGGACAAATGAAATCATGAAACTGTTTTTCTGAATGAGTTTTCTGATTCTTGTGGACCTGTGGAGAAACATCACTACAGTATTTTCACAGTTATTTTGCTTCACATTAATTGACTTTCAGATCAGATCGAGATGCTATCTTTTATCTGATGTTACGGCTTATTTTTAGGTTAACATTAATAGATTATTGTAATGTTTTCAGTACGTCCGGGGAACAACACCATTCGTCACCGCAGTCTGGACTCGTCCGTCACCATTCCCTACGAGAGGACGTTCCGCGACCAGGTATGTATTACTAACGCTGTGTACGGTGCTAGGATGTTTAGAAACTTGTTCTATGTTAGGAGAGAAGTTAGCAAGGTGACTAAAGTAATGAAAAAATTGTTACAAGACAACTGCAATTATTGCATCTTTGTTTTATTTTAATAGCACCATATTTTCTAGTTATCTATCCCAGGAATTCTGTATAATTGGTTCATCTGTATCATGTGTATCAATAAGGATTAAATCTTTCAAAGAAACGAGCATAATATAAAAAATCTCCATTATTTCTCAATTTTAACAGCTTTATACTCCATTTGAAATGGTATTGCAATATGTGGTTAGCTAGCGACCTCAACAATTGATCATATTATTCTTGCCTGAGCAACCGGCAGCAAGTTCGTCATGATCCCTTAGATGTCACTGCTTGCGGTAGCGTCGGGGGTCGGGTTGCCTCCTTCCCTCAAATATGGCGAGGGGGGTAATGGCTGATCTTTGCGTTATGCTCGTGAACGAGTGCTGCTTGTGGTGACTGGTCGTCTTGCTGACCCTGGTTTTGTTATTGTTATTAGTAATTAACTCTTATTTATCTTACTTCGATGGTCCCAGTTTATCATTTGTGACATCGAGTTACTGCTACATATATGGCTTTGCCCTTTATGCCTGGAGGCTTTTTTTTAGTAATAAAGTTCTGCTTACGTTTTTATAGTTTTCGATTTTGCAATGAATTTAATTTAATCTCATGTTTTGTTGCGTAATACTTAAATTATTTTGAGCAGTACTGTATAAAATCAATTTTTTTAACTGAACAGACAGCTGTGCTGCTGGGGAGTTTGTTGCGCCACTTCTTCTCCCCAGCTAAAGCACTAGGAAGTGGTGAAGGGCGGGCGTGCCGCGGGACTGTCTTATGTAATTTTGACGTTCAAAAAGGGCCTAGTTTGAATAAATGACATTTGATTTTGAAATAGGATTAGACATTTAAATAAATATTTTTTTTACAGACCGTTCAACCAGTTTTGACTTCTATTCCGTAGGCAGGATGGCATTAAAAGCAAAAACGTGGTTACAATACCAACTGTTTACTGCAGCTGCCACTTGTCATGCCACCAACGCAATAGAAGTCATATCCGGTTGAACGGACTGTAAAAAGGTTTATTTAAGTGTCTAATTTTATTTTAAATGGAGTAGGTAGGTAGACTAAACGTTTGTGAGTATCTCACAATGTGTCCCGTGTCCCCAGTCGGGCCGGCCGGCCGACCCGGGCTCGGAGGAGGCGGCGCAGTTCGACTTCTGCGGCTGCGGCTGGCCGCACCACATGCTGATCGCGAAGGGCACCGAGCAGGGCTACCCCGTCGTACTGTTCGCTATGCTGTCCAACTGGAACGAGGACAGGGTAAGTGTTACATCGATACTATTTCAAATAGCGATCCACGTCCATCAGGAACCAGGTAAAGGATGAATAAAGACTTGTAGCTCTGCTGACACGTTTCGTCAACCATTTGGAAAGCTTTTTAAAATCTAGAGCGCGTTTATTGTAATTTACATAAACGCACACTAAGTTTTCTTTATGATAGGGATCGCTTTCTTAGCTCAGTTCAGCTCAGTGTCAATCTGTCAAAAATTTCCCAAAATTTTTGACATTGAATGTCACTGAGATGAGATTGTGACTACATTTTAAATTGGCCTTCTGTTTTAAAAACTGCCAGCCTACCTACAGTAGCATGACAAATATTAAATGATTCAAAAAGCAGGGAAACAGCACATTACTTCATATTTTTGAGATTGTTAGCAGTCTTCACTCCGAATACCGTGCTTGATGGATCTTTTGGCGCTTGCATGACACTAACAAGGGGGTGTTGTTGGTCAACGTTTGTGAAAATATCGTTGTGGGCCTATAAAGTAAATGTTTGTATAACAATGATCGTCCGACTCCCTCAGATCGAACAAGACCTCGTCGGCTCGTGCAACGACGCTGCCTCGTACTGCGGCATCCGCGACCGCAAGTACCCTGACCGGCGCGCCATGGGCTTCCCCTTCGACCGGCCCGCGCCGCAAGCGAACACGCTCAGCGACTTCCTGCGACCCAACATGGCCGTGCGGGACTGCACCATCCGCTTCTCCGACACCACGCGCCCGCGCGAGCAGCGACGGTAGGTCGGGGGAGAGCCGGGGGGGGGGGGGATGAGGGGTTTACGTGATGTGATGTACACTGCTACGAGGTACTTTTGACAAACTTTTGTGAATTTGTCAAAACAAGATGGCGCCGCTAGGTCCGATGTTGGCCACGCGACAATGAACCTTGTAGCAAAAGTATTCATACAAATGAATGACTATATTCGTTAATTGAAGGTTTTAAACGACAGTTCGATAGTAATCTAATGAACAAGAGTTTTGTTGTGTTCTGGTCTTGCAAGTTGTATGTATCGACTTTAAAAGCCTATCTCATCCGATAGTGATACGGATTGATTGATTGTAAATGGGTAGGCTAGATTTATGATTTCTGTCAGCCTGGTGTCGTCAGCTTGCTATTTGAATGTCACTTACTACCTGGACGTCGATTATGACATGATAATATCTTGAAAGTACCTATAACGTAAAATTTAAAGTAAATGTAAAGCGAGTAAACTCCCCCCTCCATGATGTATTTAAAACCCAGTAACAACTTAAAATTTTTAGCTGTATAATTACACAGAATGCTAAAAATAACAGTACAATAAACCAATGTAGAAGCTATATTTTGGTAACTAATATAGATGGCGCCACATGCACAACATTAAGCTATTAGAAACTATGTATGATTTATATAGCCCTATTTACCTCATATTTGTTCTGTTAAATATAAGTTTCATTTACTATTTCTATTATAAGTATAGTTTTAAGCTAGTGGTGCCATCTATGTGTGGTTAACCTCAGTATTGCGTGTGTAGGTCTGCCCCAGCGGAGCCCCGGCGCAGGCCCTGCGGCTGTCCCGGCGAACTAGCCGCTAGTATTAAGAAACCTTATTATTATACAAAGTGCGATCATCATAACAAACATCATATCTTTTAATAACTTACTATTGGGCAAACTTATCAAAACCTATCACACATAAAACATAACCAAAGCATTGATCAAATACTTTACAAATATTTAACAATCAAAAGTACCTTTCTACACAATTTTATGTCATTTTGATCCTGCTGTGACATCAACTACAAATCTTCCCCTTACTTTTAAAATTGCCATGAAAAGCTTGTTCTAGTCGTTTGTTGTCGTGGAGCATAACTTCAGCCGGCCGCAAATGGGATCAGACATTTTGGTTCTCAAACATCGAGCATAAAATAACACTGTTTTAATAAGCATAGGTACATACAGACATGGCTACCAATACTTAATTACAAATCAATTAACGATTTCAGTTATGATAACACAAAAACAAAAATATTTATTTCATTATCATTACATCACATTTTTTTTATTATGAAATACCTATCGGTTAGTGTAGGTACCTATGTACTTTTAAACCTGAATGTCTGATGTGTTCGTTAGGATATTCCTCCTCGTTAAACGAACCCATTTCTAAACAACAAATAACGGGTACTACCTAGCATATTTTAAAGTGACTTTTGCAATGGTCGGTCTAAATTAGTCTAAAATTAAAGAGACTTCATTTCACTCTCTGCCCTTATCCCAATTTATTTGCAGTCCGCGCAACATGTCTTCTTCTTCCATACCGTATATCCCTTTCTAGCCATATCATCTTTCAAACAGTACATCCATCGTTTCTTTGGTCTTCCCTTACTCGTATAGTACACATTCATACGCAAAACTTTCCCGACGACATTTTCCTCATTTCTCGGCATCACATGCCCATACCATGACAACCGATTTTCACACAACTTTTCAGTCACCGGTGTCACTTTCAGACTTCGTCTTATATACTCATTTTTCATTCTATCCATTCGCGTACCAAATAAAGTAAAACAGACTTACAAGGAATAAAACATCGTGTTGAATCATGGACGTATTAGTCTGAAATCTAAAACACACAATGTGGTGATCAATGTTCGTTCGCTCTGTATGACAAGAGCCTTGCCCTGCAATAGTTTAGGAAACTGTAGCTGATATTAGTTATATTATTAAAAAGCAGATATTTCCTATCAAATACAGTGTTGTTGTTACTGGACCGACTTCGGCTATTTCTGAACCGATTCTGATTTCATTTAGGTTTAAGTGTTATGTATAAGTTTAGTTATAAGTAAACGGGTCTGTAAATACATTGAATAGTTCTTAATTTTATGTACATAGTGTAAAATACGTGTTTCTTGAGACTGAATAAATTAGCCTTTTACCAATTTGTTGTTTTACTGTTTTTTTTAAATTCATATTTTTAAGAAATCTGGGGGCATGGAAGTTTTTATTTCTGTATTATTTGCAAAATAGTTGGGCAAACGTTATCTAAAACTATTCCAAAATTCAAGTTGATAGCTAGCATTAGTTCTTGAGATATCTAGCTGTGACAGACAGACAGACAGACTGAGTCGCGCCGTAAGGGTTCCTTTTTACCTTTTTGGTACGGAACTCTAATAAAAGGAACAACCAAACAAACGACGAAGGCGTCCCTGCGCGCTCGGCTGTCATAAAACATGTTGTGCCGACCCCAAGTGACATGGCGTAAGGGAGAGAAGATGATGATGATGAAGACATGAATGTCGTCAAGTTCTAGATTATTGAGTTTATTTTGAAGTTAACGTAAGAGTAAAATTTGACTGTGGTGGCAACACTGGCTTAGTAAACATCGCTCGCGTATTTAAATCCTAAAAATAATTAAATAAGTGATAAAACAGTGTTTTATAGTAATTGAATCTAGAGCCACAGAGCCAAACTGAACATTCCTGTGACATTGTTTGTGGCTATAAAGACTACTTGAAAACAACAAGAATAGTGTGTAAAAAAAAAATACAGTGACTTGTTTCTAAAAACTCAAAAAATAAACAATAAGTGTATTATTTGGACAATAAACAAACAGTTTCAAAAATTAAAAAGTCTCACTGAATGTATGTGGAGTTAAAATAGTTATTTACTAATGAAAACAAACTAAAAATAATTTATTGTCATACGTTAAGAAAAAGTGTTTATTTGAAAATTGGTAAATAAAGACAACTAGCGCCCAAAGTGCTGAAAAGATAAACTAAAAGTGACATTAAGGTTAAGAGTTGCCACTATATAAAATAGAATCAGTTAAATAATATTGCAATAATATTACCTAATACTGCAATAAGCGCCATCTAGTATCGATACTGGGTGACATTAGTAACCGTGTTGCTGCTGGAAAAAGGAACCGTAGTGATATCATAGTAATAAAATTATCCTAAATGAGTAGAAAATTGGTATGTTAAAACATTTTCGTGCGAATGCGTGGACTTCAATAATAATAATAGTGATTTAATTAATCAAAATGGATGCAGAAAATATAACACATAGAAAAAAACCAGTGTGGCTGGATCAAATTAACTCATTTAGTGAATCAGCCATGGACGTCGAAAACATTTCAATGTTGGATTTATCAGCGAGGAGTTTACCTGCGATCTCCGGTAGGAACTACCTATCAGTTGAAGAATATGAAGATCATATATCGACCCTAAAGCCAAAATTGGCTTCAGCTGACGAAGAGATAGAGAATTTAAACATAAAAAATGTTGAACTTCAAAACCATATTGAAAGATTATCGAAGATCGTGGATGTTTATAAAAAGATAGGAATTAACGAGAACGCTTTAAGTAATATCTCTACTCCAATTATAAAGAAAGTAAAAAAAGTAATGTTGCAACAACCTCTATTACCTAAACCTGTCACTTGTACACTGATTGATCAATCGACTCAAACAACACCGACTAACAACATAAATACCATAAATGAACTTAAACTTAATAATAGGTACAAGCAAAGTATAAGAAGGCGCAGAAGAAAAATAAATAATTTAATTCATCAAATTACATTATTAAAACAAACTAACAAAAAAATAACGGAAGAACTGGAGAAACTTCTTAAAAACCACGTTGATTGCAATCTACAAAACCCAAGTAATGTTAGCGGAAAATCGACAACATTTACTATACAAAATGTATATTTGAGCGATGATACAATATCAAAGGAATATCTGACAACAATTAGACACATACCACCAAAAAAATCAGTCTCACTAGAAAAAACAGATACAAATACGGAACCAATAACGTCACCTTGTACAGTCAACGTCTAGAAGTCCACTTACACCTCAATGACCATTATCGCCTGCGCTATACGGACTGCCAAAGTTGCCAATGTGTAGTATAGTCAAACGTTCTTATAGAAGAAGGTCATAAGTACAACTAATATTGCTATGCTATGTTTTGTGAGATTGTTAGTCGACTTCTGACTTCAGATTGTACATCTCAGAAATCTAGAGTGATTGTTTTAGCAGACAACCAGGGTTACAACATTCAGAAGACTGCAGTGTATTCTGCTTCTGGAAATCTGGCGCCAAACTCTCCGATCTTCTCTCTTCCTGTGCTTCAGACATTTCAATGTTAACTATGAACGATTTTGTGATTATACTTAGATTTACAAACGACAGTTATTATATGATACGGCATAGATTGGAATCATGGATAGAATCAGTTAAAAACACTAATATAGTAGTATGCGAGGCTTCATTTAGTAAATATCTTAAAGAACCTAATCTGAATAAAGAACTACGAAATATCTGTAATAACTACTTAAATAATGTTTTTGTCGAGATGGATTTCTATAAATATAAACCCAGACGTCATCAATTAACCATTTATGTATGTAGATATACTCGTATTATGTCTTAAGGGAAATATTGCGCTTATCATATAAATCAAAATATTGTATTGTATCATCACCTTTTTTTTTATTTTTTTATTTGTGATGGGTTTGCTCTCTCTACTAGTCTAGCTAGTCTAACTAGTCTACTCTAGTCTAGGTCAGAGGTGACAAAGACAAAGTCGACGATGGAGTGAGCTTACCCAGAAGAAGCCTGTTCACTCTCACTTTAAAGAGATTGGGGTTGTATACGTTCGGAAACACAGACACAGGTAGTGAGTTCCACTCTTTTGCTGTGCGCATTATAAAAGACATTTGTAACTGGCAGTGCGTCTAGATGTCCGATGGTAGAAGGGGGCCGGTGGAATGAGGTCGTGGAGTTCTAGGGCACACTCTCCGAAGTACAATCTGTAGAAGACCGACAAGCAGGCAACCATGCGGCGATGAGCCAAGCTATGAAGCTTGGCATCCACCAGTTTTACGTCGCCAATGAGCCTCTTAGCTCTGCGTTCCACCGAGTCAAGCGCGGCTAGTTGGTACTTAGCTGATCCATCCCAAAGGTGACTGCAATACTCCATGCAGGACCGGACTTGCGCTTTGTAAAGGATTAAAAGCTGTCCAGGCGTAAAGTATCGCTTCACCCTATTTAGGATGCCCAGTTTCTTGGCCGCAGTTTGGGCCTTGTACTCGATGGTGGCGCCGAAGTTAAGACCAGATGTCAACTCCATGCCTAGGAGCTCAAGTCGATCAGTTACAGGAACAGATGTACCCCGAAAAGTAGGAGTTTGGGCGAAACGACTCTTTTTAGCGGTAAAAAGACACGCCTGTGTTTTGGTGGCATTAAAAGAGACCAGATTATCATCACCCCACTGGGAGACAAAGCTTAAGGTCAAATCTATCCGCTCTACCATGGCCTCTCTCAAGGAACGAACTTCGGCCCCGCTGGATTTTGCGCTGGACCAGGCCGAAGCAGGTCATTGATGTGCAGCAGGAAAAGAGTTGCAGAGAGAACAGACCCCTGTGGAACTCCGGCATCAATAGCCATAAGGTCAGAAGAGCAGCCGTCAACAACTACTCTGATCGACCGTTCACTAAGGAAATCTGATATCCAGCTACAAAAATCAGCTGGGATGCCATAAGCAGGAAGCTTGCTGAGCAGAGCAGCGTGCCAGACCCTGTGAAAGGTCTTCGAGATGTCAAGTGATACAGCCAGTGTTTCGCCGTGCTTCTCGATGACTTCGCCACAGCAGTGCGTGACTTACACAAGAAGATCGCCAGTTGACCGTCCCCGGCGAAAGCCATATTGACGGTCACTGCGGAGATCATTGTCTTCAAGGTCGGTCAGCAACTTATTGTTCAGTACCCTTACCAAAACTTTGCACAGAATGGAGATAATGGCGATCGGACGGTAATGGGCAGGGTCTGCACGGTAGCCTTTTTTAGGCACTGGTTGTACATTTGCAAGCTTCCAGGATTTCGGCACCGTTCTTTTTTCAAGAGAGAGGCGGAACAAATGTGTCAATACAGGAGACAGTTCAGGCGCACACTGCCTCAACACTCTCGCTGGAATGCCGTGACTGCGGGGCAAGTTACAGTCGCTATCTATGTCTAGACTGCGGGGTAAGTTACAGTCGCTATCTATGTCGCGACTGCGGGGCAAGTTACAGTCGCTATCTATGTCTAGACTGCGGGGCAAGTTACAGTCGCTATCTATGTCTAGACTGCGGGTCAAGTTACAGTCGCTATCTATGTCGCGACTGCGGGGCAAGTTACAGTCGCTATCTATGTCTAGACTGCGGGGCAAGTTACAGTCGCTATCTATGTCGCGACTGCGGGGCAAGTTACAGTCGCTATCTATGTCTAGACTGCGGGGCAAGTTACAGTCGATATCTATGTCTAGACTGCAGGGCAAGTTTCAGTCGCTATCTATGTCTAGACTGCAGGGCAAGTTACAGTCGCTATCTATGTCTAGACTGCGGGGCAAGTTACAGTCGCTATCTATGTCTAGACTGCAGGGCAAGTTACAGTCGCTATCTATGTCTATACTGTGGGGCAAGTTACAGTCGCTATCTATGTCTACACTGCGGGGCAAGTTACAGTCGCTATCTATGTCTAGACTGCGGGGCAAGTTACAGTTGCTATCTATGTCTAGACTGCAGGGCAAGTTACAGTCGCTATCTATGTCGCGACTGCAGGGCAAGTTACAGTCGCTATCTATGTCAAGACTGCAGGGCAAGTTACAGTCGCTATCTATGTCGAGACTGCAGGGCAAGTTACAGTGCTATCTATGTCAAGACTGCAGGGCAAGTTACAGTCGCTATCTATGTCAAGACTGCAGGGCAAGTTACAGTCGCTATCTATGTCTAGACTGCGGGGCAAGTTACAGTCGCTATCTATGTCTAGACTGCAGGGCAAGTTACAGTCGCTATCTATGTCTAGACTGCGGGGCAAGTTACAGTCGCTATCTATGTCTAGACTGCAGGGCAAGTTACAGTCGCTATCTATGTCTATACTGTGGGGCAAGTTACAGTCGCTATCTATGTCTACACTGCGGGGCAAGTTACAGTCGTTATCTATGTCTAGACTGCGGGGCAAGTTACAGTTGCTATCTATGTCTAGACTGCAGGGCAAGTTACAGTCGCTATCTATGTCGCGACTGCAGGGCAAGTTACAGTCGCTATCTATGTCAAGACTGCAGGGCAAGTTACAGTCGCTATCTATGTCGAGACTGCAGGGCAAGTTACAGTGCTATCTATGTCAAGACTGCAGGGCAAGTTACAGTCGCTATCTATGTCAAGACTGCAGGGCAAGTTACAGTCGCTATCTATGTCAAGACTGCAGGGCAAGTTACAGTCGCTATCTATGTCGAGACTGCAGGGCAAGTTACAGTCGCTATCTATGTCTAGACTGGAGGGCAAGTTACAGTCTAAAGGTCGTTCGACTACAGATGCGGGTGTTGCTCTGCTGAAACATATATTTAACGCATGGGAGAACTCGCAAAATGCTATTCTAATTTTCTGTGACCTTTCCAAAGCCTTTGATTGCGTGCACCAAAACACGCTTTTGCGTAAACTACATAATTACGGCTCTTAAACTAATACATTCATATTTACATAATAGGTTTTTTAGCGATTGAGTAGCTAATAGAGCAGGGGTACTGGCTCGTCTGTCGTGAATAAAACTCGGACTAGTATAATGTCGACGATCGATCAAGGTATCGAATATTCTATATTTATTTTTCCAAAAAAACACCTTATTTATAAAAACCTACTATAGTACAGTTAATGTGATACAATCTTACTACTAACACAAATCCACCAATAGCAAGAGGGCATAGGTCAGGCGGCGCGCGCGGGGCGCGGGGCGCTGTTTTGCCACGACACTATCCGCCGCGATTACCGCCGAATCTATAAATAAAGGTCGCGCGTAATTCGCGGTCCTTTTCCCGGAGCGCCGTCGTCGAGTGAACGTCTCTGCACTGCGTGAGCCCACGTGTTCCATCTGCGCGGTCCTGAAGATTGAAGTGAAGATCACGGCGGGTGCTGGAGCTTCTGCTTACTGCTTGCGCTTACAAATAGCTTCCAGAGCTATATTCTATCTCTTACGAGATTGTCATGTTTCTTAAACGGTTGTCAAACGTTTTCTATTTCTATTTCTTGATGGATGTCAAAACGTGGTATTGGTTCTGAGGTACTGGTAACTGTTATGGTGGTAAGGTGGTTCGAGGTATGAAGGTAACTGTTATGGTGGTAAGGTGGTTCGAGGTATGAAGGTAACTGTGACAGGTACTGTGTCACTACATCACTCCCCCCTAAGCGAAGCGTACGTTGAGTTTGACTGCGCGGCCGGATCGAGTGACGTATGCGTCGTGCGGCGCGCTAGGTGTTGGTGACGGCCGCGGCTCGACGCTCGCGGTAGGTGTGCTCTCAGGGCGCGTTGCTTGGTGTTGCGCGCATGTTGTTGGAGAAATACACTCTTCTTCGCTGAGTAGGTGTGCTGGTTTAAGTCTGTCTATTGAGACAACTGTAGTTCGAAGTGGCATCTGGATGGTAAAATGCTTGCTGCTTCGTTGAATCACTTTGAACGGGCCGTCGTAAGGAGGGGTCAATGGACTTCGCACGGTATCGTTGCGCACGAAAACATGTGTACACGTCGCTAGGTCTTTGTGTACAAACGTGCTCCTGTTGTTGACATGCGACTTGCTTGTAGGAGCGAGTGACGACATTGTCTCGGTCAGCTGGCGAACAAATTCTGCGTCATCATTTTTCGTCTGTGTAGGCGCGAAGAAATCTGACGGTATTCTTAGTGTCGACCCATAGGTCATCAGGGCCGGGCTGACTTGCGTGTCTTCTCGCAGAGCTGTACGCAGTCCGAGTAACACGGTCGCTAGTTCGTTGCTCCAGTGTGTGCCGGCGCCTCTAGCCATGAGCGCGGCCTTCAAAGTTCGATGAAAACGTTCGACCTGGCCGTTTGCTTGCGGGTGGTATGCAGTAGTTCGTATTCTTGTGATGCCAAACTTCTTCATCAGTGCATTGAATAACGACGATTCGAATTGTCTTCCTTGATCCGTCGTTATACGTAATGGACAGCCAAATCTCGATATCCATCCCTCATGTAATGCCTTAGCAACAGTGTCGGCGGTGACGTCACGAATAGGTATCGCCTCGGGCCATTTAGTGCAGCGGTCGTTTATTGTCACTAAATATCTGTAGTCGTTAGATGGCGGTAGCGGTCCCACGATGTCCATGTGTATATGTTCGAAACGCGCTGATTTTTGAAACTCGCCGAGTGGACTGATAACGTGTCGTTGCACTTTCCCGAGCTGACAACCGATGCATGACTTGGCCCACACACCAACGTCTCTGTTCATACTTGGCCAAAAGAACTTTGTTGACATTATCTTCCTTGTTGTTCGCACACCAGGGTGACTTAGTTCGTGTTGCGCTTTGAATGCTACGATACGATAAGTTGTTGGTAGGTATGGGCGAACGTTGCCAGTCGATGTTTCACATATGATAGGTCGTTGACCTCCGGGCAATGTGATAGGTGCAAATCGAAGATTTGGGTTGGACATGCAGGTCTTCAGCTCTTCATCATTCTCTTGATCTTCGGCGAGTAGGTTGTAGTCGATTGCGGAGTGTGATAAGTCGATTTCTTCGATACGTGATAAGGCGTCAGCCGCTTCGTTGTTATCACCGTGCACGTACTCGATCTTTGAGCAGAACTGGCTAATATAGTGTAGCTGGCGTTCTCTTCGTGGTGTATCGCTGCTACTTGGCGTTCTTGTCAGCGAGTACGTAAGCGGTTTGTGATCGGTGAATATCGTCAGGTCACTGCCCTCTATCAGTCGTCGTAGGTGTTGCACAGCTGTGTACATTGCTAATAGTTCGCGATCGTACACGCTGTAACGTCGCTGCGTATCACTCATGGTTTTCGAGAAGAATGCCAGTGGTTTCCAGGTGTTGTCAACCTTTTGTTGCAGGACGGCGCCGATGCTAGTGTTCGAAGCGTCGGTATATAGACATAGCGGCGCGTTAGGTATTGGATGCGTCAATGTTGTTGCCTCGAGAATGCTTTGTCGGCATTTCTCAAAGGCTTCTTCTGCTATTTGAGACCATTGTATCGGAGTTTTGTCTTTCTTCTTGCTGTTGTGTAGATATTTATTTAATTCATGTTGGTACTCAGCTTGATGAGGTAAACAACTACGGTAGAAGTTTATCATTCCCAGAAATCTTCTTAGTTCTTGAACTGTTTGTGGTTTCGGGTAGCTGACTATGGCTTGTATTCGTTCTTGAGTGGGTTTGATACCTTCTGATGTTACTTGGTATCCGAGGAACTCGATGTTTTCCCTCTCAAACTCGCACTTGTCAATGTTAAGACTGACGCCGTAGGTATTTAGGCGTTCGAGTACTTGTTCTAAGTGGCGGCGATGTTCTTCCTTATTTCTCGAGTGGACGAGTAAATCATCGACGAAACAGAATACGTTGTCATCTAGTCCTCGAAGTACCTCGTGCATGAAGCGTTGAAAGGTTTGTCCGGAGTTTCGCAAACCGAACGTCATGCTGTTAAATTCGAAAAGTCCGAATGGTGTTATTATCGCTGTTTTCGGAGCGTCTTCTTTTGATATAGGTATCCAATAATAGGCCATTTTCAAATCGAGTCTCGAGTATATCTTCTTGCCGTGAAGTTGGTATGTAAAATCTTGGATGCGTGGAATAGGGTATCGGTCCGGAACTGTCACGGCGTTGAGTCTTCTGTAATCGCCGCAAACTCGTAGCGATCCGTCTTTCTTGTTGACTATGTGAAGTGGACTTGCCCACGGACTGTTTGACGGCTTGCATATTCCCATCTCGATCATGCGCTCGAACTCAAGTTTTGCCGCTTTATATTTGTCGGGCGGTAGAGGGCGCGGTCGTGAGTAGATAGGCGGCCCAGTTGTCTCGATGTGATGTGTGACGTCATGTTTGACGGGAGTTTTGGTTGTCATAGGTCGTAGCACATCTGGATATTTCTTCAGCAGGTCGTGATGGGTATGGTCGCGGTTAATTATGTGGATCGATTCTTCTTGGTTATTTACTTTTATGGCGTTCACGCTGAGCTCGGTGACGCGGTCGATAAGTTTTCTTTGGTGCAGGTCGACTAACAGTTTGTGATGTACTAGAAAGTCGGCACCCAGTAATGAAGTCTTCACATCGGCGACGACGAATGTCCACTTGAAACCTCTTCGTAGGCCTAGGTTGAGCTCAAGTGTGCGCTCACCGTAGGTACGAATCTCAGTTCCGTTTGCCGCGTAAAGTTTGTAACCGGAATTATCTGCCGGCCTTGAATGTTTCTGGTTTCGTGCGGCTAGTACTGATATGTCGGCTCCCGTGTCGACAAGAAACTTTTCTCTGGTTTTAGTGTCGATCACACATAGGCGGCGGCTTGCTTGGTTTACATCGACGCCCGCCACTATCGATGCACGTTTTAGTTTTCCCGCTTCGTGAAGGAACACGGCGATTCGCATTTTCGTGCCCCGTTGCCGAATCGGTAGTGGTAACGGCACGTCCAGTCGGGATCGCCGGGCTTGGGGGCGTTATCTGTACGCTGTCGTGAGCGTGAGCGGCCACGATATGCGGAGTTTTGGCGGGAACGGCGATGCGACGCAAGTTGATGGTTGCGGAGTTCGGCGACTTCGAGTGATAATTTTTCTATTTGTTTCGTGAGCATGTTGATTTGCAGAGTTGTTATTGCGTTAATCTGTACCTCGTTGACTGCTGGACTTGTTGTTGTTGCTGTCGTTATATGGTTTGTTGTGGAGACTGCGGCGACTGTAGCGGGTTCGAAATGCTCCATCATCTTGTCCGCCATAGCGGCGAGCACGTCGAGCGATGACTCGGTGTTGACGGAGAGCACGGCGCGCACCTGCGCGGGCAGCTGGTTGAGCCACATGACCTGCAGCGCCTCATCCGACAGTAGCTTGCCGCTGAGGTCTCTCATTTTGCGTAGCAGCTGGCTTGGCTTGTTATCGCCGAGCTCGAGGCCGCTGAGTAACTTCTGTAACTGCCGGTGGTCTGACTCCTGGTACGTTGAGATGAGTCGTTCTTTGAGCACAGTGTACTTGCCGGTGCTCGGTGGGTGCAGGATGATGTCTCCAATTTGTTCTAGGTCACTGTTGCCGAGTAGCGGGACGACGAGGTGGTATTTCTGCTCCTCACTTATCTTGCTGGCAGCGACGGCGGATTCAAACTGCGCGAACCATAGTCGCGGGTTTTGGCGCCAAAAAGGTGGTAGTCGTGCAGGAAGCGAGACTGCTGCCACGTCGTTCGTCGCTGCTGTAATGCCCAGAGCATCACTGAAGTCTTCCACAACGTTCTGCATGCTGTTCGAGGGTTCAGGATTCACGGGTTCTTGGTTTCACGGAGTCTCGGGGTCACCACTTTAGCGATTGAGTAGCTAATAGAGCAGGGGTACTGGCTCGTCTGTCGTGAATAAAACTCGGACTAGTATAATGTCGACGATCGATCAAGGTATCGAATATTCTATATTTATTTTTCCAAAAAAACACCTTATTTATAAAAACCTACTATAGTACAGTTAATGTGATACAATCTTACTACTAACACAAATCCACCAATAGCAAGAGGGCATAGGTCAGGCGGCGCGCGCGGGGCGCGGGGCGCTGTTTTGCCACGACACTATCCGCCGCGATTACCGCCGAATCTATAAATAAAGGTCGCGCGTAATTCGCGGTCCTTTTCCCCCGCCCCCGCCCCAGCTCTAGCGGCATCCCCCGCTACTGCTGCCCCCGCCTCTCCCCCTGCTCAAGCGGCTTCCCCCGCTTCCGCCCCTATCCCGACCTCTTCATCCTCCTCACAGGATGCCTCTCTTCGCAAGAAGAAGTTAGCCCCCCCTCCTCCCTTGTTCATTCAGGACAAAGGGAAATGGACCGATGTGTCCAAATGGTGCACTGATCGCAAGATCAGCTACACTAGTGCCCGCAATACCCAGCAGGGTATTAAAGTCCTGGTTCCCTCGTCTCACGACTACAGGGAACTCTCAAAGCTCCTGAGGAGCAGAGGTGTGTCTTTTCACACCTATGCCCTCCCTGAGGAGCGTCAGACCCGAGTGGTAATACGCCGGGTCCCAAAGGAGATCCCTGTGGAGGAGATAAAAGCCGACCTTCAGTCGCAAAATGTCCCGGTGGACGAAGTCCACCGCATGTACCGCGCCAGAGGCGGTGCAAAATATGACATGGTCCTCGTGGTATGTCCACCCACCGAGGGCCATCATCCCATCTTTGGGGTCAGATCGATCTGTTGCCTTACAGGCATTCAGATCGAGAAACCCGATAAGAGCAGCATCGTTGGCCAATGCCACCGATGCCAGCTCTATGGCCACTCGCAGCGGCATTGCCATGCCACACCGAGGTGCGTAAAGTGCCTGGGAGAGCATGGCACGGCAGACTGCCCCCGGCCAAAAGACCGTACCCTCTGCCCCGACCCACCCAGCTGTGTGCTATGTGGCCTGTCGGGGCACCCAGCCAATTACCGTGGCTGCTCCAAAGCTCCAAAGAGCTCCTCCCCTAAACTGGCCAAGCGTGCCAACGCTCGCCAGCAAAGGGAATGCCCTTCTTTGGTACTCCCCTCAACCGAGATGCCCACGCGACTAAGTCCTCAGAGACCCAGTCCGTGGAATTACCTCAACCACCAGCAGGCCTTCCCTGCTCTGGCTGCCTTCCAGCCTCCCCCTCCCCCCCCTCTTATCCCGGCTCCCACGGATGCCCGGAAACCCACAGCTCCTCCCAGAGCTGCTGCCCCCGCTCCCGCTGTCTCAGCTCCCGCTGTCTCAGCTCCCCCCCCTCCTCGCTCACCCGCAGGAGCCAGTCAAGGTCTGCCTCTAGATAACTTTAGCGTTATCTCCGGCACGTTCCTGACCTTCATGTCCCCTCGAGCCACCCAAATGGCCACCGAAATCGTGGCCGCTAGGAATGCCTGTGATCTCTTCAGGATCCAGAGCATCTATAATGCGTACCCGGAGATTACGCAAGCTCTGATGGCCTTTACCAAAAAATAAATCAACAATGGATAAAGGCATCTTAGCTAGATTCAAACCCCGTTCCCTCAAGTTAGGTTTTTTCAACGCCAATGGCATTCATAGCCAACGTACTGAGATCGCCACTTTCCTCCGCGATCACCAAATAGACATCCTCTTAGTTCAGGAAACCTTTTTAAAGCCTCGTCATCGAAACCCGTCTATTGCCAACTATCGCATAGTTCGCAACGACAGGACTCGATGTCACCTGGGCGGCACCCTTATCTACTACAAGAGAGGCCTATACTGCATCCCTATAGACCCTCCCCCCCTCTCAGACTTAGAAGTGACTGTCTGCCGCCTAGGCATGACAGGCCACCAACCGATCACTCTAGTATCGGCCTACCTCTCCCCGACTTCCTCAGATAGTTCCCTATCTGCTGACCTTTCCACCCTTTTTGGCTTGAGTGAATCCGTTATCATAGCGGGTGACCTCAACGCCAAACATTCCGCCTGGAATAGTACCAGGACCTCTCGCAGAGGTAGACTTCTGTTCAACCTCTGCTCCCTCCTGAGTTTCGATGTCATCGCCCCGATGACTCCTACTCACTTTCCCCACAACCCTGACCACACCCCTGACGTACTTGATGTGGCGCTTCTAAAGAATGTCAACCTACGGTTGGATTCTATAGAGGCGATACATGAACTGACCTCTGACCACCGACCAGTCGTTGTAAACCTGGCACCCCGCATAGGTCTCCGTGACCCCAGCCAACCCCCTCTCACTCAAAAAGTGACCGACTGGAGGAAAGTAAGCGAATGTCTGAAATCCACCACGTCCCCCCACTTAGACTCCATCCCCGACCACTTTGACTCTATCGCTGACACGACGGCCGCGATCGACTCATTCACAGAACACGTACAATCTGTCCTGGACGATTGTTCAAGGGAAATTCCAGCGATGGAAGACCATCGCTGGAAGTTGCCGGACGATGTGCGTGAGCTGCTGAATGAGAAGAACGCGGCTGTCCGTGCCTACAGCAGCTTTCCCTGCCAAGCGAACAAAGCCCATATGCGCTCTTTACAGAGATCTGTAAAGAAACGCATAGAGGAGCTGCGTAACGCTGGCTGGGATAAGATGCTGAGCGACCTAGAGCCTACCCACCTAGCCTTCTGGCAACTCCAGAGGAAGCTCAGATCCCAAGAGACTGCCTCTATGCCCCCCCTTATCCGCCCTGACAAGACCATCGCTTTCGATGATGTCGACAAGGCTGAATGCCTAGCCGACAGTCTTGAGACTCAGTGCTCAACCAGCTCCCAATCAGTAGACCAAGCTCACCTCTCTGAGGTCGACGCGGAAGTCGAACGTAGAGCCTCCCTCCCTCCCGTTGAAGACCCTGATTGTCCCCTGCCCCCCGTCACTCCAGACGAGGTGCAGGACATAATCAAGGGTCTTAAACCCCGTAAAGCCCCCGGCTCAGATGGAATTACCAATAGGGTGATCCAACTCCTCCCCGCCCACCTTATAATGCTCATGGTCACCATCTTCAATGGTGCCATGGCTAACAACATCTTTCCTCAAGCATGGAAAGAGGCCACTGTAATTGGCATCCCCAAGCCCGGCAAGCCCAAGGCTGAGCCCTCTAGCTACCGCCCCATCAGTCTGCTCAATGTGCTCGGCAAAATCTATGAGAGGCTTATTTATAAGCGACTCAGAGACTATGCCGAGACAAAGGGTCTGATCCCTAACGAGCAGTTTGGTTTCCGAACGCAGCATTCCTGCGTTCATCAGGTCCACCGCATCATCGAACACATAAGCGTTGGCTTCCAACGTGGTTTGATGACGGGCGCTGTCTTCTTTGATATAGCGAAAGCGTTCGACAAAGTCTGGCACAACGGCTTATTATATAAGCTCTACCAACTTGGCGTGCCGGATCGTCTCGTACTCATCTTACGAGACTTTTTGTCGAATCGCACCTTTCGCTATCGCATAGAAGGAGCGCTATCCTCCCCCCATCCCATCCGTGCAGGAGTCCCTCAGGGCTCTGTGCTCGCTCCCCTCATTTTCACGCTGTTCACCAGCGATATCCCGAAAAGTAAAAAGGCGCAGTTAGCTCTGTTCGCAGACGACACGGCCATTTACTACTCGGGCAGGGACCAACACCCGATATCTCGCACTCTCCAAACCGCAGTCGATAATCTCGGCGCCTGGTTTAGGAAGTGGAGAATCGAGGTCAATCCCGACAAGAGTCAAGCGGTTCTCTTTCTGAGACCGCGTCGCACTCGACTCCCCCCCCGACCGATCACCATGTTCGGCAAGCCGATCCCTTGGGAGACGCGAGCCAAATACCTCGGTGTGACCCTCGACCACCACCTCTCCTTCGCTGAGCACATAAAGCAGGTGCGTTCGCGCGCCGCTTTCGCTCTCGGTAGGCTCCACTCCGTTCTGAATGCACGTAGCAAATTGTCACTTAGGTGCAAATTGCGCATTTATACAGCGTGCATTCGCCCCATCATGACCTATGCGGGTTCAGTGTTTGCGCACGCAAAACCTCACCTCATACATAGGATGCAGGCCCTCCAAAACCGTTTCCTCCGAAAGGCAACGGGAGCCCCTTGGTTCGTTCGGAACGAAATCCTCCATGTCGATCTCGACATTCCCACCATCTCCCAGTTCTTGAAACGCAATTCCAAGCGTTTCTTCGACTCAGCCACCAACCATCGCAACCCTCTGGTTGTCGAGGCGGCTAGCTATGTCCCCTCTCTTATTAGTAAGGTCCGCCGCCCCAGGCTTGTCCTCTCAGATCCCGACGACCCCATAACTCTTCTCCAGGAGAGCAGTAGGGACCGTAGGAACAAAAACAAATCGACATTCCGACCTCGCCGCCGAGGTCCCTCGCGACGACCCCGTAATAATGGTCCTCCCCCCCGTCCCTTGCTCGGGTATGATGTGCCAGCTGGTGGCGTAGCTGAGCCTGTAGCTTTAAACTCCCCTGATAATAATAATTCAAATCTGATCCAGCCTGTCCCATCTTGCTGTCCTCCCCCCAGCGACGCCCTAAGCCGAGGCCCGTTCCCCACAGGGGGAGCCCTTAGCGTGTAGTCGCTTAGTCTGTAAGTTTTTGCCCCTGGCTGGAGGCTTTGAGTTTTTCTTAAGGCAGCCACAGGATAGTCCGGTTAAGTAGTCTCGACCTCTCTAGGTCAACTACGAGATGCCATTCATAAAAAAAAAAAAAAAAAAAGCGGTCCTTTTCCCGGAGCGCCGTCGTCGAGTGAACGTCTCTGCACTGCGTGAGCCCACGTGTTCCATCTGCGCGGTCCTGAAGATTGAAGTGAAGATCACGGCGGGTGCTGGAGCTTCTGCTTACTGCTTGCGCTTACAAATAGCTTCCAGAGCTATATTCTATCTCTTACGAGATTGTCATGTTTCTTAAACGGTTGTCAAACGTTTTCTATTTCTATTTCTTGATGGATGTCAAAACGTGGTATTGGTTCTGAGGTACTGGTAACTGTTATGGTGGTAAGGTGGTTCGAGGTATGAAGGTAACTGTTATGGTGGTAAGGTGGTTCGAGGTATGAAGGTAACTGTGACAGGTACTGTGTCACTACAGTTTCAATGTGTAGATGTAAATGGTGTGAAATCTTCCGGGCTACCAGTTCAGTTAAATGTACCTCAAGGTTCAATACTGGGTCCATTCTTGTTTTTAGTGTATATCAATGACTTACCATTCTATTTAAAGGGTATCTGTGACGTTGTACTGTTTGCAGATGACACCTCTCTTATTTTTAAAGTAGACAGGAATAGACAAGATTTTGACGACGTAAACAGTGCACTCTCAATGGTTACAGATTGGTTTACGACAAATAACTTAGTTCTCAATGCTAAGAAAACGAAATGTATAAAGTTGGCCTTGCCCAATGTTAGAAATCTTGGACCCAACATCGTTTTAGATAAAGAGATGCTTAAAACTGTAGACTCGGCAGTTTTTCTGGGTATAACAGTAGATGCCAAACTTCAGTGGGGCCCACATATATCAAACCTTGCGGGAAGGCTCAGTTCAGCCGCATACGCCGTCAGGAAAGTAAGACAATACTCTGACGTTGATATAGCTCGGTTAGTCTATTTTAGTTATTTTCATAGCGTTATGTCATACGGTATTCTGCTCTGGGGCAAAGCCGCTGACATTCAAAATATATTTGTT
The DNA here is from genome assembly GCA_948252095.1 of Dicycla oo. Taxonomy (NCBI): domain Eukaryota; kingdom Metazoa; phylum Arthropoda; class Insecta; order Lepidoptera; family Noctuidae; genus Dicycla; species Dicycla oo. The sequence continues at coordinate 1,176,657 of OX411729.1, forward strand.
CTTCAGAAACGAGCTGTTAGAGCAATTTACCAGCTCGGTGCCAGAGTTTCTTTGAGAGATTTTTTTAAACAGATTGGTATTCTCACCGTGGCATCACAATTCATCTTCGCCAACATCTTATATATTAGACAAAATATACATTTATACACTAAAAACAGTGATATTCACAATGTTAACACCAGAAATAAGGACAAATTACGTGCTCCATTTCACCGGCTTCATAAGGTTCATAACTCACTTGTTGGGCTTGGTATATCTTTTTATAACAAGCTACCCTCTTCTTTGCTAGATTTGCGCTTTAGTGCGTTCAAAGCTAAAGTAAAATCTAACCTTTGTTCAAAGGCATACTATTCTATCAACGATTACTTAAACGATAAGAATAGTTGGTCGCTGTGTTTAACTTAAGACAATGTTTATGTTCTTTCTCCAGAATTAGAATACCTACTGACAGGTTATATGAGTTCATATAATTATTTATTTTCTTTGACTCTCAAGGTCAATTTATTTTAATTTTATTTTTATTTGTTATTGACATTATCTACTCATTTCAATGTTTATTTTTTTTTATGAGTGGTATTGCAATATGTGGTTAGCTAGTGACCTCGACAATTGATCATAGTTTTTCTTGCCTGAGCAACCGGCAGCAAGTTCGTCATGCTCCCTTAGATGTCACTGCTTGCGGTAGCGTCGGGGGTCGGGTTGTCTCCTTCCCTCAAATATGGCGAGGGGGTAATGGCTGATCTTTGCGTTATACTCGTGAACGGGTGCTGCTTGTGGTGACAGGTCGTCTTGCTGACCTTGGTTTTGTTTTGTTATTAGTAACTTAACTCGTTGTTGATTTTACTTCGATGGTCCTAGTTTATCATCTGTGACTTCGAGTTACGACTACATGTACGGCTATATGTAAGTGGGCACGCCCTTTATTACTGGAGGCTTTTATTTAGGTATAAAGTTCTGCTTACGTTTTTAGTTTTGTATTTTGTTTCTGCTTGAGTATAGTTTTCGATTTTTTTTTCTTGGTATATTGGCGTGTGCTAGCTTACTTATAGCAAATAATTTAATTTAATGTTTTGTGTTGCGTAATGTACCTAAATTATTATGCGCAGTGTTATATAGAATCATTTTTTTTTAACTGAACAGACAGCTGTGCTGCTGGGGAGTTTGTTGCGCCACTTCTTCTCCCCAGCTAAAGCACTAGGAAGTGGTGAAGGGCGGGCGTTTTGGGGGACTGTCTTATGTAATTTTGACGTTCAAAAAGAGCTGATTCTCAGCCTAGTTTAAATAAATGACTTTTGATTTTGATTTGATTTTGAGTCGCTATCTATGTCTAGACTGCAGGGCAAGTTCCAGTCGCTATCTATGTCTAGACTGCAGGGCAAGTTCCAGTCGCTATCTATGTAAGAAATAGTAGTGTATGCAGTATATTAGTTATCTGGTTTCCATAGTACAAGCTCTGCTTAGTTTGGGATCAGATGACCGTGTGTGAATAATGTCCCAAGATATATTATTATATATTATATTATATTAAGTGTGACTTCCGAAATTAAAGATTTTTTTACTGTGTAGTGTTTTTTTATTGAAGTCGGTTGTTTTTTTTTTTTTAAAGTTTTTGAATCTCAATTGCAGGGTCATTTTCAAACTCAAAACTTGACCTAAGTAAAATATCTCAACAATGCATTAATATCATATTAAATACCCATCAAGTTTGGTTTCACAGTTATCTGTTGATAGCAATGTATTGTTTGCTAATTAGATACGTTCATTAAATTGTTGGGCCGACCACCATTGCAGCACAGTTAGGGCTCACATGGCGAAGACTGCACCGGTAAGCCTATTACTAATATTACGATAATTATAGTAATTGTGAAGTGATAATTCTATTAGGAAAGTTGCGTTTTAAGTTCAACAAGTGGCAGGGTGTTGTACTAGAACCTCTCTTTCGGAATAGCTGTACACTATTTGTTGAACATAAACACTCCAGAATGTCCCGTTATTTGTCGATATAAAAAGGAATGGAAGGAAAAGTATCACACTATTAGTACGAGAGCCATGACCAAATTTTTTTGCCTCATCGTTTTACGACGAAAATCATATGAAATCGATAGATTTGATTATTCTAATATAAACACCCTAATTTCAGAAATTTTCCGCGATACGTCTGACGTGACCGCATTTATAAACATAAAAACCGGCCAAGAGCGTGTCGGGCCACGGTCAGTGTAAGGTTCCGTAGTTTCCCGTCCGTAAAAATATAATAAAATAATTATGTAAACGAAGTTAAAAAAAATGCTTGCATATACGATTATACTACAAACTTAGTCCAGAAATTATTTTGTACAACTTTTTGTCTTTTTTGTACAAAAACTGTTGTTTCCATCAAGTTCAAAATGATTTTCCTAGAAAGTCCTTATAAAGCTCTACTTTTCAGATTTTTGTCATATTTTATAAACTTATGGTTCAAAAGTTAGAGGGGGCGGGGGGGGGGGGGGGGACGGGACACTTTGTTTTTTACTTTTGGAGCGATTATTTCCGAAATTATTGACGTTATTAAAAATGATTTTAGTAAACCCCTATTCATTTTTTAATATATTTTTATATCACACGTTAGGGTTGAAATTAAAAAAAAAATCACTTCCCACTTTACATATAGGGGGGCTACCCTAATAAAACATTTTTTTTCCAATTTTTATTTTACCACTTTGTCGGCGTGATTGATATACATATTGGTACCAAATTTCAGCTTTCTAGTGCTAACGGTCACAGAGATTAAGCGAGGACGGACGGACAGACAGACATGGCGAAACTATAAGGGTTCTTAGTTGACTACGGAACCCTAAAAAAAATACCGAACGGTTTCATAGCAATCTGTCTGATTTTCAGAATGTAGTTGAATGATAGATTTTAGATACCGAAAATTTAAAAAACCGGCGACACAAATTGACCTTCATTTCTTTTTGCTACTCCATCATCAGACCCTGATTGCCATCTATCTATAACCTACTCATTGAGACCATTCCAATGAGTCTAAAAATGATACTGCTGCAGCATCAGTTCAAGGTTACTATGTTATTATAATATCATTGATGTAACATAATACCAGAAGATTCGTCAACTAGAAAAGAGCTGATAATCTTCAAATGGCTGAATAGATCTTGACTCATAGCTTGGCTGATTCTTGAATCATACCTAAGAACACTCTCGATCACGTCACCTTTCAAATAAAAAACAAAATCTAAATCGGTTCAGTCGTTTGGGAACTACAATGACAGAATGACAGAATGACAGATACACAGATACACACATCAAAAAACACAATTTTCAGATACCAGTAGCGTAGCACGTACCCAGGAGACCATTTAAGAAAATTAAAAATGAGGCATAAAAACAACCCACAGCAAACCCTACGAAAATCTGGTTTTCAAGTGAACAATGGTCAGTTGATGCGAATAAATAATTTTTCAGAAGAAAGTGTGTGTTATGTGTTTGTGACCGTATTTTACATAGCATTATGTCTGAGAACTGTCGGATATGATGAAAAATGTTGCCCAGATGTAGAAAAAAAATATTTCAGACATATTTATATATCACGTTATTAATCAGACCACTTTTTGATATTCAGAAATTATTAAGAAATCGTATGCGGCGTATTTGCGTACGATTAATAAAGAGCTTACCCAACACCATTGAAGTGATATTGAAGCCCTTTTTTAATAAATTGGACAAAAGGAAACTGGGATAACGTTTGAGAAATGCTGTTTAGTGAAAAAATTCATCGTTTTTAGTCATTGTCGGACTCATCATCATTGTCGTGAGAGATAGGAGCGTAATTAGCACCGCACGTTTGCCGGGCGACTCCGAAACGTTCTTTTTGTTTTTAGAATTATAGATGACATTTAAAATGACTGAAAATAGGTTTTTGATAACCCAACCCAGCCATACAAAAGATTAAAAAACTAAATAACCGGATAGCTATGAGATGGGTCGGATCAATTTTTTTGACATTTTTGAAATTGCACTCAGGCCACATGCGACGCCAAAAATGTCTGAATACAAACTTTTTCGTAACTAAATGACTAAAAATGTCGAAATTTTTGACAAAACAGAAATTGGCTCCCAGACACCTGCACACCGAGTCAGGTTCAGTAGGTCTATTCTGTAAAAATGTGACCGTGAAAACTTAGATGAAGTGACCTTGAAGTGAGCTGTCGTTCCACCTGATGTTAGGGGTTAACACTAGTTACAGCTCACTCCGCGCTCACTTCAACTAAGTTTTCACGGTGATATTTGTACAGCAGAATCATCTACGATTTTATACGGTGTTGGCCGTCAAACGAGGTGACATGGTTTTGGTCGTGGGCTCACGTACTATATGATGTAACGACGTGTTCGAACCTATGACGACTTCGGAAAGTGGTCTGCTAACTCAACTTCCTATATATTTTTGATGTCAGCCTTGACAGATAATATAATAATTATTAATACTTAGGATCTCTTTTGTCTCTTGTGGTTTTGTCTTTTGGCTTAATTTCATTATTATCGTCGACGTTCTTTAAATAACTAAAAGTAGGTTAAACACAGTAAATAAGGTGATAATTAAATTAAAAAAAAAAACATGTTTTCTCAGCCCTATAATCATTGCACAGATGAATGCTACTGAACGTACGATTAAATAATTCTTTATTCATCCACGAGATCATATACTGGTAGAGGGGCCTATTAATAGCCGTTGCTACATCATACTTTAATCATGCTCCAATTAGTCCATTTCTTTTAACTCTATCGTAATTTCATCCCTTTATAATAAAATAATTACTTGGCAATATTTCTCTATCTGCTAAACAAATTAGAGACCATAGGAATAAGGGGAACGCCGTTGAAACTATTTGCCGAATATTTAGATGGTCGACACCAATGTGTTCAAATAGATAATATTAAGAGCGATGAACAGAAAAATACTGGTTGTCGTGTTCCTCAGGGGAGTATCCTGGACCCCACGCTATTCCTGATTTATATTAACGACTTATGTAACCTAAATATTAAAGACGGCAAAATTATATCATATGCCGACGACACGGCGTTAATATCTACCGCTAAAACCAGTAAGGAACTGTTCGAAATCGCTCAACTAGGTTTTAATACTGTGACTAATTGCCTTCAAAGCAATTTACTAACTTAAAACGTTGACAAGACAATATACATTCAGTTCTCCATGCACAATCCACACCTTAATACTACTAACCCTCATCTATAAGCCCACCAATGTGGAGACCGTATAATAAATATGTGTACCTTATTGTCCTTTTATTCTCAAAACGAGCAATATAAAATACCTTGAGGTAATAATAAATGACACCCTCTCTTTAAAAAAATATTGTAAGCCTAGTTAAAAGAGTGCGCAAACTAATATTATATGTTTAAAAAAAAATGCGAACATTAGCAGATTCAAAATTAATTTAAAACACAACACAAAATTAATTTGGCCCTAGGTCAATCTGTAATTCAATACTGTATCACTTCCTGGGCCCCAAGTCTGCTATTTTTTATAAATTCGTCATTCCAACACGATCCCATTGTCATTTTGCTAAAAGTTCGTAAATTGCTAAATTCATAATGGTCGATTATTGGTAGGTCAGTGGTCTCGTAATAGAAGCGTGGTACTGATCAAAGGAACTGTCAAAATTTTAGCAGATTACCTACGATACCCCTTGATAAGTGAAGTAGAAGCCTATGGCATACCTAGTTTTTTTTTTTTGTTTAGTCAGACTTTCATTTGTCATTATGTACGAGATTACCATTTTAAGCCACGTCTTTCAATGGAGTGTCAGTGGTTGGCCATTGGAAAGTCATAATGACGCCATTATATTAGTAGATTACAAAACTTGTCAAAATCAACAATTATGAAATCAATAATAGACCATTCTGACACTATTGTAATAGCAGACTTGAGGCCCTGGGGTAGTGCACCAAAAACTAAATTGCTTCCTCTTGAAAGAGCTAAGAGAGCAATTTGAAAGGCAGCAAACTTCCATCCCTTTTTCTTTCCCACAGATCTACTTTATACATCCTGCAACATACTGACAGTTCGCCAGCTTTTCGTTACGCATTTAGCATTAAAACAGCACACCATGCTTACCTACGATGCTGACAATACTAACAAGAGACGGAATGATGTAGTATGCCTACCAAATGCGACCTCAAAACATCTCTTTGTAGAAAGATTTTTTACCCATTAGGCCCATTAGGTTAGGCCCATTTCTGTACAATAGATTAAATAGGAAACTAAGTAGATACTTAATTTATAGATATAAATTAAATTACTTTAGCTGTAAAAAAATATACTTAAATATTTACTAACATAGATTTTATGTACAGACAGAAGACCTACTTGTTGTCTGCAAATAGAACCGCTAACATAATTTTACTTCTATTTACTTTTAGTTTTAATTTTAGTTTATACTTTATGTAAGTATACTCATTGTTAATTTATTATATTATTATTATCTCCTTTATTTATTTTTTAAACTTATTTTATTACATTTTTAAATATTTTTATAAAAACATTAAAAAAAAAAACATTTAAAAATATAAAAAATAGTGATCCGCCGGTAGCGGGTGCAGGGTCCAAGCTACCGGTGGTTAGGGCCCCAGAGACAGGAACCTCCTCACAATACGCGCCGTATCAAGGAGGACTGCCTTCTGAATCAGGCCCTTCACCCAGCCACCCAACGAGAGCCTCTTGAGATGTTGGTCGAGGCTCTTAGCGATAAGGCCATTGACCGTAACGACTATCGGCACAATGATTGCCGAGTCCACATTCCACATAGCGACAACCTCGTGGGCTAAGTCGAGATACTTCAATTGTTTCTCCTTCTCAGCCTTCACGAGGTTCTCGTCATGCGGGATAGTGACATCGATTATCATTGTGCGGCGCACTGATCGATCTATTACCACTATATCAGGCTTATTGGCTACAATAGTCCTGTCAGTGATAATAGATCGATCCCAGTATAACGTGACATGGTCATTCTCGAGAACTGGGTCGGGCACATACCTGTAATACGGTACCTCAGAGTCCACAAGGCCGTATTTCAGAGCAAGTTGCTGATGGATAATCCTGGCTACTTGATTATGCCTGTGCAAATACTCGCCGTTAGCTAAACGAGAACACCATTATTATTATTATTATTATTATTATTATTATTTAAGTATGCAGTTTCTAGCCTTTTTGTTAAGGTAATCTATTTATTGTAAATGTGCCCTTTATAAAAATAAACGGTTTTTATTATTATTATTTATTATTATACAGAACGTGGCGTAAACAATGCATAATCCTGTATCTGCGGGTGGGGGAACCCAAACCCTATAATATAAAAAAAAACCGGCCAAGTGCGTGTCGGACCACGCACATTGAAGGGTCCCGTATTTGGGATGAATATATCCCAAGAGCAAACTTAACATTGTAGTTGAAAAACATGTTCTCCCATACATCGATATACGTCACGGTCAATTCTCCAACTGCAAAATTAAGTTTGTAGTCACAAAATCATTTTTTTATGTGATAAAACTACAAATTAACATTTTCGGATTTTTTTCCTTTACTTGTGCTATGAGACCTTGCTTCTTACCAAATTTCTTGATTCTAGGTCAACGGGAAGTACCCTATAGGTTTTGATTCCCTTGTGAAATCGCAAAATGTGCGACATAAACGGTCATATCTTTTGATCGCGTTCACTTACTAGTTTGATTTTTTCATAGCTGAAAGAGATCATAGACATAGTATTTGATATAAATTTCAACTTTATACCTCTACGCGTTCCTGAGAAAAAGAATCTTGACAGACGGACAGACGGACAAAAAGTGATCCTATAAGGGTTCCATTTTCCTTTTGAGGTACGGAACCCTAAAAATTGTCAAACCCCTGAGTAAACCCCTGGGTATGCCCATTATTTTTTTTTTTTTAGAAATAACATGGTAAATCACTCAATATTGTGCGTACAAACTTACATTTGCAGTTGCAATGTATGGGAGAATATGTTTTTCAACTACAATGTTAAGTTTGTACTTGGGATAAATTCATCGTAACTACGGAGCCCTTCATTGTGCGTGGTCCGACACGCACTTGGCCGGTTTTTTCTACTGGGCATCCAGTAGAAAAAATCCAATGATCGTGATCGAGGTAACCATAGAATGAGTCCCAGGCGTCCATCTTTCTGGATAGGTGTTGTTCAGGTGTTCTCGCACTTGTACGGAATAATATGCGGGACATCCATCATTTGGAGCCACATCGTTTCTGTTAACTCCGGAGAAATATTTTCCAATAAACTTGGGAGATCATTCTGTAGGAAAAAATAATTTGCGCCGTCCAACATGATGGAGTCCCGCACATTATTCGGTACAAATGCGATGCACATGAGGTACTTTAACTGTAACACACATCTTATAGTGCGACGTTTATTTAAGAATATTATGCAGAAATCAGATAGTGAAAATTCCTTCATTTGTGAACACGGTGGCCGACGAGGTGACCGAAGGTAGCAATTTTTCAAAAATTAATAAAAAAAATTGGGCATACCCATTGACAATTTTTTTATATTATAGGGCTTGAGTCCCGCACCCACAGATACAGGGTTATCCATTATTTACTACCACACCCTGTATATTTCATCGGGAGACCTCTCTAACATGACGGTTCATCTAAAATGTATGAGGAGATTCGCCCGCAGATTGTGCGGTGAAATTCGCGATATTTTGCTCTAGATATAACCTTCTTTCAAACTATTTCAATGTAAACAACTTTAAGGATCTTGTTATGTATAACTAGTTAACTAGTCCGACTTTCTCGTATGTTACAGACGTCATTTTAAATTACATTCATCATGAGCCAATCGTCCTTCTTTTGGATTTAACGTAGGTAGTTAGTCCTCTTTTATCTTTTACATCCTCTAAAAGAATTTTGTGCTTTAATTTCCTAAATCCACCAAGCTGATGTTAACTTTTGAGTTCGGAGTAACTTATATGAAATTAGTAAATAATTAATGAGTTGGTATTTGTGGTGGTAGCCGGTTGCTTTTACTAATGGCTCCTACTATTAGATATCAATCTTTTAGATTCGCAAACGGTGTGAATTCGTTTCTTATTAGTGTACTAGCTTCTGTCCGCGACTTCGTCCGCGTGTAATATCTTGTTCGCCCGAACCACCGCATCGCATCGCATCGCATCACCTGCCCGCGCTAATACAGACCGCGTCACTTGAATAGCATCACCCGCAAAATTAGTAGTAAATCCAGATAGAGAGAAAATTGCTTAATTGATTTTATAAATAACCTTTTATATCTTACTGTTACATATTCATTACAATGAGTAGGCATTTAATAATAAATAATAATTATTATATACTAAAGTAACAAATAGGCTTAAGGACAAATCTGTCCGCTCTACCATGGCCTCTCTCAAGGAACGAACTTGCGCTGGACAAGTATCTCTCTGACACTGTACTGTCATCTGCGTACCCAACAATACCAAGCCGAAGCAGGTCATTGATGTGCAGCAGGAAAAGAGTTGCAGAGAGAACAGACCCCTGACTGAATAGCCATAACGTCAGAGGCCAGCCGCCAACGACTATGAAGATGGCAAAATTTCATTTGAAAAAATTTTATTAGGCATATTGTCATATTTATAAAATATAATTTTTAACCTTAAATTAAAATTAAAATATTGTCTTAAAAAGTCAATGTGTTGTGCTACAAAACTTAGTGACAAAAACGAATTGCTGCAAAACCGACTTCACGTAGTCTTGTCTGCCCTACCCCTAGAGTGTAATTGAAGCCCGCGTAGGCGCGGAGGGGCGAGGCGGCCCGCGAGCTGAGGAGCAGGCGGAAGTACCTGCGACGATAAGCTCGCGTGGGACCGCCGGAGCCATGATAGAAATCATGCCTGCTGTATGTTGCATGCTGCATGCCTGGTTTATGCTTGTTTGCATGTTTGCATGCTTCTTACAGGGAAATAAAAACCACATATGTTAAATGGAACAATTAGTGGTCCATCAATTTTATTAATACCATTTCAGACACCAATCTACATGGTCTTCACATGAAGTGACCAAGATTATGTCTGGACTTTATAAGAGACTGTGACCTCTGAGTTTGTTTCGGCCTTTCTTCTCAGAGTAGTCAGATAGGAAACGCCGACCTCATCTAGTTAAAAAAAAAAAAAACATGATTGACATGTAAAAGTGTTTGTACAAACCTACTTACAGAAATAAAAATCATTTATCATTTAATAAGGTAAGAAATACAAAATTATTCTAACTATGAATTTTCTGTAATGTGATAGGTGAGTCTTTCAATTATTATGGAAATGGAAATGTATGCCAAATGATGATTCGAACTGTAATCGTTCTGAGATATGATAGTTCTGACTCTCGATATGAAATGTGTGCCAAAAACGATTCTGCCTGTGAACTTTCTGCGATATGATGGTTCTACTTTTTATATATATAGATGATTCTGACTTACAAAATTATGAGTTTTGAATGTATGATAAATGAGTGTCAGCCAAACGATTTTGTGCGAAACGAAGTTTATGCTATCCGTTGTTATGGAAAATAATATCATGACATAAACAGTTCTGATATAAAGGGTGGATCCTACATAAATAGCTACATAATATTATTACATACTTACATTTTATCTTTAAAAGACCCCAATAGTGTCACCCAGCGTTCTTATTCTTGTTCCCGTGACATTTTTTTATATAATAAAATAAAATAGATCCACTCTTACAGCGTGATGTACCTATCATAGCCTATGACATAACATAGATAACAAACATACCATAACATAACATAGTTAATAAAAAAACCAAAATAAATTTTCAAATTAACTAATACATATTATTACCAAATTGTATCAAATTTTGTTCAATTGTTCTCAAGTGGTTCGTTGACAAAACAAAGTTTCAGTTCCTTTAGAATTGTATTACAGGTGCCTACACCCCACTCTCTCTAACCTTCTCTCTCTCTCTCTCTCTTATGTGACGCTGACGAAGTTGCACGGGTCAGCTAGTCAAACTATGTACCTATATTGAATGGTAAGTACGTACCTACCTACCTACTTACTTAGTTAAGAAATAGTTGAAATAACAACTAGAACTTTAAAAAAATCACAGATCTCGTGCTCTACACCTTCGGGTTCATTGAAAATGTACTTAGGCAGGCTTTTCAGTTTGTACGATGCCTAATCTAATAGATTTTGTATCGTCTTTGAAGTAATAGAGGTTAAATGCACGAAGTAAAAAATCAGTATGCTAAGAATGACGCCATGCAATTTTGAACTTTAATAATGAAATATTCTTAAGACTACTTTGAAAGAAAATAATTTTTAATCGACTTCAAAAAAGGAGATTATTAATTCGACACGTATGTATCGATGCCTGACAGCCAAAAAGGGATAAGCGACATTTTTTTGCAAAATCGACTTACATATATGGTTAGAATGGGCTTTTTTTTCTGCGTCTATTGGTCTAAGTTTCATGAGCCTAGGAACAATTTTTTGTCGCTTAGGCGGTAAAAAAATTAGGGTCCTAGGACTTAGTTTGTCTTCATAAATGACAGTTATTTTGGTATTTATTCTTATTATGGTGGTTGGATAAAAATAGTATTTCAAAACGGAGAGTTACCCAATTTTGGATTTGAATAAAATTTTCTTGCTTGAACGTTAACTGGTTTGGGCTATAAATATTTTTTTTACAAAAAAATACATTAATCAAATTTCCCTTGAATCTTTATTTACTAAACTTCCGGTTAGGATATTATGTCAGTTTCTTCGGACAAAATATTTGTCATTTATTACATGTAGGCCACATTTCCGCGACTTTATTTGGCGCTTAGTGGTATTTTCCCAAGTCACTATATCAATTGTTGGAGATGCTTAGGATAAATCGTCCAAACAAATGTCGCCTAACATATTGACGCTTATCCTTTCTTTTCCTCTCAATAAATTTAACGAGTATGGTGATTAGATAAGAAGGTAAATCAAAGGTTTGGCGGTTAGCTTGTGCAATAATAACAAAAAATATCGGTTATCTCTCTCATTCGTTCGAAACAAATGACGTTGTCGTTGCACAGCGAACTTTTAGCGCTTAGACGACCGCGGCTAAGCACCACGCGTGCTCATGAGTCATTTTGGCGCAAAGTTTTGAGCCTACTTCGACAGAGACCAAGTCGACGATGGAGAGAGCTTACCCAGAAGAAGCCTGTTCACTCTCACTTTGAAGAGATTAGGGTTGTATACGCTCGGAAACACAGACGAAGGTAGTGAGTTCCACTTTTTTGCAGTGCGCATTATAAAATACATTTGGAAGCGTTTGGGAATTGGTGGAATATCAACCAGGTAGGGATGGTAACTGGCAGTGCGTCTAGATGTCCGATGGTAGAAGGGGGCCGGTGGAATCAGGTCGTGGAGTTCTTGGGCACACTCACCGAAATACAATCTGTAGAAGAACGACAAGCAGGCAACCTTGCGGCGATGAGCCAAGTTGTGAAGCTTGGCATCCACCAGTTTTAAGTCGCCAATGAGCCTCTTAGCTCTGCGTTCCACCGAGTCAATTTTAGGTGTTAAAAGTCAAAAGTTATTCTTTTGCTATCTTTTTCAGACAATATGAAAGGTTAAATAAGTATAGCTTAGTTTTTGAGTGCTTTGTTTGTTTGTTGGCTAGTATATAAGGCTGAGGATCATGAGATCAAGGGATCGAATTCCAGGTTGGGCCAGCAAGAAGTTATTAGGATTTTTGATGAATTCTCAGTAACAGCCCAGAGTTAACAGGCTTCTTCTGGGTAAGCTCACACCATCGTAGACTTTGTCTGTGTCATCTCTGACCTCGAATATAGTCAAGAGCAAACCCACCTCAATTAATAAAAAAAAATAGGAGACTCAGTGCATCAAATAGAGCTTAATATAGTAGGAGAAAAAAATGCAATAAAACAGCAGCGGAAGAATAAACAGAAAGAAGCAAACTGGTCAAGCATACACAAAGAAAGATGGGACTGAAATACCTGCTAAAGAAATGAAACCTAATCCATGTATATAGGTAAAAATGTGGCAATAAAATATTAAAAAAAAAAACAGATTCCCAACCGAATCTGTTTTATTTTAATAATATTTATATTTTTGGAGTCCATCAACGACAAGACACTGAAAATGTTGTTAGCTAACTAACAAGGTATCAATTTATGACAAAGTGGTTGGATAGCTGCTCCCATAGATAGGTAGGTACTGAAGTAACCGACTTGGTTTACATTCGATTTCACAACTTTTTACGGCAGAAAAACTGCATTGCGAGACTTGGCATTTTTGCACATGTTATGTTTTTGATGGGATCTCATTTCTTTTTTATAGTCTTCCCTTTTTTTCTTCCTGGGTATTATGTCTTGTGCCTCAGCTGCGGGCTTTCTCAAAGCCCACTCCCTGTGTCTGTGGGCTTTTCTTAGAGGCATCATGTATTGATTTTTGACAAGTCTGGACGGTAAATGCATCTATGTCTATTATATTTAGAAATTGCAGACTCCTGCGCTTTATTACAACCAAAGTTGACATTGATTAAATGTAAACCACCTCGACTTGTCACTCTCGAAAGTGCCACATACGCTTGACCTCTTGTGAATACTGAAGAACCAATGTCCATCAATGCACTATTAAGACTTAACCTGACTCTTGTGTATCGTAATATCATAGGCTATACATATTGGACACAGTTCGCGATAAACGTAAGCAATTTCAATGAAGTCTAATTGAGAACTGTAAAAGTAACTTTGTAATTACATACAATTTAATGGGATTACAAAGTTACTTATTCAATTTTTATATCTAGAAAACGAGACTAAAAATTCGAAACGTCAGTTTTTCCTTGCTTTATTGGCTAAACAATAACTGTGTTCAAAATGTGGAGTTTGTGGGTCTGCTAAAAGTACTTTAGAGATGATCGGTGAGTCAGTGAGTCAACATAAAGTTATACTAGTGACTAATAAAAATAAAATAAATAATAAAATGCTTTTATTTCAGACAGAAAGTCCATTTGGTTAGTACAACACAAAACTTAGAAACTAGTGTTAGTACTTACATCTAAAAGGAAACAATTAATGATTTTACGCCACATTGGCATGTAGGCGTATCCAATGCCCCAGTATGGGACTGTCCCACCTGTCTGCAATGGTATGCAGGATGCTGTTGGGGCTGTCCCGCACCCTGCGCATGATGGAAGCGCATCGCTTGCGCATGATGGCGTGAAAGCCATCTATGCCTGCTTCTGCAAACATTTCAGACGCACTGCAGTAGCGTGGCAACCCCATCAACACCCTGAATGTATTGTTGTATTGTACACGCAGAACGTTGTATGTCCTCTGCGTGTAGTTAACCCACAGACTGCAAGTATAGAATGACTGACAGTACGCTGTGAACAGCGTAGCCTTTACTTCAGTCGAGCATTTCGCAAATCGACGAGACAACATATTGCATCGGACAGCCAACGCTCTGCGCTCACGCTCGATATCTAATCCATCTTTAAGGTCCTCGGAAACCCAGTGACCCAGATACTTGAAAGATGTGACCTGATTTAAGGGACTTCCACAAAGTTTCAGCTGTGGTGCGATCGGGTAGGTTTTAGTGCCAGCCTTGAATACCAGTACTTCACTCTTCTTAACATTGTATCTGAGCCCATGGGCCTCCGCGTACCGTTCACATATCATGAGCAGGCTCATCATTGAGTTAATCGATGGGCTCAGCAACACCATAACATCAGCATAACTAATATTGTTGACACATATCCCGTCCACATAACAACCTTGATAAGTATTGCTGAGCTCAACGATCAACCGGTTTATGTACAGACTGAAGAGGCGAGGGGAGGTCAGGCCGCCCTGTCTCACTCCGCACTCCATCCTATACACATCCGATAACGAGCCTGCCCACCTCACACAATTGGTTTGGTTGTTATACCAATACCTTAGTACTGATATAACTCCCCTATCCACTGTGGTATCGTTCAGCATTTTCTGCCACAGTAAGTCATACGACACCAGATCAAACGCTTTGGATAGGTCTAGGAAACAAGCATTAACAGGCGTTTTCCTAGACGTGTAATACTGGACCGTATGCTTGAGAGACAGTATGGCACTTTCCGTGGAGAGACCAGGTCGGAACCCAAACTGCGCATCATGTAATTCGATGCGGGTAGCCATATGCCTATCAAGCAAACTGTCCAGTACCTTGGCAATAACCGTAGCAAGAGATATGGGCCTATAGTTCGCGAGATCTGATGTGTCCCCAGTCTTATCTTTTACGATAGGCACAACCACGGTTTTCATAAGATCACTGGGCAAATAAGCATGGCTCAGACAGAGCGAGAAAAACATCGCCAGCACTCTTGGCAGGTGAACCCCAGCATGCTGCAGGTGCTCGATGCTGAGGTGATCATGCCCCGGAGACTTGCCCCTAACCATATTTTTAATAACGGTAGCGACATCTTTCGCTGTGAACTTGACATTTAACTCCGTCGGACCATCCTCAGCATCGACCGCCTGCGGTGATGAACCAAGAGGAGACTCCACTCTAAAGTGGTTTACAAACAGGTTCGCTATGGCAGTGGGCTCATGTTGCCCCGCCACACTCACGGGGACGCCCGGCCTCGCATTCAATCTGTTGGTGTTTTTCCAGAATTTTGAAAAATCTTTAGCTTTGTGATGTTCAGCTAATATGTCCATTTTTATTTTATTATGATTGTTCTGACACCATTTTAACTTCGACTTAAAGATTTTTCTTGTGTCGTACATTTGCTTATACACACGACCAGAAGTTGGTTTACCAGACATACTCCACATCCCAAAAGCAAGCCGGGCATCCGCATGAGCCTGCTTAACATGCCTATTCCACCCGACAACACGTTTACGCCTTGTCCCCCCTCCTACGCTACTGGGACATTGGGCAGCCTCAGTAAGAATACACACAATATTTTTGTACATATCATCTAATATGGGTTTGTGACTCGCATTGGTACAAAACCCATTAGCACATTCCTTAAATTCTAATGGAAAATTTATATCCCTTAACTTAGTATGACACATATTTTTGTACCTATCTATTTCACTAGCGTCCCTTTCACCCCATATTGTACCACTTTTGCTCTGATTAGGTGTTACAATGCTAGGTCTTATCATGTTAAAGTTACACTGTAATTGTATAGGCATGTGATCGGACCAATACGTATCATATAACACAGTTGCACTTACGAGCAGACGCCTCGCGGCCTCGGTCACTACACAGTGGTCGAGCCAGCGATGGCAACCGTGCGCGTCACTCACGAAAGTGTACGTACCTCGCGGCAGTAGGTCCAAATCCGCGCAGGTCCAACTCTGCTCCGCACAGAAACTTAACAGTTCACTACCGAATAGCTCGCCGGGATGAGCGTTAAAATCACCGAGTATAATCACTGATTGCACATTTTGACTTTCTATTATCGCACTAATTTCACTAAGACACTCCGTAAACTCGGTGACGTTATCATTTGAGTCCGTAGGCATATACACCGAAAATATGAGCACGGAGCGATCCTGTGACACTATCTTGATAGCTACTAGGCGAACATTGTTACAAGTAACTACTGTGACAGATGGAAATAAGCTCTTCCTCCACAACAATGCCACTCCTCCATAAGGTCTTCCTCTCAATACTCCTGCCGATGTGTCGACTGCTGAATTGCCAGTGAAAGCGAAATCATCGTTTATTTGTCCTAGAAAGGCGACATCATGCGGCAAAAGCCAAGTTTCTTGCAACGCGATAACATCGGCCGCTACACACAGACGTCTAACACAGTCAACAGATCTTTTTAAACA
The DNA here is from genome assembly GCA_948252095.1 of Dicycla oo. Taxonomy (NCBI): domain Eukaryota; kingdom Metazoa; phylum Arthropoda; class Insecta; order Lepidoptera; family Noctuidae; genus Dicycla; species Dicycla oo. The sequence continues at coordinate 1,193,539 of OX411729.1, forward strand.
TTTACAATTAAAACTTATTAATGTTGTATTATTCATTAAAATTTTGTTGGCGTTCATTCTCAGAATATTTTCTGTCTGTTTTCTTCTTAGAAAAGTCTATGAATTTACGAAATGAAATCCCTTCAGGCCAAAAATCATCCCTCATGAAAACATCATATTTGTGTTTTGGGACCGAGATCTTATACGCATCATAGCTTTTGGGTACCTTCATTATCATTTTCTCAATATCCACATGTATTTTGGCCTTTTCCTTAATATAATCTGTGATGTCAGTCTGTGTCACCTGTTTATCCACATTATAAATATACAGTACTAATTTTTCACCAGAAGCCTTAAATTTGCCATTGGAATCTATTACAGCTTTTCCGATATTTCCGACAAAGCGATTTCTCACTTTTCATCTCTGTCTTTGTACTAGGGTCCACTCACCTTCAGTAACAATTTCGCTTCTCATGTTTGTTAAATCCTTCAACAGTTTGGTCACGTCTACGTGATCAAATAGTACTGGCGGTAGTTTTTGCAAATCTCTCGCAACAAAAACTGGTGTGTCATTAGGATGAGTTACTTTTAATAAGCTAATGATATCCTCAATCTCACGTAGCTTTTTTCCCTCTTTCTTCCTTGTGATATTGCGTTTTGAAGTTGTTGGTATCGCTTCAAACAGTAAGTTTTTTGCTTCCACAATATCACTATCCGTGAAGGCACTAACACAGATCCTACTCAGGCTTTCCTCGTCCATTATGTCCAGTTTATTACACATGAAAGCTAACACTTCGTTTATAACGACGTTACATCTCGCACATTTTACTACGTTGGAGGAATTCATCCTGAACTTGATTAGACACGCATGCCACGTCCGATCGGTATTGCGCGCGGCACGGCACTCCCATACTCACTCACGATCACGACTAATGTATCTGCATTGTGACAGCGGGACCGCACTCTTTATCTCAAGGCAGGGTAGTTTACGCATAGTGGTTACAGTATTAGATTTTTGGGAGTACCCACGAACCTAAATAATTATTTTGTAATCAAATACGTCAGGTATTTACCAGCGTCAGTCCCAGTGTCGAAGGACAATGATTAGTTTTTATACCTGTATGTTTAAATTTGATCTCATGTAAGTGAAATGTAAATTTATTTATGAGAATTAAATGTCTTTAACCAGAAATCCTCAACTACTTTAGAAAAATAAAGTAGCGTTACGAAGTAAATCCGTTTGAAACCGATTCCAATACATAAAACATAACTCATACCACAGATTAATACAGATGGGACACTCCGCAACATCATTTAAATAAAAAGCGAATCTTGCTACGACACAATAAAGTGTCATTCAGGTAGCACAACCCTTATTACCTACAGTTATATTCACTTACGATTTGCCTCTCTTTCTATCGCGTAACTCTTATACCTTCTGCCTCGTTAGGGTTGTCTTCTTTTACGACGCGGCGTGTGAGTGAGTATCGAACTGACCGTGCGAGCCGTCCGGTGCGCGGCAGCCCGCACTGAATGGGCCCGACAAGTGGAGTCCGCCGCGTTGTAGCTTCTTAACTAAACTGCGGAGTGTCCTATCTGTATTAATCTGTGCCCATACGTACAAACGGTTAAGGAGTCCGATGAACAGGCTAGCAATAGTAACCTATGCAATAATGTCAGCTATGTAATTATAAGTAGGTAGATATATAGACAGTTTCGTTTTTTCCTATAATGTATTTAAAGTAAAGTATTTTTTTTTCTACATCTAGGTACGTCTACAAACTTTTTAAATTACCATTTAGAGACAACGTTGTTTCCCAAACTAAGCACAGCCTGTATGTTTATGTCTCTGATAATGTCAGAAAAGGAATAATAAAACTTAGCTTGGTATCATAACAGGCAAAATTAACCTGGTTCAAATAAATTAATTTTCTTTCATTCGATAAGAATAATTTTGGATACTGCTATTGACAAGCAAAGTGTCTTCCTAGACGATAGAGTTGTAGTAAGCAGAAAACAGGACGCTCCTGCTACGTATTGACTCTGTGGAACGCAGAGCTAAGAGGCTCATTGGCGACGTAAAACTGGTGGATGCCAAGCTTCATAGCTTGGCTCATCGCCGCAAGGTTGCCTGCTTGTCGGTCTTCTACAGATTGTACTTCGGAGAGTGTGCCCGAGAACTCCACGACCTCATTCCACCGGCCCCCTTCTACCACCGGACATCTAGACGCACTGCCAGTTACCATCCCTACCTGGTTGCTATTCCACCAATTCGCACTAAGCGCTTCCAAATGTCTTTTATAATGCGCACGGCAAAAGAGTGGAACTCACTACCTGCGTCTGTGTTTCCGAACGTATACAACCCTAATCTCTTCAAAGTGAGAGTGAACAGGCTTCTTCTGGGTAAGCTCACTCCATCGTCGACTTTGTCTCTGTCACCTCTGACCTAGACTAGAGTCAAGAGCAAACCCATCACAAAAAAAAAAAACGTATCCCATCAAACGATGACTGCAGACCTGTCACTTTTGTTTACTGTACCACAGCCTTCGAATCGACGTAAGTTTGCATCGCGTTGCCTATATGTCATGCCAGTGTTACCCTGGGGAAATCACCGGGCAAACCGCCGGGCAGACCTCTGGGCACGGGCAGCTCTGACGTGTGGGCAACATGAGCCTGTAACTAGGTGCATATGAATAATTAACGAGCATAAGCAGAAAGTGAATCTAGAGTCGAGCCCTGTTTACAAAGGAGTGTTTGTCTGCTGGACCAGTTTAAACTAGCACATACCGGTTTTTGTGTGCTTCGTTAAAGGTTGTTTGGAGATGTTACCTACTTGTGACTGTAATGTTGTTTATTTATCTTTGCTTACATGTAAATAAATGAAACCATTAAGTTAAAAAAATTAAAGATGAAGGATTGTTTCTTGTTTGTATTGACAATGCTGCATCGATGCACGCTGAGCAGTTAGCTTTGTTCCACTAACAACTTTGCTCACTGGCTATTATTTTAAGTATCTTTGCGCTTTGTGAAGAGCCGATATGCGGTGCGAGTCTTAGACGCAAGTACCTACATTTTCTTTTTAAAATATTGTTTCGGGCGATAGCGTTTTCATCCTTCTAAACCTTTACGAAATGAGACAATTTTGATCTCATTAGATTCAGTACACCTTAATCTAGGTCTGTACGTTTTAATTCAGTTCAGTTTAATTAAAAAATAAAGTTTTTAAGTCAAAAATATGTAATAGCTTTTATTGTACGCAATATTTTTTTAAAATAAAAACGTACGAACCTAGTTTTTCATTATACCTACAACATTTCCAAAAATATGAAAACTTGACTATGTTTACAGGGCGAAAAAAGTTATCGCTTTTTGTATGAAAATTTACAGGTTCACAATTCTCTTAAGACGCGGATACTTGCCTGTGGCCTTGAGTGGTTAGCTTGCGTGTTCTGTGCTGAGCTCACCCAACGCGTCGCACCCGGTCCAGCCAGTAATAGGACTCGCCCATCAAGGAGCACTGTCCCAAATTAGACGCATTATTAATTTATTATACATAAAAACAGTACATACTACAGTTTGGAGCCGTTTGGGGTCGAAACGCTCGGGTCATGGGGCCCGAGTGCGCGTCTTCTTTTTAAGGAAATTTGTCGCCGACTGATCGACACTTCACATGACCAGAGGGCCGGTTCGTTCTTTGGCCATAGAATTAGCATTGCCATTCAACGTGGCAATGCTGCCAGTCTTCTGGGCACGTTTCCGGACACACACACAGCGATGCGAACGAGTACGCCTAAAATTCCTAGTTTTTGTATTTATTTGTATATACAGTTAGTTAGGTAGTAATAAAATTTTGTACATGATGTAAATAGTTATAAATTATAGAGAAATAAAATGTTTATACATAAAACAAAAGGTATTATATTAAAACAAAAAGAAACTAAACTAAATTAAAGGATAAATAATTAAATTATCTTTAAAATTGTGAAGCTTTCATAAAAATACGCTTGATAGTTTTTTCGTTATTCTCAGTTAGACATAACTTTACAAATTAATTACATTATGTAATATATATAAACATAATCTAAAATATTCACATCAAATTATTAAGAAAATGCTCTAATTTAACATATATTTTTTTATACATAAAAAAAATCAAAAAAGAAGAAGTACTTTTACCCCATCTTGCCCTGCCATTGGGGTAAAATGGGGTCCCCCATTGGGCAAGATGGGACACTTTATTCGTCACTGTCTTCATAAAAAGGACAAGTATGAACTGCATCTTCATCGTCGTCATCGGACGCCAGCACAGCCGCAGCGTGCCCACTTCCCATATTTCTATTTCTATCCTTCGTGAGATTCAGAGTAGAAATCCTGCCAACAAAGACAGTGTCTTCCGTCTCACTGTCTGCTTCTTCGTTTCTTTGGTTTTTTTTAAATAGTTTCTTTACCTTTTCCCTTTATCACAGTTTTCTTTGCCTTGCTTTGTGGTCACCACCTTTTCAACTTAGTTTTTCCTGCAATTCTTTTCTAAAGGGAGAAGAAGTTATTACGGCCATTTTCCTCCTTTTACGCACTTGCCTTTTTATTTGTTGGAACCGCGGAATTGGCATCAGTAGCCTGAGAGTCCTGGTACTAATAAGATGAAATGAAGTGCTTGATCCTGGCTGTTCCTGTGGCTAAAGTGAAGTTGTGTCTGGCTGAGTAAGCATTGACTTGTGAAGCACTTGACTGAATTTGTGGCTCTACAGCGAAAGAGGTGCTTCGTTGATCAGAGGAAGAATAAGATGGACCACAAACAGGAGACGTCAACGTGATATAAACCCAAAGAGTTTGACAATCTTCACCACGCAGTAATAGCTTGATCATAATACGTGCTGAGAGCTCTTATAAATCCCACATCTCTCATTTCTCTCTCATTATTCATAGCCGCTTCGTCCCATTCTCCTCTGTTAGTATTTTTTTTACAGTTACGAACCGTTTTCTGTAAATAAATTAATTGTAATTAGTATAAATAAAACATTACTATACTTACCTAGTTTCAGATACATTAAATAACGGTAAGAGTAAGATGGGGTACCCGTACCCCATTTTGCCCCAACGGAACGTTTTAAGAAAAACATGCACTTTGAGGTTATAAATTGCCAAGTATTCGTGTAAATATTTAGTCTAAAATAAAGTTTAATGTACAGGGATTCTGATAAAACTGTCCTCCGCACAGGTTGTCGGTGTCGTGTCGCCGCACTGGAATGTTTCGAGATAAAACTACAAGATGGCATTAGTAGTTTTATTAGAACTGTTCTAATGGGGTTGTTTCCTGGAAGCTTCGCCGCAAGGTGGCGCTTACACAAACATACAGCTAAAGTGATGTGATGAAGTGATAAAGTTATCAAAAACTTTGACACCTTTTTTAAGTACTTGCGTGTTTTTTTTTTCATCTATTTGTGTTGCTTCACAATGTATCTACCTGGCGTATCGCCCAGTTGAAGGAGAACTTCTCTCAAGAAGGAAGGAAAACTTGCCGTAAGGTACATTTTATTTAACATGTTATCGACTTTTAGCCGTATTCTGGACAATATTATGGTTTTACCTTTTAATAATAATAATAATATATAATAGTAATAATCTGTGGCCCGACTGTCAAGCTGACGGTCGAAAAAATTTTTTCTCCGTGTAATTTCTACTGGATTTTTAAACATTAATGCAATAATGTGGTGTTTTGCGTTCCTACACCAATTCACCCAACCCAAAATTGGCATAAAAACCAAACCAGGATGCAAGAATAAAACTACCACCTACTACTACACTACTGAACTATGACACGGAGAATAGAAGACCAAGCACAATGCTGACGAGAAGTCGGGCACGACGAAACACACGCCCAACATCTTCGGGTTCGTCGCTCAGCTCCGCCTCGCAGTTGCCGGAACCTGCTCCAGACTTACCGGAACCAGATCCAGACGTGAGTCCTGTGATACCGGCCGCTGCAGTTGCGTCGAGCTCGAGCGACGAATACTTCTCGCCGCCGACAACACCACCACCAATTCGTCGGCCGAGAAGAGGCCGGCCACCGAACGGCATGGGATCTAGGGGCCAACCGGCCCCGAGCCGGGTCCCCGCTGCCGGTGGTTGTGTGCAGCGCATGAAATGGACTCAACAAATGAATGAGAACGTCATGCGCGCATATTACGGGGCTACAGAGGGGGGAACTAACCTCACTGCGTACCGCGATAGGATGCTGTCTCTGTTCCAGGCGCTTCAACCAGCCATCAACGTCTCGGCCCAACGACTTTCGGATCAGGTGCGGGTTATCCAACGGAATCACAGATTGGACGACGCCGCGCTTGATAGGCTGCGCTCAGAGGTACTGAGCAATCGTATCGTCCCTGTCTCGTCACAGACCGCGGTGCAACCTCTAGTCAGTGACATAACCCAACCGCGGTCTTATGTTAATGATGAGGAGGGGGGCGATGAGATTGTTACGGTAAGTAGCCAGTGTAACGAACGATTGAGGAGCGCGCTGGAGGATGCGATTCGAGAGTTTAGAACTGCCCCCGTCCAACTTAGACCACATTTACCTCGCTTGCCTATGCACAGAATGAATAGGGCGATGGTGTGTGCCTTGGATTCGCTGCTTGGTTTTTATTTTGAAAGCAGCGAAGATCTCGTAGATACGCACTCGATCTTGTATTGCGCGGCTATTGCGGCGTGTCGTGTAGCCAATGTCAAATTTCCAAATTGTGACATAGCTACACGACCAAAACCCGCTGTTCCAGCCTGGCAGTGCAGGATCGAGCGGCGTATCGAGGGGACCAGGGTGCTCATCGGCAAACTATACTGCTTCAGGGAGGGCAATACTCGCCCTAGAGTGATGCGCTTTGTGAGGCGGGCGTTCTCGGGGACTGGAATCAGCCCTCAAGAATATATGTCCCGTGTCACAGAGCGCATTGACTTCCTGAAGCAGAAGGTCTGTGCATGGGCAAGCCGTATCCGTAGGTATAAGCGACGGGTTGAGCGGTATACCCAGAATCGCATATTCCAGCGTGATCAAAGGTGGGTGTATAGAGCATGGGAGCGACCTGAGCAAAATATGGCAGACGTATGCCGCCCGGATGATGATGCCACTAGCATATTCTGGCGTAACATCTGGTCGGTGCCCGTTTGCCATACTGAGGCTGAATGGATGCGGGATGTTGAGCGCGTATGTGACGCCATACCAGAGATGGAAGAAGTAATAATTACTTCCTCCGATGTAGCCAGTGCAGCCCGTCCGATACCGAACTGGAAATCTCCGGGACCGGACGGACTGCACAATTTTTGGCTTAAATGGCTGCAAAGTTCACATGCGTGCTTAGCATCGCAATTCCAGTCGGCCTTAGAGTCTGGGTCACTGCCACAGCTCTTTACAACAGGAGTTACTCACCTGCTCCATAAGTCAGGTGATGCCACGGAACCCAAAAATTATAGGCCGATCACTTGTTTGCCGACGGTCTATAAACTCCTTACATCCATTTTGAGAGAGAAAATTAATTCTCATTTAGAAAAGAATTCTATTATGTCTGTCTCTCAAAATGGATGTAGGAATGGGTCCCGCGGCACCAAGGAGCTACTCCTCATTGACATGGCCATAAGCCAACAGGTCCGTCGATCCCGAAAGGATTTGTCGACATGTTGGACAGACTATAAGAAGGCCTTTGATTCGGTGCCGCATACATGGCTCTTGAGGGTGTTAGAGTTGTACAAAATTGATACAACTCTGAGCACCTTCCTAACGACGTGTATGGGGCAGTGGAGGACGGTTCTTCGCTATCCAGGATGCCGACAAATTCAGGGGAGCAACGAACCTATTAGGATTAAGCGGGGAATATTCCAGGGCGACAGTCTGAGTCCACTGTGGTTTTGTTTAGCCTTGAACCCTCTTAGCACTCTGCTGGAGGGTACAGGGCTGGGCTGTCCTTTGCGGAGGTCAGGTAATATCCCACCTGCTTTATATGGATGATTTGAAACTGTTTGCAACTGACAAATTGCAACTGCTGGAGTCACTAAAAGTAACTAAAACTTTTAGTGATTCCATCAGGATGGAATTTGGTGTAGATAAATGTGCAGTCATGCATGTAAAGCGGGGCGGGATTGTGGAATCTGAGGGACTACAACTCTCAGATTCTATAAACCTGAGATCACTCTCCGCAACTGATACCTACAAATACCTGGGTATGTCAGAGGGGTTAGGCATTAACGGACCTGACATGAAACAATCGTTGCAGGAGCGCTTCTTCGGTCGCCTGAAAAAAGTACTTAATAGTTCTTTGTCAGGCGGCAACAAGGTGCGCGCCTTTAACGGTTGGGTCATGCCGGTCCTGATGTACTCCTTTGGCATACTAAAGTGGACCCAAACGGAACTAGACGCCCTGGATAGGAAAGTCCGGTCACTGCTGACTGCAAACCGGATGCATCACCCACGTTCGTCTGTCATGAGGCTGTACATTCCGCGGAAGTGCGGGGGTCGAGGTTTTTTATATGCTAAGACCCTCCACAACCGCGAGGTGTGCAGTCTCAGAGAATATTTTCTCAAGGCTGACGTTGGTATGCACCGAGATGTGGTTGCAGTGGAGAAGGGACTCACCCCGTTGTCCTTGGCTAAAGAGAACTGGCGCAAACCTGTGGTGCTTAGTACCAACGACCGCAAGGAAGTATGGCAAAGCAAGGAGCTTCACGGACGCTTTTTCCGGGCCCTTCATGGGCCCGACGTAGATTTCTTAGCGTCCGTGGCCTGGCTACGCTTCGGTGACCTCTTTGGGGAAACCTGATGGGTCGCTGGCTCACTCTGCAACTGAGAAGGCAAATTTATTTGCATCTCTCTTCGCAAGCAATTCACGTCTGGACGCTGGCTCAAAGCAACCACCTACTGTACCTCATTGTGACTCCTCGATGCCGGAGATCGCAGTACACATTAAAGAGGTCCGAAGAGTATTGTGCAGTCTAGACGTGAACAAGGCCAGCGGGCCTGACGGCATTCCAGCGAGAGTGTTGAGGCAGTGTGCGCCTGAACTGTCTCCTGTATTGACACGTTTGTTCCGCCTCTCTCTTGAAAAAAGAACGGTGCCGAAATCCTGGAAGCTTGCAAATGTACAACCAGTGCCCAAAAAAGGCGACCGTGCAGACCCTGCCCATTACCGTCCGATCGCCATTACCTCCATTCTGTGCAAAGTTTTGGAAAGGGTACTGAACAATAAGTTGCTGAACTACCTTGAAGACAATGATCTCCTCAGTGACCGTCAATATGGCTTTCGCCGGGGACGGTCAACTGGCGATCTTCTTGTGTATGTCACGCACTGCTTTGGCGAAGCCATCGAGAAACACGGCGAAGCACTGGCTGTATCGCTTGACATCTCGAAGGCCTTTGACAGGGTCTGGCACGCTGCTCTGCTCAGCAAGCTTCCTGCTTATGGAATCCCAGCTGATTTTTGTAGCTGGATATCAGATTTCCTTAGTGAACGGTCGATTAGAGTAGTTGTTGATGGCTGCTCTTCTGACCTTATGGCTATTGATGCCGGAGTTCCTCAGGGGTCTGTTCTCTCTGCAACTCTTTTCCTGCTGCACATCAATGACCTGCTTCGGCCTGGTATTGTTGGGTACGCAGATGACAGTACAGTTTCAGAGAGATACTTGTCCAGCGCAAAAACCAGCGGGGCTGAAGTTCGTTCCTTGAGAGAGGCCATGGTAGAGCGGACAGATTTGACCTTAAGCTTTGTCTCCCAGTGGGGTGATGATAATCTGGTCTCTTTTAACGCCACCAAAACGCAGGCGTGTCTTTTTACCGCTAAAAAGAGTCGTTTCGCCCAAACTCCTACTTTTCGGGGTACATCTGTTCCTGTAACTGATCGACTTGAGCTCCTAGGCATGGAGTTGACATCTGGTCTCAACTTCGGCGCCACCATCGAGTACAAGGCCCAAACTGCGGCCAAGAAACTGGGCATCCTAAATAGGGTGAAGCGATACTTTACGCCTGGACAGCTTTTAACCCTTTACAAAGCGCAAGTCCGATCCTGCATGGAGTATTGCAGTCACCTTTGGGATGGATCAGCTAAGTACCAACTAGCCGCGCTTGACTCGGTGGAACGCAGAGCTAAGAGGCTCATTGGCGACGTAAAACTGGTGGATGCCAAGCTTCATTGCTTGGCTCATCGCCGCAAGGTTGCCTGCTTGTCGGTCTTCTACAGATTGTACTTCGGAGAGTGTGCCCGAGAACTCCACGACCTCATTCCACCGGCCCCCTTCTACCACCGGACATCTAGACGCACTGCCAGTTACCATCCCTACCTGGTTGCTATTCCACCAATTCGCACTAAGCGCTTCCAAATGTCTTTTATAATGCGCACAGCAAAAGAGTGGAACTCACTACCTGCGTCTGTGTTTCCGAACGTATACAACCCTAATCTCTTCAAAGTGAGAGTGAACAGGCTTCTTCTGGGTAAGCTCACTCCATCGTCGACTTTGTCTCTGTCACCTCTGACCTAGACTAGAGTCAAGAGCAAACCCATCACAAATAAAAAAAAAAAAAAAAAAAAAAGGTTCAGTCTGTGCGATTATGGATGAAGTTATGCTAACAAATAACTACCGGAAGTAAATAATGAAAGACGGGACGATCGACATATGTCGGGCATGCCATTGTCCCGGTGAGTCTATCAGACATATTACTTCTGGATGTTCTCGTTTAGCTAACGGCGAGTATTTGCACAGGCATAATCAAGTAGCCAGGATTATCCATCAGCAACTTGCTCTGAAATACGGCCTTGTGGACTCTGAGGTACCGTTTTACAGGTATGTGCCCGACCCAGTTCTCGAGAATGACCATGTCACGTTATACTGGGATCGATCTATTATCACTGACAGGACTATTGTAGCCAATAAGCCTGATATAGTGGTAATAGATCGATCAGTGCACCGCACAATGATAATCGATGTCACTATCCCGCATGACGAGAACCTCGTGAAGGCTGAGAAGGAGAAACAATTGAAGTATCTCGACTTAGCCCACGAGGTTGTCGCTATGTGGGATGTGGACTCGGCAATCATTGTGCCGATAGTCGTTACGGTCAATGGCCTTATCGCTAAGAGCCTCGACCAACATCTCAAGAGGCTCTCGTTGGGTGGCTGGGTGAAGGGCCTGATTCAGAAGGCAGTACTCCTTGATACGGCGCGTATTGTGTGGAGGTTCCTGTCTCTGGGACCCTAACCACCGGTAGCTTGGACCCTGTTCCCCATGCCGGTGGATTTCTATTTTTTATATTTTAAAATGTTTTTTTTTTAAATTCTAATATTTAAAAATATAATTTATATGTAAAAAAAATGAATAAAGGAGATAATAATAATAATAATAACCCCACCGCTGTATCTCTACGTTGACGTCGTGGTGGGGCTTGCGTGCTCCAAACTTTAGGTCTGTGCCGGTAGAGTTTGCCGGAACGGGTCTAGGATGAGGAGCCAGACCAAGAGAGATATCGAAACCCGCAGAGCAGCATGTGGCGAGCTGTTGGGCAGTAGCGACCCCATGGACCCTATCTCCCGGGAGAAATCTTGTCCTCATCTCTGGCTTGCCTTTATTGGCCGGCTGGAGTGAACACTGACGAGGAACAGAGCTCCCACCTCTTTCTTGCCTTTATTGGCCGGCTTGAGTGGAGATTCGCAAGAGCAAACGTGCTCGGAGGAAGGAAGTATTCCAGTAAGGTGCTGGTAGGGATCTTGACCGTATTTCCGGGATTGTCCTGATAGCCGTGGAATACCTCTCCACTCCTCAAGCACCTCAGGAAGTGTTGCCCCCTTGTCGCTACGTCACTATGTACTAGCGGCCGTCTCCGGGGGCCCATTATTGAGTGTGCAAGTCACCCCCTGCCATTTTATCCGTGTATAATATATAACATTGGTCAGGCAGGGGACATAGTTCTTCCATAGTTCAAGTTACCCAATCCACTTTAGCCACCCAAACCCATAGCCCAATATGTTTTGTTTTCACGTACAACAATAGTCCTGTACCAACCGGGGGTTGTCCTTGGGTGCACTTGCATAGTGCATACATGGATAATCGTCGGTTGGTGCCTCCTCATCATTTAAAATTATCTAAGGGGCCTCTGCGAGTTGGCTTCGGCTCCTCGTACGCCTTCCAAAGGTCCGGGACCCCAGGGTCCCGAGAAATATCAAAAAATAATAATAATAATACTAATATAATATTCCACAACTATCACACAACGCCGCCGTCTAGCCTCAAGCTAAGCAGAGCTTGTGTTATGAGTACTAGACAACTGATAAACATACTTATCTATTATATACGTATAAAAAATGAATCGCCGAAGTGTATGTACGCGCATAACTTCCGAACGACTGCACCAAATTGGATAATTCTTTTTTGTTGTGTTTGTAATTATCAGGACAAGGTTTTTATGAAAGATGTTTGAAAAGTTGCCGGGAAAATTGGAGAATTCGGGAAAACTGAAAGTGCATTTTCTATGGGAATTTTGTATGAATGATTGAAATTTTCACAGGACAACGTTTGTCGGGTCAGCTAGTAAGTTATAAAATAAACTTAAGTCATTTTTTTTTAATGATACTAATGATAAACAACATGTAAAGTTACTTGTTACAAAATGTATGGTTATTTGAAAGGAAACCATTTTTTTTGTCACAGGTTGTAAGCTTTTTTACTATTATTAATAAAAAGACATCATTAATAATAATAGGTATGATAACAAGGTGTCATCTTAGAAGTGGTCTCGTCGTCTGTTTCCTTGAAATGTTTCCCACAAAACCTCGAAAAATCAATAGATTTGAAGTATTTTTTTTTTAATTTCAGTGCCTTTTCCTACTTTCCCTTCATGCGAAAATTTGGGAATTTGCCAACGCCTATTTCTTTGCATCCAAAGGCTACACAACGACCCATTATATTGATAAAAGTCACAAAAACATAAAATATTGTTTAAGTTCTATGGAGTTTGACTGTTTATTTGATATAAACACTAAGCGCCATCTACGCGGAACTAATTGACAGTTTTCTTCCCCATTCCTGAGATGTAATGGGTCCCCGTCGTACCTCGGTATCCCATATTACCCCCCTTCCCCTATTCCTGAGATCTAATGGGTCCCCGTCGTACCTCGGTATCCCATATTACCCCCCTTCCCCTATTCCTGAGATCTAATGGGTCCCCGTCGTACCTCGGTATCCCATATTACCCCCCTTCCCCTATTCCTGAGATCTAATGGGTCCCCGTCGTACCTCGGTATCCCATATTACCCCCCTTCCCCTATTTAATAAAAGTCGAAACAAATAAAGCTCACGTAAGCTCACTCCTGTTCCTCAAGATCTCAGCTAACCTTCCCATCTGTATAGAAGATAGCTCGGTTTAGTATTGTCAACAGACCAAACAAAAATATGAGGCTGTGGCAGTTACATAAGCATAAACGGGTCTACCTTTTCTAACAGAACTTTTAATGTCATAATATTATTTTGCATAACTGCGGATAGCATAAACTTCGTTTCGCAGGAAATCGTTTGGCAAACACAACGAGTGTTTATCATACGTTCAAAACTCATAATTTTATGAGTCAGAATTATCTTTAGAATAATATTTAATTAAAAAGTAGAACCATCATATCGCAGAAATTTCACAGTCAGAATCGTTTTTTGGCATACATTTCATATCGATAATCATTAAAAGACAGAGCTATGATTCAAGCATGCAAACAAGCATACACCATGCATGCAAAATGCAAGCCAGCTTGCAACATGCAGCAGGTATGGTTTCCGTCACGGCTCCGGCGCTGCGGGGCTCCGGGCGGTCCCACGCGAGCTTATCATCGCAGATGGTTTTAACGCTCATCATCGCTTCTGCGCCTACGCGGGCTTAAATTACACTCCAGTGGTAGGGCAGACAAGACTACGCGGAGTTGGTTTTGCAGCGATTCGTTTATGTGACTAAGTTTTGTAGCGCAATATTGACTTTTTAACAATATTTTAATTTTATATAATCTTAGCTCCAAATAAAAGTTTAAATGCTAAATGAAATTATGCGGAATTTTAACTTTGTCAAAGGTAATATGCCAAATAAAATTCTGCCATCGTAAAAGTATGCCATGGTAAATTCGGATAAACATTCGGCCAAATATTATTAATATAATATTAAATAATTTTTATGGCTTAAAACTATTCGTTTAAAGAAGATTATGCCAAGTGTGTTATGCCAAATAAACGGAGCATTAACATTCTGCCGGATAGAGGGAACTCGCATTAAACAAATTATCTTTTATGAACTCCATGAAGACATTGTATTGTACTAAGTTAATTGTTTGTCAAATTGACTAGAAACTTAATATAATAATATATAATTCTTTTTTTTTTGTTTGTAATTTTCAGGACAAGGACAGACACGACAGGAGGACAGATTTTTTTGGAAAATTCACGGGAAATATCGGAGATGGTATTTTTGTATGAAAGTAGACAACACACAGCCTAAACCACTGGAGATAGACATGAAACTAACCCGGGCGATGCCGGGCACGAACAGCTAGTTGATAATAAATGTTTTAATCACGTCACAACGGTCATTCATTGACATTTGTATGAAATGGATATAACTCGGCAAATTCACGAAGTTTGTCAATTTGTTTTTTTTTAATTTTTATGTTACGAGTAGCCTACACTGTCCCACTGGTGAGCAAGGGCCTCCAAATCCTTCCAAGCATCCTTTTCCATGTTCACCTCGATGCAACCCTTGCGGTACGCGACTAGGTCGTCTCGCTACCTCTTCCTGGGCCGGCCTCGGCGGCGCCGTCCATCCCCAGGCACCCACCGCGTGGAGACTGTTACCCATCGGTCGCTATGCATGCGGCTGATATGACCCGCCTAATCCCATTTTAGCTTGGCAGCCTTTTTACCTACGCCTAGGATCCCCGTTTTGGAGCGCATCGTGGTGTTTCTGTCAGTTCAATTGTCTCAGTTCCTTTTTTCGCCCAGATTGCTGCGCTCTAAATTAGATTAACAATAAATTTCCTTGCTATCCGGCGAAACCTACAATCTTGGTGTTTAGGCACATCTGTGAAACTTTGGTCCTTTTTTTTTCACTGCGCTTCATCTTCATTAGACTCCCTATATTAAATCTTCCTTCTTTATAATATTTCAACCACTTCAGAGTGGTTAAATATAAAACATCACTTTTACGTGGTATTGTTACCTATATATTTCATTTGACGCACTATCATGCGGTTCATTAATTTCTAATTAAAGGCTCTTTATATCGGTTTGTCCATTAGGTAGGTCACGTTTCCCATTGTGTTTCGTTTAAGTTATCCACTCAGTGAATAAACTATCATTTGGTGGCTCGACATGGCGCGTATCATACAGGTATCGTAATTGAATTCATTTATATGTTGTGTGTAAAAACAATCAATAGGGTGCAATCTGAACTAGGCAACGTTGCAATCAGCTGTCAAATACATATTCCGCTGTTTTGATTAATTTATCTATATAACATCTTTAGTAATATTGATTATATATTTGAGAACAGCACGAAGGATATAAAGATACAATAGAAACTACAACAATACAAAAGGTTCTTTCAGTTTTTTTTTATTTTTTATTTTGGTTTTATTATGAATTGCAATAGTTAATATCGTGACAGTGAATATTTAGTTTTGTAAAAAAAGCATAAGTTACTAAATGATTTTATTAACACATAAAAGTATTTACAAGTTAATCAAAACAGTGAAACATTCTACATGTATTTACGACATTGCCACCTTTCAGAATGCACCCTCTTAAGTTAGGAGTCGTTTTATGGGATTCTTAGAAAAGTGAAAATGAAGGCAAAATTATTAATTTTTTGTCGCAATAATGAACTAGCAATATCTCTTTGTTCTTTTGTCTAGTGTTCTCTTTCCGAATGAAGGGTCTGGCTATGGGTGGACGTTAGTATATCAGTTAACTTAAAGTGGATCAGCAGTGGTAGCCCACGAAATTCAAATGTTGCGTTTTTTGCAAATCGCAGGTCAGTATCAGTTTGTATCTTGATCAAAATATAAAAAGAGTTACAAAAGTAGATGACTTAACGGATGATAAAGAATTGTTGTTTGCTATTGTTACTGGGAAAAATACTAGGCTTATGGTTTGTGCTGTCTACCTACCGCCCAATTTCAGCAGTAAACAGTATCTAGATGTCTCAACATGCAAACAAAATGCTATTAACATGTATACTGAATATCCATTTCTGATAGTTGTTAATTTAAATTTAAATTCGTGCACTAATAGTGTTCGATCTCAATTTAATAATTTGAATTTTATTCCACAAGTAAGTTGCAGTAATGCAATAATATTAGCAATAAATATGGATGCATCACGGATTTGATACTGACTACTCTTGATTCCAATAGTATTATTGTTTCATCCGATACTGAACATTTATTACCTATGGATGCATATCACTCTTAGAGATACTCCTCACACTTCCCAGAAGAGCAAATAACTCGTTGCCTCTGGTTCCAGGAAAGTATTTGAGCAAAAATACAAAAATACAAAATAGTTTATTGTGACAAATAGGAAAAAATTACATTCAAACGTGTTTGGAGCCTCCCTTTAAGCAAACAATGCCTGTATTAGAAGGCTCCGCTCTTAGCAAGTAGTGGAACTCCGTAAAGCAGAGCTTACATGGCTTGTACACTGATATCGCTAATATTGACTGGGCCGAACTACTTGCCCAGCAGAAATTAAATATAAACCTAGCTGTAGATATACTATATAAAAAATAACGTCATCAGTACACACGTACTTTTAAAAATAATAGCCCTCAACAATAAATATATTTAAAATAATAATTTTCAAAATGGTATACCAAAGAAATAATACGTTACGTAAAACTAAAATATATTAATTTAAAAAAAAATGCTATGGTTTAGACTTGTACCACCCAACCTGCAAAGTATTGACGGTATCAGTAGTGCTATTCTGTAAAAGATCTCACCGTGAAAACTTAGGTGAAGTTAATGAAGTGAGCTGTAGCAGCAATAGTGCCAATGAATAATTTCTATGACATGTAGCATACCGTTAAAAAGGGAATCAACTAAAAAACTTTTTAAAATAAAGCTAAGTTCAAAATGACTTTTAGTTTTTTTTTTTAATTTTTTATAATGAATTTAGGAGTTGTAAAATTTCATACATTAAAAATTAAACTTTGGAACCTTGTAAGGATTTTTTTTGAAACCAGTTGTATCAAACAAAGATGTATTTAGATTTAAAAGACTTTACTTGACAATACAACAACATTTATTTTGTGCCACTACACCCACAAACAAAAAAGTTATTTCGAATTAAAGGAAACATTTTGGGTATTTTTTTCATTAAAAAAAAAAAAAATACATATTTAACCAACCGTGACATTTGGGACAAAGGGTGTATGGGTAGAACCTAGCTAATGACCTCCCAAATCTTTGGAAAAATTGGTGGTACAGTTTTTGGCAATATGTGAAGGAAAAGCGTAAAAATAGACAGCATATAAAACCCCACTTATAATGGGGAAGTTATAGAAGGACAGGACGCCGTTAACTCGTTTGCTAAATATTTTAGTTCAGTATTCCATGGTGCTTCTCCATCGTTAAATGTGAAGGTTGTTTAGGAAGAGGCTAATCGTTTAGGATGCCTATCTACAGTCACTATTAAGCAAGTTACAGTTACAGAATTTAGGTGTGCAGTGCTCCGGCTAAAAGGTTTAATAGCTTGCGGTCCCGACAACATATCGGGCTTTTTAATAAAAACTTGTCAGCTTTAGAAGTGCCTTTACTTCATGTTTACAATCTTTCGTTTAGATAATGTTTATACCTTAGCGAGTGAAAAGTGTCCAGGGTGACGCCAATACCACAGATATAATAAATTATAGACCTATTGCTATATTGTGTGTGTTTGGAAATATATTTGAATCCATTCTTAATAACCATGGATCCTTGCTCATGGATCTTTGTAAAGCTACGGACAAAAATTGTTTGTCAATAATAAATAAGAATACTTGGATGTGGTAAATAACTCTTTCATTATTGTACCGTTGCTGTTTGCCACGAGTTGGCAACAGACTGCTAGAGCAATTGCACTTATCAATGAGTTCCTTAAATGTATTCCAGATGCGGATATATTTTTTGGCTCGCAAAGTACAATCACAAAGCATGTAGATATTTATCTAAATGTAAAAAAGTAACTGTACATATAGTTCCCAAGTTGATGTAAGGTCAGAAACAACCTTACATCAGCTTGGGAACTTTGCAAATTTTTATCTTACTTCGTTTTTTGTTAGTCTCAGTTTTTTAATTAACATAGTAATGTACTTTATATTAGTGTAACTAGCATAGATATAAGCGATTTCGTGTTAACTGTAAGCTTATATTTAATGAATTGACAGGCCAGATGGCATGGTTGGTATATACTATATATACTATATACTATTATATATACCACCTGCCATGCCGCTGGTCGTGGGTTCGATTCCCATCCAGGACAAACATTTGTGTGCATGAACATGTCTGTTTGTCCTGAGTCTGGGTGTAATTATCTATATAAGTATGTATTTACATCAAAAAAAGTAGTGTATGTAGTATATCAGTTATCTGGTTTCCATAGTACAAGTTCTGCTTAGTTTGGGATCAGATGACCGTGTGTGAACAATGTCCTAGGATATTATTATATTATATTATTATTATTATTATAATGAATAAATGAATTGAATGATAAAAAAATTAATATGAATTAATCAGATCGAAACACGGCAAATCTAACTTAGAGAGATGTATTGATGATTCTTATGGTTATAATTATTTGTTGTTGCCGCGAATCCTCTTTTGATCAAGATACCTGACACTGACCTGCAAAGTTTAATTAGTTTGTTTTAATTAGCGCGGCGCAAGCTGTCGCTCGTAATTTACTCGCCATGAGTAATGAACTTGTGGCGAATGAGCTGCTGGCGTTCCTGCAACAGAAGCTGGATGTGATGGACGAGGTGTCTGCTGTCCAGATCTGCGCAACGAACTTCAGCGAGGAAGACATAGCTGCTGCCAAGCTGTTGTTGTTCAGTGCGCTTAACAAGCGCGACCAGATGGTGTCCCGCCGGCGTGACGGGACTAGGAAGAGCCTGCAGGATATAATCACGCTGTTCAAGGAGACCGACCCGGATGACGTGCCGACGTTTGTGGCGAAAGAGTTGCACAAGCTTCCACCCGTCACCTTCGACCACGTCGACGTAACGAGCCTTCTGAAGGACATTGTCTTCCTGAAGGCCCGCCTCGCGGATGTTCTGGCGAAATTAGATGCATCCCAAAACTCTGTCACCGAATTGCGCAAAGAAGTAAGCGAGTTGCGTAACAGTGTGGCCGTAACTAGGTCATCAGCCGATGCATCTAATGTAAACATGTGTCGCGGAGCCGGCCTCGATATTTCGTCGTCAAATTCCGCGTCAGCAGTTTCGTCGCCAGTGCATCCGTCGTTTGCTGAGGTTGCAGAGCGCACCGCCCCCGTGCCCCGCAGCCCTGCGCTCGTCACCGCAGCTCCTCCGCACAGCGCCGTCCGAGTTCATCACCCCGTCCCGCTGCCAGTATCTGCAGCGCTGGCGAAACCCTTACGAAAGGACTTCGCTAGCGTCCCCGCGAGTGCCCCAGGCGCTCCAAGTATGAAGCCTATACCAGAAAAGGCGCCGAATAGGGCTGATGAGGAAGGTTTCGTGACAGTTCAAAGGAGGAAGCGCCGGTCGCGAGCCAACAAGAACCGCTGCGGCAAAGCTCCTTCGAAGCCAGAAGTGAGCCTGCGTGCCGCTAAGCCGAACACACCGGTGTACATCTCCCGCCTGCACTACAGCACTAAGGCGGAGGACATCGTGGAGTACGTGCGCCAGAAGACAAGGTACATGCCGCGGGTGCAGTTACTGGAGTCGCGCCGCAACGTCAATTTCAAGGCGTTCGTGGTGCGAGTACCGAACTGTTACCTGCCCGTTGTCATGGAAGAAGACTTCTGGCCGCAGGACGTGGTCTTCCGTCGCTTCCGCGGACAAGTGCCACAGGACAGCTCAAGGACAAGCGAGTGAAGTGAAGCTACTAACATAGTTTTAAGCTATATTTATTAACTCACGTTTTGTTTTATACTTTATATATGTTAGTTTGTAAGGTATGTATCTATGGGCCATTGTAGCCTGATAATAAATGTTTTATTATTATTATTATTATTATTAAAGTGCAAAAAACGCACTCTCGCGGGCTACCTTTGTGGATCCCACCTTCATTATCATCATTCATTACCAGCCGAAAGACGACCACTGCTAGAGTTCATTAAGAGTTGCTAGAGGTCGAAGTGGCGGTGTTTGGTCCCCCAACCACCACCACGTCGACTGGCTTGATCGGACTTTTATTTGAAGAAAATTATAAAGCTAAGGACTTTATAATTTTCTTCAAATAAAAGATTTAACATAAGAATTAAAATATATATTTAGATTAAAGCTAAGGACTTTATAATTTTCTTCAAATAAAAGATTTAACTAAAGTCGACAACAAAGCTATTGTTATCGGCTAGGTATTTGAGATTCCATTTTGAAATTACGAAAACCTAAAATGCACTTCGATACCCAAACAATGCTAGTAATGCTAGCTAAGGTTTGCTCAGAAGCACAGAGCTTACGAGTACGTATTAGACTATAAACATAGAGTAAGTCAAACAAATACGAACAACTCAATTATTTATGTATGTGCAAAGATAAGTTCCGCTAAGTACAAATGTACAGGCTGAGCTTGAATGCATTAGCAATAGCAATATATGGAGATGAAAGTACTCAGAATATGAATTACTTTTATAATGGGACCAGTGGCGTAGCTAACATGGGTGGCACCCGGTGCGCATAATTGTGGTGTCACCCAAGAATGAAATCTGTTAAAATGAATAAACATGCAATAAACGTATAGTATGTTTTTATTTCATTATTATAAATAAGTCTTTCATAATTATAATAGAAATTTTGATACTAATTACTAATTACCTACATTTGTTTATACTAATCTAAGTACAAGCACTAAAATCTCTTTTTTCTAGCTTTAACAGCTGCAAACTCGGAAATCACATCATCTTTATATTTTGTGTTGCCTCGTGTTCTATTGTTAATAAGCCAAGATTTTTAAGTCTGTTTTTGGTCATTGTTGCCGGCAAGTAATTTTTAATTAAATGTAGTTTGCTGAAACTCCTCCCACATGAAGCAACTGGTACGCAAATTGTCATAAATAACTTTAGTGCGACCATAAGATTCGGAAGAGATTCTGTAAAGTCCCATTCCACGATGAATTTCAAAAAGTCTAGAGTCACCCAGCTAGAAACAGCCGCTTTTAAATGTCTTCTCTACCTCGGTATCTCTAAAAAGAGTTCTGTTTCTGATATCTCATCATAAAAACCAGTAAATTTTAAAAATTCGCGAAAGAAATGAACAATGACACAGGCGACAAGCAACGACTATTTCAGGGGAATCCCCAATCAGTTAGTGTAGTAGGGCTAAATAAAACGACAACATTTTGAGGGGCTCCCCGATCGATCGCGCCATAGAGCCATGAACATAAAAATAACAGTGTGTACACTGGAAAAAAATCATGGTCTAATGTGTGGTTAGAGTGAATAATTTCTTGTTAACATTTATTTCAAATAATAGGTTTTAATAATAGGCTTTTATAAATAATCACAATTGATAAATTAAATTATTTTGTTCGGATAACTTGATTAAAATAGCTTCAAACCCATATTATTTATCATTAAAAAACGTGACAGTTTGTGTAAATTTTTTTATACAGTCAGGTGTCACCCCGGAACCGGTGACACCCGGTGCGGACCGCCCCCGACGCCCCCCCCTAGCTACGCCACTGTTATGGGACAGTGGTTAAGAATGATTGCCAAAAAATACAAAGTCGGCTTGTTTGTCGTTTTTTAAAATACAAAACAGTGTTTACAATAACAACATTAAAGTCGTTGCAAAGGTGTGTTAATATCTAATAATAGCAATTTAATAATTACATTATCAACCAACAATAATGCTGCCGACATTCGGACTATCTTTGTTTCGCACTAGTAGTATAAACTAAATCTATGGTTTTGCAGAAAAGAGCTGTTCGATCAATTTAAAAATTAAGTCCGAGATTATCTGTGACTGTGCCTTCTCATTATATTTTTGAAAATCTTTTATACGACCATCTCAATATACAATTATTTAAAAAATACAGTTATATTGATTTATTTATATTAACACTAGCTTTTGACAGCGGCTTCGCCCGCGTGGAAGTCGGAAATTAACCCACGGAAACTTACTACCGGGATAAAAAATTGTTACTTAAACTGTTTAAATTCATTAAAATTATAAAACAGCAAAATACAAATAAAAATTAATATCATTTCATCACCTGCTATTCTTTTCGACATGCAACTGTACACAATATATGTTAAGCACAGCACACGAAACATATATCAAACAACCTGCATGCTGTGCTTAGGCGTCGTGATTAGACTCTGATAGGCGGGGGTTATCGTCGTCTTTATGCAAATTAAACCAGTACAAGTATTCACAAATATAATAAAAGGGCACGTAAACACAATTCAGAAACAAAATACACATAAAACACAATCATAATACTTACGGCAATAATCTTACCTTCGAAAACACTTAATTATTGCAATAATACAAACATTATACAGATACTACAGACACGCGACTACACAGGGCTCTATTGAGCATGTCACTTGATGGTTAGGTACTATTACTAACTTGCTGGATACAATTTATGAACTATTTATGGACTTATTATGGACTAACTTTCAATCCTAGGGGACGCATATATATTAGTTTTGCACTATAACTAACGTAGCGGGTACACCTCACCCGAGTAAAACTATGACACCAATATATGTGGTTTAAACAGTAACCACGCCCCTATTTTCTCGTGCAAGTCACGACCTGTCGACTTTTCTGAGCCAGGGATAAACCCGTACGCAGTTTTGAGTTGATTCTCTGCGTTCAAGTCAAAACGTGTTTATTTCCGACGGACAAGCATAGTCTCGTGGAAAATTTATTAGTTAGATGATGTTAAGCTACTAGTACATTCTTATAGCTACTTATAACTAATAGCAAACGGAGTTAGGAGTATGGTGCTTCTCCTACATTCCACCCCCTGTAAGAGGGTTCAACCGCTTTACATCCATTTCCGTGGGAAGCACAATAATCTTTGCTACTGGTCGACGCAAGACCCCGTTTGCTGTCTTAATATCTACAACACGGACGATTCCGTCATTACCTTGATACACGGATTGTATCACACCTTTTGTCCATGCACTTCGTTCTCTATTGTTGTCAACGATCACTACCACATCACTAACGCGCACATTGGGTCCACTACTTGTCCACTTCTCACGACGTTGTAGAGTCGGGAGATACTCCCGCAGCAAGCGGCGCCAGAACATGTCGGCGAGCGCATTCACCCGCCGCCACTGCCGGCGGGAATCGACGTCCTCGTAGCTGCTTGGCGCAAACGGTGTACTCCCGGACGCCGTGCCCAGGAGCAGATGGTTCGGCGTCAGGACCTCAGGCTGCTCGTGATCGTCGTACACATAGCTCAGCGGGCGGCTGTTTACTATCAGCTCTGCCTCGGTGAGAAGGGTGTAAAGGGCCTCCTCACGAGGGGCCCGCTCCTTGAGCGTGCTTCTCAGTGCATTCTTCACAGACCTGACCAGGCGTTCCCAGCAGCCGCCCATGTGTGGCGCTGAGGGGGGATTGAAGTGCCACTCGATGCCTCGGTTGGTGGCCTCGTCCCTCAGTGTATCCTGATCCAGGTCTTTCAGGGCTGCTCGTAACTCGGTGTTGGCCCCGATGAAGTTGGTTCCCTGGTCGGAGTACAGGTGTGCAGGTTGCCCCCGGCGCGCTATCAGGCGCCTCAGGGCCAGTATCGCCGAATCGGCGCTTAGTGTGGCGGCTAACTCTAGGTGGACGGCGCGCGTAGCGAGACAGGTAAAGAGTACTCCCCACCTCTTTTCGCGGCGCCGCCCTATCGCCACCTCCATTGGGCCGAAGTAGTCGACCCCTACTCGCACAAAGGCTCTTCTTGTGGTCTCTACCCTGGCGAGTGGAAGATCACCCATCTTTGGTGGTATGGGTTTGGCTCTGGTGATGCGACAATATTGGCAATTCGCGACCACGGTCTTTACGGATGTTCTTACCTTTATGATCCAGTAAGTTTCTCGTAGATTGTTGACTACGGTCTCGTGGTTCGCGTGCAGAGCCATCGCGTGATAGTGTGCGATGAGCTTCCTTACCAGAGGGTGACGCCCGTCGAGAATAATCGGGTGTTTTTCTCCGAATGTGAGCTCCTCGCATGCAGTCAGACGTCCTCGTACTCGTAGCAGTCCGTCGTCGGTGAACATCGGGTCCAATGACTTTATGCGGCTGTCGACAGGTGCGGGCAACCCTTTCAGGATGGCGGCCCGTTCTCGATGAAAGCTGTCGATTTGGCACAACCTCATTAGGTGGAGGTGCGCTTTTTCCAAGTCATGTGGACGCAGCTCCGACGTCGCTCTTCGTTTGCGACATCGCTCGATGAAAATCAGCGTGCGCGCCATAACGCGCTGCACGCGCTGCCACGTTGAGTAGCGCTCGTATTCCAGGAAGGGCCCGGCAGGGGCCGCCGCAGTGTTGACTCGTTGGATGCGCTCGAGGTCTGCCTCTGCCGCCTCAGGTTCGCGACATGCTGGCCACTGCTCCTGTGAATCATACAAAAACGAGGGGCCCGACAACCACGCTGCATGGTCATCAGGCCAAGACAATCTGGTAGCCTTATCTGCTGGGTTGTCCGCCGTGGGGACCCAGCGCCAGTTGCCTCTGACTGTTAACCTATCTATTTCAGCTAATCTATGCGATATAAATTTTTGGAAGTCTTGTGCCTCCGAATTTATCCACTTAAGTACAGTTTCACTGTCTGTCCAGTAAAATTTTTCCCTGATTGGCAGCCCTAACTCTTTTTCAGCGGTGTCCGCTATTCGACACGCTAGCACCGCTGCCTGAAGCTCTAACCTAGGAATGGATATGACTTTCTGAGGGGCCACCCGCGCTTTACCTAATAGCATGGTGACCTCTCGATGCCCTTCAGTGTTATACCCCACAAGGTAGGCGACCGCGGCGTATGCCAGTTCGCTGGCGTCCCCGAACACGTGTAATTCCAGATTGTTGAGGTCCAGCCCGTACCACCGCGGTATCTTAACTTCGGTCAGAATGCTTAGATGCTTGAGCCAGGCAAACCACATTTTGGCCTCTCGGTCCTTGAGAGGTTCATCCCACTGGATCCCCGACTTCCATATCCTCTGCATCAATATTCGCGTCTGGATGACGCAGGGATAGAGAAAACCGAGGGGATCGTAGATTGACATAATCGCGCTCAAAAACTGACGCTTGGTGGGTACCAGGTCGCCACTTATTATTTCAGGTGGTAACCGTTTGAACGACAAGTCAAATCCCAGTTCGTCTTGTTTGGGCGACCATGTCAACCCTAATGTCCGCTCGACCATCCCGATTCCCTTCTCGAGCGGGACTTTATCGGGCATATCTATTTTTAGCTTTTCCCTTAACTCTGTCGAGTTGGTTACCCACCCCCGATTGATAAAACCCCCGGAGGCGTGTATTCTGGCAACCTGCTCGATCAGGCTGTTGGCCTGCTCTACGGACCACGTGCTATCTAAATAGTCGTCCATGTAGTGCCTATCTCTTATGGCCTCAACAGCTTCGGGGTGAACGTTAACCCACTCATTGGCGTTTTTATTGAGTATATATATCGCCATGGTTGGTGAAGAGGCGGCGCCAAATATCATTGATGTCATGGCGTAGGTATCAGGTTCCCTACCATCGTTCGCCCCTCTCCACAAAAACAGCTGTGCGCCCTGATCTTGTGCCCTAATCTTAACTCGCAAAAACATATCAGCTATATCGCCTGTGAACGCTATGGGACCTACTCTAAATTTAATTAAAATACCTAGTAATGAATTTAATAGATCGGGTCCGGTCAGTAGGTTATCATTTAAACACGTACCTTGGGACGTAGCAGCCGCGTCGAAGACTAGGCGAAGCTTCCCTGGTTTGTTCGGGTTTACAACACCGAAATGTGGTAGATACCAAACCGGTGAGCTATCTACCTCGCCTTCCACCTTCCGTGCATACCCTTCAGCTACTAGACGCTCTATCTGGTTCGCGTACGTCTCAGCGAAACGAGCGTCCTTACGCATCCGCCTCTCGATACCATACAACCTCTGCCGGGCCTGTCTGTAACTATCAGGCAACAGAATGTTGTCCTGTTTCCATAAAAGACCTACTTCCCATTGCTTCTTATCAGGGGTGCGTTGACTCGTACTGTCTAACACCTGTACAGCCCGTTCTACATCCTTATGTTTGCGGGTTACTTGAGAAATGCCTATCGATTCTAATTCAAACTGTGACTTTACTAAATCATGCAAATCTGGGAGGGAAACTGTTGTGTAGTTCACTGCTTCGGTACTACTGTCGTTATTAAATGGTCCATGTATGACCCAACCTAACTTAGTTAGTGAGGCAACTGGCTTACCGGATCGTCCACGCGGGTGTCCCCGCCAACGAGCAGCTCCCAATTGTCCTGCCCGATCAGCAGCAGCGGCTTGGCTCCCCTCATCTCTGCGCAACCCAAGTCGCGCAGGTGCGCGTTATCGTTGATCACTGAAGAGGTCACTGTTTGTGTAGGCAAGTTCAAGTTTGCTAATGTCCGGCACTTGATATTATGGCACTGTCCATTGGGGCCCTTCACACATACTTGTACCACTCGCGAGGTAAGGTCCGACACAGCATGACCGCCCGCGGTCTTTAATGTTATTGGCACACGTGGACCCGATAGGTTAGTAGCGAGCGAACTGTCTATTAGCGATACTGTTGCCCCGTCCAACAACGCATAACACTGGTCGTTGTCGCTATCTTCGTTACACACCGACACTGGCACTATCTTCAATAACGCTGTGGCTCGCCACTCTCCTATGTTTGTTACACATTCTGGTTTTGACCTATCTTCGTGTAACAACACATGATGTTTGTAGTCGCACTTTTTGCACTTGTTTACGCGACAAAACTGCTTAGTGTGTTTTGCTTTTAAGCAATTAAAGCACACTTTTTTCTTCTTGATCAGTTCCCAGCGATCTTGGATATTCAGCTTCTTGAACTGGTCGCAATCTTCTATGACATGCTTGCCGTGGCACATCACGCACTCCTTCTGTGTGATACTCGTAGCGTCGTCGCTCTGTGTATTCACACGATGTGTCGTTTGCGGCTTGTTGGTGACTGGGCGTGCCGCGTTTCCAGGTCGAGTCCGTCCGCTGGTCTGCTGCAGCTTCACAGGGAGTTTAGCCTGTTCTGGTTCATACACAGTCGGTTGTAGGTAGTACGAAGTAGAACGCGTCACGTGTATGAGGAACTGTGACAGCATTTCCAAGCTGGGTGAGATCCTCAAGTCCACCCCCTGTGAGTTATCCAGGCCCATCGCGAAGTCACCATACTGTGCTCGTTGAACTGGTGTCAGCTTGCTTAGCAGCTCGCTCACCAGTTGAGGGTTATTCAGGTACCCATCTGCTCTGACGTTCTTTAGTAGCGACACACAGTTCCTTACCGTCGATGAGAATTTCCTTAATTCCTGGCCACTATCAGACACTTTAGGTAAATTTCTCACCTTCTTTAAAGCATATTGAAGTATGACGGTTGGATGTCCGTACTCTTCTTCTAATGCACGCATTATTTCAGTGGGTTCTCTCGCTGACCGTAACAGGTCCTCCACTGCTATCTTCGCCTCCCCATGTAGAGACGACTTCAGACGCGCAATATTCTCATGCGGCCTAAAGTTATATAATTCAGTAGTGTCCCAGTACATATTTCTATATGAAATCCAATCAGCTGGGTCACCGCTAAAATGTGGCAATTCGTAAGCCTGTCTGGGTACCGGGTGCGGGCGTGCCATGTTAGTGATCGCCTCCACCAGCTTATCGATTTTCCTATCTCTATCGCTCGACGATAGTCGCTGCCTTTCTACAGCCCCCACTCCGCTATTTCCCTGTCGCTGTGTGACCGACTCGAGTGTCGATACACGAGGTCCACTTGCGACCGGAGTGGTGAAGGCGGGATAATCATCGGGCAAACGGAATCTAACCGCTTCAGTATGGGCTGGCGTCTGCATAGGCCCCGCATTGCTCACGGGGTTCCTATACGGATGCGACACATTACTTTCACTTAACATAGCCGGCACACGGTACATATTAGATTCAAGATTCACTCTACTTACATTTTGGTCTTGAATCGTAGGTGCTTCATACGGCGCGCTGCCCTCAAGCGGTACGTGCGACGTAGACGGCGCGCGAGACGCAGCCGCCGTAAACATCGCCGTTTCTGGTTGCATCGCTTGGGGCGTTGTTTTCACCCATTCTTCAACTCGGTGCGTCGTATCCACCTCTGAGTTTGAGTCCTCACTTTCTGCATTTGCCTCGATCTCTGCTATTGCCACCTCCATCCTTTTCTTCACCAGATTCTCCCTGATGAGCACCAAATCACGCTCAGCTTCGTATTCGGCCTTTTTCCTCAAGAATTCGACGCCCTTGCGACTACTCTTGGACGAAACTCTGCTGCTCCGCGGCGACCGTGCGACTGTCTGCCGTGATACGCCCTCTGCCGGCTTTTCACTATAGTCGATTACTCGACCCCCGGTCAGCGGAATAATGGGGGCAGCCGCTGATCTTACCGTTGGCGCTATTGATGGAGAACCTGGTGGCACTTCCGACAGTAAGCCTGAGTCCGAGGCGATGGCGGCTTCCCTGCGCCGCGTGTCTGCTTCTTCCGTCATTTTGCGTAGTTTGCTTCGCGTGGTTACGGCACTTTTCTCACTCATTGTACCTGGTTAATTCGCCTATAAGCGTAATCCGATTCCGAACGCTAGTTTGTAAGACTACGCCCGGACAATCGGTTATCCGACTCGCAAGGACCAAATGTTAAGCACAGCACACGAAACATATATCAAACAACCTGCATGCTGTGCTTAGGGCGTGGTGATGAGACTCTGATAGGCGGGGGTTATCGTCGTCTTTTTGCAAATTAAACCAGTACAAGTATTCACAAATATAATAAAAGGGCACGTAAACACAATTCAGAAACAAAATACACATGAAACACAATCATAATACTTACGGCAATAATCTTACCTTCGAAAACACTTAATTATTGCAATAATACAAACATTATACAGATACTACAGACACGCGACTACACAGGGCTCTATTGAGCATGTCACTTGATGGTTAGGTACTATTACTAACTTGATGGATACAATTTATGAACTATTTATGGACTTATTATGGACTAACTTTCAATCCTAGGGGACGCATATATATTAGTTTTGCACTATAACTAACGTAGCGGGTACACCTCACCCGAGTAAAACTATGACACCAATATATGTGGTTTAAACAGTAACCACGCCCCTATTTTCTCGTGCAAGTCACGACCTGTCGACTTTTCTGAGCCAGGGATAAACCCGTACGCAGTTTTGAGTTGATTCTCTGCGTTCAAGTCAAAACGTGTTTATTTCCGACGGACAAGCATAGTCTCGTGGAAAATTTATTAGTTAGATGATGTTAAGCTACTAGTACATTCTTATAGCTACTTATAACTAATAGCAAACGGAGTTAGGAGTATGGTGCTTCTCCTACAATATATATATATATGTATATATATATATAATAGATGTATATATGTATATATATAATATATATATATATATATATATATATATATATATATATATATATTTACATCCTGGAGCACTTTTGGCGTCATGCACGTTGCGCATCATTACGGCGTCCCCCAGTTCCGCTGTCATTTTTTGTCATTTCTCTGTGAATGTTGCTTAGTTTTTTAATTTCTAGAGGCGTGGGGTACATTATTTTTCGATAATATTGTTTTCTACGATATTCTTCTTGCAGTCGGGCCCCAACATTTCTGAACTCCGATTGGTTCTGGTGTACTCTTGGCTTCCTCTATATACGGACCATGGTACCAACTTTCTTACGTCTGGTGACCTTGTGCATAAATGCGACGTTGCCCGTTTTAAGCCATTATGTGGGCAGATATTTGTAATGCCAAATACAGTAGTGCTAAGGTTTGAATGAAATCTGTTAGGTAGGTACTTAGCGGGCGCGGCGCGATCGTTGGCTTCAGCAAAGGATGACTATCGGGCCGCTTTCCGCCTTTACCGCCTCTGTAGGTTTCGACCTTTTTATATGTATACCTAATAAGTACAGACGACAGTGCGCCAAGTAATACCGTTTGACCTTTAGACCGCCCTTATTCCGTGTGCCATAGTTACGAATTTCGCAGTGAAACTGTATAGCTTGACGCGCTGTCGTCTGTACCTATTTTGTAGATAGGTGACATAGGTAGGAGGTACTGTGGCGAACCAGGGTACTTAATGAAAGCCTTTTTAGGGTTCCGTAGCCAAATGGCGAAAACGGAGCCTTTATAGATTCGTCATGTCTGTCTGTCTGTCCGCCCGTATGTCACAGCCACTTTTTTCCGAAACTATACGCTGTTGAAACTTAGTACGTGTGGGGTATCTATGGATAGGTCTTCAAAAATGATATTGAGGTTTTTTATATATATTTTTTCTAAACTGAACAGTTTGCGCGAGAGACACTTCCAATGTAGTAAAATGTGTGTCTTCTAAAATAAGAGAATGATAAAACTAAAAAAAAATATAATATTAACCTCAGATAACTTCAATGCTGATGGCTTTGAAAAGATTCTATCAAGACCTCCTGAACCTTTGGACGTGAACAATGATGCTATCATGTCAAAAGCTGATGATGATAATGGCTTGGTTATAGAAAATTACTGTTTAGAATGCACCTACTTTAAACATAGGAGGACACTAACCCAGGAGACGAATGTGACATATGTGCCGTGATAAACAATTCGGTATGTTTGGCGTCCGTATACTGTGCAATTTCTTTTTAAAAAATTGACTGTACGGACGTATGATTGACGCCAAGTATTTATGGTCTCATACTATACGGACGTATGATTGACGCCAAGTATTTATGGTCTCATACTATACGGACGTATGATTGCATTACACACGGACGGGACATTTTACCTATATGTATACGGAAGCAAAATTGCATACTAATAATAATAATAAATATAAATAAAGATTTATTTTTCTCCCACAAAGTACTTACAAAATAAAGGTCTTAAAACTATTTGAGGTACAAAGGTTTGTGGGAGTCAGGAATCCAAACTAGGATACCCTGTGCTATGGACTCCTGGCCCCCTCGCCGAGATTGAGATTATCAAAATTATAGAACGGACATGTAGGACTATTGTAAAAAAGAATAATAAGAAAAGGTAGTAATAAAACAGTTCATTTGTTTTAATAGTAGTTTGATTTGGTACCGTCCCACTTTGAGTAATTTTTTGAGTTTGCAGTGTGGTACATTGTGCATGCGATCCCACGATTAAGGGCGTTGGAGGTGTTCGACTCTGGGTATCGTTTTGTGTTGAGTTGCCAACCTGCAGTAAATTCGGCTCAACCTGTGTAGGCGTTGAAGGAGGTGTACGACGAAGCATCATTTTATAAGTATTACTTTCCGTCCGTCCACTACACAAACGATGACACGTGAAGAAAGTAGTCAGTCAGATGTTCCAAAAAGTCCTGCAATTCGCGGGGCTCGAACTCAAGACTCCACGCTCCGTCGATTGCGGGCGAGCGGCTTATGCCTCTAGACCATTCGATCTATAGCGATCGTTGCGAATTAGGCGATGTATTACCAGTACTAATAGAGACACAGACGTGTGTCATTGACGCGTCCGAAGGTCATTCACCTCAGTCGGAAATCTTCTTTGCTTATTTCTCCTACAATAGTTTATGCACTGGTTTAGTTTTTCACTGTATATTCATACTTTTATTGTGCACGTATTAGTGTAACTTTGAATCACTTTACTGCACTTTAAACTAATTTTTCAAAATAAAATTTTCGCGAGTACAAAATACACGTCTACTCGACACAACGTCCAGGCGCGGGGGGGGAGGGGGGGAACGCGACAGTATACAGATTCAACTAAATTGTTGAAAGCTTTGTCGTTAGTTTTTTCTTTAGATTGCGATAAATTGGCAGATGCTTGTTGTGCAACCGTACAAAGATGATTCTTGGGAGGAGGACGGAGGGAGGGTTTTGCACTGAGAGGGCGGACGTTACAGTCGGTAAAATACAACAACAGACTGAGATTCAACGGCGAATATCTACGAGCTGGCAACGTCGCATTGGTGGACGCCAAATTCGCGGTCCACTGTCTGCGATGTGCCCGCGATATACTCCTGAGAATATACGCGCGACAAGAGCGACACACGGGTGCTGCGGAATCGGAAAAAAATGATTATACTTTTTCAGTCATTGTGCCGCTTTTTGACTTCCACCTATTTTTGGCGTACAAGCTCCTAGGACCACAAGGGCCTAAGTGAACGGCTCAAACAAACTGGCGTCCGCATACCGGACGCCAAATGCCGGGGGACGCCGCTTTGAATACACTTTTTTCTTCAGGGGACGTTAGATTGCTTACGGGATGTAAATATATATATATATATATATATATTAATCAATCTGCCTAGCCTTTTCCCAACTATGTTGGGGTCGGCTTCCAGTCTAACCAGATGCAGCTGAATACCAGTATTTTACATGGAGCGACTGCCTATCTGACCTTCACAACCCAGTTATTGGGTAATACGATACCCCTTGGTGAGACTGGTTGTTTGACTTTCGGGCTTCTGACGACCCGTAACGACTGTCAAAAATCCACGAATGACAGCCGGGACCAACGGCTTAACGTGCTTTCCGAGGCACGGAGGAAACTCGGTATGAAAAGATGGTCACCCATCCACAGTCCAACCCCGGCAAGCGTAGCTTGACCTGATGATTTGTATATATATATTGTGGATATTGGGCAATCCATGTTCGGCCAGCCACAACGCGAAGAATGCTGTTGCCACTGCCGCGTGCACGACCTAGCAACGATGCAGCTCTCGTTCTGATGTTGGCATGGTAGCCATCACGGGCGTCGCTAAACATACACGACGCGCTTCAGTGCCTCGGTAGCAGCATCAACATCCTAAAGGCATTGTTGTACTGTACGTGCAGGGCTTTGGTTGCCTTCTGCGTATATTTGACCCATAAACTGCACGTATAGATTGGCAAAATGCCCGAAATAATGTGTAACTTTACTGCTTTAGTGCAGCGTGCAAATCTACGAGCCAACAACACCAGCGAGCGCCGGGCGTTGCAATAGCATCGATGCAGTAGCATCGGTCAGCCAACGCCCGGCGCTCCCTCTCAATATCCTCGTAGTCTGGGAGGTCATCCGAAACCCTGTGGCTCAGGTATTTGAATCGCGAAACTCTGGGTAAAGACATCGTCTATAAGGACGGGTGGTACGTCTGTGACCTTATTACCTGGTGATTGGAACACCAAAAGCTCGCTTTTCTTTACATTATACCTGAGCCCATTGTAGTCCAGCAACACCATATCGTCTGCGTAACTGATGTTGTTGACTTTTTTCCGTCTATAGAGCAGCCAACTTTGGTGTTACTAAGTCTCTTGATGAGTCCGTTAACTTCCTTGCCTTACTTCACACCTCAGTCTGTACTTTATAACGGTAACTTGGTTGCTGTACCAATAATAAAAATGTTAACCACTTCTGGGAGGCTGGTTTCTGTCCTCATTTTCTGCCATAGCATATCATAAGACACCAAATCGAAAGCTTTCGAAAAGTCTAAAAACAGGCGTCTCTCTATCGGTATAGTACTGGACGGTGGGCTTGAGCCATAAAACTGCCGTTTCTGTCGACAGCCCGCGCCTAGAACCTAACTGAGCGTCGTTCCGCTTTATGTAGCTGTTCAAAATGCGATCAAGCAGACTATCCAGCACTTTCGCCAGGGCAGTAGCTAACGAAATGGGCCTATAATTGATTAAGATAATATCTGATTCATCACCAGTTTTATTTTTGATTATTGGCACAGCCAGGGTCTTCATACACTCATCAGGCAGATATCAGGTATGGTATGAGTGCCTTAAACAAAATGTATAAACATTGCACGAAACCTTGGCAGATGAATCCCTTCATGCTGCAAATGCTAAGTACTAATTCCATCGTGGCCTGGGGACTTACCTCTCGGCATATGCTTTATATGTCAGATATACGCTTAGCACTAAAAGATAATAATACTGCCAGCCCAAGTGAACTTTGCCTGATTTAACTAGTATTGAGCATAACGCCACACAGGAAGGAGGTTCTACCTGAATCTGAAATAGATTTTTAATCATGTTCTCAATGTCATGCGGATCAGTTACTCCTTTAACATTTAGAGGGATAGTGGGTTTACTATGTAGTTTTCTCGAGCCACTCCAAAAGCTTTTGAAAT
Organism: Dicycla oo; assembly: GCA_948252095.1. Taxonomy (NCBI): domain Eukaryota; kingdom Metazoa; phylum Arthropoda; class Insecta; order Lepidoptera; family Noctuidae; genus Dicycla; species Dicycla oo. The sequence continues at coordinate 1,228,057 of OX411729.1, forward strand.
TTTTGTCTGCGTGGTGTGACGGAGCGTTATTTTGACACCATTTTGGCTTAGATTTGAAACGCCGCGGAGACCCCACCATATTATTATTTATTTACGTAAATCTTATCTACAACTACCATTACAGATCTGCGATCCAATGCGATAGAGCGATCTTACATGCTAAATCCTTAATCTACATCCTATACAAAGACATACTATATCCTAAATCTTAACCTACATCTAAAGAACATATTATATAATGTAACTTTTGCGAATTCACTCAATTTGCACCACAATACATGAACCCTCTTGTGAACTTCGTTCACCACACGTATGGCTCTAGTGAGAGCAGTTCTCGCCAGTAGGTTGGTTCTGGCTGCAGGCAAAGCAAGCAAGGGCGGGCGTCGCCACCCCCACACGTACCGGTCTGGCATGCGAAGTTCCAGGTCGCACCTTTACCCTACCATACCCAGAACAAATAGTGTAGGGTACATCAAGAGGTAAAATGGATATACCCCATACAGCTTGAAACAGAAGTGTCTTGTGAACTTATTTTGGACACGTTCCAACATGACACTATATTTTGGCCTCATAAGGAGCCCATATGACTGCACTATGCTCGAGGTGACTCTTGACTAATGCATCATACAATATATAGATAGGTCCACTTGTAGGCTTAACATATACCAGGTTTGAAAGTTTCGCCTGGCAACCTCGTGAGCACCACGAACATGCTTATTCCAGCTTAATACCGTTACCGTTTTATTACTCGCAACTTATAAATACTTGAAAGTAAAAAAAACTTTTTAGCAATAAATAAAACCGACTTCCAAAACAAAACACTACAAAGTCAAAAATAACTTTAATTTCGGAAATCGGTGGCAAAAACCGAAAATACAAAACCCAAGACACCGACTCTGCAATTAGAACTAATCACAGCTGCTTCACACATAGTCGTAACAATAATTATCTTTGTACATGCGGTCTACAACTTTTCTGTGAGACATAAATCGTCACAGCATCCCGAAAACTCTGATGAAAAAGCTACCGTTTTAAAGTGATCATTATAAATAAAATAAAAAAAATAAATAAAATCATTTAATTCGAGTATCATTGACTCATAATAGAAATAATACACTCACACAGTCACATTACATACACACACTACAAATTCAATTCAATACAAAACACAATAATAAAAATTAATTACAATTACATTAACAATTTACATTACAAAATAAGAATAAAATTAGGTTAGTCAGTCGCATCAGCCTGCCACATGTCGCTGACAACAGTGGGAGATGATGGAGCAGTCAAGCCTCCCCGCGAGCGCGGCCAGCATGCTGTTAGCGCTCCCCCGCACCCGTCGCACCAGCGACGTGCCTCTCTTGCGCATAGTGGCGTGGAAGCAATCCACGCGCGCTTCCGCAAACATAGCCGATGCGCTGCAATAGCGGGGGAGCGCCAACATCATCCTGAACGCGTTGTTGAACTGGACACGAAGGGCGCCGTACGACTTTTGCGTATAGTCAGTCCACAAGCTGCACGTGTATAGTGTAGTGCAGTAGGCTCTAAAAAGCGTTATTTTAACATCTTTAGAGCACCGTGCAAACCTGCGGATAACCATGTTCGCTCTGACCGACAGCGCCCTTCGCTCCCGCTCAATGTCCGCATCATCTTTCAAGGTAGGAGTCACAAAATGTCCCAAGTACTTAAAAATGTCCACCCTTTCCAAGGGTGAGCCATTCAGCTTTATAGGTGGCATTTCTAGCACTTTCCTAGTCCCACCCTGAAAAACCATACACTGACTCTTCTTTACATTATATCGCAGTCCGTGTCCAGCTGCATAGTTCTCACATATACTCATCAGCCTCCTAAGTCCACAGACCGAGGCGCTCAGCAGCACCATATCGTCCGCGTAGCTGATGTTATTAAAACAGACGCCATCTATGTGACAACCAATATGTTGCTCGCTGAGCGCCTCGATCAGTCCATTCACATACAGGTTAAAAATAGAGGGAGAGCTCAACCCCCCCTGTCTCACCCCACATTCCAACCTATATGGGTCCGACAACGCGCCCTCCCACTTCACGTAGCTCACCTGATTCCCGTACCAATACTTAAAGATGTTAATAAGTTCATACGGTATCTGGGATGATCTCATCTTGTTCCACAAGATGTCGTATGAGACCAGGTCAAAGGCTTTGGACAGGTCGAGGAAGCAAGCGTACACAGATGTTTTTCTCTCGGTATAGTATTTAACAGCACTCTTAAGACAAAATATTGCAGCTTCTGTAGACAGTCCCGGCCGAAACCCAAACTGATTATCGTGCAGCTTTATGTATTTGTTTAGTTGTGTATTAAGAATGCCGTCAAACACTTTAGCAATTATTGTAGCTAGTGAAATTGGTCTGTAGTTAGATATATCTGACAAATCCCCTGCTTTGTTTTTTACTACAGGAACTACGATAGTCCTCAACATATCAGCAGGCAGGTATGAGTGTGAAATACAAAGGTTGTAGAACATAGCCAACACCCTGCACATATGAGGCCCAGCGTGCTGTATATGTTCCACACCCAATCCGTCATGACCAGGAGATTTCCCATGGGAAATCGATTGATCATTGCATCTTTGCATAGTATAAAAAAGTTACTCCCGCTGTCTGTACGCTTAGATCTTTTAAACTACGCAACGGATTTTATTACAGTTTTCAGCAATAGATAAGAGTGCTATCTATTGCTATAATAATACCAATTCAGTAATTACATAACAACATGCAAAGTTATCGTCAGTATCATGCATTCATTAGATAATTATTATACGCATGCAGTTTGTTTCACAGAAGTTGTTAAACACAGATTTATTTTTACAAATAAATTACATTTTTTAGCCAGAGGGAATTGATAGGACGACACGTGTAACTATATAAATCTATGAACTGTATCTATACTTTTCATTTCAGGTTCTGCTACCTCTGGTATGCTTGGTTTTAGCAGAAGCTCGGCAACACATGCCATTATTTGACTACAAACCAGAGCATCCACACCCAGCTCGACCAGACGGTCTCAGGGACAACCGACCAACACATAAAAATGTAGGTTATAACAGCGGCTCTGACACAAGTTTTCAACATTTTGGTAATCCAGATGAATACTCCTCTAATTCAGACAGCCTCGAAAGAGATAAGTCTTATGAAGATTATGATATGTTCTATCATGGAGATCCATATTATCAAGGCAACGGTTGGGATCAACAGCCAGGGATAAACAATGTGCTTAATATTCCAAATCCAGACTATAACGCTCATAGACATCAATTATCACATAAGGGAAATAACCTACAAGAAAAGCCAGAACAAGATCATAACGATATTTCAAATGTTCAAGAACCCAAACAGGAACCTAAGGAAATACCTCCAATAGATAATACGCCCAAAGAACACAACAAAGATCCTAAATTGAACGAAGATCCAGACGTGAAAAATAACTCCGACTTATTGCCCCCAAAAATAAATGAGATCAAGAAAGAAGATGAAAAAAGAGACAAAGACAATAAACAAGTAGGTTTAAACAAAAAGAAAGATTTCTTACTGGTTGGCCAAAGTAATAATGGGAATAACGTATACCTCTTACATGAAAACAATCCTAACCCGAATACAGTTGTTACACCTAATGGTGATCAGCCTGGCAATAACATAATTTATGTTCCTTACAATCCGAAACAAACTAACACACCAGTTTATCAAGTTATTAATGGACAACCTGGTTCTTTACCAACAAATATTCAAATGACACAAGATAATATAGGAGAGTCAAGTGATTATAATAATGCTGTATTTAGCCCTGGACAATTTAATACGATTTTGAATACAGGTAACCAAAATCCTGGATATGTAACAATCTATTCCAATGAACAGCTAATACCTGGTGTTGTTCTTAACTCAGCACCAAATAATGTACCCATACAGAATGAAAACCAGGTACAGGGAACAAATTACATAATTGCAAATACAGTCCCCAATAATGCACAAACTGTACCAGCCATACAAAATCCTGGCACAAACGTTATTTATGCTACTATCCCAAATCGAGCATCCAATGGTCCAATATATGTGCAAGTGCCAAATTGTGTTAATGCCATGTCTAATGGTTGCGTTTCGGGTACCGTTCAAGGAGCAAGTAATGGTATATCAAGTAAAAGCTTACCAAACAATGTGGTATTTTATCAGGCGAACCCAAATACGGTTGCTCAGCCAGCAGTATTACCAAATGACGTCTCATATGGCTACGTTCAGCCGATCATGGTAGCAAACAAAGGCCAGGAACCGATAACAATAGCCATTCCAAATCAGGGTGCTGTATTTAGCAATCAAAATAGTCCGTACCAGCAGGCAGAGAAACTACCGGTTAACAGTGGCTCAAATGGATACAATCAAGCAATAGTATCGAATCTAGGACCAGGACAAAATGCACCAAATCAAGGAGGCATGATGAACAATCAAAATATGCCAATACAGACAGCAGTTTTGCTGGCAGTTCCAGTTGGAAATAGCATCAATGGAAACAACCAACCAGTGGTTACAAATCAAGGACAAGGACCAAATATACCATACCAGGGATCTATTCAAATGCTGAGTACCACTAACACCAATGGATACTATCAGCCAACGGTTAGTAGTCAAAGACCAGATGTTAATGCGCCTAACCAGAGAGTTATGTATTACCAATATACGCCTACACAGCCTGCAGTTCAAATGCCCATCAATAATGGCATAAACGGCTATAATCAGCCTATGGTATCAAACCAAGTACAAGGACCAATTGCTCCAAATCAGAGAGTCACAGTAAACAACCAAAATGCACCATTACAGCCCGCAATTGAAATACCAATCCCAAACGGCTACAAGGTTAATCCTCCGGTCACAAAACCAAGTCCAAAAGTGAATGTAGAAAGCCGGGGTGACATGATGTCTAGTAACCAGAATGTGCAACCACCGCCAGCGGTTACAGTAAATAGTGGCTCAAATGAATACCAGCAACCAAAAGTACCAAATCAAGGAGATCAAGGGACCAACACCATTGTCAATAACCCAAATAATGGTGAAGTAATCAACCAAGAGTCCGATAACGCTCAACCACTAACAAAATCTTCATTAGTTTTAGACAGTAACAATTTGTCAACCCTAGGCGCTCTACCAGTAATTATGATTTCCGACTTCAAAGATAAATCGGGTGACAAAAAAGACAAAAAGAAGAAACATAACAAGAAAGATAAAGGAAAGACGAATAATAAGAAACCTAAAGAAGATGAGAAACGTAAGGTTTCGGAACCATTTACTAATAAGATGGAATATGTAGAACGTTAATTAAGATGTCGGTTAATTTCCACTCGTACTTGAAATTTATTTCAAAGTTTCTTATATTAATATAATGATTAGTGAATAATAATTATGTTCTGTAATGAATGTCTTTATAAATATATTCTATTATAATGATATATATTTTTACTACTTTATTAAGTCACATCCCGTTAATATTAATGGGGTCACTGAGTATTTGTCGAGTCAAAATATCAAGCAATACACACAATGCCGGCGCGCACAATAACGGGCGAAAAGGAGTCAGTGATCTAGACGAATTTTAAGCCCATTAAATAATTATCAAAATAATTATCTGTCAGCTGGTATTCGAGAAACAAATAAGTGGTCATTGAATTTAAAAAAAAAACAGGTCAAGTGCATGTATCCGACACGCACAATGAAGGGTTCCATAGTTGGGATGAATTATCCCAAAAAGTAACTCCACGCGTTTCTGAGAAAAAGGGTCTTGACAGACAGACAGACGGACAATGAAGTGATTCTGTAAAGGGTTTCGTTTTTCCTTTTGAGGTCTGGAACCCTATAAATAATAATAATGGTTGTGTGCAGCGCATGAGATGGACTCAGTCTATGAACGAGAACGTCATGCGCGCATATTACGGGTCTACAGAGGGGGGAACTAACCTCACTGCGTACCGTGTTAGGATGCTGTCTCTGTTTTAGGAACTAGAGCCAACCGTCAACGTTCGGCCCAACGACTATCGGATCAGGTGCGGGTCATCCAACGCAATCGTAGGTTGGACGATGCCGCACTTGATAGGCTGCGCTCAGAGGTACTGAACAACCATATCGCCCCAACTTCGCCACAAACCGCGGTACAAGCTTCAACAATTGATGCAATCCCGCCGCGGTCCAATCATGTTGTTAAAGAGGAGGATGATAGGGTTGCCACAGTAAGTAGCCACTGCAACGTCCGATTGAGGAGCGCACTGGAGGATGCGTTTCGCGAGTATAGGTCCACTCTGACCGAACTTAGACCCCGATTACCACGAATACCTATGCACAAGAAAAATAGGGCGCTGGTGTGTGCCCTGGACTCGCAACTTCAGAATTTTTTCGAGAGCAGCGAGGATCTCGTTGATACACACTCGATCCTGTATTGCGCGGCTGTTGCGGCATGTCGTTTAGCTAACGTCAAATTTCCAAACTGTGACGAAGCTACTCGACCAAAACCAGCCGTACCAGCCTGGCAATGCAGGATCGAGCGTCGTATCGACGGGGCCAGGGTACTCATCGGTAAACTATACTGCTTCAGGGAGGACAACACACGACCACGAGTGATGCGCTTTGTAAGGCGGGCATTCTCGGAGACTGGAATCAGTCCTCCAGAATATATGTCCTGTGTCACAGAGCGCATCGACTTCCTGAAGCAGAAAGTTTGTGCATTGGCGAGACGTATTCGGCGGTATAAGCGGCGGGTTGATCGATACACGCAGAATCGCGTGTTCCAGAGCGATGAGAGGTGGGTATGTAGAGCTTGGGAGCGACCTGAACAAAATGTGACGGACGTGTGCCGCCCGGATGATGCCACCACGAGTGCATTCTGGCGCAGCATCTGGTCGGTGCCCATCTGTCACGCTGAGGCTGGCTGGATGCAGGATATCGAGCGAGTGTGTGGAACTATACCAGAAATGGAAGCAGTTTTCATTACGCCATTAGACGTAGCCAGATCAGTCCGTCCGTTACCGAATTGGAAATCACCGGGACCGGACGGACTACACAACTTTTGGTTGAAATGGCTAATTAGTTCACACACTCGCCTGGCATCTCAATTCCAGTCATCCTTAGAGTCTGGGTCGCTACCGCAGTTTCTAACAACAGGCGCTACCCACCTGCTCCATAAGTCAGGTAGTCCCGCGGAACCCAAGAATTATAGACCGATCACATGTTTGTCGACGATCTATAAACTTCTTACATCCATTTTGAGAGCGAAAATTAATACTCACATTGAGAGTAATTTGATTATGTCTGCCTCTCAAAATGGAAATAGGAACGGGTCCCGTGGTACTAAGGAGCTACTCCTCATCGACATGGCCATAAGCCAACAGGTTCGTCGATCCCGCAAGGATCTGTCGATATGCTGGATAGATTATAAGAAGGCCTACGACTCGGTGCCACATACATGGCTCATGAGGGTACTGGAGTTGTACAAGATAGATGCAACTCTACGCACCTTCCTTGAGTCGTGTATGGGGCAATGGAGGACAGTACTTCGCTATCCTGGGTGTCGACAGATCCAGGGGAATGATGAGCCTGTATGGATTAAACGGGGAATATTTCAGGGCGACAGTTTGAGTCCACTCTGGTTCTGCTTAGCCCTGAATCCTCTAAGTACACTGCTAGACGATTCAGGTCTAGGCTATCGGTTGAGGAGAGGCGGTCAGGTCATATCTTGAAACTTGAAACTCTTTGCCCCCAACAAATTGCGACTGATAGAGCTACTGAAGGTAACTGAAACTTTCAGTAGCGCCATCAGTATGGAATTTGGTGTGGACAAGTGTGCAGTCATGCATGTAAAGCGAGGGGAGATTGTGGAATCCGAGGGAATTCAACTCTCGGATTCCATAAACCTTAGATCCCTCTCCTCATCGGAAAGCTATAAGTATTTGGGTATGTCGGAAGCGTTAGGTATCAACGTTGCTGACATGAAACAATCGTTGAAGGAGCGCTTCTTTGGCCGCCTGAAGAAGGTATTAGGTAGTCTTCTTTCAGGTGGAAACAAGGTGCGCGCCTTCAACGGTTGGGTCATGCCGGTCTTGATGTACTCTTTCGGCATACTCAAATGGACTCAGACCGAACTCGACGCCCTGGATAGGAGGGTCCGTACACTGCTGACCGCAAACCGGATGCATCACCCACGATCATCGGTAATGAGACTGTACATTCCGCGGAAGTGCGGGGGTCGAGGCTTTTTAAATGCGAAGACCCTACACAACCGCCAAAAGTGCAGCCTCAGGGAATATTTTTTAAAAGCCGAAGTGGGTATGCACCGTGATGTAGTCGCAGTAGACAAGGAGCTCACCCCGCTCTCCATGGCTAAAGAGAACTGGCGCAAACCTGTAGTACTTACTACCGATGACCGCAAGGGGATATGGCAAAGCAAGGAGCTTCACGGGCGCTTCTATCTATAGATTTCTTAGCGTCCGTATCCTGGCTACGTTTTAGAGACATTTTCGGGGAAACTGAAGGTTTCGTCTGTGCAATTATGGACGAAGTTATCTTAACGAATAACTACCGGAAACATATTATGAGGGACGGGACGGTTGACGCGTGTCGGGCATGTCACCGTCCGGGTGAGTCCATCAGACATATTATCTCTGGTTGTTCTCGTCTGGCTAACGGCGAGTACTTGCACAGGCATAACCAAGTCGCCAGGATTATTCACCAGCAACTTGCTTTGAAATATAAACTTGTGGAATCTGAGGTATTACAAGTATGTGCCCGACCCAGTTCTCGAAAATGACCATGTGACGTTGTACTGGGATCGGTCTATCATTACTGACAGGACCATTGTCGCCAATAAGCCTGACATAGTGGTGATAGATAGATTAGCGCGCCGCGCAATGATAGTCGATGTTACCATTCCACATGACGAGAACCTCGTGAAAGCTGAGAAAGAGAAACAAATAAAATATCTCGACTTAGCACACGAGGTTGTTGACATATGGAATGTGAGCTCGGCTGTCATTGTGCCGATTGTCGTAACGGCCAATGGCCTGATGGCCGAAAGCCTCGACCACCATCTCTCAAGGCTCTCTTTAGGCGGTTGGATCAAGGGCCAGGTTCAGAAGGCAGTACTCCTTGATACGGCCCCCATCGTGAGGAGGTTCCTATCTCTGCAGCCCTAACCACCGGTGGCTTGGACCCTGCTCCCGACACTGGCGGAATACTATTTTATATATTTTTATATGTTTTTTTTTAAATATTTTTTAAGAAATATTTAAAAATGTATTTTATAAGAAAAGAAAATATGAATACACGAAATAATAATAATAAAACGTTTAATTCAGATTCAATCCATAAAGCATAATATTAATGAAATAGTCAGCTACAAATAAAAATTAACTAAACAAAACAAAAATGTGTAAAATCATCAAATAACTTTTTTTAAATTGATGATTCTCTTCTATCTTCTTATTGCAAAAAGAACCTTTTTTCATAACAGACTTTTAACCATTTGGACTGACTGACTTGAAGAATAGCTCTACCATTCTGATTGGTTATTCTTTTCACCGAGGTATGAGTCACTCTCGTATTATACCTTAAATACTGCTACGAGACAAGAAAACTGTAGCTCGAAAACCAACCTGGTTGTGGATTCACCTCAGATATGTTCTTGCATCCAACATTATAAAAGGAAGATTAAATACTAATTGGATCATCAATCTTAAAAGCGTAATCCGCATCTATAAAGACAATACTATCCTACTTTCCTCATTCAATCTGATCAGTCTTCCATTTCAACTACCCTTTGACCACAAACTGTCTGAAACTTCAGACAATTTGTTCTTAGAAACTCCTCTCGGTATGAATCAATTGCTCTGAAACTTGTTCTGTGTTCCGCCCCCCATTGACCGTTTTCAGTCGAGCGATCAAAACAGAGAATCGATCGCTGCGCCTCGGGTTCAATTTTGTGTAAACGGGCACAACACAACTGCTGACGAACTGTCTGTGTACCCTTATGTACGTATATGTGTTGTGTACTTACGAAGCTAAGGTATGTTTGTGTACACAAGCTTCGAATAGTGTTTCCTTTAACATTACTTGAGATTATGGTAGGTAAGTAATCTCTACTTCATTGCAAATGATGGCTTTTGGTTTGTCATCATGATTATACAAGCTTTATGTCAAGTTAACTGTAGGTATGTATCGTTGGCATGGACGCTAGACGCCAGGTACTGTACTGTTTACTTTGAGAGTAACTGGTTCAAGTTAGTTAGCATTGATTTGAGTTTGCTCTCCTATCTCTGTAGTGTTAGGAACTGGTCAACTATGTAACCAGTCCAATTCAAAAGTATACCAGCTTGTTATTATTCCGCTGCAGGGTATACTTCTCCTCATACTGAGAAACGAGCATAAATCACCAGTTCACCTCTGCTCACTGCGAGTTGGCGATTTAAGTCTATAAAGTTCAAGTTTCTTTACGCTGTTTTTCTTTTAGTTCTAGTTGCACCGTGTAAGATAAACATAGAAAGTATATAAGACATACAATGAGACTTCAATATCTCCGCGTGTCAATGCAAAGACACGTATTGCACGTCATATTAATGCACGTGGCGTATACGCTAGGAGACATTGCAACAAGCATAAGATGTATTAAATAAAATTCAGGAATACATATTTTTGCCGCCAAGCAGTGTAGCTAGCGTAGCGTTCCGCGTTGCAGGATATGGCTGCCAGTGTAAGTACTATCGATAAACGCCAGACCTTTCCAATTTCGAAACTATTTTGTTTGCAAGCTGCAATATTTGTAGGACAAATAAAGGACCACAGCAGGCAGGCAGGGTGAATACAGCCCGTTTAGTGTACTTTAGCTATTTTCATAGTGTAATATAGTATGGTATTCTGTTGTGGAGAAATGCAGCCGACATTCAGACTATCTTTGTTTTGCAGAAAAGAGCTGATCGATCAGTTTGTAAATTAAGTCCGAGACACTCTCTCAGAGAGAAATTTAAGGAGATTAATATAATGACTGTGTTCTCAGTATATTTTTGAAAATCTTTTATATGCCCATAAAAATATAAAATCGTTTAAAAAATACAGTGATATCCACAATAAAATACTAGGAACAAACACTGTGTTGTACCTTCAACAAGGCTCAAGAAAATAGGTGGCTCGTTCAGGTTTCAATGTAAACGCTTTTATAATAAACTTCCAAGCCACGTTCAAGATGTAAGCCTTAATAAATTCAAATAGACGCAAGTTGCGTCAGAAGGCCTTTCATACTGTTAAAGGTTATATTGAGGACAAAAAGGCTTGGGATGAGCTGCTCCAATTTTCGTATTTTCTCTTATATATTTTTGCATACTGAATGTTGACATGAATATTTACTTTATAAAGTATTATAATATTATTTTAATTATTGTGAATGTGAAGCCTATGTGGGTCATTGCTTTTTTGTTTGTTTTTTTTCTCTCAGAGTTATTTTTAATCATGTCTGGCAGTTTGAGTAATTTATGCGGCCTACCCAAATGTCCTTTCTGTGGTACTGTTCGTGGAATCGTTGAACTCCTTAAGTTCTGAGTTAAGTTGCGCGATTACTGTCAAATGCGTGCACTGACTGGACGGGCTCACTCAATCTATGTGGATCTTTCCTCAAAAGACTATTTCAGACACCAATCTACATGTTCTTCACATGAACTGCCCAAGATTATGTCTGGACTTTAAAAAAGACTGTGACCTCTGAATTTGTTTCGACCTTTCTTATCAGAGTAGTTTGATAGGATAGTTTTTAAAAACATGATTGACGTGTAAAAAAGTTTGTATAAACCTACTTACAGAGATAAAATCATATATCGAATATACAAAATATAAAAAAAAAGATTAAGGTGTAAAGGTGTCCGTTTTGTCGATAGTACATTTAGTTACATAGCTTTGTACCTCTGGTACTCGCGTTGCAGATGTCCAGGAGTTGGTTACCAGTGTGACCACTCATCACCAGAGTGTACGCTTGCTCGAAAATAAAAGACAGTAATTATTTCGAAAGTGTTTTTATTAAATTGTTAAATTTGAAATCTCAATAAAATCAACAACTCATTGTTATAATAATTGTTCTGGTTTAAAACTTTGTTAACAGTTGTGTGGTGTATTGTGCGACTTACGTTTACGACTATTATTATAAAGGGGCATCGCAGATGTCAAACGGTGTCAGTACCAAGTATACTTTCTTATGTTAGACTTATTTGGGCACTTGTAAACATTTCATAAGTAGGTGACAGAATGAAAATAAAGCACAGTGCGTCTGCTGCGTATTAAAACCGACTTTACTCGTGCGTGCGTTTATCAATACATCCACATTCTTCTCGTCTCATGTCGGCACAAGCGTTTTGAGAATATTATTAAAACTCAAGCCGCGGAACCTAAGTGCAGAGGTTTTATTAAATACACATTACATTAGGCAGCCGACACACTATGTTCTCCTCTGCTACCACTAAGCTAATATTTGTACTGGCAACGTTCAACATCAATCCAGAACGTTATTTCAGTTCAAACATTGCATAAATTTATATTCATATCAACTGATAACAACCCAAAACTTTTCCACAATATTTTACGTAAATTAAACAAAACCATCAAACATTACAAAACAAAACGGACCATTTAAAAATCTTACATTAAAATCTTCATCGCGAGATTGTTTCAAAAGTTTCTTCGATTAGGTATATCATAATATTTTTTTTTTAATCTGGGAGATAATATTTTTTAAAATGTTTTAAAATCTTTTTTTTTAGTACTATTTAGAATTAATATAAGCATACCTTCGTTCTAGACTATCACAACATTCAAAGGCATACGTTTGGACCTTGGCTTGCAAAGGATAAAGGATGTTCTCTGACCCTGGCTAACCTTGGGCAGGCACTTTGCATACTTAACTACTTTCGGATGGAAACAAGTTGAAATTCGACCGTCGCGCGACGCGTCGTCGGTTTATTTACGAGGGAATAGTTTTGGCTTTAAAGCTTTTTGATCTCAAAAGTACACCTAATCCCAGAAATTGAATTCGAGATCAAAAATGTAAACAAAGAAATGTCATTGTCAAAGTGAAAGTTCAGGGGTAATCAACATTTCCCTAGTAATTCAAATAAAGTTTTTTTTTTCTATATATTAAATATTAGATAGATTGACGCATGTAATATTAGAGTGTTGCAAGCGTCGTCGTCGTATAATCACCACTTGAGAACAGTTCGACCGATTTGGCCGATTTCTTTTTGTTCTCTCCATAATTGTCAGGACAAGGTTTGTGTAAGAAAATTAAATTTTCATTTATTTAATTAGTAAAAAGCACCCATGCAAAGCCGAGGCGTTTTGCTAATTGAAAACACTAAATGAAGTCCAAATGTTTAAGACCACTGCCTTATTGCCAGTAGCATAAAAATAATTTACACGATTTTATTTCAAACAATTATATTTTATTCTTGAATCGTAGTCTACGTCACTTTAACCTCTTGACAGTCGGGCCTCTGTATGCGCAAAGTACCACAAACGTCGGCTACTTCGCCAAGCGTCGAAGTACTTGTTGATTTTTGGGCAAGCCTTCGAAAAAACGCAGATTTCGTTAATACATAGCTAGTTAAACGTTACATGTTATACCTTCCTGGCTTCGTTATTAGATTACCTAACTACTTATACCATTCATTATGCATGTACATTACATACATTATAGCTGTAAACCTTGTGCAATATTATATTTTAACTGTTTATGATATGCCTACAATTTTAGCAGTATGTTATAGTACTTTTCGGCAAACTGCACAATTGAGGTTATTATTTAAAATTGGCAACACCTTTGTTTACATTTTTGATCTCGAAATCGATTTTTAGATATAGGTATAGGTACGTCGGTTTCATCATTACAAAATGACGGAATGCATCAACAAGGATATTTATAATAGTTGCATAATTTGGAAGGGAATAAACTACTCTGAAGTACTGTATGGTTTGGAATGACAAGAAAAAGTAAAGGTCAAACTATGGTGGCTTTGTCTCAAATGCAACATTTCCTCATCGAAGACTAAGCAAGAATGTCAATGTCCGGTATTAGCAACCTCAAGTAGCCAAGTGTGTAAGATGCCTTATTTTTACAAGAATTTCATCGAGGTAAAATATTTTTCAAATAAATTCTTTTCGTCTCGTACCGTGAATCTTCATGTTTACAAATTATATTACATTATTAATTTCTTTGAACAAAATTGATTAATATCTTAAGAATGTTTTAATAATATTATATGATTACCGATTAATCAATTTATCTCAAAGAAACGATTACGGGTGACTTGCTACGGTCAATAATTGATTATTTTAAGGAAACAAAGAAAACAAATAATAAATCTATTGAAAGAGCAATAATATTAATGAACACCGTCTTAGCGAGCTATTTTGGGGTTTTAAGACACTTTAACATATATACTATTTATCTTACAAAGATAAAAGGAACATTTTTAATTAATAAAACCAAGAGATTTGTTTCTAACACTTCTCAATTATAATCTTTTGGAAAAACATAATCAAGCATAGCAAGAACATAATGTTTGTTTTAAATTCGTTTATTTGAGCTACTCTAGAAAAAACGACGATACTGCTCGAGGTGTCAAAATATGAAGAGAATTTGAAAAATAAATTATCGACTAAAATTATTACCCAAGAGAAATATTAGCGTTTAACTTCAAGCGCTCTGTTAGTTGCCAGTGATATATAAAAAACAAAACATTGGATCAATGTACAGACACCAGCAGGACAAGCTACCCGAAACTGTAATCCTGTAATTGGGAAGTTGTTTCCCAATCAACCTTGAACCTAATGCTTTAGCAATAAAGTTGAAATCTATTAAAGAAATTTCACAGATTGTAGTAGCTTGATGTGCTGGAGTCTGTACCTAAGTATGTAGCCTATGATTTGATCAACGTTAATATTGTATGTTGCTCTTTAGGGAAGAATAGTAAGGTGTCCGTCAGAGAACATCGCAGCAGAACGAAGACAATAAAATTCCTTTCACCTAATATCTAAGCTTGGACTTGTTAATTAAAATATTTAATAAAAACTTTTTTTCTTATTTTACACAAAAATCGTAAGTACTTAGGTGATCGGGACCCTGTACGCTAACATGAACCCACCCACCTTCCTTATTAGTTATAACCTGTGCATTGTTATACCTACCTATCTGTGAAACTTAAAGAAAAAACAATGTCAATGTTTTTTTATGGCGGGAAACGAAAACTTGATATCATTATTATGTACACATTTGTACCTTTTAATAAATCGATTGCAAATTATCTAGATAATAAAATACATTCGATCAACCCGTACATTAAAAACATAAACCTCAATAAGCACCAAATCCTTCCCAAAACATCGAATTTTCCCCAGAATGGTTGCCACAATCAACCACCTGAATTTGCCAGTAACTTCCGCCATTTTGCTCGATTTTCGCGACATAATTTCCGCTTGACATAAATGTCAGAGCTGTCAACACAATGCACAGACTATAAAGACTATAAACGTGTTCACGACTCAATAGATGGCCACTACTCGTATAATTGAAATTAATTTGACAGTGAAAATTGGTCAATCTCTTAACGTAGCTGCTTGCTTACACATGCGCTTTAACCTGTAGTTAGGGCGCAAATTATCTAGGGGTCTCGGCCATTTTATATACTTTGCTTAACCTAATTTTGTTCATGTCGTTTGTCAAAAGAATAAGGAAGTAAGCTATTGCTATTTGACAAACTAGGTAGTATATACTTTAGTTAGATCAGTAATTCAGGACCATTTCCGCGACCGGTTTTTGGAAGCGCAACATCAATGATTAATTAAGTGCTCATCGCAAACCATTTTCGAACCACTTCACTACCACTCCATTTCCACCACCTTGCTTCCTTCTTCTTTTTCTTTCCACTTGCTTCGGATATCTTGCTCCGGAATATCGATTATTACCGGATTTCTTATTAACGATGCAGATGGCATACGATAATAAATGCAGTATAATTGCTTTCAATAAGCATAAAATAAATTCTGAAATGAAAGTAAAACCCTAACGAGGCAATATATAGCAATTTAAATGACATTACGCTCATGGCTGTTCCATGAAATTTATTCCTTATTTTTAAATGCCCGCTGACCCCTAGAATTACTTATAATTAAAAATTAAAGCTTTATGAAAATACAAAATAGTGTTGGGAAAGTACATATTTAAGTTCAGGAAATATTTGATTCCCGAGAGGAAAATAATCACCATAAGGTAGAATGTAGGTGGCTTTTTAGGATTTGTATTAAAAAGACTATCATAAATCTTCACAGCCCTCGATTTTGTTAATAGAATATAAATACTTTCCATATTCAGAATGTTTGTATCGTTTGACAGACGAAGCGAAATATCAACATGAACGAGCACATTGTATTTTGTATTTTTATAAAACTGTTGTTTATCCTAAAAGCTTATACTATGTACAATGATATCAAACAAGCGTTGAGCAATTTTTTATGAATTAATATTCAAAATATGCTAAAATATTTACAATATAAACGGCCTTTGTAAAAGTTTGCTCTGTACGAGGCCGCCTCGCGAGGCACGTAATGTTACACATGGCACCATTTTATCTTCTTGGAACAGCTATTTTTTCATTTGTTTGCAGGATATTCATCTGTAAGTCACGTATACGAAGGACAACTTTTGATTGATTTTAGTTGCTATTTGTATAGAAGAGTATGATTGAAGTAGACTAGAAATTGCTATTCTTAGCAAGATAGGGTTTTTTTTTAAGGAATGCCTCAAGCAAGTTGAGCCTCTTGTGTCTCAGCAAGACAGCCTCGTTATATAGACCTAATTATCTTATTAAAAATATTTAAGTGCTTTTTAAGTCAAAGAGGACAAATGTTATTTAAAAATATTTACATATTAAGTGAATAGGACTAGCGGATGAATGAATTAGTAATTTTAATTGAAAAGTTTAAGTTTTCTTCGATAAGCTGTCGTCAAAATCAGAGTCAATTTTATAATTGCGTTTCTTAATTATTTACTTTACTCAAGTTCCGATTTAGTACATTAATCAGATAGCAGCCTACAATCTCAAATTTTGACGTCAACAAGATATAATTTAAAATTATTAAAAAAAATATCAATTCAATGCATTTTTCAAGTACGAAGTACGAATGACACATTTCAATGCTGGCAACATTTTTATCAATGCTGGCAACATTTCTATGAATGCTGGCAACATTTCTATCAATGCTGGCAACATATCTATTGATGCTGGCAACATTTCTATCAAAGCTGCAACATTGCTTTGCCGATATCCAATAGGCTATTCGAATTCGAAGACGATTTGAATGCGGAGCAGCCATTGGTCGGCGGCGGCGAACGCCGCGCGGGGGGCGTATCACCGTGCGCTGGACTCGGCTTTCTCTGGTGGACTCTGAGGACTCTTCAAGTCCTTAGAGGTCGCGTCTAGACTCTGGTCTCGGGATTCTTGGACAGATTCTAGCCCAATGTCAAATGAGGATTGCCTGCTGAAATTATTATTTTATTAAGTGAAGAGTAATCGTAGGTACATTTATAGTCATGGTGCTTAAATGTCCCACAAAGAACTTGAGGTTCTTTATGGTACTCAATGTGTCTCCAACCTTTCAGTCAAGTAGTTCCCAGGAGCTGACAGCGAGCGGCCCGCCCGCGCCAAGCCGCCTCGCTTGGTGGTGGCGGTGGGCTTGTCCGGCTCGCCGCGCGCGCTGGTGGACTCTCTGCGGGAGGTGCTGCCTTCTCGACTGCGGAGGAACGGGTTCTGGGGACAAACGGAATGATGTTACTTTAGTTCTTTAATCCTTGTGTAAATATCCAGGTTATGTTGTAAGTACTACTGAATAGTTAAAACTGAACACTTTGCTCGTGATACACGACTAGATACTTGTCACAAGCTTTGTTATCATTACGTCTACAGGCGTTAAATGTCCTGGAATGTGTTAAACCAAAACCACTTATTTCGATAAAAACCTTTCAATAATTAAAAGCTTTTGAAATGTAATAGGTGTTCCATAATCAATTTGAAAATCCTTGGGTTAATATTGCAAAAAAAAAGAAATGAGATACCAGTTTAAATCCCCAACAAAACATAAAGTTTGGCCCGAGTGAAACATTGAGATTTAGAAGAACGAAGCAGTTCTCACCTGGAAGCTGTGCTTCTTCAGCATAGTCTTGATGAGTATCAGCGTGGACAGGTTGGGGATGGAGGTGACGACCTGCGCCATATCTTCCTCCGTCACTTCCACTAGCCGGCAGTTCTCCTGTTCTGATGGGAGTGGATCCTTGCCTCCATCTGTTATCCACTCATGATCCTGGGCAAAAGAAAGGGTAGAGCTCAATGGAAGAATTTGAATGTACCAAAAAAATTAACAAGAAAGCTCAAAGGGCGAATTTCACCAATGAGACTGAAAGCGATCAGCACATCTTTACCGCGGTCAATATATTGCTATCAGTGTCATCACTGTTGTGGAATATTGACACTTGGACACGGTTTTATGATCGCGTTACTAGAAATACAAATACATAGGTATCGCACGTGTATTTTGTACAAACAGGCCGCCGATTAAAGATTTGGATTTGGAGAGCTTTACTAATTGGTGAGCTTCTCTTCGCATAAGGCAACTGTGATATGCTAAGTTGAAAAAAAAAAATAATAAAGTTGGGCGTGGAGTTGCTACGTTACTTTATTTGTTTGTAGGTCGGGTAAAGGGTAGGGTGGTAATGGGGTTTTCAGGAAGACTTTCTCAGTAGCAGCCCGGAGCTTGGACTTGTGCTCGGTTGATGGCAACAGACCAACGACCAATGGTCGTTGAGGGTTGCCAATGATAATGGTTGTACTATAGCTATACCTCTGTGTAACCTTTTGCGGATTACCTACACACGTGTTGTAATGTTCTGTATGATTAATAATACTCAGAACGACTTAGCATTGTCCACTCCCAATTTGGGAATGTTTCCGAGTGTGACGTAGGTAATCCTCCAAAGGATTGCTGATTGAAGCAATAGGTTAATGTGTCCAGCAACCGTTACTGGGATTCACATAAAACCAGAACCAAAACAAAGCGAGTAATATTTCTCGTTCAAAGTGATTTGCTATGGTTCCTAATCCAATCAGTGCGTTTGAAAAGGTCACCCGTAACAATACAGATTGGTCAAATTGCTCGACTAATTGCGTTGACTTTGACAATTTCATTATTCTTGAACGAATTCGCTTTATTACAATGGGGGTGGATCCGAATAATTTGAACTTTGACCTTTTGAGAAATTCTCATCTTATTTAGCGTAATGACATCTTAGCACCAGATCGGTGCGGATAATATTCAATCGAGGTGATATTATTTTCTAGGACTGGCTTGTGGAATGCAGCCCCTGTGTTTTGTTACTGTCGCAGCAATATACGTATGCAGTGTGTCTTTATAATGTGCACCTATCGTAATGAGGGAAACTGTGCTTAATTTTAACGACGAAAAGTCATTAAAAAAATAAATTAAACTTTTTATAGCATTTTTTTAATTCTAATTTGCTGCGGAGACCTCTGTGTAAACAAAACGGTATAACTTTTAAACTGAACGATCTATCTCGATGAAACAAACTCAGTTATGATTGAAAATAACAGGGCGTCCTCGTTAAAAAAAAAGTTAAATAAAAAACTGCCCTTAATTGAGAATTAAGGTGTTTCTTTTGACAAAAATCTGGTAATTGTTTTCATTAATTTTTACAATAATTTTAAAGTTTCTCAATAAAACCTCCTATTACCTACATTTTTGTATTACTTTAAATTATTCTACATCTAGCTTTCTAAAAGTAAAAAAAAACACGACGACAAAAACATTTTTTTTTTTTAGATTTTTTAAAATATTTTTTCCGTCGATAAAATTAATCATAGTTCCCCTTATTTCGATATGTGCACATTATAAAGACTCACACTGTATGTATGGGCTCTGTGGTAGGGGAGAAATATGGATGCAACTAACAATTAATGATGTTCCGCTACAGCAAAAAGCATGTGAACAATATCTCGGTCTAAGAATGGACAGCTCACTAACGTGGAATGCTCACATTGAACACGTACAGAGTAAACTCTCGGCACTCTCCGGGTCACTGCGTAACATAGTTCGTTGTATTCCACCAAGATTGCGGTATACTATTTACAACTCCCTAGTAAAGCCGCATCTACTTAATTTGATCGAAATTTGGGGCAGTGCTGCAAAAGCAAAACTGTCAGAACTCCAAGTTACCCAAAATAACCTCATAAAAATACTATTCGGCTATCCATATCTAACATGAAGCAGTAAAATTTATCAAGATACAAAAATAATGAATACTCGTATAAAACAATTTTGGAGTTGGTTTGAAGTCATACGTGCCAGCAAAAGCGCCTAAACTTGAGGTGATCCATCGAGTAGCAAGATTAGCGTTCGCTCGTCAGCATCAAAATTGGTCCAATGAGTGGAGTCGAGTTTTATTCTCTGACGAAAGCCGTTTTTGTGTAAATTTCGTCGACGGAAGGGAGAAGATGTGGAGATGTCGAGGAGAACGTTACCATCTAGCAAATTTTTGCGAAACAACGTCTTACGGTGGAGGGTCTGTTATGATGTGGGGTGGTGTAAGTTTGACGGCACGCACCGCTCTGGTCATCATCGAAGGCGGTTCTCTGACTGCACACAGGTACATAACTGAGATCCTAGAGCCCCATGTTATGCCTTTTGCCCCACTCATAGGATCAGATTTTGTGTTTATGCACGATAACGCACACTGCGCACATAGTGTGTGACTACCTTAATGAGATCGATATAACCCAGATGGACTGGCCAGCACGATCGCCAGACATGAATCCAATAGAACATGTCTGGGACATGATTGGACGAAGGGTCTGGGCAAGAAATCCAGCTCCTAGAAATGTTGAAGGGCTGAAATTGGCGCTGGTTGAAGAATGGGACACTGCCTCAGGAAATGATTGAAGGTGTCATAAGCAGCATGGGTAGACGTATCCAAGCCCTTATAAGGGCAAGAGGAGGCAACACGCGCTATTAATTCTTTTTATTTTACTTTTTTCTTTTAATTTTGGTCTGTCCTTACGCATCAGAAAACACCAAAATTTTTCACTTCAGACCATTTTATTGTTTATTTTTTAATAAATCCCAATAAACCCTAAATTTAGTTTTTTTTCTAACATAAAATAAACAAATAATGTCAAATGAAGCGAAAACAATAAATAAACGACATTAAATCCCAAAAACTAATGTATTTTTTTTGTGTTCCTCTAATTTTGCCGGTGTGAGTATATATTTACAACACATCAGAAGCGTTCACTCAAACTTATCACTCACCCAATATAAACTAGTTAGTCAACGCGGCACACGGCGAGCAAGCTTGCTAGTTTTACCTAAGGCAAGAACTAACTATGGCAAAAAAATGCTAACTTTTGAAGGCGCACAACTCTGTAATAAATTACCGTCCTGTATAAGAAATCTACACTCTTTCAATGCATTCAAAACTCAACTTAGCCAGCACATAATTGCGGATCGATCACTTCTGGAGAAATGAATGCATTGGATGGGTAACTATTAACCAACCTGTAATACTGGTGACGAACTTTTTGTAATCTGTGTATGTTTTAGTATTGTTCTCAAGTAAGTGACATATGTCTTTATTGGGAATAAAGTTTCATTAAACCGAAACCGAATACAGCATCTTCCTTCACACTAGTACCTACAGTCAGCAACGAAAGACAATATCAAAAGAAAATCGGAACAGATCAGAATCGGATATAAAATTAAAATAACACAAACTCTTAGATACTGTTCTCAATATTATAAAATGACGCATAATATCTGCAATATTATGCGTCATTTTATAATATTGAGAACAGTATCTATCGACTTATGTTGTTCACCGTACGTAACTGAACTGAACGTATTTATTTGACTCAATTTCTTGGTTGCATCAAATTAGTCGTCACGATGTAGATTGAGTATACGACTACTTTCCTCCGTTGTCTGTTCCTTCAAGTTCACGAACAGTCGCACAGCTTTGTACGATGTATCTCAATAATACTAGGAGCTAATATTTTCAATATCACGAGCCTACCTTAACCTCCTGCAGGGTAATCCTCGTCACCGGTTCCTTGTCCAGCATCCTACTGAGCAGGTGTCGCAGCTGCTTGGAGGGCTGGATCCTGCCTGGGTAAATCAGGGGTTCTGCCAGGACCTTCCGCTGCAGTTCCACAGCCGAGTTGCCGACCCACGGCACCTTGCCGGTCACCATCGCGTACAGCGTCACGCCGAGAGACCAGATGTCGGCTGCCTGGGGGTCAATAACAAGTGGAACTCCTTAGATTGAGTGTTTAGGGTCGGTTTAATTTTGAACAAGCTGGAGGTGAACATCCAGCAAAAAACTTTGAAGGTGACTTATGCAGTTAATTTTTATTACATAGAATCATGTAAAGCTGCCGAGTTAGCAAAACAAATTCATCATCGTAATACGCCTTTGGGAGGTAAATGCCAAGATTACGTCCCTTGTAAAAGAAAAAAATTCTAGCAAAGCAGGTGCTCCCAAACGCCAGATTTCAACAAAATCTGTAATATGGATTTATGGTATACTATCTTCTTAAGGAGGAGGTGGTAGTGGGATCTTTTAAATGTTGTCTCTGGTCAACGCTGTCTAAACAACCTCATATAATATATAAGTTTGTCTAATTTCTCACCTCGCCACTATACTTATCAGCGGGCGCGGCGGCCTCAGGGGCCCGGAAGGCTGGTGTCCCCACGGTACCCGAGACCCGTCCTGCGGCCGCCAGCTCCCCACAGGCCCCCAGGTCTGCCACCTGCACCCGACCCTCGCCCAGCAGCAGGTTGGCTGGCTTGATGTCTCGGTGGGCTATGCGCTGGTAGTGTACTGGGGGATAGTGGAATTGGTTGATGAAAACTATGAAGAAGAGCATCTTTTGTTAATATTTAGGCTCGCTCTTGACCACCATCTCTCCAGATAGGATCTATGCTTTGGTAAGGAGTCAGTGTATCATCGAATAATAGCGATTTTTGACAAATCTGAGATGTGAAATATTTTTTAATAAAAAATAGATTTATCCTACTTATATTATTTTTGGTTTATTTTTTTGATAAGCACAATTAATATCACCCGTAGATATAATGACGTCTTATACCTACTTCGTTAGTACTATTTGCAAAAAGCGTATTTTCAATGTTAAAATTGTACACTCGTACGTTAGGTTTGCCCCGCACGTCCGTGGTCGTGCCAAGCCCACTTATCTTTGATAAGAATGGACATAAACTCGAGAACTGTTAAGATACAAGACCGTGTATAGCTGCAAGTTCATTCATTTCATACGTCCAGTTTTGTCAACAAAACCTTTTGGTCCTCAATAAGAGTAAGGTGTAACGTTCGCAGTACGGAGATAATGTTCAAAATGACGTGGAATGAAAATGTGTTTTCTCTGCAGAAGTCGAGTGTCCAGGGGCTGTAGCAAGTCTTCCATTCATTATATTATGTACTCATAGGTACGATAGAAATGAAACATGAAAATCTAACAAAAATTAAATCCTTACGTCTAGGATAGAATTGCCCGAAAAATGTCTGTAGTTTTTACTCGACTGCCCAAAAAAGGAGTGAATTGTTTTTATCCTTATTATATTCAGGGAGAATAAATATTGTCTGTAGCAAGTATCTGGTGACATATATGCATGAAGCTAATACATCCCATGATCCTGGGAAGGACACGTTAACATGTTTTCCATACAAATGTTGGTTTTGCTCGAACCAATCTTATGTATTTACTGAATATGTATGTTGTGAGAATCACACAGTGTAGTACAGTCAACAAAAAAGTTGGTATAAACGTGAAAAACACATCTGTATGTACATTAGTTGTCAATATTCTCTATTATTTTAGCGTAATATAAGCAGGCAACCAGTGCAGTGGGACGTACGTTCGGACTTGTCCTGGGCGAGAATTGAAATTTGTATGGCAAAATTTCTATCCATACCCTGCAAATCTTTGGTGCAAAAGGTCTAGAGATGCGCGAGGATACATGTGCGAGGCGAAAACTGAAATATTTGTTAGTACAATATTGAACGTTATTGCTCTAAGAATAGAGTATTTATTTACTTTGTAAAACAAATATACAAATCTCGCACAGGCCATCGAGGACCCACACGGTCTCTCTCCGTCAAGCGCTGACTCGCGATGTCTCGCGACGGCTCGCTCTGACCACGCGCGGTCGCGAAACAAAGCGTAGTAGGCGCGCGAGACACGGCTGGCCGGGCGGCGCTATGGTGCGACGTAGCGATGGCCAGCGCGTGACATCGCGAGCCGGCGCGAGGCAGTGCTGGCCATCGCGAGACGGCGTGGTATAGCGATGGACATCTTTCGGTGTAAAAGGTTAAGCGTTATTTCAATTCTCGCCCATCCCATCCACGCCTCGCCTCGCCGGTGTAAAACCACCTTTACTCTTTTACAAATAATTCAAGTTGATTATCTGTTGTCAACTGTCAACTTTAAGTGCTTACCAATAATAATACAATATTTATAACACATACTGTCTTACTACAAAAGATTTAAGCACATGTTCAACGCATGTCTTACGTTTCTTTTAATGTATGGAGTTTGACGTAAAACACGCGTTGAACATGTGTTTAAATCTGTAGTAGTAAGAGGGTGAATATTTGACCTTTAAACCGCCGTCATTACCTTCCGCCAAAAGTTGATGAAAGAGAATATATTTAATGAAATATTTCAGCAATTCCTGATTCTGGTCCTTAAGCAGATTCTGGGAATTGATGAAATATTTCATTAACGATATTCTCCTTCATCAACTTTTGGCGGAAGGTAATGACGGCGGTTTAAAGGTCAAATATTCACCCAAGACCGATATTTTTCACATTTCTGAATCACCTTGCATTCAAATATCTGATGCTGTGACAACACGCTTCGTTCCTACCTAACCTCGTCCGACGACGTGTTATTAAAATATTACGACATTTTTACGACTAGATAGCAAGGGGGGAGGACCAAATCACCCTCCTTCATTAGCCGGCACGAGACTCGAATAGATAATATGTGCGGAGTAAGGCGACTGTTACTGAAACGAAATTAGAGATTTTATTAACTTTCTTCTGTTAGAGATGGCTTGCTTGAATACTGTGGCATGAACGCGGGCGGGCCACTTGCTTTTGAATTTTGATAAGTGTAGGTATACTTGAGGGGCTCGTGGCGAAATGATAACAGCCGCACGGGTCAATTGAAGGTTAAGCAGCGCTTGCCGCGGTCGAGTCGTGGATGCGTGACCGTCCATTACATATCGAGCCCCCCCCCCCCCCCCCTCCGTGCCTCGGAAGGTACGGTAAGCAGTAGTCGTTGGTCCTGGCTGTCATTCAAGGATCTTTAATAGTCGTTACGGGTCGTCAGAAGCCCAAAAGTCTGATAATCAGTCTTACCAACGGGTATCGTGTTAACTAGTAACTGGTTTGTGGAGGTAAGATCAGTCGCTCCATGAAAGATATTGGTATTCAGCTGCATTCGGTTAGACTGGAAGCCAACCCCAACTTAGTTGGGAAAAGGCAGATTGATTGAAGTATCTATACATATTTTTGCCCATAACTGCATGGCATCTCGTCTAAAAACTCTATCCTACTAAACATTATGAAACTCATTCTCAAGTTAGCAGGAACCTATTTTAAATTTTTCCTCTACAAACATCACAGTTTAATCATCCAGGGAGTGCCCAGTAAATAGTATCAAACTAAATTGTATTATTGAAACAATAACAAACACAAAAAAATAATTACATTTAACATAATAACTTGTGGCAGTTGAGAAAGGTCACGAACTAAAAACAAACTTTAAAACAATCTCTTGAGTGTCGTAAAAGAGACAGGACCACAGGAGAGACGTCCACAGGAGGCGAACGTCACTTCTAAAGTTGTAACATTCTACTTTTGTTAGTTTAACGACTCCTCGGGGAACAGGTGACCTTTCATAGAGCAGCCATGCAGGTAACGAACTTTGTTTCCTGGTCTGGGTATTGCAATAAAGGCTTCCCTGGATGCCGACGATTATTTAAAAACGCAGTGAAAACATTTCATTTTCCGAACTATGTCCCGCTTTACGTTCTAGTGTAAACATTTTCTGATGTAACAAATACTACACACAATTTTTAAATTTCTCTACAAAAATGTATAAAATCCGTTTATCTACTTAGTTTAAAAGCGTAGAAAAATATAATGATAAAGAGTTACATTTGTGTACATGAGCTGTTAGTAGAGAACGGGGGGATCAGTAGTAACCCCATATTTTTAGCAATCGTACCTTTATAAGGTGTTATAAAAATAACTCCAAGCTGATTTCTTTTTCCCCACAGTAAAAGTTATTCAGTTCGATGGTCTAAAGCTCCTCTTAAAGTTTATAGAGTTAATTTTATAACACATTATACAGGACAATTTTTTAAGCAGTGCGCAAATTTTCACAGGTTGTTCTACCCATAAATATGAACAACTTTCACTATGGGACCAACCCTGAAATTACAAAAAAACATCTGCTGTTTCATACATTTTAGTCGAGTAGGTATTGAACTTTTATATGAAACAGCCATTGAAACAGTTGATTTTTTTTCGTGATTTTAGGGTTTGTAACATAGTGAAAGTTGTTCATATTCATGAGTAGAGCATCCTGTGAAAATTTGCGCACTGCTTAAAAAATTGTCTTGTATAGTTTTCAAATTGTTGGGCTTGGTATATCTTTTTATAACAAGCTACCCTCTTCTTTGCTAGATTTGCCCTTTAATGCGTTCAAAGCTAAAGTAAAATCTAACCTTTGTTCAAAGGCATACTATTCTATCAACGATTACTTAAACGATAAGAATAGTTGGTCGCTGTGTTTAACTTAAGACAATGTTTATGTTCTTTCTCCAGAATTAGCATACCTACTGACAGGTTATATGAGTTCATATAATTATTTATTTTGTTTGACTCTCAAGGTCAATTTATTTTAATTTTATTTTTATTTATTATTGACATAATCTACTCATTTCAATGTTTATTTATTTTTATGAGTGGTATTGCAATATGTGGTTAGCTAGTGACCTCGACAATTGATCATAGTTTTTCTTGCCCGAGCAACCGGCAGCAAGTTCGTCATGCTCCCTTAGATGTCACTGCTTGCGGTAGCGTCGGGGGTCGGGTTGTCTCCTTCCCTCAAATATGGCGAGGGGGGTAATGGCTGATCTTTGCGTTATACTCGTGAACGGGTGCTGCTTGTGGTGACAGGTCGTCTTGCTGACCTTGGTTTTGTTTTGTTATTAGTAACTTAACTCGTTGTTGATTTTACTTCGATGGTCCTAGTTTATCATCTGTGACTTTGAGTTACGACTACATGTACGGCTATATGTAAGTGGGCACGCCCTTTATTACTGGAGGCTTTTATTTGGGTATAAAGTTCTGCTTACGTTTTTAGTTTTGTATTTTGTTTCTGCTTGAGTATAGTTGTCGATTTTTTTTTTTTGGTATATTGGCGTGTGCTAGCTTACTTATAGTAAATAATTTAATTTAATGTTTTGTATTGCGTAATGTACCTAAATTATTATGCGCAGTGTTATATAGAATAATTTTTTTTTTAACTGAACAGACAGCTGTGCTGCTGGGGAGTTTGTTGCGCCACTTCTTCTCCCCAGCTAAAGCACTAGGAAGTGGTGAAGGGCGGGCGTTTTGGGGGACTGCCTTATGTAATTTTGACGTTCAAAAAGTGCTGATTCTCAGCCTAGTTTGAATAAATGACTTTTGATTTTGATTTTGAAATGAACTAAATAACTAGGAATGATTGTTTCCTGAAACTAAAAGTACATACAGCTATTGAACTATTCGCATGAAGTCGAGAAAATCCCTTTTTTGACCCCAGACCCAATAGAGAGTCGGTTACTCACAGTACTCCACCCCCAGCAAGGCATCCCTGATGTACTTCCTGGCCAGGTATTCACTCAGCGGCGTCTCCGTTGGGATCTCGATGACCGGGCCTCCTTCCAGCAGCTGGAACACCAGGTACAGATGGTCTTCCGCTGGGTCGTCCAGGACCTGGTGAACAAGGTTTATTAATTTATTAAAACTTTACATAAAATAACCGTAAAAGGCGGACTTTATGTCTTAGGCATTTTTCAACCAGTCTGTCTTAGGGTGATGCAGAGACAAAACGTTTTAAGGTTTAAGAGCCCCACGAAGCATGCGTAGTTCATACAAACGAAATACCAAAATAATTTGTAAATCAAACATATTCTTAAGGTAATATGTATTTATTCCGATTGGATTACAGAATATCTAGGTTCCCAAATATATATTTTGAAAGGACACTGATTTGCAAACGAGATATGAGAAATTTAAAATTTCTATAGAAAACTTATTTTTCTCATATTTCCTGTTTAAATCAATGTTCTTATTTAATATATATTTGGGAACCTAGATATTCTGTAATCCAATCGGAATAAATACACACTACCTTTAGAATATGTTTGATTTACAAATTATTTTGGTATTTCTTTTGTATGAACTGCGCATGCTCCGGGGGCGTCTTAAGGTACTTATTGTTTTAATGAAACGCGAAGAAACAGACTCATTCTCAACGGTAACTGGGAGTCTGGGATAGTGGATAGACGTTTACTCTGATTGTAATGGCGTTGCGGGGTCCATGACAGTTGAATATAATGTGAACTAGCGACCCGCCCCCGCACGTTTGTATGACTTCACTAAACGTCGTACGTGTCTTCTACAAATCTACATATAAACCTACCAGAGTAAGTTCTTTAAATAATAGTAAGTAATAGTATTTTATTTCTCTCAAAAAGGTACAATTTTGGTACATAGTATCTAAGTTACGGACAGATTCAAAATCTTTGTGAGAGCTGGGGTCTATATTGGGCCGGGTCCTGTATGATATATCTCCAGACTCACACCCTTAAAATTACAATAAAATAAAATAAAAATGACAATAGTGAAAATAGTATTAAAATTTTATTGCGTCGTTTAGAAGAACAGTACACACAAAAAATATATATGTTGTGTTTCAGGGACACTCACACACACTACTTACAGGGTATACGTATTTTTTTTTGCTGCAGTTGGGTAATTGTCTAATCTGTTTAAATAGTTACTAGAAATCTTATACGAATCTTATTTTGTCATTAGCATAGTACCGCTATTAAATAACAGATGGCGTTGTGCCGTGACGTCACTTTTGTGAATCGCGGTGTTAAGATTTTTTTGCGAAACATAATCTCCGCGGTATTTTATGTAATAAATTGTCTTACTCTGGACACATTTGTTTTATTTCGTTGCGAGATATTTTTGGGACGTTGTACAGTAATTGTGTGGAAGTTTCCAAGTAACTAATCACTTGGGTGCCCCGTGAGCTGACCACTGCGGGGTTTTACTATCGCAATGGTAAGGAATAGACTGGCACGTGAAATCTTAAAATCTTGGTGCTACTAGATTTTGCTGAAATGAGACTGGGCCAGCCAGACACATGGAACCAAAATATGTTGATAAACAAAAAGTATTAGTATTCTGTGGAATTGTCCTTCTGAGTCATCATCGCAAAGCCCGAAAGGATAAGAAAAGAAAATAGTACCCTTAATATAAGAAAAGAAAGTATGAAAATAGACGTAACGTGTTATTTACCTTATATTAGAGGGAGTCAATATGACGACAGGTCAGTTCTGTTGATGAACAACCGATATCTTATTGTGTTTGTCGTTCATTTGTTATTATTAGTCGACGCGACGACGCGCGACGTGAGCATGCACGAGTATTGGTGGGAAATTATTAGCTTTAGATGTATATTGTGTCCTGGAAACCATTCTTTTAGTAAGTACGCCATTATGGACTTTCCAAACTAAGCTTGGACGAATAGTTTGACACAGTGATAATATGATCATGATTTTTGAAGTACTTTTCGGAATTATATTTTTTCGTGAATACTGTTGGTCGGAACTGTCGGAATGCCTGTATAAAATCGACACAGAGAAAACATAGTTGTATATGACTGATTTTTGTATGACATTTAATAATAATGATAATAACTGATACTAAATTAAGTGTGTTTTGTTTTTTTAAGAAAAAATAAAGTGATTATATTGAAGCCTATAGTTGTTTTTCTCATTAAATGTTTATTTTAGACAAATACATTTTGGTGCTGAACAAAAATAAAACTCAGATTTTTTTTACGTTTAGCTCAAAATGGCAGTTTTTTTTAAATTAATGACGTCAGAGAAGAATTGCCTAAATCATACCATGGTAAGTAATTAAGTTGCAATGTATGTAGAACAAATGCCTGTAGTTCGGTTAAAAATATTCACGTTGATAAAATTGCTACTAAAGGGTTTAAGATGTTGGGTTTCATTCTGCGTAATTGCAAAGATTTTAAGCGTGCATCAACTAAAATTGCAATGGTTAACTTAATAGTCAGATCAGGTTTAGAATATTGCAGCATAGTGTGGACTCCATTCTACGAAATACATAAACGTCGTTTAGAATCAGTGCAGAAAAGATTTCTTTGGCACTTGTCATATTATTGCAATACGGCTACAAATCTAACGAGCTACAGCTCACGCTTGAAACATTTCAAACTTATGAGTCCGGAAAATCGCCTTATGATGCTAGATCATCTGTTCCTATACTCATATTGATTGTCCTAAATTGGAACGTACCTTAAAAACTTGCTCGTAAGTCTACATATCAGTTGCTTCGCGCTAAGGGCTTCAAAGCTATCTGGGTCATTTTTCCACCATTAACAGAATGCAGAATGCACCCAGCGTAGATATTGATATGTCTTACTCTTTATATAAAGTCAAGTCTGTCTTGCCTAAGGCATTATCATAAAAGTGTAAAACTAATATTGTAGTTTCTATTGTCTCTTCACTTGCGTAAGTACTTACATCTATCTAAATAAGTAAAATATGTTTTGTAACTGTTATGTAACTGCATTTCCTACTCCTATGTTTAATGCATGCCGTGGCAGCCTTTAATTAAGGCTGCACTATAAAATGTAAAAATAAAATGGGTATTTTAACATGTATTTTAAGTGTATGCTTTGTTGGTTGTCCTTAAATAAATAAGTTGCAATGTATGTAGGACAAACGTCTGAAGTTGCAACGTACTCGTATGTAGGACAAACGTCTGAAGTTGCAATGTATGTAGGACAAATGTCTGAAGTTGCAATGTATGTAGGACAAACGCCTGAAGTTGCAATGTATGTAGGACAAATGTCTGAAGTTGCAATGTATGTAGGACAAATGTCTGAAGCTGCAATGTATGTAGGACAAATGTCTGAAGTTGCAATGTATGTACGACAAATGTCTGAAGTTGCAATGTATGTAGGACAAATGTCTGAAGTTGCAATGTACGTAGGACAAACGCCTGAAGTTGCAATGTATGTCGAACAAATGTCTGAAGTTGCAATGTATGTAGGACAAATGTCTGAAGTTGCAATGTACGTAGGACAAACGCCTGAAGTTGCAATGTATGTAGGAAAAATGTCTGAAGTTGCAATGTATGTAGGACAAACGTCTGAAGTTGCAATGTATGTAGGACAAACGCCTGAAGTTGCAATGTATGTAGGACAAATGTCTGAAGTTGCAATGTATGTAGGAGAAACGTCTGAAGTTGCAATGTATGTAGGACAAACGCCTGAAGTTGCAATGTATGTAGGACAAATGTCTGAAGTTGCAATGTATGTAGGACAAATGTCTGAAGTTGCAATGTATGTAGGACAAATGTCTGAAGTTGCAATGTATGTAGAACAAATGTCTGAAGTCGCAATGTATGTAGGACAAATGTCTGAAGTTGCAATGTACGTAGGACGAACGTCTGAAGTTGCAATGTATGTAGGACAAATGTCTGAAGTTCCAATGTATGTAGGACAAACGCCTGAAGTTGCAATGTATGTAAGACAAACGCCTGAAGTTGTAATGTATGTAGGACAAACGCCTGAAGTTGCAATGTATGTAGGACCAACGCCTGAAGTTGCAATGTATGTAGGACCAACGCCTGAAGTTGCAATGTATGTAGGACCAACGCCTGAAGTTACAATGTATGAAGGACAAACGCCTGAAGTTGCAATGTATGTAGGACAAACGCCTGAAGTTGCAATGTATGTAGGACAAACGCCTGAAGTTGCAATGTATGTAGGACAAACGCCTGAAGTTGCAATGTATGTAGGACAAACGCCTGAAGTTGCAATGTATTTTTTTTTTATATCTTAGGACATTGCAATGTATGTAGGACAAGCACCTGAAGTTGCAATGTATGTAGGACAAACGCCTGAAGTTGCAATGTATTTAAGACAAACGTCTGAAGTTGCAATGTATGTAGGACCAACGCCTGAAGTTGCAATGTATGTAGCACAAACGTCTGAAGTTGCAATGTATGTAGGACCAACGCCTGAAGTTGCAATGTATGTAGGACCAACGCCTGAAGTTGCAATGTATGTAGGACCAACGCCTGAAGTTGCAATATATGTAGGACAAACGTCTGAAGTTGCAATGTATGTAGGACCAACGCCTGAAGTTGCAATGTATGTAGGACAAACGTCTGAAGTTGCAATGTATGTAGGACCAACGCTTGAAGTTGCAATGTATGTAGGACCAACGCCTGAAGTTGCAATGTATGTAGGACCAACGCCTGAAGTTGCAATGTATGTAGGACCAACGCCTGAAGTTTCAATGTATGTAGGACAAACGTCTGAAGTTGCAATGTATGTAGGACCAACGCCTGAAGTTGCAATGTATGTAGGACCAACGCCTGAAGTTGCAATGTATGTAGGACCAACGCCTGAAGTTGCAATGTATGTAGGACAAACGCCTGAAGTTGCAATGTATGTAGGACCAACGCCTGAAGTTGCAATGTATGTAGGACAAACGTCTGAAGTTGCAATGTATGTAGGACCAACGCCTGAAGTTGCAATGTATGTAGGACCAACGCCTGAAGTTGCAATGTATGTAGGACCAACGCCTGAAGTTGCAATGTATGTAGGACCAACGCCTGAAGTTGCAATGTATGTAGGACCAACGCCTGAAGTTGCAATGTATGTAGGACCAACGCCTGAAGTTGCAATGTATGTAGGACCAACGCCTGAAGTTGCAATGTATGTAGGACCAACGCCTGAAGTTGCAATGTATGTAGGACCAACGCCTGAAGTTGCAATTTATGTAGGACAAACGCCTGAGTTAGTGTTTGTTACTCTAATTCTTGTCATAGGCACATGGTTAAAAATCTCACCTCTACCAACTTGACAACATTAGGGTGGTCCAGTTTCTTGAGCACAGCTATCTCGCGGTACACCCGCTGCAGGGGGTCGGGGGGCGGGCCGGGACCTGGCCTCCGAGGGGGCGCCCTGCCGAACAGCCCCGCGCGCCGCATCAGTTTGCGTTTTGAGAGGATCTTCATCGCCTGTGGGAGGAATGTGGATTAGGAATTGCGGATATTTTTCTTTTACGTAATGTTTATCCGTTGTTAAGATAGTATGCCTAGAAGTAGTTTTTAACGCCCATGTGGTGGTGAAAACCTTTCTGGTATTTTTTTAAACATTGATGTATAGTATTCGTAACGTTACAACTTTCTAAGTTGTCAAACCAAGACCCTCTTCCTCTCCCCTACTTTGCTGTGCCTGACAGAGTCTTTGTAAACCTAGCACCTAGGTTCGCACTGTACTGAGTAATATGGTGTGTATGCCTGATGCCTGTTAAGACTTTAGATTACGATTGGTAAACATAGAAATCTGACACAAGTACGTACAGACGCCAGCACATCAAGCTACCCGAAACTGTCAAATTTTCCCAATCAACCTTGAACCTAATACTTTAGTGATAAAGTTGAAAATTTATTAAAGAAGTTTTACAGATTGTAGTAGCTTGATGGGCTGGCGTCTGTACATTACGTAAGTACGTACATTACATGGAGACTGAATGTGAGTATAATGATGCGCTTGTTAGGATTAGTGAAGTGGACGAAACTTCTTAATCGAGCTGTTTGTTTTTACGTAAAAACAAAAACAGCCACAGGCCTCTCTAAACACAACGAATCAGTCGGCGCGTCTAGCGTCATTAAATTTCCTCCCCCGTCGCTCGCAGATTAACGTTGTTCAAGGTGGATGCCTGCCCTTTGATATTCAAAAGAATATTTCTTCTTTATTCACTGCTTCCGTTCCAAACGGATGCTGTTACCCAGCAAAGTAATCCCTTTACCTATATCAGACTGGGTGTTGCTTTTATTGCAAGCGTCAAGCATTTACAAAAAATACGAGGATGTTTTCTATGATAATTACGCGACGTAATTTCGGCCAGTTGGTCTAGCACGAACGCGCGGCGTGAACGTATTACCTAACGTAAATACGAGCGATTCCGTTGTATAAAGAAAAAAATATCAGTGTCTGGTTTTCGTGGGTCTAGAAAAGTAATAGAAATGCCACCAATTTAACTGAATGGCTCACCTTTAGAAATGGTGGACGAGTTTAAGTACTTAGGCCATCTAGTAAAACCTGCCCTGAATTATGATGCGGACATTGAACGGGAGCGGAAGGCACTGTCAGTCAGAGCGGATGTGGTGTTCGCTGCTCAGCTGAAGTTAAAATAACTCTTTTTAGAGCCTACTGCACCACATTTTAAATATGTACGGAAAGATAACACAAATAAAAGGAAAATTACACATTTAGATTTTGAAATGCCCGTTCCAAAGCTAGAACTTTTTCGGCGAAGCTGCGTTTACATGGCTCCCCTAATTTACAATGCTTTGCCGAGGTCAATTACTCAACTACCCTTCAATAAATTTCGTGTTGCGTTGCGGAAGTGGTTGTTACAAGAATGTTTTTATTCATTAGATGAGTTCTTTCAAAAATGTCCCTGTAAATTTTATACATTAAAGCACAGATATATTTAATTGTTAATTATGTAAAAACCTGTACTATTGCATGCTAAATATTGGCCAAATGTGTGTTACTAAATATGTTATATAAGAACTTCATGTACCTACCATGTTTGATGCAATAAATGAATTGAATTGAATGTACCTACATGCAGTCTGTGGACCGACTACACGCAAAAACCGTACACCGCCTTCCGTTTTCAGTTTAATAACGCATTCAGGATGATGTTGGGGCTCCCCCGCTATTGCAGCGCATCGACAATGTTTTCGGAAGCCCGCGTTGATTGTTTCTACGCAACAATACGCAAGAGAAGCACTTCGCTGGTGCGGAGAGTGCGGGGGAGCGCCAACAGCATGCTGGCCGCGCTCGCGGAGTGGCTTGATGGTTCCAACGTGACTCACTGTTGTGAGCGACACGCTTGGAATGATAAATGTAAATTTAATTTATGATAAATAAAAATTTAATTTATCATTTATTCTATTTTTATTTTTAAATGATTTTTGGATTGTGTTGTACGTAATGGCATGGCATTTTAATTAATATCAGTGTGTGTGTTCCTATTATTATTATTATGAGTCTATGTTACTTGAATTAAAGGAATTGAATTTACCAGAACGATTGACCTGAAAATAATAAAATAAATACCTAATTACATCGAGTGGGTCTCTAATCTCTCGTCAAAATCTGTTTTCCTCAGTTATTTGTTTGAATTGACATTTCATGCAAGATCGATTCCGTAACTAATAAAAAAACATTGCTACAAGTTTATTTCTTTGGTTACTTGTTCTTTAGTTCTTTTCAACATAACATAACATCACGCCTGTAATACCCGAAGGGTTAGGCAGAGGTGTACCTACAGTACACCCACACTTCGTCAGTTGTGTTTAAGTTCCATGTAATAGAGAGCGAGCCTGTTGCCATCAACCAGACACAGATCTAGACTCCGGGCTTCTACTGAGAAATTCCAGATGGAAAACCCAATAAAACTTTGCCTGACCCGGGAATTGAACCCAGGACCTCATGCTCAACAGAGTTGCTTAAGTATGACCACTAAACCAACGAGGCTTATTACTTCTTTACTTTAGTTATAATGTCGCTGTCGGACATTACGGCCAGCAGGCGACCTTCATTTTGGAGCTTTAGTGTAATAATCATTAGAACAACACTTCATGACAACAGCAAAGCAATAAGAGCGTCTTGTAGAAATATAACTAAACTGAGGAACATTCAAGTGAGCAATGTGGAATGTCAGTTCGGGTTTTGTGGAGCAAATAGGTACAAGCTGAGGTCCAATTACCTGCGGCCATAGCTTGAACATTTAGCTATCGTTACCTGCCGTGTCGCTAATGTGGCGAATTTGTGTAGGAATTGAGATTGGCAACACAGACGACAGACTTTTGTGCGATGCAGACTCAGTCGCACAAAGAGTACGTCGTTAACGTTTTGCTAGTTATATGTGTTAAATACAATACAAATAAATACAAATAGGAGCTCGTGGCTAAGTAATAACAGCCGCACGGGTCGATCCATCAGGTTAAGCTACGCTTGCCGGGGTTGGTCTGTGGATGGGTGACCATCTTTACATACCGAGACTCCTCCGTGCCTCGGAAAGCACGTTAAGCCGTTGGTCCCGGCTGTCATTCGTGGATCTTTGACAGTCGTTACGGGTCGTCAGAAGCCCGAAAGTCTGACAACCAGTCTTACCAAGGCGTATCGTATTACCCAGTTACTGGGTTGTGGAGGTCAGATAGGCAGTCGCTCCATGTAAAATACTGGTATTCAGCTGCATCCGGTTAGACTGGAAGCCGACCCCAACATAGTTGGGAAAAGGCTAGGCAGATGATGATGTGTTAAATACAATGGCACTCATTTTTCACAAAATTCTGTCCATCAATATGCACAATATCTATATTGATGGAAAAAATATTTGGGGGTTGATTACCTATTTATTATCAACCTTTGCCCGCGGCTTCGCTCGCGTGGAGGTCAGAAATTATCCCACGAGAACGTACCTACTACCGGTACAATAGGTGTCCTGTCCTAACCCAGGTCATAGTCTGTGTGCCAATCCGACCAGGCGTCAAAAGCTAACAGACAGATATAGTTTGTATGGATGGATTTAAAAAGTGTTACAGACATTTTTTACTTACTTTAACAATACAATCAATCAATCTGCCTAGCCTTTTCCCAACTATGTTGAGGTCGGCTTCCAGTCTAACCGGATGCAGCTGAATACCAGTATTTTACATGGAGCGACTGCCTATTTGATCTCCACAACCTTGTTATTTGGCGACCCGTAACGACTGCCAAAGATCCACGAATGACAGCCGGGACCTATCCGAGGCACGGAGGAGTCTCGGTATGTACAGATGGTCACCCATCTACGGACCAACCCCGGCAAGGGTAGCCTAGCCTGATGGATCGACCGTTGCGGCTGTTATTATTTAGCCACGAGCGCTTCTTACTTTAACAATACAAAGGCATTTAAGAAAAGTCTAAACTTTGGTGCAATTTCTTGATTCCTATATTTTTTCGTATATAACTACATGGTCTTTTTTTTTCAAGGATAAAGGATAACTTTATGCTAACTTAGTTGACTTACATAATGCGTATCATCCTCTTCATTGTAGGCTAACTTGACGATCCCGTACGAACCCTGGAACAATGAGCTTACATAACTTTCAACTTATTAGCAGAGTTAGCAGAAATTCACTTTTACCATAATTAGTTGAGCTGGGGCTCGCGTTACATTCCAGTGGTCTGGGGTCGTTGACCTATTTATCTATGTAGATACTGTGGAAAAACTTTTTTATTTCTGTTGGCTTTCATATTTTCATGTATTTTAGTGTACCTATATTTGGGAACCATTTTCGTTCTTCTACGAGGCAAAATGTTGAGTCGAAAGACGTCCACTGCTAAACATAAGCCACCCGTAAGTATCGCTACAATGGCCGGTCGTGTTTCCAGCATCCAGTGGATTCTCGAGTACCGACACAACGGCCGGTTCTGTATTCAGCAACCAGTGGATTCTCGAGACTATCACTAAGTTATCGGTTTACCTTGTGCTTTCACATTTTCCATAACTTTGAATGAGTATGGAAAACAACAAAGTGATTTTATAAAGGTTGCGTTCTTTTATTTTTAAGGTAGGAAACAATTTTTTAAAGTTTTTTCTTTGTGAAATCCTCATGGATACCTTCCGTCTGGCGAGAACGTGGGGTTATGTCGGACTCCTGCTGACTAAATCCTCCGGTGCCTTCCACCACCATAAGTCGGGGTCCCCAACAAGGTAGGAAGTAGGAACAATAAAAATCATTCCTCTTGATGGTCAAAATGTGGTCAAGGGTTTGTTTATCATCGTAACATTAAGACTGGCAACTAATAGAAAACAAAAAAAATAATAATCCGTGGACTATTTATCATTTTCGATTTTTGAACAGGATTTCAAATAAGGTATTCTACAAACCTGTCCAATAGGCTCCAGCAGTCGGTACTGGTTAAGCTGCACGTAGCCCGCGGCCTGCGCCAGCGACACGCGCCGTGACTCGCGAGGCGCGCGTCGCGGCTTCGGCGACCCCTGACCGCTGCATTCCGCTGACTTCGCCGCGTGCGACCGGAGCAATGCCGTGCGGTCGCCCGTCGCTGGGTATGTGGACAACCTAAGGTGGCAAGAAAAAATATTATTAGAAAAAAAAAAAACGTAACATAAAGCACGCCTGCATACCTCGCAGATTTAGAGGGTTGATAATATCCCACATTTCGCCCAATACTTAGCCCGACCTTGGGCTCGAACCCAGGACCCCTTGCATACTCAGCTGTCGCGATTGTTACCATTAGATCAATCAGTTGTTTCAGATGTCCAGAAAATATACTCATACACACTTAAGTACCTCAAACAACCTGTACTTTATCCATAGATTGTGAGCACACCACAAATTGATCGCTACACAGTTTGCGGTGGAGCTGTGCACGCAACAACGCGTACGGCGACCTCATCGTCATGACACTTGCACTACTTACTTCGCGCACAAGAATGTTGTTATTACAATTAAATGAACACGCTTCTTGATTAAACCATAACTTTACCACAGTATGTTGTATGGTACCTATCTAACGATTAAAGGACATTTTATTGAATCACTTTTGTAAAGACTCTGGGCTGCAAAGGTTGGTAATAAAAACCTCATTAACTTCCAAAATATTGGAGCTTGCGTTATGAAATAAAGACTGTATTATAGACAATTCTATACAGCTTAAACTAATCAATGCCATAAAAGTTCAAGATAATTAACTTTTTTTTAAAAATAAAAGTAAGTTAAGTAAATATGATAATTTCTACCAGATTTCGAAAAATGTGCTACGGTATCAAATATACAATTCTTAGACGTAAATATTGCTGCCAGATGAAGTGAAATAGAAAAAAAAACCTTATTTCTAAATAAAATTAACGTACAATGGCTATGCAACATAAATACCAGACAAAATAATAAAAAAAAAATAATACAACAACAAATTAAACCTACTCGTAACCAATACTTACGAGTAAACAACTATTCATATTAATGCCAAGTCATTATGTCTTCCTACAAACAATTCAAGTAATTATTTCTTATAGTCCGAACAAAAAGTCTTGACACTTTAACATGACCCGTAAATGACTATAATTAAATGTCTGGCATTTTTTGCGCTCCCAAATAGGTGAAGCCATTAATCTCTGTAACATCCTCGACAGACTTGTAAAAACAATCTTTAGAATAAAAATCTTTTGATAAACTTGAATGTGTAAATGGTCATAAATTATATCTTGTGGGCCTGCTTGGGGCAAAAACATTCAAGCCTGTTTGGTGACTTTAATAAACGATCTTAAGGCGAAAGCTCCAGGTAGCCCGCGAAATTCAAGTTTTCTTACTTTTTTTGCAATTTGTAGGTCAGTATCAGGTTGTATGTTGATTTGAATATGCTTCGTGACCGTAACAAATCTGTATTTATAGAATTATAATAATTGAATACATCAATACAACTCTATAAGTTCATATAATCCTAATTACATTTCATGAAATCTTGACATTTAGGATTATGCTGGCTCGTGGAGTTGTATTACTGATTCTAATTTTGTAAATACATTTATTTTACTGTCGTGAATCATACTTTGATCAA
This sequence comes from Dicycla oo, assembly GCA_948252095.1. NCBI lineage: Eukaryota > Metazoa > Arthropoda > Insecta > Lepidoptera > Noctuidae > Dicycla > Dicycla oo. The sequence continues at coordinate 1,268,219 of OX411729.1, forward strand.
CATACAACCTAATACTGACTGGCAAATTGCAAATAACGTAAGAAAATTTCAATTTCGGGGAATAACCTAGTGCTTCCCCCATAAGCCTCACGTTACAGCCCAAAGGGCACTTTAATCATAGAAACAATAGGGCCAGTTAAGCAACCTCCAAGGTTGACGTGCGAGATGACATTAACAAAACGATACAATAAAAACAATTACATTATGTTTACTTCGAAACCATAGGGCTAATGAAATTACAAAACTACATAGTACATTGACTGTTTCTATGCCTGCAACCTCTAGAAGTAAATCTAGCGAAATTAATGGCTCATACAGAACCCGCAAATAATCTAGAAATCTATAATCTTCATAAATATAGATGATCCCTGCTAATAGAGAGATTTGTGCCAAAACAGGGATCCCAGCCAGCAAATGTGACCGTTGATAAGTTTCCGCTGGATTATTGTGGATAATAACCTCACTACATATGTTACAGGCTTAGCAGGCTCAACTTGTCTCACGTTTCTTTTCTTATTTACTTTATCGGTAAAGAAATGTTGGGCAAGTTTTATACCAAAAGTCTGAAGAGAAAACTTGATGTCAAACACGTACTTGTAAGCTGCGGTTAGTGGTAGACAAAAATATCAAAATGATGAGCAAGTACGTATAGAATTGAGATTTTTCTACGAATCTAGTTCGACTTACTTTCGATCACTTATTAATGCTAACTGAGCGGCAATAAGAAAGTGACAGAGTCAATTACATCCACATGCGAAAAAAAGAGAGCGCAACCATTGCGCTGGAACCAAAATAAAAGCGCCAAACCAAATAAAAATTGTTTAAAAATAAATTAAGCTATCTATCGAAAATATGTTCCACCAGAGTTTTCAATTACCTAATACGCACATTTTGAATGCAATTTTGCAATGAAATTACTTAGGATTTTAGAATTACAGAAAATAATATAAAAAAGTAGAGGTATTTTCGTAATTAAATTCTATCGAGGAAATTTAACCCAATCGTGTTTTCCTTCAGTCAGAGTATTGATCAAATAGTCAATAAACATATATCCAAAAATTAAATTCGTACATTCTGTAATAGTGAAATAAATGGTTACGAAAAATCCTCCAACTTATTTTGGTATCGCCTTAAGTTTGGCATACAGTTACTTCCGAGTTTATTAATACCGGGTCGGCGCGTGGCGCTGTAACTCGTCTGCACTGTGTTCGAAGCTTCAGCCTAAAGTTTCCAAACTTTCTGGCATATTAAAGTTGGCTCATTAGTATGTATTGCATTATCTTCAAACTAGCTTTTGCCTGCGGCTTCCCTCGCGTAATTTAGAATTTGACAATCAATTCGGGTTGTACTCTGCTTGTCTATAATATTATAGTTAGGATGATGAAAAACTGGTCTATCGACACTCTTGTCTCACAAAATGTATTAGTTTCTATAATAATATAATTCAATCATGATTCATCAGTCATCTACTTTAATAAGAAAGTTATTGTTGTTTTCCTCGGAAACAGTACTTTCTTTAGGGATGAAAGGTATCCTATGTCCGTTTATGTACAGCTAACAACGTCTTTGCAACATTTCAGGAGGATCGGTTCAGTCGTTTAGGCGCGAAAAGGTAACAAACAAACAAACAAGCTTACTTTCGCATTTATAATATTAAGTTAGGAAGTTAGGATTCCAAAGAAAAGAAGTATCAAGAGTATTCCGTACCTGTCACCATCTGGAGCCTGCCACCGGCCTCTCTCAAGTTCTCTGTTGCCAACGTTCGACACGTCCACTGCGGAGTGTCTGCAACAAAAACATTAGATACGTTAGATTCCATGAGAAAGTATAATACGAGTAGCCCACCACTATTCACTTGTGATCAAGGTGTAAGGGCCAAGGCAGATGAATGGCATCGTAACTGCTAAATTGCAATTCTGTAATATTAAAACGGCATTCAATTTGTTATTTTTATAGTTCCTGTTTACACAAAACTTCTCCTACAATATGTATGTACGTATATGTATTATAAACCCTGAGAGGTTTGCGTTGTGTGGCTAAAACCAAAACGTATTATGCTAAGTGTTTTGGAAATATATGATTAAGAAAAAGTTGAAGCTAAGAGATGCTGTTCCTTTGATCCATATAAATGCTATATCTGATCGATCCGCCGAACTTGGTGCTTATGGCATTTTCACCTTTACATGTGGGTACAGTCATTAGCAGTCCCATATACGAGGAACATAATAACATTAGACACAAACTTGCAACATCACTTGCGTCACACTATTCCAAATCTCTTATTTCCCACAAAGAAACCATTTCTTTCCACATTCTGGTGTCACAACACATAGATATTAACCGAGCAGCACGTGCCAATAAATTAGATTCACTTACACGTTACTTATACAAAGGGGGGTAGGCAGACCTGGAGGTACGTGACTAACATACGCGATGATGACGGAGGAATTCTGGACAGCACAGAATAATATAAATATCATGTTTCATAATTTATGGAGGTTGTTTTTGTAATTGTATTGTGTTGTGGTAGAATGAAGGCATGAAGCACATCAAGCTACCCGAAACTGTCAAATTTTCCCAATCAAACTTAAACCTAATGCTTTAGCAATAAAGTTGAAAATCTATTAAAGAAATTTGACAGATTGTAGTAGCTTGATGTACTGGCGTCTGTACAAAAGTGATTAAAGTTCTTTAGAAGTATTGAGTGATTTTTGGTATAGGATAATCTTATGGGTTCGCGACACCGACACACTGATGTTAGCAGCTATGAGTACGAGCAGGTCCGTCTTTTATCTATTGGAGGACCCGGCCACTTTAGGTTATGGAGAATGTAGGATGCAAGAGCGAGCTAGAAGTTTATAGCACCCAGCCTCGGATAGTTTAGGATTTCTTTTGGCCATTCACACATAAATAGTATCATAGTTACTTTGTCGACTTATGCACAAAAGTTTGGGAACTAAGAAAACGTAGGATGTACCAGTGCCTAGCACCCCGAGTTGTACAGAGCGAGCGAAGCAAACTCGAAACCTTTAACACCCCGTCTAAAATTTACTTAGCTTTTTTTTTATGACGCTGGCAGGAACTAGGAGCCCATAGACCGCGGGGCCCTGGGCACTTGCCCTGAGTGGCCAGTGGCAAAGACAGCCCTGAATGACATGTTGCACTTGGAAAATATACCTACTATAATATTGTTGCTCGGAGTGCCGATGGATGTGAAAACGTTAATCATTTTAATTTACAAATTATGAAATTTGAATTTTTGATAGTACAATTAATTTGAAAATTCAAAAAAGCTACTGTTTGTAGTTATAAGATATCACTTCTGTCGGCAGTCGCCATGACCGCTTTTTTTTTTAAATCTATGTACAAATAGACTTACAGTAAAGGAAATCATCGTATGACTACTTGGTGTTAACGCAGTCAGCCAGTACAGCATCCTTTTAAGAAAGTGCCTTTGTTTTCCATATAAATCAATCGAGCTCGTAGTTAACTACATTATATAAGTGACGGAAGAAATGTCATACAAGGCATCATTTGCACAACAGCACCCTACCACACCTCTTCACTGACCACACCTGGAATATGCAGATACAAAGCGTCCGAACTGAACTTTTATGATTCACACTGTATCAGGGCATCCGTGAAGCTCCATTTGTACGGTGCAAGTTTCTGGAACATTCAGGAGCAATAATCGCATGTCAATAAAGCACGTTCCATTTTATTGCCATTCAAGAATTACATGCAAGTGTTTACATGCGTGTAATTCCATAAAAATGGCATACAATAATTGAATGCAAATTTTGCCATTCAATAAAATTGCATGTGACTTACACGAAGGCTAATATGGCATGCAAGAATTGCCTAGTCTAAATACAGAGTTGCACGTCCATGTGCAATTAATTGATTTAAGTATTACACGAAGTTTCGCTGCCTTTAATGTTTCATTAAATTTTATTGAAAGTCTTCTTTCGTTCATTCATGTTTGAATGATAGAAAATTTTCATGCTAGAATTGAATGCAATTTTACTGTACGTGCTGTTTACACCTATACATGTTTTGATCGATAACTAACCTGCCCGTATCGTGCAACAATATTGTACGTGTTGTTTAGACGGTGCGAGTTAATTGCCTTTCAACTTTATGGTATGCCACAGGCAATAAACTGGCACCGTGTAAACGGAGCTTTATTGTGTCACCGTTCACCGCAATTGAATCGACTACTATGTGCTTCTATAACTAATCTAATCACTTTTCAAAAGTGCAAACAAGCTTTTATAGCAAAAACAAGACGTTTTAATACCCGTACAAATATTATCAGGAGCACTTATTCTTCACCGCCCACATTCAGTCAGAAATTCATATAGCACGTAGGCGAGGATTTAATTACGTGTCGCCTTTGCGTTGGAGGAGTAGGCAGGGATGTAGGTAACTGACAGACGAACAAGCGCTTTCTTTTGCTATAACGTAGGGTAAATTGAACATGAGGTTTATTTTGTTTGAATTGTTCCCTTTCTATTGTTTTTGATATTTATTGAATTATTTTGTTTTGTTAATTTTTTTTATGTGTAGCTGACTATTTTATTACTATTATGCTTTAAGGATTGATTCTGAATTAAACGTCCCTTCTACGTCGAACATATGATTTCTTCCTCGCTTCTATTCCCTTTACTTCGAGTGCCGAAAGTACAGTCAAAAATAAAAGTTAAAAAAGGTTAATGGTTTATTCAAAGTAGGTACCATTTGGTTATGAAATAGAACCTCTATCTAAGTATTAAGATGAAATTATGAACAACGAAAAAAAAGCTACGATTTTTTGTAAAATTGTGCGCTTTTTATTTTTGTTTTGAGTGTACCTTTCCACACGCGATGTTAAGGGAATAGAAAGTGTAAACATCAGCATCCTTTTAAAACAATAGCCTGTAAGACTCGACGTAGAGGAACTGAACGTAAAGGGAAAAAATCTTTTGTTTCATGAAAACAGTTTTGTGCATTCGACTTATAGGTGAAAATTGTACAGCCAGGGAATTTAATTGTTAAGCAAATTGACCCCCTACGTCAACTTGCAGGCCGTTTTATAGGCATTTCATACAACTGTCAAAAAATACAGTTCTGATTTGAACATACGTACAATTCAAGTTGGTAGTCCGATACAATATACAAGGTTACACTAAAATATTATATAAGTATTATATACAAGTATATAAACAAAAATAAAAATGGGAAGAGCGTTTTGGGTATCAAAAAATTTGTCCGCATCGCTGTCAATTGGAAAAGTGCCCGAAAGGGTGGCAGCACTGGCAGTACGTTGGATAGCAATGATTCTTTGGCATAACTTAACAAATAAATGATTGTTGAAGTCATTGTTCCTGTGCGCACTGCAGTCCCTTTCAATCTAATTGCTCTGAACCAACTACATATGTCAACAGGCGCTCGGCATGCTGATTGGGTTCGCTTCCACAAATACACAGGCATGTTGACCATGTTCGTTATACTCGTAATGTACGCAGTTCAGTATTTCTATAGTAGGTATTGACATAGTTTGAAAAAATGTGTACATACACATAAACTTACGCTTTTTTTTCTAGACAAAAGGTATACATATAAGAAGTAAAAATTACAGTATCTTCTTTCTAGTGATTGATTCCTTCACCTAAAAAAATCTCTTTTATTTAATGCACGTCACAACCGAAATATCTGTAGTAAGCTATCGATTTCCTTCACTCGTTACTGAAACATTGTCTCCCCGTGTTTGAGACGCAGATACATGTGAATGGCCTTGAGTGGTTAGCTTGCGTGTTCTGTGATGAGCTCACGCAACGCGTCGTACGTCCATCCAGCCGGACTATTCTGTAAAAATCTCACCGTGGAAACTTAGGTGAAGCTGTCATTCTAGCTGATGTTAGAGATTGAGACTATTGACAGCTCACTTCACGCTCACCTCACCTTAGTTTTCACCGTGAGATTTGTACAGAATAGCACTGCAGTAATAGGACTCGCCCATCAAGGAGCGCTGTCCCAAATTAGACGCATTATTAATTAGTTATAGAATATACCTACATAAAAGAAAAGGTATTATATTAAAACACGTATACTAAAAGATAAAAGCACTAGGAAGTGGTGACGGGCGGGCGTTTTGGGAAACTTTCTTATGCAATTTCGACGTTCGATAAGTGCTGATTCTCGGCCGTTTGAATAAAAAATATAAAATATCTTTAAAATGGCAAGCAAGCCCCACCGCTGTATCTCTACGTTGACGTCGTGGTGGGGCTTGCGTGCTCCAAACTTTAGGTCTGTGCAGGTAGAGTTTGCCGGAACGGGTCTAGGATGAGGAGCCAGACCAAGAGAGATACAAAAACCCGCAGGGCAGCATGTGGCGAGCTGATGGGCAGTAGCGACCCCATGGACCCTATCTCCCGGGAGAAATCTTGTCCTCATCTCTGGCTTGCCTTTATTGGCCGGCTGGAGTGAACACTGACGAGGAACAGAGCTCCCACCTCTTTCTTGCCTTTATTGGCCGGCTTGAGTGGAGATTCGCAAGAGCAAACGTGCTCGGAGGAAGGAAGTATTCCAGTAAGATGCTGGTAGGGATCTTGACCGTACTTCCGGGATTGTCCTGATAGCCGTGGAATACCTCTCCACTCCTCAAGCACCTCAGGAAGTGTTGCCCCCCTTGTCGCTACGTCACTATGTGCTAGCGGCCGTCTCCGGGGGCCCATTATTGAGTGTGCAAGTCACCCCCTGCCATTTTATCCGTGTATAATACGAGTATATAACATTGGTCAGGCAGGGGACATAGTTCTTCCATAGTTCAAGTTACCCAATCCACTTTAGCCACCCAAACCCATAGCCCAATATGTTTTGTTTCCACGTACAACAATAGTCCTGTACCAACCGGGGGTTGGGTGCACTTGCATAGTGCATACAGGGATAATCAAACCTCGGTTGGTGCCTCCTCATCATTTAAAATTATCTAAGGGGCCTCTGCGAGTTGGCTTCGGCTCCTCGTACGCCTTCGAAAGGTCCGGGACCCCAGTGTCCTGAGAAATATCAAATAATAATTTTAATAATAATAATTTAATAATAATAATAATTTATTCATAAGTTCACATATATAAATTATAAATTACGTAGAAGTAAGTACATTACAAAGTTACATATTAATATCAGTAAGAAAATATTAAGCTACTTCTAAAATAAATCTAGTGTATATAACTTAAATAGAAAGGTTAAATTTCTAATGAATACAATAGTGACCTGCCTGATGTAGGTTTATTCAAACCTGTGTTTCAGGCCATCACTACCGGTGAAGGTTTCATAAAACACCCATGATAGTTTTTGCGTAATTCTCAGTTTTTTATCCCCATTAGACATAACTTTACAAATTAATTACACTATGTAATATATGTGTAAACATAATCTAAAATATTGACAGATTAAGAAAATGCTCTTTAACCAATATTTTTTCCAAATCATTAAAACGACTCGTTTAGACGTGATCTTCCATTTAACATAATTAATAGTCAGTTATCATCGCCTTAATTGGTATGAATAGTGTACAACAAGACAAAGACAATAAATTAGTAGATTTGCACAAATGTTCTGAAAATTATTCAGGAGCGCCAACTCAACATCATTCTCCTGCCCTTATCTCAATTTATTTGTGGTCGGCGCAACATGTGTTTTCCTTCCATTTTTTTCCATTAGTCGGTATCTCGGCAGTCACCCCCTTTCTATCCATGTCATCGTTCTTACAGCTCATCCATCGTTCATTTGGTCTTATCCTACTCTTATAGCCATCCACATGTATACTCAAAACTTTCCTCTCGACGTCTTTCATCATTCCTCAGGAGCGCCAACTGACTTGGTTAAATGGTTGCTCAAAGTATTTGACGAAAAACTATATGTTAAAGGAAAACAAAAGATATAAATTCATACCCGGCGCAGGGGCTCGTAGTAGTTAATGTATATTCCTCAAACGTTTTCATCCTTACTTCCGGAGTGCTTCAGGGGACGCATGTTGGCCCAGCGCTGTTTATAATGTTCGCTAATTATATTAAGTGTTAAAGTGATACCTGGGCGAGCGCTGTGCTCTGGTGAAAGTAGAGGAAACGAATTTACCTTTCATGTAACTTTCATGGAAACCGTTAAAGCCGTTTTCGAGAATGTGGTTTAAAAAATATATATGCTCTTGACTTTATTGCCATCAACCGGGCACAAATCCAGATTCCTAGCTGCTGCTGAGAAATTCCAATAGGAAAGGACCTGGGAATCGAACCCAGGAGCTCATGCTCAGCAGGAGCGCTTGCGACCACTACCCTAACCAGACAGCTACGAGCTGAGAGCTGTGTTTTAAATATTTTGTAATCCAGATACAAAGTTGTAACAGGCAACAAATTATTTTTGACGAAGCTAATACAGTTAACATTATACGTTTAATCCATTTAACCAGTCAGTTAAAGCTAAGCCCGACGCGGTTTATCGTGAGTTTACTGCTGTTTTACGATCTCTCTGTGTGCCCATACCCCAACAATGACGTCGTAAAGATATTTGAGAATCAACCCCGTTTTATAGACCAGGGATTTTTAAATGTTAGCGCTAATATTCGGATCTTGGAATATGAAGATAAAGATAAAATAGTTTGAAAATACATACAACGTTAAGATGACACAATTATTTATATTTATATCAGTGTAATTAATAAGTTTAGCAGGTGTTTAGGCAAAGAAAACGTGAATCACTGATCACAGTGTCGACAGGGGGACGCTGCTCTAGCCGGCTTCTTTAAATATTTCACAAAGTTATGTGTACTACTTAGCGAGCCGCCTTGCTATACACGGGTGCCATCTACTGCTGTGGTGACATGTTATAACATCGAGATTTTTATGCCATATTTAAGTTCAATATAAATTAATGCATTATACTTTAACAAATGATGTTGCAGCCCCATCAAAATCCATTGTGTTGTTAAGAAGATATAAGCGGATAAACAGACACACGATAAACGACTATGCTGACATCTATAGATAAAGGTAAACACTATAATGTTACTTTGTGCAGTAAAACAACAGACGCGCACTCCTCTTAGTAAGAGGTGTGCCTCTTAGTCAGCAATCACACGAGTACAGACCTCGCTTGTGATCGAACACGTGTTGTCAAACACGTGTTGAAGCAGTGTTGATCTTATGACATTAGTGTGGCAGTACATAATGTTATAATGCCAGTAATGTATGTCGTAGTGAGTGTGTTGTGTGCGGCGAGGACACATCTTACTCAAGTCATCATTTAGATTTTACGTATGTAATCAAAGAGCATAGATGGGCATTAAAAAAATAGCTGGTCCAAAATCTTATAAACGGTAATCGTTGGGAGAGGCTTTCACGTTGAGGTGGTTTCTGTTAAAAGTAACTTTATTTAAACTTTTTTAGAAACATTGTAAAAATAGAAAAATAAAAGGATTATGTTCTTTATGTAATTATCATGTATCTCAACATTGATAGCCAAGTGGGCCTACGAGCTAACTATTGTGCTGGCTACAGACATAAAAATAACTTGTTTTAAAATATGCAAAGCTAAATTCCGCTACTCTAAAGTTATCTTGACTGGCTAGGATGCCGGCTACGTTGTAGCTGACTACGCCCTGGAAAGCCGGCTACGGTGAAGTTGACTACGCCCGTAGGGTGCCGTCTACAACGTAGCAGACTACGCTGCAGGGTGCCGTCTACGACGTAGCAGACTACGCTGCAGGGTGCTGGCTACGTCGTAGCAGACTACGCAGCAGGGTGCCGGCTACGTTGTAGCAGACTACGCTTCAGGGTGCTGGCTACGTCGTAGGAGACTATGCGTAGCGACCACGCAGTAGAATGCCGGCTACGTCGTAACAGACTCCGCTGCAGAGTGGCATTCATGTTTTTTTTTTATTATAATAATTCTGTCCTTGTCCCAATTTATTTGGGGTCAGCGCAACATGTCTATTCCTTCCATACTTCTCTATTAGTCGTCATCTCGGTAGTCACTCCCTTTCTGGCCATAATTATCATCTTTCACACAGTCCATCCATCGTTTCTTTGGTCTTCCCTTACTCGGACATTATGTTACATCTTTATACTTACGTATTTTAATGTTTTGTTAATTATAACGGTAATGTTTTCACGTTTGATTTTCTGTTGCAGTTAGTTGGTTAATTAATTTTTCTTTACACACAAGGTTTGTTGTAAATCCAAGATGAAGAATACGAGGAACGATAAACTACATGCGAACCGTATTACAGATTAATTATCAACGAAATTTCAGCAGCCTGCGTCTGCAATCTTTGTATTTATATTCTTTATTATAACTTGATTGTAGTACAAAGTAAAATGTTGCTGAATTATGGAATGTATTCTTTCGCAACGGAAATGAGTGGTGAATATGTTAAGGGATGTGTATATGTTTTAGTAGTATATGTGTATAGCACAAGTTATTGTGTGAGCACTATGAACCTACAATAAAGCTACCATTTACTGGCATTCTGACGAGTTATACGAACATGAATGTATGGGACAGCTGTTTTTTTTTCACGATTTCTGGTTTGGTCCCATATTAAAAGTTGTTTGTTATCATGAGTATAATCACGTGTTTATGTATCGGTTACTAATTTTTTTTTTTACCAGTCACCCTACTTGTTAGTTCATTGGTATAATTATTATGTTGGTTGCTGAGGTATATTTGTATAATGTGTATACTATAAGATATATGTATTAATTAGTTTATACGGAAAAAAGCAAGGAGCTCGTGGCTATGTAATAACAGCCGCTCGGGTCGATCCATCAGGTTAAGCTACGCTTGCCGGGGTTGGTCTGTGGATGGGTGACCATCTTTTCATACCGAGAATCCTCCGTGCCTCGGAAAGCACGTTAAGCCATTGGTCCCGGCTGTCATTCGTGGATCTTTGACAGTCGTTACGGGTCGTCAGAAGCCCGAAAGTCTGACAATCAGTCTTACCAAGGGGTATCGTATTACCCAGTAACTGGGTTGTGGAGGTTAGATAGGCAGTCGCTCCATGTAAAATATTGGTATTCAGCTGCATCCGGTTAGACTGGAAGCCGACCCCAACGTAGTTGGGAAAAGGCTAGGCAGATTGATTGATTGATACGGAAAAAAGCTTAACCATGTAATAATTGTTAATATTTAGTAGTGCGTGCAATTAATGGCGATAAATAATAAAGCGATACGGTCTAAAAATGGCAGAAAATAATAGGAAGAAATTATATACAGCGGCCATTAAACCTTGAAGTAAAGTACCTACCTGTACATACCGACCTCATTGCATAGACACCTTGTTCCTAAACACTTATCTATGACAAGCACACATGGGTCACAAGTGCCCACATCTCATTACCATGCCCCAGATTGTAACTAACATTTCACATAACCTTTTAATCAGTAGGGTAGCCGCACCTGTTATCGACAGAATTTGGGATCCGGAAAATATTGGCTTGTTAAATTATCTCGGCTCATTTGTTTTGTTCATTACTGTAGCTGTAAAAAGGCTGAAGCGTTGATGTTTTGCGTTCGATTCTTACTTTAAGCAGGACTTTAGTGTGTATGCACACGGACGTGCCTTATTTCATGGTCAAAACATTTAAATTAACTTTATCAAACTGGCTTAGGTAGAAGTAGCATGATCTCAAACATTTATCGTATTGTTTTACCTATTAAAAACAAAAAAATAATCGATTTCAAAAAGAAATTAACTCAAAATTATGAAATAATTTTATTTTCAGAAGTCGGTGTCTTCGGATCTGTATTTTAGTTTTTTGCCACCGACTTCCGAAATTAAACTTATTTCATAATTTTGAGTTAATTTCATTTTGAAGTCGAATTAATTTGTTTAAATTATTTTTTATTTCGCAAATTTTTAGTTTTAAGTAAAAACTGGAATATTTGTTTGTAATAATAAGTAGTTGATAGTTTTGTTATAAATATTGCGCTAGAATTTGACCAAGGTTTTGAGATGTTTTTTTTCTCTTTGACAACAGACCCGTAGCTCGTATCAATAAGCCAGGCTGTCGAATTGATAACCTCTTTTTTTTTTTAATCGGATAATAAAAAAAAGTAAATGGTGTTTATTGAATTATTTACAAACACGCAGCCTATTAGATAGCTGTAACATTGATAATGCACAGTGTTCGGTCTGCTAACTGTTCCGGAATTACAAACACATTAGATGGATAACTTCCCGCGGCTGATGTTGATAGGTGAATTGATTATTTGTATGGTACATATTTGTCAAACGAAGGGTCAGTAATTAAAAGTATTATTTATTTATTTAAATCATAATCAGTTATGTGTACTAGCAGTTTTAACAGGAAAACTGGTTTTGTTACTTTGTTTTAAGTTACATAATCTAAAGTTTGTTATTTTTGTACCCTGAACATAATATTACTAACTTTTTTTTTCTTCTGTCATCTGTCAGGCAGGATACCAAAATTTTCCGTTTTTTCAATTTTAATGTATTAATTTAAAAAAATTATCAGGTCTCAAGAAATTGCAAAGATTGTGCGCAATATGGATGGAGTTATAGAAGTATGGAGAAATGTTTGACGCTGCGTGAGCGTGCGTGATCCATCGCCACCCGCTCGATGTCCACCGCGCACAGGATGGATGGAAAGCAGCACATGAAGTAATTGTTTGCTCCGTTGGTGTAAATGCTGTTTGGCGTTCCAGTGGGAGGGTAAATATATTATAAATACTATATAAATTACTAACCAAATGAGAAAAATATATGCATCCAAAGCAATTTACCACGGTAATTCTATAATTCCGGGATACCTATGTGTCCCGGAACAACTCTTTGATGGGAAACTTTGTCCCAGAAATATCGGAGGTCCGCATTAATTAAAATAAAATAAAGAATTAAACAAAAACATTAATATAGCACACAGCAATGCAGACGAATTATTGGATGCCCAATGAGCTCTCTCCTTTTAATTATACACTTGTACATAATATTTATATATTTTAGTGTTGGTTTGTATCATATATTTAAGAGTTGTGTATATTACAAAAACATATCGATGCCTAACACCCAAAAAGGGATAAGCGACATTTTTTTTGCGAAATCGATTTGTATATATGGTTAGATTCGTCTTTTTTTCTGCGTCTATATCGATATACAAGTCGCTTATCCCTTTTTGGCTGTTAGGCATCGATATATTATATTTAAAAAAATAACACAAACATACAATTATTAATATTAAAGTGACTAAAATAAATAAATAAATATTAGATGGCACGGCGCTCAACTGTGGTCGTCACCCTACTTCACGTTTAATCACCGGTAACTGTTACATACAAGTACACAATAATTTGCATGAATATGTCCTGTAATCATAGCTCGCAGGCTGACAGCTGCTCATAAAAATTTCCATACAAAGTGGTGTGAGGCATATCACATGATCATGAAGGTGGAAACAGTCTACTTTGTTAAGCCAGCCTGTAAATGTGCCACTGCAGGGGCCCACATCCATGGGGGGGGGCAGGTGTGTCTCTTGGCAGGCCAAAGGAATGAGCATTGATCACCCTGCTTGCTCATTCACTGCTTGTTGACGATTTTAGGTTTTGTCATGATGTTTTTTCTCATAATGGAATTCTCAAAGATTAATCAATGTTGCAGGTAATTAAAAAAAATATAGAGGTAATTACACCCTCATACTTAAATATTTATAGAAGTTCACTCTGACTAGACAAGCCTTCCTACGTACTTCGCAGGCAATTCAGGGATTCTGGGTTAAGCGTTAAAATCTTATTCGGACTATTACGAACTTTTTGAAACAAAAATTAGCCAAATCGGTCCAACCTCCTAGCCGTTCTGAAGTGATGCGCTAGCAATGCACAACATTTCATTTTTGTTATATATAGGTAGATTGTTATTGGTTTATTGGCGTGTATCTAATTAGTATCGCCACACGTGGAGCCTCCACATGCCTACGTGCGGCACATCCTGCACAGTTATCTTCCTGGCTGTCTAAAAATGTTACCACGAGCGTCAGCTATCCTCATTTCATTCATGCGGTTACCAGTGAAGATGAGTATAGTTCAAGCAGTAGGTACAGAGCAGTAGTTTTGAATTTCAGTCTGCGGTGATCAGTTCGGTAGGCCAATCCATATTTAAGGTATAGAAATTCGTAGAGGTACCCAGAATTTTTATGACGAACAGGACTAACTCTGAAAAGTGCTCCAAAGCATAAAGGCACTGTAGTGATATTCTGTACAAATGTCACCGTGAAAACTTAGGTGAGGTGAGCGTGCAGTGTGCTGTCAATAGTGTCAATCCCTAGCATCAGGTGGAATGACAGCACACTTCAAGCTCACGTCACCTAAGTATTCACGGTAATATTTTTACAGAATAGACCGGCTGCTCTATAAATACAACTCAATTTACCACACAGGACCAAAATTCTCGGAAACTTATCTGCAAGCAGCCAGCCAGCGCCTTGATTACTAAATTCCGTGAAGCCGTGATAGAGTGACATAAATATTGTGTTCTAAGCTATTTACCGCACACCCAATAGAATGTATCAGTTACCTGCCGAGACTTACGAGTATTGTAATGCGTTGTAGGAGTAGCGTGGTTGCAATAGAATGTATCAGTTACCTGCCGAGACTTACGAGTATTGTAATGCGTTGTAGGAGTAGCGTGGTTGCAATAGAATGTATCAGTTACCTGCCGAGAGTTACGAGTATTGTAATGCGTTGTAGGAGTAGCGTGGTTGCAATAGAATGTATCAGTTACCTGCCGAGAGTTACGAGTATTGTAATGCGTTGTAGGAGTAGCGTGGTTGCAATAGAATGTATCAGTTACCTGCCGAGAGTTACGAGTATTGTAATGCGTTGTAGGAGTAGCGTGGTTGCAATAGAATGTATCAGTTACCTGCCGAGACTTACGAGTATTGTAATGCGTTGTAGGAGTAGCGTGGTTGCAATAGAATGTATCAGTTACCTGCCGAGACTTACGAGTATTGTAATGCGTTGTAGGAGTAGCGTGGTTGCAATAGAATGTATCAGTTACCTGCCGAGACTTACGAGTATTGTAATGCGTTGTAGGAGTAGCGTGGTTGCAATAGAATGTATCAGTTACCTGCCGAGACTTACGAGTATTGTAATGCGTTGTAGGAGTAGCGTGGTTGCAATAGAATGTATCAGTTACCTGCCGAGACTTACGAGTATTGTAATGCGTTGTAGGAGTAGCGTGGTTGCAATAGAATGTATCAGTTACCTGCCGAGACTTACGAGTATTGTAATGCGTTGTAGGAGTAGCGTGGTTGCAATAGAATGTATCAGTTACCTGCCGAGACTTACGAGTATTGTAATGCGTTGTAGGAGTAGCGTGGTTGCAATAGAATGTATCAGTTACCTGCCGAGACTTACGAGTATTGTAATGCGTTGTAGGAGTAGCGTGGTTGCAATAGAATGTATCAGTTACCTGCCGAGACTTACGAGTATTGTAATGCGTTGTAGGAGTAGCGTGGTTGCAATAGAATGTATCAGTTACCTGCCGAGAGTTACGAGTATTGTAATGCGTTGTAGGAGTAGCGTGGTTGCAATAGAATGTATCAGTTACCTGCCGAGAGTTACGAGTATTGTAATGCGTTGTAGGAGTAGCGTGGTTGCAATAGAATGTATCAGTTACCTGCCGAGAGTTACGAGTATTGTAATGCGTTGTAGGAGTAGCGTGGTTGCAATAGAATGTATCAGTTACCTGCCGAGACTTACGAGTATTGTAATGCGTTGTAGGAGTAGCGTGGTTGCAATAGAATGTATCAGTTACCTGCCGAGACTTACGAGTATTGTAATGCGTTGTAGGAGTAGCGTGGTTGCAATAGAATGTATCAGTTACCTGCCGAGACTTACGAGTATTGTAATGCGTTGTAGGAGTAGCGTGGTTGCAATAGAATGTATCAGTTACCTGCCGAGACTTACGAGTATTGTAATGCGTTGTAGGAGTAGCGTGGTTGCAATAGAATGTATCAGTTACCTGCCGAGACTTACGAGTATTGTAATGCGTTGTAGGAGTAGCGTGGTTGCAATAGAATGTATCAGTTACCTGCCGAGACTTACGAGTATTGTAATGCGTTGTAGGAGTAGCGTGGTTGCAATAGAATGTATCAGTTACCTGCCGAGAGTTACGAGTATTGTAATGCGTTGTAGGAGTAGCGTGGTTGCTATCGGTGATTTTACTTTGGTTGTATACGTAATGGTAATCATGTCATTTGGCTTAAATAGGTTTTTATTTTTATTATTTTAATTATATTTTACTAGCTGTTGCCCGTGACTTCGTCTGCGATCCAGGCTGAATTAGCCTATGTCCTTTTTCACGTCATGGTCTACCCATGTGTCAATTTTCATCCAAATCCGTTCAGCCGTTTTAGTGTGAAAGCGTAACAAATAAACCCACTTTCGCATTTATAATATTGGTTATGATAGTTAAGAGGATGAAAATCCGGTCTATTGACACTCTAGATTCACAAAATGTACCGCAGTACGGTGTATGTGGTACTTTAATTAAAAAAAAAAACTTTTAACACACTACTAAAGTTTCTATAATAATATAATTCAATCATGATTCGAAAGACACGTGGCGCCATCTATTATCATAAGAACGTTATTGTAGTTTTCCTCGGGAACAGTACTTTTTTTTAGAATGAAAGGTACCCTATGTCCTTTTCTGTACACCTGACAACGTATATGAAAAATTTCAGGATGATCACTTCAGTGGTTTAGGCGTGAAAAGGTAACAAACAAACAAACAAACTTACTTTCGCATTACAATATTAGTTAGGATTTTAGCTGCATCCAGTTACACTGGATGCCAACCAATTGGGAAAAGGCTAGGCAAATTTTATTTATCTTTTTAACCGACTTCCAAAAGGAGGAGGTTCTCAATTCGTCTGTATGTTTTTTTTTTGTATGTTTGTTACGCGATTACTCAAAGACGGATGGACCGATTTAGAAAATTCTTTTTTTGTTTGATAGGGTATACTTCCAAGGTCCCATATAAATTTTATTAACTTTGCTTGGGGAGTTTTTGAGTTAGCTTCAATAATGCGTATATTTCCCACTTATTTTATGTGGATGATGTGATGGTGTTTTAATAACTTCCTATCACTGTTATTTACATGGCTATATCTACAATTATTGTGCTCAATTATGTATTCGAATTAGTGTGGAGTAGGTTCCACAACTAAAAAGTGAAAAATAAAAACTTTTTAGCCAAAAAATAAAACAGACTTCCAAAACAAAACACTACAAAGTGAAAAATAACTTTAATTTCGGAAGTCGGTGGCAAAAAACGAAAATACAAAATCCAAGACACCGATTACCGAAATTAAAATTATTTTTCACTTTGTAGTGTTTTGTTTTGGAAGTCGGTTTTATTTTTTGGCTAAAAAGTTTTTATATAGATTATTTTCTATTTTGTGAATGTGAGAACGTTCTATGCCTAGTAGACTGTAGATTAGTGAACCATTTTCTATTTTGTTAAGTACCTGGTACTAGTTGAAAGGCCTACACTGTCCTCCCATACTTCTTTCCTCTGTTATTTAAAAATATTGTAAAAGCTATTTATTTAAAAAGAGTAACCGTGGAGTTCCTTGCTGATGCTTCTTCACAGGAAACGACCAGTTGGAACCGTGCACTTAGCTTGTGACGTTTCATAAGTGCCCATGTAGATTGTAGTTATGTGAAATAATATATTTTGATTTTGAGAACGTAGATGTAATGTGACTTTCGTTCCGACTTCTATTCCATCGGTTCCTCGGTCCTGGAGCTGCAGTTGATGTTGATATCTTTTCTCGAATCGTTATCTCCAGGGTGTGCTGGAAGTACAGTCACGGGAACTAATGGTTAAGCAAACTAACTTCACATTTAGTTCCCTGACTTTACAATACAATACAATATTTATTTATTTTTTTAGGCTAGCTACCAATTGTACACACAATACATTTAAAATAATTTCATGAATAGTATTTACTTACAGGCTAACACCATTTATGATTTTACTATAATATTTACAATTAAAGATATTCAATATTATTAGGTAATTCATGTGCAAGTAACTTACAGTAATAATAAAAAAAACAATTCATTCTAAATAATTAAAAACAAAAACATACCTATAGAAAACAAAAAAAAAACAAATTTGTAGCATCAATATTACTAAATTAAAATAAAAATAATAATAAAAATCTCATTATATAATTCCAATACATTAAATGTTAAAATTAAACGGGTAAGTTAGTTGCCTTTCAAAACTGGTATAGATGTAAACAATAAAAACTTTTTAGCAAAAAATAAAACCGACTTCGAAAACAAAACACTACAAAGTGAAAAATAACTTTAATTTCGGAAGTCGGTGTCTTTCGTTTTGTATTTTCGTTTTTTGCCACCGACTTCCGAAATTAAAGTTATTTTTCACTTTGCAGTGTTTTGTTTTAGAAGTCGGTTTTATTTTTTGCTAAAAAGTTTTTATTTTTCACTTTTTAGTTGTGGAACCTACCCCACACAAATTCGAATACATAATTGAGCACAATAATTGTAGATATAGCCATGTAAATAACAGTGATAGGAAGTTATTAAAACATCATCACATCATCCATATAAAATAAGTGGGAAATATACGCATTATTGAAGCTAACTCAAAAACTCCCCAAGCAAAGTTAATAAAATTTATATGGGACCACCTCGGAGGTATACCCTTTCAAACAAAAAAGAATTTTCCAAATCGGTCCATCCGTCTTTGAGTAATCGCGTAACAAACATACAAAAAAAAAACAAAAAAAAAATACAGACGAATTGAGAACATCCTCCTTTTGGAAGTCGGTTAAAAATCGCATCCAATTATGGCATGATATAATTCAAACATGAGCGAACAAAAATGAAATATTTTTGCAGTGCAAATATGGATAATACTTGAATCAATTTTATTGTAAGGCAAACACTTGCATGCAATAATCGCCTGGCAATTTTATTGCTTTGGTGTAAGTCTCATGTGATTTTATTGGACAAAACTTGTATTCAATTATTGTATGCCATTTTATGGAATCGCACGCGTGTAAACACTTGCATGCAATTATTGAATGGCAATAAAATTGAAAGTGCTATGCGATAATTGCTCTTGAAACTTGCACCGTGTAAACGGAACTTTATTATACCTTAAGACCCGTACATATAGGAAACATGGTTATACCTGAACTCTTAGTAAATTACAAATAGTTTAATGATAATTAATGCTCTCCAATTTCCTTCATAAAATATTCACCTTCCCACCGTTTAACATAGGACCGGGATCAAGCCCGCAAACCGATGCCTTTGCTAATATTTAATGAAACTACCCCCATTCTGTGATGTTCATTGATGAGCAGGGATTCAGTGGGAAAGGTAATGTGCTGCGGTTGGAATATGGATGGGTGGATGTTAAACTTGAGTGTTGGGTAGTACCTAGGTATTTTAGGCCAGCTGAAATTCCATTTCGCAGCAATATATATATGTATCTACAAAGTTTCAGTCTATTTCTACAAATTAGGGCAAACTATAGCTGTTGCTATCACTCATCTTGTTATTAGTCGAGTATTAGTATAAAATAGTCAACGTCCTCGCTGACAAATACTAAGTGAAATTGTATCAAACCTGCCGGGAGTTTATCTGAAGCTTTCGTACGAAAACAAATCACTTTGGTACTTCATCCCAGCCTTGTTGAAACGCGAAACAGTCAAGAGTCGCAGGTAAACAAGCCTCGCTCCAAGCCTAACAATAGAACGGAAATAGTGTCATTGAACTAAACAATACACATAATTAAGGACAATCTTGAGTTCCAAATTATCAGCATGCTTTTGTTTTTAGAAATGCGTACTTTTAAATTAATCGCCTAGGCAAATTGCCCCCCTACGTCAAATTGCCGTGTTAAGAGGATTGTGAAGTGCCGATACGCGGCGCGAGTCTTGGAAGGAATTACCTACATTTCATACAATTATTTACATAAATATTGTTTCGGGCGATAACGTTTTTACCCCCCTAAACCTTTACAAAATGAGACAATTTTGGTCTCATTACATTCAGTACACCTTAATCTAAGTCTGTACGTTTTTTTTTTAATAATTCAATTGAAATTAATTAAAAAAAATAAAAACGCTCGAGGAAGTTTTTATGTCAAAAATATAGGTATTTAGATGCTTATAACTCATATCGTGTACAATATTTCTTTATAATAAAAACGTACGGACCTAGTTTTTCATTATATTTACAACATTTCCAAAAATTATGAAAATCAGACTATGTTTACGAGGAGAAAAACGTTATCGCTTTTTGTATGAAAATTTACAGCTTCACAATCCTCTTAAAGCCATTTCACACAACTGTCAAATAATGACAGTTGGCGGACAATTTGATTTGGTAGTCAATTTTACTTAAATAATATTTTTTCTGACTTTACATAAACGCCTTTTCCCATTAGTTAGACAATAAAGCGCAGGCCACACTGGGAGCGAAGCTAAGTCTGTTTAGCTTCCTCATGTAGCGACGCGTGATTGCATACTTCGGTTCACACCGCGAACTATACAGGTCTATTAGGTATAACACTAACAACCTCTTAAGGGGTCATTTGAACAACTTTACTAAGGGACAAAACCTGAAATTGCGAAAAAAAATCAGCTGTTCTCTACATTTTGACTAGCTATGCGAACATAAATAATGTACTACTGATTTATTTTTCGCGCTTTCAGGTTTGGTCCCACAGTAAAAGTGGTTCGTAATGACGAGTATAATGAGCCCTTAAGAGGTTGTTTGTGTTTTACCAATAAACAATCTGCCTAGCCTTTTCTCAACTATGTTGGGGTCGGCATCCAGTCTAACCGGATGCAGCTGAATACCAGTATTTTGCATGGAGCGACTGCCTATCTGTAAGATTGGTTGTCAGACTTTCGGGCGTCTGACGACCCGTAACCACTGTCAAAGATCCATGAATGACAGCCATGGCCAACGGCTTAACGTGCTTTCCGAGGTACGAAGGAGTCTCGGTATGTAAAGATGGTCACTCATCTACGGACCAACCCCGGCAAGCGTAGCTTAATCTGGTGGATCGACCCGTGCGGCAGTTATGACTTAGCCACGAGCTCCTCATGTATAAACCGAAGTATGAAAAGATGCAGTAGCTACATGAGTGAAGCTAAACGAACTTAGCTTCGTAACCGGTGTGGCCTGCGATTTAAGCGTACATAAAATACGCCCGAGCTACGATCTTAACATAGGGTATGTTAAGATCGTAGCTCGGTCGTATATTATTGACACGTCACACATTTTGATTGAGTACTACTCTCCTCGGCTTTTTGATGGACATCCATCAATAATAATCTGAGTTTATCTTGGTCATTACTAATGTCGGTGAAGGAATACATTGTGAAGAAACTTACACTTATAGTCGATTTAAGTCTGACATTGCCAACCTGTCTTGAGCAAGCGTGGTGATCAACGCTCGTGCCTTCTCTGTTTGAGAAGAGGCCTTGTTTGTTGTTGAGGACAGTAATAGGCTGGTAATCGTATTGTTAGCTATAATTAATAATAATATATTTATTCAACAGACAACTAGCTTCAATTACAAAAATCCTAACAGTTCTAGATGTTAGTAAACAATTTAGTACCGACAAGGTTTTTAGAGTTCCATACTCGATGGGTGCCAAACGGAACCCTATTGGCTATTACTAAGCCTCCGCTGTCCATTCGTCTGTCTGTCAGCGGACTGTATCTCATGAACCGTAATAGGTAGACAGTTAAAATTTACACAGATTTTGTATTTCTATTGTCACTATAACAACAAATAATAAAATTAAAATAAAGTAAATACCAGAAACGTGAAAAACAAAAAAAAAAATGTAAGTAGGTAGTGTTAAATATTATATGTGTACAATGTGGCCGGTTTTTATAAGAAGCCTCATTATGGGGCTTTCGTCAGGCTCATCAGCAATAGCTTCCAGGAGGCTGTTGCTCTGTCCCGCAATCATGATTATACTCATGATAACAAAGAACTTTTACTATGGGGCTAAACCTGAAATCGCGAAAAAAATCAACTGTTCCTTACATCTATGTTCGCATAACTCGTCAAAATGTAGGGAGCAGCTGATATTTTTTCGCAGTTTCTGGTTTGGTCCCGTAGTAAAAGTTGTTTGTTATCATGAGTACAATCATGTGCTTAAGTATCGGGCACCAATTACCAGGCACCCTATATTCTCTGGCTCGAGCAAACATATTATTATTTACCGCCAATGATTCCAGTATTCGTCCTCCAACAGTATAGCGCGGCATTACCAACAACGTCCGCTTTATAAATTCGTTTTGTTAATCGCCTTTCATTCAATTTGTCGCCTCTTATCCACGAAATTGAAAGTAAATGGTTTCCTTCCTCCACAATTTAAAAGTTAATATTATGTGTTTATGCTAAAAGCCGTAATATCCGACCGAGATACTTTGTATAACGTTCTCAAAATATTCCTCCCGGGGACCATTTCACAGATCTGTGGGCTTTTTATGAAAATTTTAAAGTTACTGGGTTTTAAAAAGGTAAGAGTTAAGGTGTAGGTTCGTGAAAATAAATAGGTTTTGTTTTCTTTCTGGTTGCTAAATATGTGGGCACACCGTCAGGGCTTAGTAAGTTAACCAGCGCAATAAACAAATGTAAAAATTAAAAGGAGAATCCGGCTCGAAGGACCATATGTTGGTGATTCTCAGAGGTGTTAAGTATAAATAAAATAGCGGACTGTAATTGTAGGTATGGTTCGTATATTGGACATAAGAACGCGCGCCTCTCGGTCTGTCCGTTTCTGCCGCGGTGCAGGCCAGCGGCTATCGGTACCTCGTCCCTCGTTCCCCGCTCGCTGCTCCCGTAGTCCCAGAGGCCGGCCTGCCTCTACGATTTGTCTCCAACAGTATTCTATCTATCTATGTTACTTCCCTTCAATAGTCAGCAATGTGGAATAATTATTATTATACTTAAGAATAGTAATTATTTTATTTAATTTATTTACAAAGGCACCAGGTACCAATATACAAAGCACAAAGACTTAAAAAACATAAAATTCGCTAAATGCATAAAATTCATTACTATCTTAAAAATAATTAAAATACATTAAAATCCAATAAATACATCATTTAGTAAAATACAATGAAATTAATTAAAAACTATAAATTGACATAAACATATATTAAAACCCAAGTCATTAAAATTAAATCCTAACTGAGAATGTAATGAGAACTCAGTCTTGAAATGATTTTTTTTTCTAATTTCAACAATTATTTTCTCTTATCCTGTTTACACCTAGTTTGGTCTCCAGTAATTGAAGGAGCACACGTAAAAGAACCTTCTTATCGACTTCAAAAAATGAGGTTATCAATTCGACACGTATGTATGTAATATTATTGGAACTGCGAGATATTCACATATGATAATCTATTAGGGCTTCCAAACAAATACACAAAATTTCATAGATGTATGTTTGTATGTATGTATGTATGTCCACGCATTTCTCAGAAACTATTATTCAGATCGTGATCATTTTATTTTTACTGGCTTAAGTTTACTTCAACTTACGGAACAGTGCAAGTTTCATCAAAATCGGTTCAGTAGTTTTGCAAGATAATGGACTAATACGTGTAAGTGTGACGGCCTGGCTTATTGATACGAGCTACGGGTGTGGTGTCAAAGGGAAAACATCTCAAAACCTTGGTCAAATTCTAGTGCAATAATTTATAACAAAACTATTAACTACTTTAACAAAACTATTACTTCTTCTCCCCAGCTTAAACACTACGAAGTGGTGAAGCGCGGTCGTTTTGGGGGACTGTCTTGTGTAATTTAGACGTTCGAAAAGTGCTGATACTCAGCCTAGTTTAAATAAATGACTTTAGGTTTTGATTCAGATTTTTTAAATTTTATGACAAACAAATATTCCAGTTTTTACTAAAAACTGAAAATTACGAAATAAAAAAATAGTTTTAACAAAATTAAATCGACTTCAAAAAGAAATTAACTCAAAATTATGAAATAACTTTAATTTCGGAAGTCGGTGGCAAAAAACTAAAATACCTACAGATATCGAGACACCGACTTCCGAAATAAAAGTTATTTCATAATTTTGAGTTAATTTCTATTTGAAGTCGATTTAATTTTTTTTAATGTATTATTGTGATTTCTATTGTATTTGTGTATCTCTTATATATACCAAAAAAGTAAACAGACATTGTTGTGCCACCGCCATCTTTATTGACTTCACTTCAACTAACATTACTTCCCAGGTTATTTTTATTACGCTTTCATTCCATTATCAGAACAGAAAACGAACTGATCGAAATAATTGCGTTTATCTTTTGTAATATTATTCTAAAAATAGACTGGAATCGTCTTGTTGGCCCGAGGGACACAATATTTGTGTCTTATAATAAAACCGAGTCGATCTTGCTTGTAGAAATATCTTTTGAGTGGGACGGATTTATATTTAAAGAAAAGGTAAAGAGTAGCATTATAGATAACCAATTACGTTATGACTATTACTGATCTTGTTTCTACTAGTTTTTCGAAACTTCTTAACCTCTCAAATGTCTTATGTTACACAGTTCGACATAAGAAAAAATGCTCCAAGTGTCTTAAGTCGGACAGTTACACTAAATTGACAAGTGAAAATATTAAAATGACCTTTATGATAATGTAATCCTAATACAGCTTGACAAGCTTGACAATTTCAGTCAAGTCAATTTAGTCTCCGACATTCAAGAGGTTAAAGTAGAAGCAGGGTTTTCAAGATAAAAATACTTTATCTTTTTAAACGACTTCAAAAAAAGGAGGTGTGTGTGTCTTTGTTAAGTACCTCATTTTGAGGTGACCCCATATAAGTTCTGATGAGTGGTTTTTGAGTTACCTTCAATAGTATATACGTATTTTTTCCACTTAGTGTATGTAGATGACGTCCTGTCGCTGTTGTTTACAGATCTAGCAAGTGGTGGTATACGTATTTGTGTTTGGTAGGTAAGTAAAACAACTAAAAAGAAAAAAATAAATAACAAGCGACTTCCAAAAAAACATTATTACAAAGTTTAAAATAACTTTAATATCCAAAGTCGGTGGCAAAAAACAAAAATTTAAAATCGAAGACACCGACTCGACTCCCGAAAAATATTTTTCACTTTGTAGTGTATTTCTTGGAAGTCTGTTGTTTTTTTTTTTTTTTGAAATACCTGTTAATTTGGCTCCTTCCTTGCCAGTGTGCATGTTTTGCAAGCACGAAGTATGATAATGCCTACTTCTTGGTTGCGAGTTAATTTTGAAACTTTACCGAAGAAGCTGAATTATATTTTGCTTTAAAACAAACAAAAGCTACAACATTCAGTATCATCATCATCATCATTTCCCAACTATTTTGGGGTCGGCTTCCTGTCTAACCAGATGCAGCTGAATATCAGAATTTTATATGGAGCGACTGCCTATCTGACCTCCACAACCCAGTTACTGGGTAAATTACATTTAAATTCAGCATAAGTACGAATATTGAAGTACATTTTCTTGATTGTCACATAGTTTAATATGTACATACTGAAATATTAAGTTAAAAACCAACAATATTTGTCCAGTCAAAAACTCAGTCTGGGAAATTAACTGTTCTAAAACTGTTAGCCTTTAAGCTGAGATTTAACATTTTATCTAACTTGGGCCGTCAGTGTCCATAAAATTCCTCCCGTCCCCCTCTTTTCACCCCCTTCACCCCGTTTGACCCCCGTTTTATTAAGTACAGTTGTGTAGGTATAATCTCGAATACTGAATTTTCATTTTCTCATGTTTTTAGAGTAAATACGAACATTTTATGAGCGTTTTATGCGTTTCAGGTGGTTACCGTCGGCAGTCAAAATACGGGATGAAAGTTTGAAAGAGGTACTTGACTACTTTTAAATGTATTTAGCCGAGTTGGTTTCAGAATAGCAATAAAAGTTGCTAAGTAATAAAGGTTGGAGTAATAAAGGCATTAATGACACACTTACACATATAAGCGCACACGCACACACACAGACGCAAAATGTCTAACTTGACGAGTTTTCGCGCCTGATAAAGATAAGTTAACCAATCCGTTTGATAAAAATGGTGGTTATTGCTATTTCCTACTTCTGTAATATCATAATTATAATAATGCCCGTTTCTGCCTAAATAAAAGCGTGCTGTTGGATTTTCAACTTTCAGCGCTGAATCGAGCATTACAAATACAATAGCACGCTTGTACGCGTGTTGTTTTGACTGAATAGGATACCTACAGACAACAAGGGCACAAACTTTGGTTAATTTATGTTTATTGAAAAATATAAAACATAGATTAGCTACCTGATACACTTGCGAGCAAAAATAATCGCCCCACCGCGTGCTCTTCGATTTAAGACAACATAACTCAACAAGTTTTAAGAACTTCAACCTGATATAATATTATATATACTACAAACCTGTATGTATTTTTAAATGCCTTGAATTTCGCTATAAACACATACTATAATATTATATATTATATACCCATAATCATTATTAAGTGGTGCTAGCGTGTGTGAGTGGTGTA
The DNA here is from genome assembly GCA_948252095.1 of Dicycla oo. Classification (NCBI taxonomy): domain Eukaryota; kingdom Metazoa; phylum Arthropoda; class Insecta; order Lepidoptera; family Noctuidae; genus Dicycla; species Dicycla oo. The sequence goes on from OX411729.1 coordinate 1,294,831, forward strand.
CTGTGTAAACGTTTGACAGATTACTGCACATTGTCTGTACATTATAATGGATTTAATATAGTAATGTTAGCTGACAGGTTAATAACTACGTAAGACGTCGTAAGACACGGTATTAGTGTCACGTTGTGATTGATTATACCTCTTTCGTAAGTACATTATATACTCACGCCTTTACCCATGGGATTACGCAGAAACTACAGCCGACCTATTTTGTAAAAAATCTCTCCGTGAAAACTTAGGTGAAGTGAGTTCGAAGTGAGCTGTCAATATTGTCAATCCCCAGCATCAAGTGGCATGACAGCTCGCTTCAAGCTCACTTCATCTAAGTTTTCACTGAGAAGTTTTTCCAGAATAGATCGGCAGATCTTCAGGTGTTATTGATGACAGTCAAAGTCAATACAATAAGTTAAAGTTTTATATTAGGTACCTATTGTAAAGTATTTACAAAACAAAGCAAAGACAGATAAAATATTATGTTGTACCCACATGAAAACAAAAATTGTAACTGCAGACGATTAACAATTAACAAACAATGGATGTGTAAAATAGAAAAAAAAATTGTGAGATACAATATAATCTTAAAAATCTATGAGCTCTGCCTACTGTGATTACTTTGTTAAAGTAATCACAGATTAATAAAAACATTAATATCAAAAGAAAGAAACAAACAAAACATTTGACTATTTTATATATTGTATTTAAATAACTATTAGAAATTGTGACATTAAGTATATTATGGACTGATCGGAATTATTGTATGTATTGAATAGTTGAACATTGATAATTATTAGTGAATGATAAACTAGAATTTTATGTAATGGAATAATAAATATGTGTTTTAATTGTAAACTTGATACTTTTGCATGCCTTGCAATTGGCAAAATGTGGCTGATTCTGTATTTATATTATGTACCACCATGACTTATACCCGTATTTGCAAAATAAAATATCTTTATTTTTAAGAAATAATACATGCCTAAGAAGTACCTGCCATCGACGAATGTTTAGCGCTGGGGCTCTGTCATGCACAGGGTCACAGCGCAGCATTATGCTGCGACCACAAGCACACAAAAGAACAACTTGGGGGAACCCAACTGGTTCCTTTATTGTGTTTGTGTTCTTTCTATCGCCATGTTGACCGCAAGTAAACGTACTACGTATTTTCATTCTTCTTCCTTTTTTTTTTCTTTCTTTCTTTCTTTTTTTGTTGCGTCCCGAAGGTTTACCAATACCTACTATACCACGCAATTTTGAATGTCACGAGGAAAACAAATGAAATACTTCTTGGACTGCCAGCACAAGCTTCTGTGAATGAGAAGTGGCTATAATGCAATAAAGTCATAAAGATACGATATCTCGACCTAAAGCCTTAGCCGTCGAGTTATGGCCGCTTTAAATTTAATTTGTACAAACGTAGTGACAACTAGCCCGTGATATTACTCCACAGAATGATTTACTAACTCCTGCTGCGAGAGATGATACAATATTAATAAACCGTATTATAGCCTGTTCTTGCGCCATATTGTCTACTTAGTGGCACGGAGTACGTGTAAGGACGATATTATACTAATGTGTTTGAATTCAAGGCATGTGTTAACCTATCGTAGTTATTTTGACGCACGTAAGGGCGTGTTCCCACTATGTCGTGGCGACAGATTATCGTGTCGTGTAAGTTTCGCGGCTTGTGTATTTAAATGCCTCCATTTAAATACACAAGCTTTTCAATTGTTCACATATATATACACGATTAACTGTAGTCCACGACTGTTTTTTGCAGTGAGGACACAGTGACGTTAAACTTTCGATAATGGGAACAGCTAGAGACGACAGTCGTCCAACGATAAATTAATCATCACGACATAGTGGGAACACGCCCTTACAGCCGCAACGGGCCGTATCGGGCCGCAGCGCAACACAGTTTCGTACAAAAAGTACGGAGCGGCGCGCCTGTACTTAGTGTGCGTTGTTTCATAGAAAGTGTACGAAGGCGATGAAAGAGGATTCTTGCACTGCGTTGCGTTGCGTGATCTGCGCTAGCCTTTAATGACATTTTTGCGCTGTGTTCCGTGATTTGTGCTAGCGTTCAATTACTTTTTTGTACTGCGTTGCGTGATCTGCTCTATCCTTATTGACATTTTTGCACTGAGTTTCTTGATCTGCGCTAACCTTTAATGTCAATTTTGCACTGAGTTGAGTGTTCTGCCATTTAATGACATTTTTAGTAGGAGTAGTTTTTTTTTTTCTGAGGGTGGGATTATTTGATTTTCGCAAGTCCACAGTTCGATAGTTTTAGTTGGAAGAAGTTGTAGAATGTCAATTTCCTGAAATATCGTTTTTACGATATCCTTTCACAGCTTCATCGCACATGTATCCATCATTGAAACTGCATGAAAACACATCACAATCAAGATTCTCATCCATTTTAAAATTACATCGATATACATCGTGTTCCCAAAAACACAGGGTATCAGCACTCATATTCAGCTCTGGATTAACGATCTCGAAACGTCCAACAAAAGCTTGATTGACATACAAATCATTATTTCAGTAAAGCCTTTTTCAGTAATTGGTCCGTTCACCCTGCGGCGATAAATTGTTGAGTGTATTTGGATAATATTTTGAATTATTGTTTGAATAATCGAATGTGATAGGCTCTGCGGGTTTGGAATATAAATAATAATTAATCGAATTCGTATTGACAGGTTAACTGTGCACAAAATATTGCTTTTCAAATAGATAGACATATTATTATTTTAGTATTTATGAGAATCAAACTGGTATAGTCTAGAATGGGCTGTTTGTAGCACAAATTAGTTATTAGTTAGCAAGTAGAAATTAATGAATTATTTTAATTTCGCTTTTATCACACCATCTTTTTTGAAATTGTAATCAATAATGGCAGCATTAGATATAATAGTTTTTCGTTATACACGAGCATATTTAGATTGCGTCGAGTCAGAAGTTCCGTGCCCCCTGTCACAAATATTCTTATCTCCAGTGTAATATAACGGAGCCCTTTGATCCCTAATTATATGGCTCCAAATTATAATAGGAGCTCATTCCATGGCTTCCACACAATAATTTCATAATTTTGTAATGATATAACTCCAAAATATGATTACGGGTTTGTTTTATGTGATTTTTTTGCGTATGTAAAGAAAATTCAGGAAAATTCTCAAACGGAAAAATAGAAATTAGCGTACAAAATCACCAGTTCGTAGCAATAGGTACTGTATTACCCAGTAACTGGGTTGTGGAAGTCAGATAGGCAGTAGCTCCATGTACAATACTAGTATTCAACTGCATCTGGGAAGACTGCAAGCCGACCCCAACATACATAGTTGGGAAAAGGCTAGGCAGATGATCGGCGATACAGTGAGCATGCGTGAGGTGACCAATGCTCGTTCATTCTCTGTATGAGAAGTAGCCTTTGCCCAGCAGTTAGACAGTTACGAATTGTTTTTATTTAGAAAAACATCATGTAATCTATCATAAACAAAAAGCGTGCATCGTATATCAATCAAACAATGTTTTGGACTATCAATCATGTCGGCTGATAGTTTTATTATTGCAAATCCTCTGCCTGCCATATTTCACTTTATTGTTGATCCCAGAGGCGTGATGAGAATAGGGAATTGTTTATGAGGTCTGTAGACGATGGCTGATGTTGGTTTAGGGGCTGGGCTAAAGCTTCAGTTGCCATGTATCAAAATGCTTCACGAAATGATTGTGGCGTTTAAATATCAGAGAGGCCCATATGCGCTTTTATAATTTTCATCGTGACGATATTATCGTGGCCTCGTCACGGCATCACAATAACACAGGGAAGTAAAATGTATGGAAATATATGAAGACGCTTTTGGATTTCCTCCCACGATAAAGTTATAACGTGCGCGTTTATGGTATGTGTAGAAGTCCGCAAGTCTAAAAACTGGGTAAACAAAGAAATCCCCGGTAAAATCGTGTACATAACAGTTTAGGTTGTAGTACACAAGAGCATATACCTATATATGTAGGGACTACCTCTTGTGTGTTATATTCTAAACCGTTTTACATATATGTAGATTTCTGTGAGCATAACTTCGTGTGTACGCAGTGACAGAGATTTTATTTATCATGTTGTGTTCCAGAATTAAATTGCAGGTTGAATAATTTATGAGGGAAAGTGGTGTTTATTTTTTTTTAGGATATGATGAATAACTTACTTATTTAATTGAATTTTATTTAATTGAAAAAAACCGACTTCACTCGTGTACCTACGTACACGAGTGAAGTCGGTTGTAAAAGGAAAGTAAAAGAAAAAAATTAAAATGTAAAGTTTTTTTACAGGAAAAACCTTATAGCACACCTTCTTATCTTACCTCATTTCAGTGAATCTATGAATGGCTTTTTTCTTCATTTTATTATTTTTATACTTACAGAAATGTCTATGTTGTCTATTCTATTAATGAAAAAACATAATTAATTTAACTTCAAAAAGCGCCTGCCGGAATTGTAACAGCAATATTGCACACGGGCAAAATTAAGGCGCTCTTATTTCGTCGACTGCGCCGCGGGCATTATACTGACGAGAAAATAATTCACATGTATTCTCGTCTAAAAATAAATATGGTAGGTATGTTTTTCATGAATATCTTTTACATTTATGATCGGTATTATCTTAATTTAAATTATGATTCGGGTAAAATGAGAAGCTTATTGCTTAGCCCTTTTAATCGACCGTGGCGAGGCTCAAAAATTAGGGGATACCTAATGTTTTTTCATTTATTATTTTCAAGTCAGCTTCTAGTCTAAACATATTTCATTAAAAGTTAGATTTTTTGGCATTAAAAAGTTCTCGATTGGATTATGTTTGCAGACTCTTTGTTTCTCTATTTTTTTTTTCTCTCGCACCTTAAAATCCCTGCGTAAATTGGTGTCAACGATAATGTCTCTAAATAGCACACTTTATTATATATGGTGGTACGCAACCCTCGGTGCTCTTGACCGGTTTTTTCATTTAAGACATTACCAAGCCAGATCTCTGGCTTTTACCCTAGGGGCCTAGTCAACAACGTTGGTAGAGTCCAAGTGGAAACGTCCATCTTCTTCCCAAGAACAGCGGCCAATTGGGTGATTTCAAATTCCCACATCTGCACTCTACGCCAGGCCAGTTGGGTGATTTCAAATCCCCACATCCGTACTCTACGCCAGGCCAGTTGGGTAATTTCAATCCCCACCTCTGCACTCTACGATGGGTCAGTTGGGTGATTTCAATCCCCATATCTGCAATTTACGCTAGGACCAACAGCTAACCCATTTTTTTTTAAGAACAAAATCCAAATTTGTTTTCATTACCAAATATGATTTAAGTACTCTGCGATCGAGCATAAATTGTTAGCAACATTCGCACTAAATATCTATTCGCTAATTCGGATGGCCCACTTTGGGGGAATTGCAAGTCCACCGGTTAGGCCGGTTCATTTAAGCCAGTTCAAAGCAAGAAGCGCTGCTAAAATTTATCTGATCGACTTTCGTTACTTCCAAATTACTTAATAAAATTTTGCCTCAAAAATTACAAATTAATTATTTCCATTTTAGTCAGAAAATTCGGTATTTAATTGTGCGATCTTTTTATATTCTTTTGTACTGTGTTCCTTTTTTTTATAAATGTCGACTTTTTGGTTTTTTTCTACAAATTGAAATTAAGCGTTTTTGGAAGTGGTGTTTAATTGCTCTTTTTTATTTTCAAACACTACAATATATATATATATAGTTAATTATGTATAGACATTAAGAACAACATAAACGATGAAATGATAAATAAAAAATCTTAAAATTCGATAAATATATTATTACCTGACAGTTTTTTAGAATCATGCATATTCTTCAAAAATGAGCCTAGTCGACTGCAGATTTCTTTCTTTTTCGTTTCACGAATTCGAAATAATTTCAATATTTACTATTGAAAGTTGCTAATTTTCATGTGAGCACATTGTCTTATTTCATGATCTATCTCCAACCAGTATTTCCTACAAAAGTCCAATCGATTATTCTGGTAATCGAAATGGTATGTATCTATTATATCCCTAAGGGCCGGTTTTTTGATCTGTGGTTAACTCAACCAATGGTTAAACATAGTAACTAATGGTTGAATTTTGGCTAAATGTGAAAGGATAAACATGAATGAGTTATGCCATCAGCTACAATTTTTTTTAAATGAATGAGCTAACATGAATACATTCATGTTTAGCCTTTCACATTTAGCCAAAATTCAACCATTAGTTACTAGGGCCGGTTTTTTGATCCGTAGTTAACTCAACCAATGGTTAAACATAGTATCTAATGGTTGAATTTTGGCTAAATGTGAAAGGCTAAACATATTTTATCTTTATATATAACTCAGACGTATTCAAAATAGTAATAATGGCATTTGGCAAACACATATAGCCAAAATACAACTATTAGTTACTATGTTTAACCATTGGTTGAGTTAACTACGGCTCAAAAAACCGGCCCTTAGCAACTAAAGTTAATAGTTAAAACCTATTCCCCTCCCAAAGCACAATTGAGATCCGTATCTAAACCAATATTTAGCCAATTTGAGCCGAAATTACTTTCATTTGCATATCCAAACATCGTTTTCCTAACATAACTACTAAGCATTTAATTAGCAGACAATTTGTAACCCTTCAAGGACTCAGGGTTCATAAGATGATAACAAAAAAGGGGCAAATTAAGGTTGGTTATCACAAAAAAATATTGAGTAGACGTAATATGTTTTCACAGGACCCGCTTCAGAAGGGGGCGCTTTTTAACAAGTATCATAGGGCGATTCTGTTTTGTTATTTATTGTCTCATGTTTTTGTAAGTCTGGTCTGAAATGTCCTGTGCTGAACGTTGGTCTGACTGCCAATGATCGCGAAGGGAATGTTAATATCACCACACACAGACAGAAAAGAAGACTCGAGTAGATGCCAAATTAACTAAAACTGGCTGTAATTATCAATCAATTCCTTTAAACGAAACTAATTCTGGTCTCAAGAAAAGACGATGAAAATAAGGTCCAATGTCTACTGATCGATGTTGTATCATTTGTTGTCTTTTTCAGCCTAAATCGTTCCCATGCCTCCCCTCTGTGAGAGACTGCACCAAAATCCACCACGCGGGCCCAGTTGGTGGACGTCACAGCCATGTCTTCGAATTTTTGGTTTTAGGACAGGCAAGTTACCTCACGAGCAGACCTTCGCCGTTTTGAGGGTAGTGTTGTAGAAATAAATTACACAACGTGAGGTGCCTGCCTGGGATCGAACCCACGACCTACAACACGTAAGTCGGAGCCATTATCACTGGGCCACCACTGCTCTCATCTCATCATTTGTAATGCGAGCCTAATTGTCTCATCAATAGCTGAATGCAAGCTGATACTAATCGATATCGTTTCCAGAGTATCTCGTCTATTCTTAGTTGGCTTAGTAGACTAAACAACACAGTTGGGATATAATTGTATACGGTCGATAAATACGTCTTTTCATGCATCCTAAAGCTGTGCACCGACTGTCGTAACAGAATATCTAGAAGGCTTGGCTGTAATTGTTACTGTTTTGCAATGATGTGCTTTTCATCTATGTAGAATTGTGCATTATTATGACAGAATCGTAGCTGCGTCATCTGTCGCCTTTTCTCCACTATGTTGGAGTTGACTTCCAGTCTAACCAGCTACTTTTAAAAATGAGGCGTCCGTTCTAGGGAATTCCATTTTTAACTGAATTGTCACCCTTCGGGGGAAAGGTATGATTTATTTATTTATTATATAGTGACCCTTGTCCGTGTAATGGTCAGTTTAGACCAAGAGGAAAATCCTCGCAGAATTTACTAGCTACATTGAAAATAGGATCGTACTACCATAGCCTAAAGTATAAAATTGTATGCATGTCTACTGGGGCATGTCTCATGGGCATAACGGATAGCCCTCTGTGCAGAGCCTGCATGGTGGCTGAGGAAACCGTTCCGCATGTGCTCTTCGAGTGCACAGGCGTTGCCCAGATTAGAACAGAAACCCTCGGGACACCCAAATCTTTAACAGATGGTCTGAACAGACCAGAAGCCGTGACTAACTTCTGGAGGGAGGTGGGCTGGTTGGAATAAACCCCGACGGCCGCTATGGCTCACGTACAATGGTCCACTTGAAGGATTAAGTGCGGAAACCAAACCCAATAACATAGAACATAGAACACGCATGTCTACACTTTATACTTTAGGCTATAGTAATACAGTCCTATTTTCAATGGAGCTAGTAAATTCTGCGAGGATTTTCCGCTTGGCCTGAACTGACCCTAATACTGTGGCTCGTGCCTGTATTGTGCGCAGGCGGCGCTATCCACGACCACGTCGACCGCATATTATTATAAATACCATGCTTTGCATTGCTAACATTTACAAGCATAAACAAACAGCTTTAGTTAACTATGATATGTATCACGACAATTTGTAGATTTTGGCACGTCATGTAGTTGGTTCGATAGGTAGGTTAAAAGTTTTGTTCACTACGTGCTGTCATTATTTCACTATTGAACAAAAACTGCAGTTTTTCAGTGTATAAAGCCTTTTACCTATACTCTATTCCTTTCACTGTTCATCTGCCCACCAAGTAGGTACAATAGTTCACTTTATAGTACCTATTACTAGCTTTTCCTACGGCTTCGCCCACGGGGCGGTCAGGAATTATCCCACGACAACTTACTACAGTGATAAAAAGTATCCTATATTCTAACGGTCTTGAAAGGTGATTATATGTGTATGTGCCTCATCGAAATCCGTTCTGGCATTAAAGCGTGAAAAGGGTACAGACAGACAGCGTAACTTTCGTATTTATAATAATAAGTAACTGGTCGACCGAATTCTGCTCGGGTGAAAATAGAGAAAACGAGTTTTTCCCCCAGAAATGTGAGGTTTGGGCTCCGCTCGCCGCTTGGGTTTTGCCCCTTTTGATTAAAATATTCCACTCACCCCGTTTTTTATTATTTTTATTTAGTGATTCACCCTTTACGAAGGGGCGAGTGGAAAATTGACATTTAAATAATTATTTTGGTCAACAAACCGAGAACTTGTTTTTAAAATGCAAAAGAGATGCATGCGGGCGATGTTTGGCTTAAGAAGGACTGACAGTTGCATCCCGTATTTTAAAAAATACAATATTTTAACTTTTCCAGCATTATACATCTTGGAAACTTCTTTGTTTGTAAAAAATAATCCCCACTTATTTAAAAAAATGGCCACAGTCAAGAAATTACCCATACGTGCTCAATATATGAACACATTATGCCATGTTAAATGTAAAACTGCACTGATGAAGAAAAGTTTCTTTGGTATTGCTCCCCAAGTTTTTAATAAAGTTCCCGATGCAATTAAATGTATGCCAATTCAAAAATTCAGAAACACTCTCCAGAAGCTGCTACTTGAACAATGCTATTACACATTAGACCAGTTTCTGAATGACAAATTTAATTAATCACATATTTGGAACTATTATTATGTTATTATTTTATTTTATTTTATTATAATGCATTCTTATTTTTTGATTATTTTAATCTCTGCTGACATTGTATTTTTTTTTAATGACATTTAGACTATTTTAATTTAATTAATTTTGACGACTGTAATATTGCTGACATTGTTTTATCTTTCTGTACTATTTTATTTAACTTTTGACAATTTTTATTTGTTGGCATTGTTTTTATTTTTTTTAAGAGATTTTTATAATGAATTTAATTTTGATCATAGCATCACTATTTTGTATGCCTGTCGGCGGAACATAGGTTGGACCAAACACTATTATATACATAAGATCATTGTACTCTGTGTTCACAAAATAAATGAATTTTGAATTTTGAATTTTTGAATTTGAATTTGGTGTATCGATTCGCCCCTTGCGGCATTTCCTTTGAAATTTAACCAAAAAAGGTACAGTTTGACAGAAAAATGCACACATAACGCCATGTTTGATTAAGTATAACTGTATCTGTAATCTCACCAATTCGTGACACTTGTGTATCTCCAAGTGTTGTATAAGTAGGTGAGATATTCCTTTGTATTGTGAGTGTACTTCCTGATTGGAAATTATTATTTTTTTCAAGTTTGATTCTCATATACCTAATTAAGTAAGTTACGAACTAATATTGGTCTTAACAGTAGACCGTCCGAATCCTGACAATAATTACAATCCTAGCTCTGTACTCTACATATTCTTGTTAAACAAATCTAATAAAAAATGATTATAAACAAAAGACTGCTGTGCTCCTCAACATCATCATTAAATCTTAAGAAGACACTTGAAGTTTAAAGAAAAAAAAAATTAAAAACTTAGTACTGACAGTACTTTTCACTTACTAACAATTGGGGGCGACTTGGGGTATCTAATATTCAAGAGGGCGAGTAGAAACACTTAGGCAATTAGGGGCAAGATCCAAGGGGCGAGCGAAGCCTAAACCAAATGAGACCTAGCTAGATCTATTATTGCCCCCATAAACCGTAAAACCCCATAAACAAACATTTTGAAAGGATTTGAAAACCTCTCATTCTGGCAATCAATCTGCCTAGCCTTCTCCCAACTAATACATATGTTGAGGTCGGCTTCCAGTCTAACCGGATGCAGCTGAATACCAGTATTTTACATGGAGCGACTGCCTATCTGACCTCCACAACCCAATTATTGGGTAATACGATACCCCTTGGTAAGACTGGTTGTCAGACTTTCGGGCTTCTGATGACCAGTAACGACAGTCAAAGATCCACGAATGACAGCCGGGACCAACGGCTTACCGTGCTTTACGACGCACGGAGGACTCTCGTTATGTCAATATGGTCACCGATCTACGGACCAACCCCAGCAAGCGTAGCTTAACTTGATGGATCGACCCGTGCGGCTGTTATTATTACTAAGCCACGAGCTACAAAACCTCTCATTCTGGCGTCGGTTAAGTATTGTTTGTCAAAAATAACGTCGAGGTTTTGCATCATACTATTCATATTATGAATTCCACATTCTCCCATAAATTCTGCTCATGTATTGTTAAGAATATGGCGTGATGAATAAGACAGTCGACGAGGACGAACTGTCGCTATTCTCGTCTCATACGTATAGGTACGTCTCCTTTACCCTTCGCGTTACAAAATGTTCACAGAGTTAAGACTAAACTCCTTTACGGATTGTTGGATTTTATAAACGGGAAACAGTTTGGCAACTATTTGTAGTCACTTGCTTTTACTAGAGCTCTTTTTTTTGGGCCAAATAGACTCAGACAAATAGTAGCTGGGCGAAGCATAATCGACGAGATAGCTTTATTGTGATTTATCATAGTGAATGTCGTAAAACAATATCAGAGAAATAAACTTCGTGATCTGAATCCAAGAACCAGCTATCCCCAAATAGTGCTCTTAAAATGATTAAGTATGTTATTATGGAATATATAACATACTTACTCATTTTATGGATTGATGGAGGAGCTCGTGGCTAAGTAATAACAACCGCACGGGTCGATCCATCAGGTTAAGCTACGCTTGCCGGGGTTGGTCCGTGGATGGGTGACCATCTTTTCATACCGAGACTCCTCCGTGCCTCGGAAAGCACGTTAAGCCGTTGGTCCCGGCTGTCATTCGAGGATCTTTGACAGTCGTTACGGGTCGTCAGAAGCCCGAAAGTCTGACAACCACTCTTAGCAAGGGGTATAGTATTACCCAGTAACTGGGTTGTGGAGGTCAGATAGGTCGCTCCATGTAAAATACTGGTATTCAGCTGCATCTGGTTAGACTGGAAGCCGACCCCAATATAGTTGGGAAAAGGCTAGGCAGAATGAAATATGTTATGGATTGATAATAATATTGTGGTTTGTTTTCAAAACTGTGTAAGAGTGATTACTCTTCACAGTTTTGAGAACAAGCCACAACCAATTTCCGGCATACACATTCATGAACCAACAGCAATAAGCAATATTTTGTGTCCCAAAAGGGCCACCAAAATTGCCCGTCTGTGTCGGCACTTAATGCGCATGGGCTGTTTGTTTACGTACAACTGTTCACTTCCGCTAATTGCCGTCTTCTGTCGAGAACAACGAGAACTACGCTCTTGGACTATTAATATATCCGCGATGAGGAAGAAAAGCCATTGAGTGGTTGTCATGAATTAACCATTTTTGAGAAGTGACAATAATATACGTAATTTACATTAAACATTTACTAAATCAAAATTTATTTTACGTTTTCTGATAGTTGTATGTTGGTTACCTACAAGGTTAGTCAAAACAAAGTTATGTTGGCTTGGTTTTGACTGTCAACGACCCCTAGGTAAATTTTATTGTGGAAATATGTAATTATTTTACGGCAAAATAAAAGATCACTACTAGGGTTTCATTGGGTTTGCCAAGCTGCCAACCTCGTTGACTGGCAGAACATCATACAATGGCATAATCATATATCAAATGAGACTCCAACATGTTTGTCATAAATGGGAGCGGATATTATCCATTAATTTCAAAAGCCCCCATCAGCCTCCTTCTTAAGAACTAACTTAGAATTCTGAACTTTACAAGACACCAAAACTAAACTATTTATTATTGTTTTTATCTTAGTTTTTATTATTAAATTATTATAAGTATATTAGGTTGGGGAAAAAGTCTTTTCGCATTATAGTATGTATGAACTTGTAATAAAATCTCTTTGGCTATATATACTATTTGTATCTGGCTGGTTTTGGTATCATTGAAAGTTTAAATTTTAAAGAACATAATTCCAAATTCAAATTAGGAAAATGTGTGATTTCCATTTGTTTTTCGTACCGTCAAGATGAGTGAATCTAATGAAGAAATTCGATACATTTTAAAATTTTACTACAAAAAAGGTAAAAATGCAACGCCAGCCGCGAAAAAAAATTGCGATGTTTATGGACCTAGTGTAGTGTCTGTGAGAGTAGCACAATTTGGTTTAAGCGTTTTCAATCCAGAAATTTTAATGTCAAAGATGCACGTCGCTCTGGTCGCCCTATTACGGATAAAATGGATGCCATTTTTGAAAAAGTGGAGCAAGATCGGCATATCAGTAGTTACGACGTAGCTGAAGAACTGGAAATTGACCACAAAACAGTTTTGGCGCATTTGAAAAAAACTGGGTACACAAAAAAGCTCGACATTTGGGTACCTCACGAGCTCACTGAAAGAAACCTAATGAACCGTGTACTCATTTGTGATTCTTTATTACGACGTAATGAAACCGAACCATTTTTGAACAAGCAGATAACTGGTGATGAAAAGTGGATCACGTATGACAAGAACGTGCGAAAAAGGTCGTGGTCAAAGGCCGGTCAGGCTTCACAGACTGTGGCGAAACCCGGGTTAACTCGCAACAAGGTGATGCTGTGTGTGTGGTGGGATTGGAAGGGCATTATTCATTATGAGCTGTTACCACCAGGCAGGACCATCGATTCTGAACTCTACTGCGAACAACTGATGAGATTAAAGCAAGAAGTTGAGAGAAAGCGGCCGGAATTAATCAACAGAAGGGGTGTGGTTTTTCATCATGATAACGCTAGACCTCACACATCTTTAGCCACTCAGCAAAAATTAAGAGAGTTTGGCTGGGAGGTGTTAATGCATCCGCCGTATAGTCCTGACCTTGCACCTTCAGATTTCCACCTGTTTCGGTCTCTTCAGAATCCTTTAGGCAGTGTCAGGTTAACATCACGAGAGGACTGCCAAAACCACTCGTCGCGGTATTTTGACCAGAAGTCCCAAAATTTCTATAGCAATGGGATCATGTCCCTACCTACAAGATGGCAAAAAGTTATCGAACAAAATGGTACCTACATACTTTAGTTAAATGTAAATAAACTATATTAAAAAATGTTTTGAAGTTTCTTAAAAAATGCGAAGAAACTTTTTCCCCAACCTATTATAATAACTATTAAATTTTTTATTCAAACAACCCACTTAGTTTATTTATTTATTAAGTATAAATATAAATATTATGTTGGTAATAGGTAATACGGGCTGGTATCCGCAAACACGTCAATGCGCGAATCTTGCGTATTAAAAACTATTATGTATTAGGTATGCTGAAACTGTGTGTACTCCCCGTCACTTGTCCCTAAAGGTTCATTAGAAAACCAGCGTCAGACAGCATCTGTCTGGCATTAATGCTGAAGTGAACCTTTTTGACGCAGCCGTGAGGCACACATTAAATGATTAAACATTTTTTTTAAATTTCTTATTTGTATTTTGTGTTTCACAAACTGTGTCAAATAAATGTCTTCTTTCTTTCTTTCTTACTTACAAAGTCATTCTCAGCCGAGGTCTTACTGCAGGCAGTTAAAGAATATTTCATGAATTTCAGCGTGCAATGTAGTCAGCATTTCGAAACACTGCAGCGCTGGGTGGAATATAAATCAAGAGCTGAAGTGTTGCAGTGTACTTTGGTAAAGTTTATAGATGCCTGGGGTAAGAAATTGGTTTAGGTAGTTACATATGTAGCTTGTTTTGAAGCAGCAGGTTGCGGTTCTAGACCCTGCTGTACTTACAGCAATTTGTAATGGTAATGCCACTGTGAACTGTTGACACCACCGAGTGTCGGTATAAGGAAAACACCGAGAGGAAACCTGGACTTATGAAGATAATGTATCTTAAACGTACTGATATATGCTCGATACTTTTTAGGGTCCCGTAGTCAATAAGGAACCCTTATAGTTCCGCCATGTCTGTCAGTCCGTCCGTCCGTAGCTCAGGTGTATCTATTCATACTCGAAATCTCTTAACACATTATCTGCTTAATTCTTTATGCAAACGCTTCTTTATGCTACACCCTTACCGACCCTTATTTTACGATGTTTTCGAAACAATAGAGATGCACAACGAACGCACAGGTGCGGCGCGCCGCACTCGAAGAAAGTTATGTAAATTGTATGGACGCGCATACGCGCCGTCAAGCACCTGGTGAACGTTCGAAAACGCGCATGTGCGTCTGCCGCGCCTAATGTATTAAGGGGTCATTGTACTCATCATTACGAACAACTTTTACTATGGGACCAAACATGAAATCGCAAAAATGAAATCTGCATTTTGACGAATTATGCGAACATAAATGTACTGAACAGCTGATGTTTGTTTCGCGATTTCAGGTTTGGTCCCATAGAAAAAGTTGTTCATAATGATGAGTACAATGACCCCTTTAGAGATTTCGTGTATGAATAGACCTATATTAATCACGCCGACAAAGTGGTAAACTACTTATACTTCCTGTACACGTAAAATCGGGATGTTTTATTTCTCGTCTATCCCATGGCGTGGGGTATCGTTGGATAGGCTATTCAAAAATATTGCGGGTCTATGAAAACCATTTTTCAATTCAGGGATCCGTTTGCGTAAAATTAAGCTTTAAATTGCTAACTTTTGTTAGAGTCAAGTGTCCCCCTCCCCTGTCAGCTAAATGATTGCTTTGGATATGTGAAAAAATTCACGAAAATAGTATATATAACGAAAATTAAAAGGAAAACTATCACAGCTAAGTAGGCTGTACCACTTTACGAGGAAAAATTAAAAAAAAATTACAAAGACCATTGAAAAATTACTTATTCAACTACAATGTAAGTTTGTTTTTGGGATACATTCATCCCAACTACGGAACTCTTCATTGTGCGTGGTCCGACACGCACTTGGCCGGTTTTTGTATGAGAAGTCGCATTTACCATGCAGTGGGAACATTACAGTGTTCATTACTTTTCAGGTTTAATAAAAGTAGATCGATGAAGGTGTCACCATCTGTCGATCTTAAATGTTAAATCCTCTTTAAAAACTAAAAAGAAAAATGAATTAAATGTACCTAAACCAACAGGGCCTGTCGTCCAGCTACCTTTACAGGCATGACACCATTCAGACGTATTATTATAAGAATGTTTATAATCATTTTACTGCGTTGTGTCGAGTTATTAAAATCAAACAAGTGGTTGAAAACAAGTGCAGACTGTAGTGTAATGAATACATACCAGTCTCGTATTGTTGTAGGAGTATTGTTATACATCGAACGTACCTGAAACATACAATAATAGGTTACAATGTGACATAGTGGTATGTTATAGTAGATGGCGAAGATGTGTCTGTAAAGGTAAGGTGGGACGGTGAGCGGAGAGCGGACGGAAAGGGCTTGAAAAAGGTCGATTTAAGGGCCGGTTTTTTGATCCGTAGTTAATATTAGCTAATATTCAACCGCTAGTTACTAAGTTTAACCATTGGTTGAGTTAACTACGGATCAAAAAACCTGCCCTTAGACATAGTTTCGAAATTGGTAAACAAAACAATGCATTTTCGTATGTTCATCAAATCCGGTTAAGTATAAAATGTATAAAACATCTATCTTATCTAGAAAGACTCTTAAAAAGTTCAATATTTTAGCAGTCGCGCAGTTTACAAAGACAAAACAAACACCATCACATTACCTGTTAATTACAATACATATTACAATACATGAAAAAAAAAACAGCAGTTTCCTACATTTTGACGAGTTATGCGAACATACAAGTATCACAGTCGATTTTTTTTTCGCGATTTCAGGTTTGGTCCTATAGTAAAAGTTGTTCATAATGACAAGTACAGTGATGCCTTATGAGATTTTAGTGTATGAATAGATAGACCTTATACATGTACATACCTACATCAAAATATAAAGTATTGTAATTGGCAGTAGCAGACCAGAGTTTGATATCAATTGCACCAAAACTACGCATTGAAACCACGTAATTATGCACTAAATTAATTTTAAAATAATTGAACCTAGCCACTAATTACATAAATCCTGTTAATTAACTAACTCTTACGCTTATATTAAAAACGCTTACTAGAATTTCAATGAGTTTGAGAAAAAAAATCTGTATTCTGTATGTATTCTAAAAAAATACATAGTTTAGTTCGTAGGTTTATAATAATAAAACGTTTATTTCGACCAACAAAGGATCATATACCTACACAAAAAAAAAAAAAACAAAAGCACATACAATTAAAAATACCACATAAACACACAAAGATTACAGATTTCGATCACTCAATATGTGTATCATACAGCAATGGTTTAGGTACTGACAATCAAACCGCTGCGCGAACACCGTCAGGATGCCGCTGCAGCTAGCAGTAGAATAAAACAGTCTAATACCACTTGAATTTTATATATCTATATATAAAACCAATTAAGTTTACATCCAAAATCCACGCACACAAAGCCGCAGGAAAAACATATCAATGGCATTAGTTGTTAGCATTGTTATAAAACAAATTCATCTCTCTTTTCGCTGTCAGTATGAGCACAGTCCACACGTCCGCACTTGGTCAGCCAAGTGCGACAATCTCAAGAGCGAGGAGGTCGCTGCACGGCAGATGAGCACAAGCTATGATGTACCACAAACATGTTGTTAATTCTATTTATATCTGCTGTAGACTACTGTTTGTGGAGCGTAATTAGGGCTCTCTTGCATTTTATAAGTAGTTGCGTTTTCCATAAATTATGATCAAATTCACAATAGAGAACTATCTGTAATGTTTTAGGAAAGTTGGCTAGGTATAGTTGATCCCGCAATTGTTTGCCATTTTTGACAACAATTCCTAGTAAAATAAAATTTTGCACGTGACTGATAAAATAAGTACGAGGTCAATTATACTACGTTCGTGAGGTTTTGATGGTAGTTTCCTGAATGTTGACTTTTTTATTTTTGATGGGTTTGCTCTTGACTCTAGTTTAGGTCAGAGGTGACAGAGACAAAGTCGACGATGGAGTGAGCTTACCCAGAAGAAGCCTGTTCACTCTCACTTTGAAGAGATTAGGGTTGTATGCGTTCGGAACCACAGACGCAGGTAGCGAGTTCCACTCCTTTGCTGTGCGCATTATAAAAGACATTTGGAACTTTTGGAAGCGCTTAGTGCGAATTGGTGGAATAGCAACCAGGTAGGGATGGTAACTAGCAGTGTTAGCTAGTAGCTAAACTTTATTGTTAGTATTACTGCTTCGTGGGTTTAAGCTACTGCTGAGCACGATGCCCATGGTTTTTGTTTGATTCCCGGGTCAAGCAAAGTGTTATTGGGTTTTTATATCTGGAATTTCTCAGTAGCGACCCGGAGTCTGGATTTGTGTCCTGTTGATGGCAATAGGCTCGCTCACTACTACATGGGACTTAATAACTGGCGAAATGTGGGTGTACTGTAGGTGCACCTCTGCCCAACCCTTCGGGGTATACAGGCGTGATGTTACGTCACGTATGTGTTGTCAGTGTTTAAGTTTACATCCTACGTAACCGTGATGTGCTTACAAACTTTCAAGTTAATATCCGACATAATGGTTACCTTTCAAATTAATGGTTCATTCTCGTTAATTTTCAGTTCTGAAATCAATGGTAACGTGAAATATGTAGATCATAACTGTGTGTGTCATATTCATAGCTCCTCATGTACAAACCAACAAGCAAGTTTTATCCTCTCCACAGAAAATCACAAAATGGCTACCTCAAATTTCATCTCTCCATTTTATTCTAAATAAAAATTCGTTGTAAGATGTTGCAAACTGCGTTTAGATAACCTATTAGTCTATGGTTTAAAAACGTTTTGGAAGGACTTCAAGTACTACATAATAGAGTTTAGAGTCGTTTAATAGAAATTAAATTTGGGCAAGATTGTTTCCGAGAGCTAAGTGCGAGGTTTTAGTATTGGAAACGACCATTGCTAGAAGCCAGCGAGTGGCTATCGAGCATAACTATGCTCATCGTAGCTTCAGAACGTTTAATAACGAAGGGGTTGTGTGAAACCTATTTTTGGATGAATTTATCTAGAGAGGTATTTTTAAAATAGAGCATTTTTAATAGGCTTCATACATGTTTGGTGGTGCAGGTCATTAACGCTACAGATACAGACCAAAGAAGACGGAAGACTTTGTGTTCGATTTAGGGCCAGTATCTCAAACGAAAATTATTGCAAAATTAATGTGATAAATGGACAAGCGTGTAAACAGCTGCGCATGGCTGTTGAGAAATAATTCAACCAAACACAACAGTTTATGCGCGTTTAACAATTTGTCAAATTAATTTTGCGATAATTTTGTCCAAAAAACTGGTTTTATGTCTGCAGTGGAAAAAAACCTGTGCGTGACAGATCTTTTGCGCCCTTGTTATCCAGTCTGCTTACATAATTGTATAGTTCTGTTACGCTAAATACGCTCAAAAAAGAACGTCAAACAAACAAACCATGTCAGAACACACGTGAGGTAAAATTTCACACAATTTCCACAAATTCAGCGAACAGTTTCAGACACGGTGTGAATATCAATCTGAACCGCAGCAGTATAATTTTATTGGCGTCACGATACATTACAATTTGGGTCGGCACAGCCCTGCGATTAGATAACGCAAATAAATTCAATCTGCGAGCCTCATGAATTACAATTATGTGTATTGATTTTATATATTCCTAATTTTATTGAGGCTGAATTTGATGTGGCATTTGGTGAAATAATATATTCAGTAGCTATACCTATATTATTTGGTGATCCTGATACCATATAATATGGCATTTTCTTTCCTCATATTTAGAAACATATCGCCTGGGGAGGTTCTGACTGACGGACTTAATTGTACTGGCCACATATTTTTTTTTCTATTTCTTGAAAATGGAAAATTTTCATTTGATCTTTTATTGTAGCGGATTAAGTATCAACGATTCGAGGCGTGAAGTGGACACTTGCAAGAAAAACACCAACCTCTTAGTATGTTGGAATGAAAATGTAATAAACAAATCTTACATTAGGTACAAGAGAACGTGTCGAAAAACCTCAACAGAAAATCCGTCTTCATAACTAATGTCAGTATTTCCTCTCTACACTTTTAGCCTCCGAAATCTGGCTGTGTGACTTTACAATGCACAGACTACTTTAATAAGCATGTCCATTTGTACCCCCCAGCCACGTAGGATCCGGCCCGAATGGTTAAAACACCAATGTAATTTGGTACTTCATGTAGACGCGAGATGGCGCTGCTTGTCAAGGTAAATACGACCAGTCAAGTAAATTCCAGTACATTTGAATTTATATCTGTATTCCACCACGGATCAAGATATATTGGGCAATGTAGATAGGTATGTACATACTTGAGTAGGGTTGACAAAAGTAGGTTTTTTGGTGTGCTTAAAATATGATATTTTTTGCTGTTTCGTGAGTGCGGTTTGGAAATTAGGTCACACGTTTTTGTGAATGTTTTTAGGTGGCTTTCAGGGATTAAATAATTAGTTATGACTATTTTAGCTTTCTCGGAATGTGAACGAATTTGAGAACATTGGTAACATAAAGGAAACTGTGATTAGAAAAGTTGAAAAGTGTTTGGTTGCATATTTTTTTATTATTTATTTTCTCGAAACTCATTCTTTTTACATCAAGAAGTACTTACTTAAGGTAGGTTTTCCTTTGTTCGGGGCTATTTAAACGTACTTTTGATGTTGTTTAAAAGAAATGAGTTAAAAAAAAACTTGAAAAATAACTATTTACTCTTCAGTATTGACACCCCGCGGATTCCAATTCACATTTTTATTCGAAGTCAACCAAGCAATATTCATACGTTTTCGGAATCCGGAGAAATGTAAAATAAAATAAATAGTAACACCTGTCAGCACACTCAGCACTGTAACGCGGTGCATGCGGACATTTATTAAATAAAACGCTCTTTATTACATTGTGAAATGTTTCCTGGGCTGCTGATTCGGAACGTGGGAAGAAAAAAGCGTTAGGTCATTAAGGTCGTGTATTGTCGGCTCGTAAATTATTTACTGTGTGCCAGACATCCTCGTTGGTCTAGTGGTCACAAGCACTACTACTGATCATGAGGTCCTGGGTAAGATTCCCAGGCCGGGCAAAGTATTAACAGCCCGGAGTCAAGATCTGTGCCCGGTTGATGGCTACAGGCTCGCCCCCTAAGATATGTTACTTAAACATAACTGGCGAAATTTGGGTGTACGTACTAAAGTGTACAGCTCTGCCTAATCAGTCGGAGGATGCAGGCGTGATGTTACGTTACGAGAATTCAGCATAATAGGGATGATGCCTGGGTAAAAAAAAGAAATTCTATTTAGTCTGTCAGTCAGATAATTAAAAAATATTAGACACGTATTTTTTGCTTTATCATAATAATAAAAAATGACTTAGATAACACGCATTAAAGTTCGGGTGTGGCTTGCTACGTCACTTCTACGTATAAAATCTACGAAGACGTGACGTCATGCCACATTTTAACTCAATGTATTGCCGTAATCTTTTGATTACGTACAAAAAGAAAAAATACGTGTCCAATATACAGTATGTTAACCAACAGAGGGCGTTCCCGTTAACCCGCAATAGTATAGCATCCATACATGCTAAAAAAAATATTACCATTCGAAAACAAAATGGTTTTTATTTTTTTTTAATATTAAAATATTCACTAAAAATGCTAAAAATATTAAAAAAAATATATAAATATTCACTAAAAATAAAAACTAAATTGCGATGTTTCCGTCCTTCAACTACGCGTGTACAGAGTGTTTCTTTTACGTATCAATTTAACATTTTTAGTGAATATTTTAATATTAAAAAAAATAAAAACCATTTTGTTTTCGAATGGTAATATTTTTTTTAGCATGTATGGATGCTATACTATTGCGGGTTAACGGGAACGCCCTCTGTTGGTTAACATACTGTATTTTAATAATCTACATGATGGACAAAAAAACATTTTTTAGTCATCTTCCCTATTTATGGTGGTGGAGCCACGCACGTGACACTCACGGCCAAGCCAGGGTTTTAAATGGTATGAATATTTTGACTCCATCGTCGACTTTGTCTCTGTCGCCTCTGACCTAGACTAGAGTCAAGAGCAAACCCATCACAAATAAAAAAAGACTTCGCGCGTTCGCAGCTTTCTGACTCGGCGCCGACGCCTTCTAGCATGAATCATGCTTTAAACTACGCTAAACTATGGTCCATGCTTAGTAATTAATGTAATTATAATTATGATATTTATTTCTGTTTTAAGTAACTATTTACTTATTAATTTATACTAATAATAATTTGTATATTTGAACGCGTTAATCTCTGGAACTTCCAGTCGGAAGTGAAACATTCTTTTTGCATTTGATAACCCAATTCTTGAGGAAGGCTACAGGCTTTTTAACCTTTAGGGGCTGAGCAAAAACAAAAAAATGGCAAAAAGAACGCTAAGCGAAACTGAAAAATAGCGCGGGCATGCGATGCGATGCGATGCGACGGGGTGAAGCTAGTAATCAGATAGTACAAGAATAAATTGGACGGTAATCCCCAACCTAGGCATTTGCCTGTATCTAGGGAGTCGGAAATTTACAGAGATAAGTTCTTGTACATAGTTATTATTTCAGGAAAACATAAACTAACATCAAACATTGCTAAATTGGTTAAACAACACTTAAATTACATGTTGTTTAAATTATGATTTAAAACTAGACGAGGTCGGCGTTTCCTATCTGACTACTCTGAGAAGAAAGGTCGATTCAAACTCAAAGGTCAGTCTTATAAAGTCCAGTCATAATCTTGGTCAGGTCATGTGAAGACCATGCAGGTTAGTGTCTGAGATGGTCTTTAGAGGAAAAAATACCCACAGATTATTGAATTATGTAATTACTAGCAGCTCCCCACGGTTTCACCCGCGTAAGTCTCGAACCCATAAGAATATGGAGATAAAAAGGATCCTATGTGCTACTCCAGGTTATAAACTATCTATGTGCCAAATTTCATCAAAATCCGTTTAGTAGTTTTTGCGTGAAAGAGTAACAAACATCCATCCATCCTCACAAACTTTGGCATTTATAATTAGGATTATTGAAATCACGAGACTCGGTTAGAGGATACGAATCGGTATAATCTTTGATCTTGAATTTAAAAAAATCTGTCAGATAGAAAATTTGTAGTAGGTATGTGGTAGCTTATGCGAGGAGACAAGATTGATACTAATTGAATTGACAGCCGATACCTAAATGCCTAATTTAATTGATTGGTCGAACGTGAATCCGATATCCTAAGTAATGGGTGTCGATATCAATATAATACATAAATGCATCATTGTAATGGCTCTTCGGGAATTTTAGGATTAAAATAGGGTCAAACTTGGACATGCTATAGAGCACTGTTGGAGGGCTAACATTACCTATGCCTGATTTATGAGGTCCTCGGATGAATGATAGTTTATACTAATTTCTGTAAATTGGATAAAACAAACACTTTTACACATAATAAAAATAAAATTTAAAAGCTAGATGAGGTCCAGATAACCTCATAATAGCAAAATATAAGTGGCTGCACCTCTGCTTACCCTTCATCGTGCAGGCGGGTTATTACGTTCAGTAAACCTAGGTATAGTCTCCGCCAGATAAGAAGAATATAAAAGTCGTAGACCCGACTTATACCAAAAAGTCCCGAAACTTGATCGCTCGTCATAAAAACTGTCGCTAACTAATACTGCTTCAAGGACGCCCCTTACCACGATACGTTTGTTTTGATAGTGTTAGCGATACTGCCTTTACATTTTTTCGTATCGTTTTGAAATATTGGAATACATTGGTAGACGGGTGTTAACGACTTTTATTTGTTTGTTATCTGCCGGAGACTATAACTCTAGACATACGCAATGCATTGAGATGCAAAAGCATAAAATGATGTGAGTTATCACAAGCCGCAGACACAACAAACTCATAGAGCTTCCAATGTTTTAAGAAACCCGAGCTCGTTCTAGATATTGCTGATAAAAAGGATCACACCTATGAATATGAGATTGAACAATATCGTGTTGATCTACAAAAGGAGCAAGCGCTAGATTTACATAATGTAGGGATACTTTTGGTATCAGTATATCGACGCAAGAAAGCAATCTCGGAAAGTTGAACTTTACCTACAGCAGAGCCAAATTATTTCAAAAATTTATAAATCGTAAACTAGCTGAAACGGAGAGGTCATTTTTGGAATGAAATTTATCAGATGCCATCCATGACAGCATTCTAAAGTTAGTCTACATGCGTTTTATATTAGTTACAGCAATTATGAAACAACGAAATAGCTTCAAACTTCAAAGTTACAACAAAATCATTATAAGCGTGACATAAAAAGGTAACGTTGAATAAGGATTTAGCTGTATCTATATAACATTTAAAAATAGTTGATTTAGTGCGGTATTTTTCTGATTTCAATAATGCAAATAATATTGCCATTTTTTCGAGATACGACGCTTTCCAGCGTCGGTATACGTTAGTCAATCGCACGTAAAGTCAGGGACATTAATTGTTTATCAAATTGACTACCAACTTAAATTATTCTCTGTTTAATTAAATTAAAAAAAATATAAGTCATATTGTCAATTTAATAAACTTTAATTTTCCTGAATGTACAAGTGTATAGTAAACAAAACCAGCCAAGTACATGTCGGGACACCCCTAATAAATTTTTTTCGTAATTTCACTACACTATTGTTTAGCGGTGCACAGAATGCACCTTCTTTCCAATTTTCATTATTATAGTGCAAAATAGTTTTAAAATGGCTGTGCGACGCCCGGATAGACGGCCGAAACCACGGATCTATGGCCGGAACAGAATTTCCATTTATAAAATGACATTGACAGCGCCTTTGTTTAATAGCAGAAACCGGTTTTAATAAAAATAATATATGTATTCAAATCAGACACAGTGATCCATATTTATGTTAGTAGGTATACTAATAAATTATGTAAGTAACCAATGATTAAAATACAAACCACAATCATATACAGGGTGTCCGGTAATGAATGGATAACCTTGAAATGTCTTATAGTATAACTTATGGCCGTTCAGAAAAAAAATTGAAACAAAATATATCATAAGTAGTACCTAAGTTATGATTTTTTTAAAAGAAAGGTCTAATTTTTTTTACCTTGTTTTACTTTTATGAACACTACGATCAGAAATGAATGGATTCCATCGGTTTGTTGTTATTTTATTATTATACACGAACTATGCTAATAGATAAACAGTCAATAGTATGACTAGCTATTGCACTTTTTTATTAAAAAATTAGCAAATTAATTAATTTTAGAAAAACTTTGCAAAATTTATTTTTTAAACTATGTTTAAACATCTTGGGTATAAAAAAAATGTATGAATACATGAGTGGCCAATAATTTTAAAATAATGTCACTTTCAAGTAGATTTTATAATGGTACAATTCATAAATGTATCTACAATAAATAGTGAATTATTGCCATTAATGTAGAAAAGGAGAAAATTTTACCAAATGTCAAAAGTAATGTAGGAACTTTTTTTAAATTAAATTGCTTCTGACCACTGAAGATTAATCAAAAATACATTTAAGGAATTTGTAGTGAATAAAAATTGCGTATTGAAACCAAATTGTGAGAAATTTACAAATACTCATAATGATTAAAATAGTTACTTTAAAAGCGTGAAATGGGTCGTGTGACCTTCATATTTGCTACCTGCGCGCACGCCGTGCTGTCATTCTTTTGTGTTATATTAGACAAAGAGAGTCTGAATCGGCTAGGTGCGAGAGAGAGGAAATAAATGTAAAACATCAGGTAAGCACTCATACTTTTAGTGCGTTTCTCGACTTGCTCGACTTCGCATGTGTTTATTTAGTTTCCGTTTGCAATTATCGTGATTTACTTTGAATCAGTGTTAAAACGACCACGTGGCTATTTTATTGGACTATTCGTTTTGCTTACTGATTTGGACTTGTTTTGTTTGGTGATATTTGCGACGATTTGGTTTGTTTTTGGACTAAACTGGATTTTTGTGTTTTTGTGTATCAAAATGCCACGTCAGTATACGGCACAAGAATATGCAAATATGCATTACATTTATGGAGAATGCAGAGGTAACGCAAATGCAGCTGCAGCGCTCTATAGGGAGAGATACCCTAATGCGCGCCACCCAGACTACCGCGTATTTATTCGTGTCCACGGTTGTTACTCCGAAGGAAGATTGCCTGGTAGTGGTGTCGGTGGTACAAGCAGTGGAAGAATCGCTCGTCTTGATGTAGAAGAAGCCGTGCTTGAGGAAGTCGAAAACGATCCTTCTACCTCTACACGAACAATAGCTCGACGCACAGGTATCGGAAAATCAACCGTGCACGATATTTTGAAAAAAAATAAATTCCACCCTTACCACGTTACACGCGTGCAAACTCTCCAACCAAGAGATTATGCAGCTAGATTGCGTTTTTGCCGACAAATGCTGGCAAAAATCGAAGAAGACCCGCAATTTTTTAATAAAATTCTGTGGAGCGACGAGTCAACATTCAAAAGAGATGGATACATGAATCTTCATAATTTACACGGTTGGGAATTAGAAAATCCCCATCTTATGCGTGAAGATAGATCCCAATACCAATTTAAAATCAATTATTGGACTGGAATATTAAGTGGAATAATAATCGGGCCATTTGAATTACCGGGGAATTTAACAGGGCAAAGTTATTTGGAGTTTCTTCAAAATGATCTCCCCAATTTATTAGAAGAAGTGCCCGAGGAGCTGAGGGAGTCATATTGGTTGCAAAATGACGGCTGTCCGGCGCATTATGCTGTATCTGTTCGTGCATTTTTAAATAACACGTACCCAGATAGATGGATCGGGCGGCTAGGGCCAATTTTGTGGCCTCCACGTTCACCGGACCTAAATCCATTGGATTTTTTTTATTGGGGCTGCCTTAAAGAGGAAGTATACTGTAAGCCTATAAGGTCTTTAGAAGAATTAAGAAGACGAGTCAGAGCAGCCGCATCAAAAATTAGTGAACGACGGTACACAAGACTGCTCCGTAGATCATTTATCCGTAGATGTAGGGCCTGCATAAGAGTGGGAGGCCGGCAGTTTGAACATTTATTATAAACGAATGATAATAAAGTGTTGTTTATGTTAAATGTTGTTTTTTATTAATCCCCAAAGTTCAGGTACAATTAAATTTAAAAAATGTTCCCATATTACAAATTTTGATATTTAGTAAAATTTTCTCCTTTTCTACATTAATCGCAATAATTCACTATTTATTGTAGATACATTTATGAATTGTACCATTATAAAATCTACTTGAAAGTGACATTATTTTAAAATTATTGGCCAGTCATGTATTCATACATTTTTTTTATACCCAAGATGTTTAAACATAGTTTAAAAAATAAATTCTGCAAAGTTTTTCTAAAATTAATTAATCTGCTAATTTTTTAATAAAAAAGTGCAATAGCTAGTCATACTATTGACTGTTTATCTATTAGCATAGTTCGTGTATAATAATAAAATAACAACAAACCGATGGAATCCATTCATTTCTGATCGTAGTGTTCATAAAAGTAAAACAAGGTAAAAAAAATTAGACTTTTCTTTTTAAAAAATCATAACTTAGGTACTACTTATGATATATTTTGTTTCAATTTTTTTTTTGAACGGCCATAAGTTATACTATAAGACATTTCAAGGTTATCCATTCATTACCGGACACCCTGTATACTATTATAACTAAAATAAATAACTGAAGTGCATAAAATAAAATTGCAAAGTAAATTAAAAGTTAAATCACAATCATCTTTAAATGTATATTAATACCAATTAAAATCAAGAAATTCATTAAAATCAAAAGAAACGAACAAAATATAAAATAAAACATTGAAAGTTTCAATGTTTTATTTTATATTTTGTTCGTTTCTTTTATTGAAATAAGATTGTTGATTAACATTATTTTGGTAGTTGAAGTGTTAAGACGCGACGTGACAGCGCGACGCGAATATACTAGAAGAATTTCTATGAAATCGTCTTGGAAATTGTTCTACCAGAATCGCGTCGCGCCGTCGCGTCGCGTCTGTCTGTGGGAGCCTTAAAGTTTTGGTTTCATAAGAAAGCGAACAAACGGTCACTCAATAACGGATGTTCAAATACAGAGCGTTTTTGACACAGTAATGAAAATGACAGATTGTCATGACGGCCGTTATAATACATATGACGGCCACCGCTTTCTTATGAAATCCTAGCTTTGTTACTGACGTATGACAGTACTACTAAACATTAAATGTTGACAAATCATTGCGGTTATATTTGTAAGAAAGCAAAAATGCAGTTATATAGGTTTTCCTCCAGTCGCGTACTTTTAAAAACATTCAGTACTTTTAAAAACATTTAGTACTTTTAAAAACATTTAGTACTTTTAAAAACATTTAGTACTTTTCCTAGAGAAAGCTTTTCTCCTGAAACTATTTTTAGAATACGTAGAAAAGTGACATTGTATTTGTTTTTTCCGAGATGAGCCACCGCCCACTGAACTTGAAACTTACTTCCATACTTTCGAAGTTCTAAGTTACAGTAGATACTGAACTATTAAAAAGTTAACCTCATCAATCATCTTGG
This sequence comes from Dicycla oo, assembly GCA_948252095.1. Lineage (NCBI taxonomy): Eukaryota > Metazoa > Arthropoda > Insecta > Lepidoptera > Noctuidae > Dicycla > Dicycla oo. Next base: position 1,323,253 of record OX411729.1, read on the forward strand.
AGTAGAAATACCAGATTCTATGAAATAAATATTAATTAATCCATACTTAATATTATAAATTCGAAAGTAACTCTGTCTGTCTGTCTATATGTTACCTTTTCACGCCTAATCCACTAAACGGATTTCGATAAAATTTGGCAAGACGATAGACATCGACGATATATAATTCTACAAGGGGTGATATAGGGGATGAAAGTTTGTATGGGAAACCCAGCATTTCTTAAGTTAGAGATATGAAAATTCAAATGTATGCTTTTGGTAGGAAATAAAGTAATATGAGGTACTTACAGCGTTTTTGAAAAATCATAAGGGGGTAAAATTGGGGTTGATTTTAAAATTCACAAATTATATTATATTTAGTATTAAAATTTTTGTGTACCTCTTTTTAAGAGATTTAAAGGATTTGAAATGTAATTATAGTTCGTATCTTGAGATAACAGGTAGGTCAAAAGTTATTTGTTATTAGAGCGTGACCGGCAGAATGTTAACTAAACAAAGTCTCCCCGCTGCGTCTGTCTGAACGCGATAAACTAAAAAACTACCAAACGAATTTTCATACGGTTTTTTCCAATAGACGGAGTGATTCATGATGAAGGTTTAAGTGATTCATGAAATTTTTGTGTAAATTGGCTGGAATATGACGATGTTGTTGAAGATGTCGGAAAAAATCATGCTGACTGGGAGCTTTACTGGCGTGCGTCGCGTAAACCACTAGAGTATATGAAAATAATATATGTATTATGGAATTAAACATTGTGTACCTGGATTAACACACAGAGTACTATTAATCCCGTTAATACGTTCCCGTGGGATTTTATTCCGTCACATCCACGCGGGCGAAAGCTAGTATCCTAACTAATATTATAAATGCGAAAGTAAGTTTGTTTGTTACCTTTTCACGCTTATGTGGGTATAAGCGTGAAAAGATGAACCACTGATCCTGAAATTTTGCATATACGTTGTAAGGTGTACAGAAACGGACATTGTGTACCTTTTATCCCGAAAAAAGTACTGTTGTGTAGGAAAACAACAATAACGTTCTTATGATAATAGATGGCGCCACGTGTCTTTCGAATCAAGATTGAATTATATTAACTAAAATGACAATTAGAATTAATTCATGGTGATATAACAACCGGTCATTTTTGAGATAAATTAAGATAAAATTATAACTTAAGTTTTGTAATTAGCTTTTGCCCGTGACTTTGCTCGCGTTATTTTAGAATTTGACAATCAATTTACACTACTAAACACACGAAACTTAGAAGTGTGTTTAGCAGATTGATTGTTAAATTCTAAATTAACGCGAGCGAAGCAGCGGGTAAAAGCTAGTTATAATATAATGCGAAAGTGAGTTTGTTTGTTTCACTTTCACGCTAAAACAGCCGAACCGGACCTGGGATTAGGAGATAAGATACTTTTTATCCCGGTAGTACGTTCTCGTGGAATAATTTCCAAAATCCACGCGGGTGAAGCCGCGAGCAAAAGCTGTTACACAATAAAATTGAGAGAGAGCTATTAATTGGACATTTAATTCATTTTAATTAAAGTGGTAAGCGCTCAATTAAATTATCTAAGAAATCCATAAATTCTTACTTATTTTATAAGCGTACATAATCGAGGACATGGTCGCTTCCGTATGGCTTGAAGACCCAATGGTTTGACCTCTCCTATCATGTAGGGTTCAAATCCGGGCAAGTAGCAATGTGACTTATTCAATTCATATTTATGTACATACTTTCTGAGTTTATTTTGGACATTACTGACATCGGTGAAGGAAAAACATCGTGAGGGAACCGACTTATAGTCAATTTAAGTCTGACCTGTATTGAGTAAGCGCGGTGATCAATGCTCGTGCCTTCTCTGTATGAGAAGAGGCCTTTGCCTGCAGTGAGACAATAATATGCTGCTATTATTATGGTGTTGGCTCAGTGGTAACGGCCCCGACTTGTGAGTTGTAGGTCGTAGGTTCGAACACAGACAGGCGCTTTACTTTGTGACAATAATTTCATCACCACTCTCAAAACGGTGAATGAAAATATCGTGAGGAAACCGGCATGTCCATTCGAAGATATGTGACATTTACCAACCCGCACTGAGCTCGCGTGGTAAGATTACCTGCCCTCTCCCTCTCACAGAGAGGAGGCCTTAGTCTCAGCAGTGGGAACGCTATATTCTCGGCGCACGATAGCATGTGCGCCGAGAATCACCCAAATCTGTTCAGCCAGCAGTTTGTTTTGCGTGATTGAGTATCAAACATCTTTATTTTCACGTTTTATTAACGCATTACCTATATTTAGATTCTACATTACAATATTTCGAGTAGTTACAGTGTTATTCAACTCAGTTTGAAGTGCTTATTGAACCGCACGTGATCGGTCATAGTTAGCTATATTGTAACACGTTCGTGTTTTCAATACATTTAGGACATTGTTTGAATTAGTAAATACCCAGTGTATTATATATATGTATATATAAGTTATAGTTAGTTCTGCAGTGTGAAAGTGTTAATATGTAACGAGCAGTGAAACAGATTCCAACTTTCTTAGAAATATTAGGTTGAATGCTCAGATAAAATAAGGTCACAATACTGCTGTCCCTGAGATACCATCTGCCGGAAAGGGTCGACATACAATGGTCACAGCTAAATCTACTCACAGATAAAAATGTCATAGATTACACACAAAAATGGTGGAAATTTTAGATTCCAAGAAATTGAAACTACAAGTATGTGGAGTAGTAACTGGGTTGTGGAGGTCGTTCCATGTAGTACACTGGCATTCAGCTGCATTTGGTTAGACTGGAAACCAACTCCAACATTGTTTAGTAAAGGCTAGGCAGTTGGTGAAGTAAGTCAGTGCAGAGGACAGTAGCGATGTTGACCGATCATTGTAGCGAACAAAGTCGATATTTAGCAGGTTATAAAAGTAATCGCTCAGCCAAAGTGTGGAACTCTCTGCCAGCGTCTGTGTTCTCTTCCGCCTATAACCCGAGCCTTCAAAGCAAGAGAGGCACGCTCGTTCCATCGTAGACTTCATCCACTGCTTTCCACCAGGCGATATCGAGGTCAAGAGCTGGTCCATTTTGCAATAAAAAATATATATCTATAGGTTAAATATCAGTTAAATTCTCAATTTACTCTCAAGGAACACAAATCCCTTCCTACCCACTACCTACCATTACAAACTGCGTGAACTCCACTAAGTACTTGTTGGTATGTTTGTGTGTTACCAACCCGGCAACGTCTCGATCGCAGGTTCATCGACCTGTAGCAAGGACCGGTTACACTGGCGTACGGCGGCCCGGCGGGACGTATCCGTCCGGATATCGGTCAGCGTTCCGGTGATCCGGCTTGTTAATGCTATATGCCCCAATCTGATAGAGGATTATAGACACCTAGTTATTTTGGGTCAAAGGCACTTTTGAACGTCAAATTACAAGAAACGAGAAAAATCATTAAGGTCTGTCTCGGCATGAATTTTAAATTAGAAAAGGTCAATCCGTGGTAAAAACATTAGCCAGTCAACAAGGTGCCGGGTTAGTTTCAATATTTTGTGCTAATTGATACTCGTATGTCGCAGACGGATTGCTTTATTAGCTGTTTAATATAACCGCTAACTGTTTTACAAAACAGCTCCGTTATATAAAACAAAACTGCTACCCACGTTTAGACGGAATGCACAATGACTTATCTTACAATAAGCGGTTGTAATGCGCGGCTTCTAATGCCGAATTGGTCGCAGTAATTAGGTAAGCTAGGGTACTCGGATCAATTGGTTTAGGTTAGGTTAGAACTTTGCTATGACCAACCGCGCGAGAGTCGAGCGAGTAGTTACCTACTTCTAAATTGGTCGTTACTATTTTAAGGACTGACTTTCGTAACACTATGATAACTTTTTATTACGGTTATTTTCATTAATATTACTCGTTTTATTTACTTACTTCTGTTTCGGACGCTATTATTATTGTGATGTACAGAGCCACGAGCGACAAAATATAGAACTAAAGTGTATAATCTGACGTTTCATTTCACATTGTTTTACATTTTCTGATCGTTGACCCGCTACATTGATAAATGCAAAACTTTATACAATTCTGCGTGTTAAAGTTCAGTTATTATGAAAAACCGCTGAACTATGTTTAGCCGTTTTACATTACGGAGCTGTTTTGTATAACCGCTAGCAGTTATGGATCTGACGTCGGAGTAGGTACAAATGTCAGATTGACTCACGTCTTTTTTAGGCAATTTGTTGTTCTCTAGTGGTATCGTCTAGTCACCAGGTTACGGAGGTCAGATGGCAGGCACTTCATGTTAATACTTCTATTGAGCCGCATCTGATAAGCCTGGCAGCCGACCAACTCCATAAGTAGTGAGAGTGTCGCGACACATCATGCAGCAAGTCGCACGTGGGTGCGAAGCCTTTAAGTCGGCCGTCCACTGCTTCGTACGATATACAGAGAAGTTACCCACGCTAGCTGCGCGGTTCTTATGTTGGTCAGCCTCGCATAGCGTAGCGTGGACGTGGCTCGCAGTGGACGCTCCCGCCGACACCTACATGTTCATTCAAAGCGAGTCTAAGGAAACGTGCGTAGCAGCCGTCTGCTGTTGTGGAGCGGCGTCTTTGTATCCTACTATCCTCCTAACTAATATTATAATCCGCGTCTGTGTTTCCGAACGCATACAACCCTAATCTCTTCAAAGTGAAAGTGAACAGGCTTCTTCTGGGTAAGCTCACTCCATCGTCGACTTTGTCTCTGTCGCCTTTGACCTAGACTAGAGTCAAGAGCAAACCCATCTTATATATAAAAAAGTGAGTTTGTTTATTTGTAACGCTTTCACGCTAAAAGGGCTTAACGGATTTCGATGAAATTTGACACATGTGTGACTTGGAGAAAGACGTATAATACATTATCAATCAATCAATCTGCCTAGCCTTTTCCCAACTATGTTGGGGTCGGCTTCCAGTCTAACCGGATGCAGCTGAATACCAGTATTTTACATGGAGTGACTGGGCAGTCACTCCATGTAAAATACTGGTATTCTGACCTCACCAACCCAGTACTGGGTAATACGATACCCCTTGGTAAGACTGGTTGTCAGACTTTCGGGCTTCTGACGACCCGTAACGACTGTCAAAGATCCACGAATGACAGCCAGGACCAACGGCTTAACGTGCTTTCCGAGGCACGGAGGAGTCTCGGTATGTAAAGATGGTCACCCATCCACAGACCAACCTCGGCAAGCGTAGCTTAACCTGTTGGATCGACCCGTGCGGCTGTTATTACTTAGCCACGAGCTATAATACATTATATACTTTTTATATCTAGTAACATCTAGTGTTATTATAAATGTAAAAGTTTGGATATTTGTTACACGATCACGCCAAAACGGCCAAATGTATTGGGATGAGATTTCGCACAAATATATTTTATAACCTCGATTCATAGGATACTTTTTGTCCCGGTATTACTTTCCCATGTGATAATTTCCGACCTCTTTCTTCGTGGACGAATCCGCGGGAAAAACGAGCCAAGAATAAATACATTCGCTTTCAATGACTCATCATGTAAAAGCGAAATAAAAATAAAATGTATTTCCTTTCTTTCCTAACTTTAATGCCATGCCGCTGAATAATCTACATTATTTTGTTTAACATCAATATATTTGTTTATTTACATAAAACAATCAGGTTTATCGAATTCCTTCGTTTTCTACGTAAAAGTCGTTTTTACATTAAACAGTTCAGCTGTTTCCAAGGCTAACACGCATAAAATTAAATACAAGAAAACAGCTGTTTATGTTAATATGTTTAAACAAATGCGTGTTTAATTTAACACCGTCTTGTAGGTTATTTATCTACAAACTGTGTAAATTAAAAATAGTTTTACCCTGTAAGTCCTGTAACAAGGAATTCAATGGAACACTTGATCAAACTACTAGAATTATTATTGAAGCCTTCGAAATACTTATTCCATTGTTCTACTGTGATAAGCATAGTTGACAGCCCGCCATATTGGGACAATTCAGCTTTCAAAATTTCTTTTGGTTCTATTGTCTAATTCACAGTATTTTTTTTCTTTCCTCCTGATGATTTCTGTCCAGTTAAGCAAATCTTGTGAAGGTAGATAAGCATTTTAAAATTAATAATAATCATTTGAATTAAAAATAAAGTAAAACAAAATCTTATTGCTTGCTCACTTACAAGTTACTTTAAATTGGGTATACTCGTATCACATTATTAGGAAACATACCCAACGCAATTACCTACACGTTTCTCAAAGGATCGCATCATCATTGCATAAATAATTATATTCACGCGCCTTTTCTGCCTTGAAAAACCGGCACCAGTTGCGTTTGCAGCGTATACAGGATGTGGCTAACGCTGTATCTGCGGGTGGGGGACCCGCAAGCTACCTATACCTTATAGCACGTTTATCAAAGAATATTATGAAGAACTAATTAATAGTGAAAATTCCTTCATTTAAGAACACGGTGGCCACGGAAATGACCAAAGGTGACAAGATCTCAAAAATTAATTTAATAAAAAAACAAACAATTGTACAGACGTCAGCAGGTCAAGCTACCCGAAACTGTCAGATTGTCCCAATCAACCTTGACCAATGCGATAAAGTTGAAAATCTATTACAGTAATTTGACAGATTGTAGTAGCTTGATGTGCTGGCGACTGTACATACCTGTCGACTTCAGAGGTTTTTTTAAATATTATATGGATTGAAGTCCGTCACCCACAGGTTATCCATTATTTACGCCACATCCAGTATACGCGCGTCGACTGGGCGTAAAAAAATAGGTCCTTAATCTTTAAGAACTCGGGTATAAAATAATAACCTATCTCTAACAATAATTAAACGTTTTGATAGTTTTGTTGATTTTTCATCGTTCATTATAAATTATTTTTTTTTTTTTTTTTACGATAACCGCTGTCTGACCTCTCTAGCCGAGTCAGAAACTAGTTTTGACGGCATATGACATCATGATGTTTAAGAATGCTGCTCTACTTGTTTTTTTTATAACATTTATTTTCTGGTTAAATTAAAGTACCGGCTGACCTCACGTCAAGAACTTACCTCTCCTTTGCAGGTATGCCATATTCTTATTACCTGTGTCACCTCCAGTAGATTTAGATCAATCATTTATGTTAGATAATTCGTCAAAATGTACTGAACAGCTGATTTTTTTTGGTCCCATTGTAAAAGTTGTTCATAATGATGAGTACAATGACTCCTTAAGAGGTTGTTGGTGTTTTACCAATAACCCTGAGTAAAAGCTGTCAAACAGTAAACCTGACCACTTAACCATGTTTTAAAAATGGATGGCCTTAGTCACATAGCTCAGACTAAACAAGCACACAATTGCCTAGATAAGTCTACATTACGTCACTATTTGCACATCCCAAGCTGGGCTGACACTGACATTTGACATGCAGCAACTTTGTCTACTATAGGGAATGTAATCACGTATTATCTACATAGTACCTAAGTATATCTAATAGTGTTGTTATTGTACGAGACTTGCTTCAGATATTATTCAGTAGTATTGTACAATGTTAGTGTCGTATCTCATTTTAATTCTATATTTGAATGAATGAATGAAATGCACCGACCTTAGCGTTGTGTGACCAAACTCGATTACTCGAATGAACCCAAAGATTCACACTAGCTCCTGTAGCCTTATGTTTCATGGGGCTGCAGAGACCATTGCATATCAATGAGTAGAGACCGGGTGGCGCGATAATGGTAGGGAAGACGTGCTCTTGGGATATAGAAAGATTATTAGAGCCGTACAGGATATACTTCATAAAATAGAGTATAAAAATTCAATCAATCTGCCTAGCCTTTTCCCAACTAAGTTGGGGTCGGCATCCAGTCTAACCGGACGCAGCTGAATACCAGTATTTTACATGGAGCGACTGCCTATCTGACCTCCACAACCCAGTTACTGGGTAATACGATACCCTTTGGTAAGACTGGTTGTCAGACTTTCGGGCTTCTGACGACCCGTAACGCCTGTCAAAGATCGACGAATGACAGCCGGGCCAACGCCTTAACGTGCTTTCCGAGGCACGGAGGAGTCTCGTTATGAAAAGATGGTCACCCATCCACAGACCAACCCCGGCAAGCGTAGCTTAACCTGATGGATCGACCCGTGCGGCTGTTATTACTTAGCCACGAGCTCCTCAAAAATATAAAAATAAATAATATAAACATTATTGAGAGTATATTGTTTATTTTGATGAAATCATGCTAGAATCTTTATGAAATATCAACATTTTCCTGCCTTTATTTAATTTATTTGGTGGCGGCGTACATGACTGGTATTTTTCTTCCATACTTCTCGATTAGTCGTCATCTCGGTAGTTTCTCCCTTTCTAGCCACATCTTTCACACAGTCCATCTATCATCATTACATTGGCCTTCCCCTATTCTTATAACCCTCCACATTCATACTCAAAACTTCCCTCACGACATTTTCCTCATTCCTCCGCATCACATGCCCAAACAAAATCTTTAAGCAACAGTTGGAAGTAAAATAGAGTAAAACATAATAACAGGAGAGTGTAAGAGAAACCATTCTGAGAGGGTTCCTAAAATTACGAAAATTATAATAGCAGGAGTCCTATTATTAGTTGCTAAATAATTTGCTTTAATTTGTAATGTCATGACCTCTATTGATCGAAGGGCTAACCACTAATCATAGTATCGAAATGTATTGAGTAATTAATTAGGGATCTACATAATTTAGGTATGTGTTTATTAACTTCCATGACTTTTTTTTATTTGAGATGTGTTTGCTCTTGACTCTAGTCTAGGTCAGAGGTGGAAGAGACAAAGTTGACTTACTTATATTCTTATCCCAGTTTCTCAAAAGCAATTTAAAATGTTCCTCTTCCCGTTTTACGACATTTACAGTTGAATATCTCCTCTTCACCATCTATCACATGGGAAACGTAACTTGTGAAATGTGGCTGTACTGTAATTATAGGTACACTTCTGCCTAACCCTTCGGGGGCCACAGGCGTGATGTTATTTATTTATATAACAATTGCTTGCTGCCACACATACATACTTACATACTTCATGCAAACATTAAACATAGATTTACTGCTATATATGTCAACATCCGGTTCCTGAGCAATCAGGGCGTTCTCCAGAGTGATCGGCTGGGTTGTGGCAGCATATCGAGCAGTATGGATACGTACTGGCTGAGCCGCGAATAGGCACCGCGAAGCACAGGCACGTTATGTTAGGTACATAAATAAAAAATAAAAAAAACCTTGTAAATTAAAAACTGGGCCGTTTTTGAACGTGAGCAGCAACAAAGCTAATCGTTCATATGCGGGATCTGTTTCACATTAAGCGGTTAAAACCTTCAGTATGCATGACAGCTGGTTTATTTTATGAATGTGCATTTTCTGTTCGGGGTTCGTGAGTTTGATTTTATTTGTTTGAATGCATTCTCGGTGCCACCTCGGCGGGTAGTCGCGAAATAAAACTAAAAGATAATAAAAATAAAATAAAAGATAGACTAAGTATAGCCGGTTTTATAAAGGTTAGGTTTAGTTTATTCGTCGGATATCGATGATTCTGGGTTTTCCAAAGTGACTGGATTTTTTATTGCGGTATTCTGTGTGTGGAAGCTGTGGGAATCCATCTCGCAGAAAAGTGGCCTAAACTGTGGGTTGTTAACTAGTAAGTTGAGTACGTTTTAGAGAATAAGTCAAGACTTGTGTATAGTAGCAGGTTACAGGTTATTTGAAAAGGCTTTTAGCACACCTATCAAATATTCAAAGCATGTCTCACAAAAAGTTTGCTGATATTTATTAAACTTTATGCTACTGAGGAATTCCAGATGGATTCGCATCAACGGCATATTGAAAAGTAACTATCAGATGTGCCAACTACTGATAGTTCGCTGCTTTGCATGAATACCCGCACAAACCAAAATTTTGTAATTACTGGTTTATAACACAGCCAAATGCAAAATCGTCCTCATTTCATGGAAGTAAGACACACATTCATAACGGCAAAACCGCCGATTATGCTGTTATGAATGTGAGTCTTACTAACCATGAAATAAGGACTATTTTGCATTTGGCTGTGTTACAAACCAGTAATTTCAAAATTTTGGTTTGTGCGGGTATTCATGCAAAGCAGCGAGTTTCTTTTTAACCTGGCGTTGAATTCGGCAAAATGTACTGAACAACTGATTTTTTTTTCGTGATTTCAGGTTTGGTCCCATAGTAAAAGTTGTTTATAATGATGCCTACAATGACCCCTTAGTCATTGTCAAACATATTCTAAAGGTAGTGTGTATTTATTCCGATTACAGAATATCTAGGTTCCCAAATATATATTCAATAAGAACATTGATATAAACAGAAAATATGAGAAAAATAAGTTTTCTATGTAAATTTTAAATTCCTCATATCTCGTCTTCAAATCAGTGTCCTTTCAAAATATATATTTGGGAACCTAGATATTCTGTAATCCAAGCGGAATAAATACACACTACCTTAAGAATATGTTTGTTTTACAAGTTATTTTGGTACTTCGTTTGTGTGAACTACGCATGCTTCGTGGGCCTCTTAAGAGATTGTACGTTATACACATACTCCTTTTGGTTTTTACGTTCATACATCTGGTCAATAAATTATTTATTTCGTTATTTGTGTGGGTTAATATGATTTTATTCTGTACATGGTATATTGCCTGAAATAAACGATAATTACTCAACATTATCAACTATAAAATTGAGCTGTGGAAAAAGTACAGCTTCGTAGAGCGTTTTCTCTGTCACTTATACCTGTGTGACTGTCTCTTTCTAAAGCTCCTTCACGATCAGATACTGTACCTACTTACAATCATGACAATATTAATATATGTTTGTCTAATGCCTGTCTGTTTAGTATTGTCTCTCCTTCTTTCTGTAAATCCATCCTAAAGTTGTCTGTAAAAGATAGTTTTTAGCGATAAGACCGTCCATGTATCTCCCTATGTACTACATGTATATCTGTAGTTCGTGTGATGTACAATAAAGGGTATTCTATTATATCAAGACACACGCAGCACCCTACTGTGACGTTCCGTAGACATTGTTCGTGCTGGGGCTGCTGGACACTGACGTTACAAACACGACGGAGTCAGCTTAAGACTTCAGCAAACACTGTCAGCGGTGGCGCTGGCGTCAGGTGCCATACCCTCTATTAATTGGATCCTCACTTAAATGTACGTAGTCACGAATTTACACATCGACGGAGAATTGTGAAATGTTATCTAGAACCTAGATTTTGAGAATCCTTTGAGTTCAGTTAGAGCGTGTCCTTTGCTGGTTAATTTCTGTTGTGTTGTTTTGTTCATCTGGAATTTCCCAGTAGCAGCTCGGAGTCTGGATTTGTGTCCGGTTGATAGCAATAGACTCGCTCCTATTACATGGGAATTAACACATTGTCTGCTTAATTCTTTATGCAAACGCTTCTTTATGCTACACCCTTACCGGCCCTTATTTTACGATGTTCTCGAAACAATAGAGATGCACAACGAACGCACATGTGCGGCGCGCCGCACTCGAAGAAAGTTATGAAAACGCGCATGTGCGTCAGCCGCGCCTAATGTATCGAACATTAGGTACTGGTGATTGTGGAAACATAGTTATCCACCACACCTCTGCCTAACCCTTCGGGGATTACAGACGTGCCGTGATGTTATGGTATGTTAAACTCGATTTCCATAAGAATAGATTTTCTTTGCAGTTGCCACAAGTGCGAGTTTTGGGTTCTATCCTCAGCCCGAGGAAAGCGTGGTTGGGTTTTTGCTATTAGAAAATTCTCAGTAACACCCCGGAGATTGGATTTGACTACATCGCCCGAAGAGTCCAGGGTTTAAACAGAGGTGCACCTGTAGTACGTACACCCACATTTTGCCAGTTATATTCAAGTCCAAAGTAATAGAGGGCATAGTTATGTCGTGTGCAAATCATATTGGTTATTGTTATTTATTGTTTATTTGTGATTTTATGAAAGATAATTACTTACTTACATATTTTGCGAAATTCTTCAATCATATTACTATAAAAAGATATGTGTATTGTGAATATTGTAATTCAAGCGACTGCGCCCACGCTTTGAATATTTTAACTGAAATCAGTAACAAACGGTTCAAGTTATTTCATTCTTAAATTAAACTTTAATAGATTTTTTTAATCTTTACTGCAATTCTTTCGATTAGGTACCTACTGATTATGATTTGTTATGTTGAAAGTTTTCCGCGATGATACACTTCACCATGTACCAGATTGTGATACAAAATAAACAACATTACATATCGTATCATCACGCTGGTTTTACCCGAAGAGTTGGGCAGAGGGGGCCCATAGTACGTGCATCCACATTTTGCCAGTTATGTTTAAGTCCCATGTAATAGAGAGCGAGCCTGTTGCCATCAACCGGGTACAGATCCAGACTCCAGGCTGCTACTGAGTTACTGAGTTACAGGAGTGACCCAGAGCGGGAGAAGTTATTTGATGATTTCCCATCCACAAAAAAAAAAAAAAAAAAGGCTGCTACTGAGAAATTGCTGATGGAAAACCAAAGGCCAAAGTGTAAATGACTTCTCTCGTTCTGGGCGGAGCGAAAGGGCGTCTCAGACTTTTACTGACAAAAACCCACCTGTGTTCCTTCAACAACCCGTGACCCTGGCAGGCATCGGCCCTAGCAGACCCTATCAGTTAGTGCTGACATCTCTTTGAGGCGCGCGTGGAACACAACTCGCCGTCGACCCGGGCCTGGTCCTTACCGGACGGCGAGCTACCCATTGCTCGCCGTCCGTAAGCCCGCGCCTACGGTGGCCGGGAATCTTTGTCTGGCGCAGGAACCACCTGTCCGGTGAGGATCTGCGTCAGGCGGAAAGTGAGGACGCCGTGGCGCTTCTCCAACCACTCCTCACTTTGCCTACCTGGGAAACCAACCCAAGACCTCATGCTCAGCAGTAGCGCTTACAATCACTAAGATCAATGAGGCAGTCAGTGAGAAATCTAATGTAAAGAATTTTGAGTCACACGCTCAGCTCGTGACTGATAAATAATAAGCGATCTAATTTACTTTGTTTTCGAATTGTAAATATGCTCATTATCGTTACAAATTTCTAATTTTACTAATGATCATAAAACAAAACAGTAGTCTTTACTCTTTGAGATGTAGATAACACTCACTACTGACCGTACGTTAGTATAGGAAACGCTCAAAATGCAAAGCTTTCAACAATTGTGAACTACTCGTCTTTTAGTTCAAAGGATACATCAGGTGGATCCACTGTATCGAGTTATTCAACATCTAAAGGAAAGACAAAGGAAATAGTCGCGCAACTAATGATCCTCTGACCAGCTCCTTTGAGAGAGAAGGGACACTGTCACAGGGTAGTAAATATCCCGGGCAATAGGAAACGTTCTACATTTTAAATGTATTTCCAATTATTGTAGCACTGATTGTGAGATCGAGTGGAATCAAGTTCCATTCTGTCTTTGACTGTCAAAAGAGAAAGAATGTTAAAGGAAAAAGTCTTAAAATCAAATTATTTATTTCAATTAGACTATAAAAGGCATTTTTGAATTCAAAAACAAGAAAATTTGATTGATTCTAGTTGCGACTTTCAAAAGACAGTTTCGTATGGAGAAGAATGGGCAAGAAACTCCATAATTACTTTACGTAAGGGGCGGGTTACTTTGGCCCAAATCGAGACAACTGTTTAGTGTCATTAAATCCATACGAAGTTCCGCAAGTACGCGTCTATATCGCCATCTATTACTTACATGAGACGTTCGACTGTGTGGTCGGGCAGTTTAAACAGTTGTCTCGATTTGGGCCAAAGTTATGCCCTAGAGTCAACGTTACCCGCCCTTACGGTACTCTTTTAAAATATTTGACTATATTTTGTTAATATCCAATGGACACAATAAGGTGGGTCGATGACCTTTAAAGCTGGATGCGAGAAGCACAGAACCGATCGAAGTGACTGCCACTTCGATCGCTTCGGGGAGGCCTGTATAAAGCTGTGGACGTCTTTCTGCTCAGATGATGATGATGGACATACTCATACAAGTTCAGGAGCACCGTAGTTCAGGTTTATTATGGCGGTCGGTAGGATTGAAGAATATTAAAAGTTCCATTCATGCTGATTAGCTTTGTGGTCTTACACATATCTCATGCCTTAGTGAAAAGTTTAGCCATCTAGCTACGTTGATAGCGGGACTTCATCTAGCTACGTTGATAGCGGGACTTCATCCCACGTATCATAAGTGAGTATTGTCACAGGTAGAGGCTACCGCCTGGTGTTTATGCTGATGATATGAGCTTAGTTCAAAAACCGATGCTCCGTGGATGGGTGACCATCTTACCATCAAACCAAGATCCCTCTGTGCCTTGGAAAGCACGTTAAGCCGTTGGTCCCAATTCTTGGATTTTTGACAGTTGTTACAGGTCGTCAGAAGCCCGAAAGTCTGACAACCAATCTTACCAAGGGGTATCGGATTAACCAGTACATGGGTCGTGGAGTTCGCTCCATGTAAAATACTGGTATTCAGCTGCATCCGGTTAGAATGGAAGCTGACCCTAACATAGTTGGTATAAGGCTAGTTAAATGATGATTAACCTTAGTTCAAAAACCCAATACAAAAACTTATAGGTTGGTTGATACCTCTACCCACTAGCGATAAGACCGCCGGGTGTAGAGTAAGCTGCACGTCAGTGCTATCAAAACCAGTGTATGATGGCCTCGCATCGCATTGCATTCTATTGCAAGTCCGTACTACGCTAGGCCAGCTCAAGACCGGCTTATTACCGGCTTACTATACCTACCGAACTAATCAGCACTTCAGAAGAAAGAAAGCTTCAATTGTGTTTTATGTAGGTATGTTATGTCCATTTTAGCTATAAGATAACAATCGCAAAAGCCTAACAAAAAGAGATCTTTGACACACATCTAAGCCTATAAAAAAACTTAAATAGCTTTGAAACCAAAAATATAATGCGTAATCATCATAAAATAAAACGAAAATGGTACTCATAATATTTTCGTTCTAAAACACAGAAACACATTCCTTTGTATGAATACATTACGCTAGTGTTGTATTAGAGTTCACAAAGTAAGTTACTTCTGGAAGAACTAATTTACTGTACTCGTACGTCTACCACGAGTTGTTATCGAAAAATTACTCTCTAGCGTTAAACTCGCTAGCGTGTTAACGTGGATCAAATAGATTTCGATAAAGCTTGCATCATGAGATTTCGAGCTCGATAGATCGTGTCGTCTAAACAGTGTAGCTAACTTCACTCCTTATGTTATGTTTCTTTCTTTCTCAGTAATAAGAAGAGAGACTGCATGTCATATATTCAATTTGTAATATTGTTTATTTATTTATTTTAGGATCTCCAACAAAAAATATAAGTACACTAAAGATTGCATAAACTTAATGGACGACAAAGTATTTGGTAGGTGTACTCCTTCTCTTACAGGAGACCACAGCATGCAGAATAAAATTAACAAATAAGCTAACAAATTAAATAACAATAAAATATTAGAACATAGAATAATAAAATACCAACTACAAAGCCTTGGCACAGCGGCGTAATGACGTAAATTTGTTTTGGAGCCTGGGATGTAAAATAGATTATGAGTATTAAACCTGGGAATCCGAGTTGGAATTTTAATTCCTAATGAGCCCAAAAGTTCACTGCAGTCTATCGATCCACTTAATATCTTATGAAGGATAAAGAAGTCCAGTTTCGTCCTACGACTAGCTAGTGTTTCCATGTTATAGTGTCTCAATCTTTCAGTGTAGGTAATTAGTGGTTTAGCCAAGTGAACCCCCAAAAGGAGCCTCTGTTGCACACTCTCTAATCGCTTGGTGTAAACTTCGTAATGCGGACTCCATACCACTGAACCATATTTTAAAATTGGACGGACTAGAGTGTTAAACAGTTTTATTTTCCTAGATGCTCTTTTAAATTCTTTGCAATTTCGCAAAACAAATTCTAGTACCTTAACAGATCTTGATACAACATTCAGAATGTGCACATCGAATTTCAGTGCTTGGTCAAGTGTGGTTCGCGGCATTTTTGTCTTAGAAAAGCCAAGCCACTTGAAACTTTGAAAGTGTAATAAATTAGCATTGTAATTAATTAGTGTCTAAGAAACTAAAGTTACGGGTAAAAAATTGCAACATAATTCAATAATATGTACAAATCTTCAAACACTTCTTTAGAGAGTCTGTACAGTTTAATAAACTTTCTTTCACCTATGTTTTCCAATTGGTATCCAACCAGAATTCTCATTATGGCTTGAAGAAATTCACGTTGTTCACGACGTTGGTCTTCAAATTCAGCGGCTACTAACATCTTCCATGCTAAATAAGCTCTTCCAGATATTATTTTGACTTTAATAGACTCGACAACATATATAATTTTAAAGTTAACATATGTTTCATTCCTCAAAATGCTAACTTAGTGAGCTTCGTAACTACTTTCGCTAGCGTATGTTTCGATAACTTCTGTCGAATTAGTGGCTCATGGTACCGTTTTGTATGGTAACATCTGAAAAATGTTAGTGACTATCGAATAGATTACGTTAGATTTCTTAGCTATCGTAATCTATAGTGCTCAGGGTACGATTTTAATTCTTTCTGTGACCGCTAGAGGCGTTGTGCTATATTTCATATAAATTATTTACGGAGACGCTAGCGAGTTTTTGCTGTATAAACTCAACTGTTCCGTACATTTATTTTCGCATAACTTGTAAAAATTTAGGGAACAGCAGATTTTTTCGTGATTTTAGGTTTGGTCCTATAGTAAAAGTTGTTCATAATGATGAGTACAATGACTCCTTAAAATAATAATGGTGTTTACACTTCGATACACAACCCTTCGAGGAAACTAGGCGTGGTGGTATGTTATTTGTGAAGGTGAAGAATGGAAACACAATTGTCTTTTAGAGCACGGCAATAATATTAGATAGCAAATAACACTCCACACCACGCCAGACTCGGCCAGGCTAAGTTCAATCTCAGCTTAACTTTCGAAAATTCGCACCCAATGGTTTTTTCTTCTTCTAAAATCAAACACTACACAACTCACCAAATATCAGATACAGTGAACTAGTTCCCATACTTCTAATACACCGTTCTTTCGTACTACTCGTACTTCTGTTACAGCTTAAAATCATACGTTTATTTTACGATCGCCTCACCACTGGGCATGACGGATCGGCGGCCGCGTGAACTATTGATAAGCCGCCTCCATGAACGTAACGCTATGTTTAGTTAGTGTGCTAAACTGGGGTTCTTGCTAAGAATAGCTGGTTTTATTCAAACTGTGGGTGCTGAAAGGAGAACAATTTTAGACGTATTATAACAGGTAATGGCGTAACGTGAATGTAGTTTATTAGGTTCACCTGTGCCTAACCCTTCGGGGAAAACGGACGTTACGTCAGGTATAGCAGGACCTTTGATAAATCTTTTTGAAACGAAGTTCTTTAATATAGCTTCCGGTAGGTGTAAACTGGTGGAAATGCGTCACGTAACTAAAAGCGTTATGCTCTCCATGCGACTTTCTTTTCAGAAAGTGTAAGTTTGGTCAAAATCCAAGATGGCGGCTGCGAATTTTTTTATTTTGTTTCGGGTGTCGTGTCGCTTCCATTGATTTCGAGGGTGCTAAAGCCGCTAGTAAAGTCAAAATGAAAATCAAGAAGGTGACTGCAAAAATTTTCAAATCTTTCATCATGGGTGTCGTTTTCGTGGTTTTGGAGGGTATTGAAGCCGATAGTGACATTAAATGTAAATCCAAGATGGCGACTGCGAAAATGTTCAAATTTTTCATTGCGTTTTAATGGTTTTCGGGGGTGCTAAAGCCGACAGTGAAGTCAATAATGAAAATTCAAGATGGCGGCTGCGAAAATTTTCAAATTTTCCCTCATGGTTATCGTTAGTACTAAAGTCGATATTGAGGTCAAAATGTAAATCCAAGATGGCGGCTGCGAAAGTTTTGTTTTTGTTTTAAATAATACGTGAGAAGGGATTTCTTTCCTGACGGGGGTCCTCCGACCGCACACGTTTTCAACATCGTCTTTGGGTGACGGCCACTGTGCAGGTAATGACTTTGCCACAACATCAAGAAGTGCCTGTAGGTGACCAAAAGTTTTCTGTGGTAATTATGGCTGACATAAAGGATTCTTCCCTTAGAAGATGATCTCAGGGACTTAGAAGCTGTTAATGTTCCCCAACTAAGAAGTAGGTATTAGGACAGAGCACCATGAAGGGTGTTGAAGGAGGCCTATACCAAAAGGCACACCAAACTACTTGCTGTTAGCAATGTAGCCAACATTTCGGAAATGAACGGCTTTATTTATTAATTAGTAGGTAAATAAATAAAAAATTATTTGCCAAATTATCAACCTCAATGTGATGCATGTACAAAACAAATGAATTCGGTGTTGGGAAGCCCCTGAGGGTGCCGCGGTCAGGATTACCGAGCTGATCAGTACAAGGCCAGGGCCAGCGCCAATCACGCGGTGACCCTGGCCTTGTACTGATCAGCTCAGTAATCCTGACCCACAAACAAAAAATTAGGTGTCACGTGCGGATGTAATCCTACTAATATTATAAATGTGAAAGTTTGTGAAGATGTTTGTAACTCAATCACTCCAGAACGGCTGAACGGATCTAGATGAAATTTATCACAAAGAAAGATTATAGTCTAGAATAGCACATAGAATACTTTTTATCCCGGAAAAATGTACGGTTCCCGTGAGAAAATTCCCAACATCGATGCGGGCGAAGCCGTTGGCAAAAGCTAGTTAAAGAAATACAGGGGTGGCAAAATACAGGGTGTAAGTGTAAACAGTGGCATGGCAACATTTTAAGGGGTCATTGTACTCATCATTATGAACAACTTTTACTATGGGACCAAACCCAAAATCGCGAAAAAAAAATCTGCTGTTCAGTACATTTATGTTCGCATAATTCGTCAAAATGTAGGGAACAGCTGATTTTTTTTCGCGATTTCAAGTTTGGTCCCATAGTAAAAGTTGTTAATAATGATGAGTACAATGACCCCTTAAAAGGTTGACACTGTTTACACTTACACCCTGTAGTTGCAACAAGGCACAACGGTAAATGGCTAATGTTGGGTATTAAAACTTGACGTAATCGTTTAGCAACAACGCCTACACACGTATAATGTCTGGAGTCTGCAGATCCCTCAGTAACTCTTCCTGTTCTACCAATCGTTTCACAGTAAACCACTCGTAAGCTTCGAAATCTACATTTTTGACACTGGTCTTTAGTTTGTGATTAGAAATCTACTGCTAGGGTTCCCTAGGGTTCGCAAGAGTTGTCTAAGCATTACGCATCGGCGAATCATTCATCATTCTCCTGCCCTTATCCCAATTTATTTGTAGTCGGCGCAACACGTGGCTTTCTTCCATTCCTATTAGTCGTCATCTCGGTAGTCACTCACCTTTCACACAGTCATTATCGTAACTTTACTAATCGCTTAGTGGCTGGTGAAATATTGTTGTGCGCTAAGCATTGATATACAAAATCAATAGCGCTAAGTAACTGATCAATATCTACGCATTTTATTTAGAAGCCTCGTGCTAGCGAAAACGGGCATCAGCCTACATTTTATGTACATTGTAATGTGTCTAATCACGAAATAGATACCTTCTTAAACGAGTCATAGAAAATAAACCTACCTTAAAAAAAAATACCTTCAAAAATCACCTTCAAAATCAGTAGTAAAATCTACATTCAAAATAACTATAATACCTACAGCATTCCGGGTACCAAGCCATCACTAATTTTATGCAAATTAAAACCACAAAATTGAAATGAGGAAAAATATCAATACCTAAATATTTTTCAAAACAAATATATTTAGGAACTAATATCATATTATGTTTAGTAATATTTGTTTGAGAATGATTCGATAATAACTCATGGATTTCATAACGATTATATTCTAATGAAGTATTTACTAATCCTAAGTTAATTTGTCTATTTTGTTTTGACAGCAGCCTTGGACTCACAAACCGGTTTGACATTCCTTTGTATAGCTACACGCACGATCCTCCTTATTGTGGATAAATTGACATATAAGTAATGTGGCAACTGACAAGTCTTTTTTTTGGGAAAAAATTGTAGAAGTTAATGACAAAAATTATTGCTTCAAAACCCAGTTGGTTTCCCCGAAGTCTCGCACAATATGTTGTGTCTCAGTCAACACTGGATGAGTTAAATCGATCCCTAAGGACACCGAACAATTACCAAAGTAAATAAATACCTAACAGGTTAGCAAAACATCAAAACAATATGTGAATTGGTGGCCAGGTAGGTCAATAAATAAGGAAAATAATACATAATTCGCGTGCTCGCACCACGAATTGGGTTCACGATCACGACCATTTTATTTGGTCTGGTCACACGAGAACCATGGAGGCTAAATATTTGTGTTATAGCACCACGCGAGCCACCGCCCCTGGCTTTGAATTAGTAAATTAAACAAAGGTATAAACCTAGTTTTGTTGATATTAATCTGTGGCTTATAACGTATTGGTGTTTGGGGTTAAAGATTTCTTATCTTCTGGAAAGACCCAATTTCTTTTACAGTCCCGAGTTCGGCTGCCAAAACTACGTTTTCTTTTGCTTCTGGGGTTCAAAATATGTAAAAAAAAATCATAATAAGTTATTGGCTCATAGAAATATACTTCCTACTGAACCGATGACCTTGTGAAGACAGCAGGAATCCACAAGATGCGATGGATGCGAGCAGCACAGAGCTGCAGGCTTATTATTATTATTTGTTGGTATACATTTTTGTATCTCGGCGCTGATATGCCGGTTTTATAGGATAACACGGGCCGAAGCCAAGTGCTAACCTAAAAAGTATTAACCTATGTGATAGATGATAATATAACATTACGGTGTGATGATATGCTGAGGATTTATGTTGTTGATGATGTTTGTTGGTGTGATATTTGTGCATCATTGTCGTTCTGAAGGAATTTTCGGACAATTCTGCAAGTGTTCAGGATAGCAGCTCTCTGTAAAGTTTGGTAGGTAGAAGGAGACAAGTCTAGCGTATTTAAAGATTGGTGTAGTTGTTTGGGAATGACACCCGTGGTTGACAGTACTACTGGGACTATGGAAACGCTGGCTAATCACCACATTCGGCTAATTTCTATTTTTAAGTCCGTATATTTTGATAGCTTTTCTGTTATTGTGTTTTGTAGGTTGTGTGTGTTTGGTACTGCTATGTCAATAATTTGCGCGGTTTTATTGGTTTTATCTAGTAAAGTTATGTCTGGTCTGTTGTAATGTGTTGTTTTGTCTGTGAGGATGGACCGATCAAAATATAATTTGTGTGTTGCGTTTTCAAGAACTATTTCAGGATTATATTTGTAGTAAGGTACTGGAGGTGTAGTTATTAATTTATATTTTATAGCCAGTTTTTGATGGATTATGTTGGCTATTTGATCGTGCCTGTGTTTATAGTCAGTCTGAACTATTGCTCTACATGCTCCAGTAATATGTTGAATAGTTTCAGAAGAACTATGACATCGCCTGCAAATATCTGTTGAAAGGGGGATTCGCATAATATGCTTTTGGTAGTTACGGGTCTCGATTACTTGGTCTTGGATTGCTGTCATGAACCCTTCAGTCTCAGGGAAAAGATCTCCACGCCTGAGCCATTCGTTCGATGCTAATTTATCGACGTTAGCTTGGCACAGGTCATGGCGATGTCTTCCATGGAGTGACTTTTGGGTCCACTCCAATATTTTAGTCTGTCTGTCTGTCTGATTTTCGTAACTTTGTGTAGTCTTATCAAACATGTTTAACGGTGTCAGTTTTCTATCATTATGAACTATTGCTTTGTGTAGAATAGAGGTGGTACTTTTTGTGTTTTAAAATATGTTCTTAGAGTACTTATTTGTTTATTGTGAAGGTTGGTAATATCTATTATGCCTCGTCCTCCCTCTTTCCTGGGTAGTGTTAGTCGCTGTACGCAAGATCGAGGGTGGTGTTTCCGGTTTTTGGTCAAAGTGGTGTTAATAACGCGTTGTAGGTTTTTTAATTCAGTTTTGGTCCAGCTTAATATACCAAAGGAGTATGTAAGGATGGGAATTGCAAAGGTATTAATAGCTTTAACTGTATGTCTGGCTTGTAATTGAGTATTAAAAATGGATTTAAGCCTATGTTTAAATTGTTGAGTAAGTTTATTTTTACTTTCTTTATGTTTAATTTGCTGAGTTTGAATGTATCCTAAATATTTGTGTTTCGTTTTCATTTAAAGTGTCTATGGTTTCACCTGTCTGTATTGTGTATGAATGTTGGAAAGTTTGGCCTGCCCTGACTGAGTTGATCTTGCACTTATCGATACCAAATTCCATTCTAATTATTATTATTAGCCTAGCGATAGCAAAAATTGCGCAATAATTGCTTTTCAATCGCAAATCAGTATTACGTAAATATCACCAGTATCGCTGATACATAATACTGATTTGCGATTGAAAAGCAATTATTGCGCAAATTTTGCTATCGCTAGGCTTCTACAAGATACGTAATAAGCCTGCCGGTCGAACTGGCGATACTTGGGGGTGGCCTATGTGCAGCTGTGGATGTGTTACAGCTGAAATGATGATGATGATGATCTACTGAACACTGACCTCTCAATGATCGCTACAACCACGGAATAGACATTATTTTGTCCGTGGCTACAAAAATGAAGCCAAAAGGGTAGTTAACATAACTACTAAGCTTAGAAAACGGATTTGTTGTTGTATTGTGTTGTTCAAGCAGATAGGACGACGCTGCTCTTCATTCTCTAACTGACATCAAACTGGCCTTTTTGTCTAGAATACAACATGCATTGAGCAAGCAAAGTAATTTAAGACATTGAGTTCTGGAAATTGTGTAAAGTTTTACGAATTAATCAGTTCGAAGAAGTTTTTGTTTGGAACAAACTGATCGGTGGATGTTTATAAAACGTTTTTATAACATTACAACTTTAGAACTTCTATTTCATTCGGAATATTTTAACCGTTCGGTTAAACTTATCTCTATGTAGTACCTAATATAACTGGTGGCATGTGGGTGTGACTATATTATCATAGAGTGTAATATTTATATAGTATATATGATATTATTTTTAATTGTTTTGTCATCGTGATCCTGACATACCAAAGTACTTGACATTAACGTATCATTTTGGTCAGAATATTTACAAAGATGTACATGAAATCGCTCCTTTAACGTTAAACAAATAGTATAAAAATCGATGACAGCATCATATTTATAGAAAAAGCCCTGCCCGAAAACCAGCTTCCGGTAATGTCTTTAATGACCACGAAACTGTTAACAAATACACATGAGTCCACTAGACAGTAGATCACCCAGATTCACCCTTACCACGTGCCAGCAGCTTTACCTATTGTTTGCCACGCGCCAGCAGCTTCACCTATTGTTTGCCACGCGCCAGCAGCTTCACCTATTGTTTGCCACGCGCCAGCCGCTTCACCTATTGTTTGCCGCGCGCCAGCAGCTTCACCTATTGTTTGCCGCGCGCCAGCAGCTTCACCTATTGTTTGCCGCGCGCCAGCAGCTTCACCTATTGTTTGCCGCGCGCCAGCAGCTTCACCTATTGTTTGCCGCGCGCCAGCAGCTTCACCTATTGTTTGCCGCGCGCCAGCAGCTTCACCTATTGTTTGCCGCGCGCCAGCAGCTTCACCTATTGTTTGCCGCGCGCCAGCAGCTTCACCTATTGTTTGCCGCGCGCCAGCAGCTTCACCTATTGTTTGCCGTGCGCCAGCAGCTTCACCTATTGTTTGCCACGTGCCAGCAGCTTCACCTATTGTTTGCCGCGCGCCAGCAGCTTCACCTATTGTTTGCCACGCGCCAGCCGCTTCACCTATTGTTTGCCACGCGCCAGCAGCTTCACCTATTGTTTGCCGCGCGCCAGCAGCTTCACCTATTGTTTGCCGCGCGCCAGCAGCTTCACCTATTGTTTGCCACGCGCCAGCAGCTTCACCTATTGTTTGCCGCGCGCCAGCAGCTTCACCTATTGTTTGCCGCGCGCCAGCAGCTTCATCTATTGTTTGCCACGTGCCAGCAGCTTCACCTATTGTTTGCCACGCGCCAGCAGCTTCACCTATTGTTTGCCGCGCGCCAGCAGCTTCACCTATTGTTTGCCGCGCGCCAGCAGCTTCACCTATTGTTTGCCGCGCGCCAGCAGCTTCACCTATTGTTTGCCGCGCGCCAGCAGCTTCACCTATTGTTTGCCGCGCGCCAGCAGCTTCACCTATTGTTTGCCGCGCGCCAGCAGCTTCACCTATTGTTTGCCGCGCGCCAGCAGCTTCACCTATTGTTTGCCGCGCGCCAGCAGCTTCACCTATTGTTTGCCGCGCGCCAGCAGCTTCACCTATTGTTTGCCGCGCGCCAGCAGCTTCACCTATTGTTTGCCGCGCGCCAGCAGCTTCACCTATTGTTTGCCGCGCGCCAGCAGCTTCACCTATTGTTTGCCGCGCGCCAGCAGCTTCACCTATTGTTTGCCGCGCGCCAGCAGCTTCACCTATTGTTTGCCGTGCGCCAGCAGCTTCACCTATTGTTTGCCACGTGCCAGCAGCTTCACCTATTGTTTGCCGCGCGCCAGCAGCTTCACCTATTGTTTGCCACGCGCCAGCCGCTTCACCTATTGTTTGCCACGCGCCAGCAGCTTCACCTATTGTTTGCCGCGCGCCAGCAGCTTCACCTATTGTTTGCCGCGCGCCAGCAGCTTCACCTATTGTTTGCCACGCGCCAGCAGCTTCACCTATTGTTTGCCACGCGCCAGCAGCTTCACCTATTGTTTGCCGCGCGCCAGCAGCTTCACCTATTGTTTGCCGCGCGCCAGCAGCTTCACCTATTGTTTGCCGCGCGCCAGCAGCTTCACCTATTGTTTGCCACGCGCCAGCAGCTTCACCTATTGTTGCACTGCACGGCAGTATTGTTTGCCTACACCAAGCTATGACCTATTCTAACTCAGATCACTTCATAGGTGTAAACACAAAGCTATAAATCATATGAATCAAGTATTTATAAAATCTGTATTATAAATTTTCTCTCACCAGAATAATCACTAGAGGTATAAATATTTTCAATCTTACTTATAGAATTACTTAGTGAATCGCCCCTGCTTCGCATGGTTTTTACGACTTGACAACACATCAAGATTTCTTTATTTCATGTGAGTTTAATGTTAATTTATTAAAAACCTTTCGGAATAAATTGTCTTAACGGTGATGAAAACCGCAACAAAATCCTTTGCGGTATTTAGAAGAACAACGCAGTCACACATACATACATAAAAAACGACTCTAATTTATACTGTGTATAGGTAAAGATATAGACGCATTGTCATTACAAAAATAACATTCCAACGTCATCATTCCATAAGTCATAGGTTTATCAATAGGTTATCGGCTGGTATTAGGCGACCGATTTGAATAACTATTACATAGTTCAAAAAGTGGAATAGGAGTGTGCTTATCTTAATTTGGTTGGGTTGTTACAGCGTTTGGTTTTAAAATAGGTCGTAAGAAACAGGATATTGTTGTACTGATGTATTTTAATGTGCTGAGTAGATTATCTTGCTTGGCTGAAATTCGTACTTCAGAAAATATGCAGAAGAATACGTCATCATCGTGTGTGTGGGGTTTGTGTGGAACCTAATAAACCATGAAAGTTATATTGCAAAGGGCGGGCATCAGCGTTATTAATATACTTATAAAACTTTATACATTTGGCGATAAATGTCGAGCCATAAACGCTATGTTTGACTCACGGATTGATGATTGCATTACGTAATATTGAATGTCCTTAGCTTCTTGAGTAATTACTAACTACATTCACAGGTTTTGGAAAACTGGTACAGTCAGCTAGAAAAAAGTTAATTATTACCTTTTATTTTCATGATGCCAATGGATACAGTTTCGTTTATCATTATATAATATATTGAACCAACTGAGGTTAGTGTACTAGAAAGGTCACAAATCGCAAAAAACTTTTCCCATACCTACATTTCGTAGTGATCGATCATCTTATCCGCGATCCTTTAGTTAGGACATTTGCTATTTATTATTAAAATAAAGGATTAATGTTATGTATGTAATGTAGGCATTAATTCATCACCTGCCTAGTCTGCCTGTTTGAATATCCGTATTTTACACGGAGAGATTGCCTAGTCTCTCTCAATACCCGTACATTTACACGGAGAGATTGCCTAGTCTCTCTGAATACCCGTATTTTACACGGAGAGATTGCCTAGTCTCTCTGAATACCCGTATTTTACACGGAGAGATTGCTCAGTCTATCTGAATATCCATATTTTACATGGAGACATTACCTAGTCTGTCTAAATATCCGTATTTTACATGGAGAAATTGCCTAGTCTCTCTGAATATCCGTATTTTATTTATTTATTTAATACTTTAAGCACACCAACTGTACAGAGGCGGACTTAATGCCATAGGCATTTTCTACCAGTCGACCTTTGGGTGATGCAGAGACAAACAGTGGTAGGTGCAACAGCGAGAAATGAGGAATAAATATTTATTTCAAAATCAAATCAATAAATCAAAATCAAAAATGTTTATTTCGTTATGACACGTTATACAATGTTATAAAGCTGGTGGCGTCCCCTTTTAAGCAAATAGATGCCTGTACCAGGAGGCGCCGCTCTTTTATATCATACGAGTGTAATAAGTGATACTCAGTAGCAGGTTTTACACAATTAAACACGAACTATAAATTCACACTCAGTCTGTATTTGGGCAGAGTAACGTTCTTATCACTAGTTCACAATATAATGAATGTTAAAAATCATTTGCCTCCCTTTTTATACACTTAACCGCCATATTCAAATGTTATGATTTTTATTCAATATGTTATGATTTTATGAAATACTAAATTATTGTTACAAAAATCAAATAAATGACTTATTATAGGTAAATAAATACAAAGAATATTATTTAGATATTAATGAGAATATTTGAAAGTAGTTTAGGAATAATTAAGCAACTACTACGTCATAACCGTCGAGTATCTATTTGGTACTTGTTAACATAAGTAACAAAACAAAAGTGTAAATTAATAATTAACAATCTAATAATTCTAGTTTTTTCATAAGACTGTTGGTGTGTGTGCGTGTGTGCGTGTGTGTGTGTGTGTGTGTGTGTGTGTGTGTGTGTGCATGCGTGCGTGCTTGCGTGCGTTTGTGCGAGTTGTGTGTGTGTGTGTTTGTGTTTCTGTGTTTGTGAGTAAAATGGTGTGTGTGTGTGTGCGTGCAAGGTGGATTTATACGGAAAGTGGTTTGTGTAAATAGGAACAGTTTAATTTATATTTAACAGCAGATTCTCAATTTCATCATAACATAACTTGTTTATCCATTTAAATAGCAACGATTTGCATTCTTTAAACGGTTTAGTATAGATATCTATTACTTTATTTATTTTATTATTTATTTATTTATAGTTAATTAAAACGACACAGGTCCAATTACATTAATTAACATGAATTATAAAAAATAAAAATAAAATAAGCATTCAAATAACATACAATACAAAAATTAAATTCATGGATATACAACTAGTGGATAACATAATTAATAATAATTTGAGTAAATGGTTAAAAAAAATTAAATACATGACAAACTAACATGTAACAGTGGACACCCTCGCATATTGTCTCTCACAGAACACCAGACAAGCACGTATTATTTTCTTCCATTCATCAGCAAACACATCACATTCAGGGTCGGCAGTCAGGAGGGCGTTTAGCATCCTTAGGGTTCGACATACTGGAGATTCGGCTCTAGCAACAGATCTAGATATCGTTATTATATAAATAAGACGAGCGACTGTCGTACTGAATTTTAGCAAATTCTGTTTTTACCAGAGTGGTGCAAGCAACACTGTTTTCTTCTTCTAGCTAAGATATTGGAATCTAATGGTAGGGTTTTATGTTTTTTAGTACTATGTGGATAATATGTATATAATTTTCGGATTGATAATAAGTTACTAATTTGGTATAGCTCACAAGTGGGAAAGGTCCTTTTTTTGAAGTACGTTACTTTTATTAATGTCCGTTGTGCTCTTTCAACATCAAGAAAACTTGTTTTATGTGCGCCTCCCCAAATAAAAATGCAATATATTATTACTGATTGAACTAGCGAGATATACACTTCATTTTGAAGGTTTTTTTATTTGCCACTCCTTGGGACTACGTGTCGTAATGATTTAAAAATCCAAATAAACTTTCGTATTCTCGCAGTAATTTGTTCGATTTGAGGATACCAGGACAAGCTTTGTTCCAACATTATACCCAGATACTTGACGTGGTTGACTTTAGTTATGATTGGACAATTACAATTGTGATTTTCCACACTCCTACATTCATGTATTTGAATATTGAAATCATGTTCTGGTTGGACATTTTTATATATTGAGAAGCAAATGTAATCGGTTTTGCTCGTGTTTAACGTTAGAAGATTGGTTTTTAGCCATGAAGCTACTTGTACCATGCCATTTTCTGCATTGGTCTTGGCTTCAGCCCAGGTTGAACCAGTGAAGACAATTGCGGTGTCGTCGGCATACGAAAATATGTTTGCTTTATTGATTGACATGTTACATAAGTCGTTCAAATAAATGAGGAATAGGGTAGGTCCCAAGACGCTTCCCTGGGGTACACCGCATGTAACATCAACTTCCCCGCTGACATAATTCTCTAGCTTAACCTTCTGTTTTCTGTTTGTCAGATAATCGGTAAATATAGCTAGTTGTGTTTCTCTAATACCAATTTTTTCTTATTTTTGCGCAAGGATGAGAATAGAGACCGTGTCGAAGGCCTTTTTTAGGTCTATAAAAACGGATAAGCACCTAGTTCCTTTGTCGAGTTCTTTTGTAACTAATGAAGTTAAAGATGTGATAGCATCTTCCGTAGAAATACCGCGTCTAAAGCCAAATGGGATGGAGATAAAATGTTGTTGGTTTGAAGGATCCTAGGATGGGCGATAATAGTCAGGGAATCTCACTTTTCTTCCGGAGCGAGTAATTCTTACTTCTTTATCTTTGCTTACAGGGTTTGGAGTTCTCAAACCTAAAAGCTCTTGTTTTATTCAAACGAAACAGGTAACAAAATCCAAAAGATAGCTGGAGTCAAACGAGCGACTTGCTTTTTTCCATCATTTAATATATTCTTTTGAAACCATAATATTTATCGTAACTTTGGTGTAAATGAAGTATTCACAGGACGACTGTTATTTTGCGGTCGTTAAAGTCATCACTACAGATCGGATGCATACTTACCTAAAGTTGAGGTGTTGGCTAATATGGCATGGGCTTTTATATCGAAATAATCCCCGAATTCCGCAATCGACCAATTTAGAGTCTGATTATAGAATTGAAAGTATATTTAGGTACTTATGTTCAGGTGTTGGCTAATAAGGAATGCACTTTTGTATCAATCGTAAGAATATATTACTTTAGTACTTTTTCACTATGGAATCGAATACTACGTAATGTTGCAAAGTAGGTTGCCAAACTGGAATAGCAAAAGTCAGGAGAAGTAATGTTCAAAGATGAATTTAAAGGAAACAAGCGTACGAATAGTTATGTGATCCCAGTGTCCCGGTATTTTTTAAATAAATAAAACAACATATTTAAGACGTCGTTTCCATACCATGTAGCCGATTATTTGTGCATTCCCTGACTTCTTGTAATCTCCGGATTTATATAAAGAAAAGAAAAATTAAGAAGCTGCTTCCATAATTTCGTAGCCAAAAAATAACTTTAGGTAAATATTCATCAGATTATCCGATCTCTAGTCATCACACACATTGCAGCCCAGCATCGTACCAGCGTCTCATCGACACGCCGCCAACCAGGCAGTATGAATGAAGTTTCATAGCGATGCCGATTCGGTGGCCAGCTGAAATGCTGCAAGTTTTATTTGGCGACACCACTTACCGATACAAACCCAAGATTTACCATAGAGTAGGGGGGGCAGTGAACTCATGATTGGTTACTGGGAGCGTGTGATGTCGATGCATTCCTAATGATGCTCAAAAGGGCAGTGAATTATGAAATATCAAAAATATATATATATATATATATATATTATATATATTAGGTATTGCTAAAACTGACATGTTTGGTACAGTATAACTCTGAACGGACAAGGATTGTCTGTCTGGATCTATGTTACGGATTGGCTTAAAAACTGAACGGATTTGGTTGAAATATGGCGCACAGATAGTTTATAATCTGGAATAACAAGTTCTCGTGGAATAACTTCCGACATCCAAGCAGGTGAAGCCGCGGCCTAAAGCTAGTAATAAATATATTAATAAGTATAAATTTCTGTAAATTATTGCTAGCACTGCTAACGCAAAGTGGCACAAAACCCACTTATGGCACATTACGCACGTCTGTCTATTGCCACATAAGCTGGCATTGCGCAGCTAACGATATGCCATTACAAACATGAGGAATTATACAAATGAATCTTAAAACTGATTGGTGGTTGGCCAAGAACCTGCCGATATATTCTGTAAAAATCTCATCGTGAAAACTCCGGTAAAGTGAGCTGTCAATAAAGAAAAAAAAGAAACAAAAACTGTGTACTCACGTGAAAGTGATGCACACAAAATTGTTGTTTAAAAGCAGCTTAAAATAAATCTATTTTTTTTAAATAATATACTAAGTAGACGGAAATATGCGTCACTACCGCGCGAAACGGCTGACGCTCAGCATAATACCGTGGCCCGTGCAGGAAGGCAAGAATCCATGGCGCTTGTTTTCAGCGTAAGTTTTGCTGTCTGAGAACACAATCCCTTAAAATCGTCCTAAAATTTCTTTACATTTTTTTTTTCATCTTAATCCCATGGAATGACAGCTCACTTCACCGAAGTTTACAGAATAGATTGACTGATGTTATATAAGTGGTCACCGCCGCCGATGGAGAATCGCAAAACCAGAGAGATTGCAGATGCGTTGCCTCAAGGACACGAAGCTGATGTATGTTTTCATCGTCATCCTGCACGGGTTGACTTCCCCCACGGCTGGGTATAGGCCTATCTACGCTTGTGGCGCCCCCACGCTAACTACGCCGCAGCCCGGTACCCAAACCCTTCAAACTGGAATTCAGCAATACTGATTGCACATGGTGATAGAAATATGTAGGCAGAGTTAGTACTTCCAGGGGGGCTCGTGGCTACATAGTAACAGCCACACGGGTCGATTGGAGTACACATATAAGCTACGCTTGCCGTTAAGCCGTTGGTCCCGGCTGACATTCGTAGATCTTTAACAGTCGTTGCGGGTAGTCAGAAGCCCAAAAGTCTGACAACCGGCCTTACCAAGGAGTCTCATGTTACGTAACAACTGAGTTCTAAAGTTCAGATAGGCCGTCGGTCCATGTAAAATACTGGTATTCAGCTACATCTAGTTAGACTGGAAGCTGACTCCAACATAGTTGGTAAAAAGCAGGAAGATCGATATTGGTTCGTACTTCCACGGACGAACACCTCTACTAAGAACTCTTCCTACTAAATACATTATTGAAAAGATTTCCGTGAAAACAATACAAAATTCCGTAAACTTCAAAATCACTAAGTTAATTGAAATATAAGTGATTATTGCGTTGATTAACAACGCAATAATCACTTATATTTCAATTAACTTAATTGCATATGTATTTAAATATCAATTTACTTAATGTTAATTTTTGTGTATTTCCTGATCTATATTTAACAAGGATGTGGTAATGGCATCGTACCTACACTGAATTCAGGGCCGTAGGGGTCAGTGTCCGGAAGAAGTTTACAGAATCAATGTTTTGTTGGTAAGAGGCTTAAGTGAATGGGTTTCTCATATTTGCTTTATTTAAAAGGAATGACAAAAAAAATATTTGGCGATTTTATGTCTTCAAATCTAAACGGAATAGAATAGGTTACTTTTAGACGATTGTGCACTATCGTCGACCGCATCATCACTTGCTCAGGTCAGAGTAGGTAAATGGAAACATGATGATTAATTATTAATTTAGTTAACTAAAATGTGCTGCAACTGGACTTGTTTACAATGAAGGTAAGCAGTGTGCAAGTTGGTTGTGTACGTCACACTGTGCAAGTTGGTTGTGTACGTCACACTGTGCAAGTTGGTTGTGTACGTCACACTGTGCAAGTTGGTTGTGTGCGTCACACTGTGCAAGTTGGTTGTGTACGTCACACTGTGCATGTTGGTTGTATACGTCACACTGTGCAAGTTGTTTGTGTACGTCACACTGTGCAAGTTGGTTGTGCGCGTCACACTGTGCAAGTCGGTTGTGTGCGTCACACTGTGCAAGTTGGTTGTGTACGTCACACTGTGCAAGTTGGTTGAGTACGTCACACTGTGCCAGTCGGTTGTGTGCGTCACACTGTGCAAGTTGGTTGTGTGCGTCACACTGTGCAAGTCGGTTGTGTACGTCACACTGTGCAAGTTGGTTGTGTACGTCACACTGTGCAAGTTGGTTGTATACGTCACACTGTGCAAGTTGGTTGTGTGCCTCACACTATGCAAGTCTATTGTGTACGTCACACTGTGCAAGTTGGTTGTGTTCGTCACACTGTGCAAGTTGGTTGTATACGTCACACTGTGCAAGTTGGTTGTGTGCCTCACACTGTGCAAGTCTATTGTGTACGTCACACTGTGCAAGTCGGTTGTGTACGTCAAATGTGCAATAATTATAACTAAAATAAGCGTCATTCATTAGTAATTTTGTTAATTGCCTAATTTGATATTCATTGAGTTACTTCATTATGGAGTTAACATCCAGTCTCAACTTCGGCGCTACCGTCGAACACAAAGCCCAAACTCCGGCCAAAAAACTGGGCATCCTAAACAGAGTGAAGCGATACTTTACGCCTGGACAGCTTTTGACCCTTTACAAAGCGCAAGTCCGATCCTGCATGGAGTATTGCAGCCACCTTTGGGATGGCTCAGCTAAATACCAACTTGCTGCGCTTGACTCAGTGGACCGCAGAGCTAAGAGGCTCATTGGCGACGTAAAACTGGTGGATGCCAAGCTTCTCAGCTTGGCTCATCGCCGCAAGGTGGCCTGCTTGTCGCTCTTTCACCGACCCCCTTCCACCATCGAACATCTAGACGCACTGCAAATTACCATCCATACCTAGTTGCCATTCCACCAATTTGCACTAAGCGTTTCCAAACATCCTTCATAATGCGCACGGCAAAAGAGTGGAACTCGCTACCTGCGTCTGTGTTCCCGAACGCATACAAACCGAATCTCTTCAAAGTGAGAGTGAACAGGCTTCATCTGGGTAAGCTCACTCCATCGTAGACTTTGTCTCTGTCACCTGATATATATATATATATATATATCTGATGTGTAACCTACCTACAGAGTAATTTGTTTACAAATAAAGTTTTAATATTGTAGTGTGAATAAAAGTATATGACATTGTTTGCCGATCTAAAAGTTATTTAAAGGGCAAAACTTGGAATACTTTATTAATCTTATTTTATTTATTTTTAAATAATTATGACTGCGTTGTTTATTTCCATACAGATTAAAATGCAAATAATTGTGTATTTATAATCTTGAAATACTTATCAAGTTCTCCTTTAGGTACTTTTATCATTAATTTACGTTTTATAATTGGGATACGTTCTTATAAATGTAATGTGTAACCGGCCACAATCACTGACTAACTCGGTCGGTAGTGATCGCAAGCGCACCTGGTGAGCTTGGGGAAGCTCACCAGGTGCGCTTGCGATCACTACGCCAACGAGGTAGTCCTAAAAACTAATCATACCTAAATGAAATTAAAATTGTCTTGATATTGTGGCATTGAAAACTATCATTATTCATTCAATATGTTCTGAAAATACTGAAACTTTCAAACGCTGGTGTCGTTTAAGTGTTGAGACAGTTTAAGACTATGTTGAACTCTGTGCGATCGTTTTAAAAGTCTGGATTGAAAACTTGTCGGTGGAAGTTATATTGTCTTCTGCACGTGTTTTGTTAATTTGTTGTTGTCTTTATAATATATGTTGAGATTTTTATAAGACTTCAAGAACAGATTGAAACAGTAATTTTTAGAGTTCCGTACACAAAGGATGAAACCGTCAGGGGTATAGATGATGATAGATCGCTGAAACTATCACGAATACGTGTTACTATGGATCATCGTAAATAATATAAAAAAGGTAACCATAAAAGTTTTGGTGGTCTGGATCCCTGTGGCTTTTGTCCTGAAGTTCCGTCTCAACTTATCCTTTAGATTATTATTGAACGAGCCTCAATTCTAAACAATAAAGGCTTAACGGTCTGTAAGTGGCTGGCAATTAGAGTTATATAAAAAAGCCGTACAGCCGACACACAATCGACCACCACCAGCTTGGGCAAAAAAGTCACAATATGAGCTAAGTTTTTATACTGCTAGTCATAATGTAATAATGGTAATTTGTAACGTAGAGATCTTGAAAATAATTGAAGATCTTTGAACTCTACATAATAACATCGTAAACAACGTTGCGTCAGATTTGATTACTGGCTAGTTTTTGTGGGGCTTTAACGTAGATTATATCACTTGTTGCAACGTTAAAAGTGTAACAGAAAAAGCTTTACGAACTAACACTTGACTTCTGAATTGAGAATTTGAAGTTGGGAAATCAAACTCTAGTAGTGAAAGTGCGCGAAATTAAAAATTTCTTTGCAAAAAAACGTAAGAAGTTTTAATTTTCGCCCACATCGCCTCAATCACCTTAAATAATTCTAAAGTAGATATTGTTATGTTCTCAACTTTATGTTTTCAATTCGGAAATCGGGTGTAAGATTGTAAACGTCATATCTGTCTGACAGTTTTGTTTGTGTCAATGTCACATAACTTATTTCTAGTATTTCGGGACATCGCCAAGCGGTTGGTCGACTCTTCACGGGACCAGAGGGCTGGCCTATTTTTAGCCCAAAGAATCAGCATTGCTATCCAACGTGGCACTTTTTCCATTGACAGCGATGTGGACGAATTTTTCGATGCCCTATGAGCTTTTCACCTTTTTATTTTTATGATTTTTATATACTTGTACATAATATACATAATATATATCTTTTAGTTTTAGCTTGTACCTACATATAATCTAGTTTCTGTTTGAAATAAAGAATATGTTTGATATTGTAATTAATCAAAAAACTTATTTCTCTTCTTTTCATTATTATAGTCGTGTATGTCGTGTGTAAAAATAAACGAGCTATCAAAAAGCAACCGCCTTAAGTTTATTTTTGGTAGCTTCCTGTTTTCTCATTAAGTTCCAGTAGAATCTGACGAGCAGTCAGGTGCGATGCAACTCAAGTAGAAAAATTTCAGTGAAAATTTCATAGAAATTGTTCTACCAAAATCGGGTCGCGCTTGTCTACGGGAGCCTTTTTAATAAACAAACTATCAGAGTTGACAGGCCAGTTGGCGTGGTTGGTTAAGATACTACCTGCCATGCCGCTGGTCGTGGGTTCGATTCCCATCCAGGACAAACATTTGTGTGCATGAACATGTCTGTTTGTCCTGAATCTGGGTGTAATTATCTATATAAGTATGTATTTACAAAAAAAAAAAAAAAGTAGTATATGTAGTATATCAGTTATCTGGTTTCCATAGTACCTACAAGCTCTGCTTAGTTTGGGATCAGATGACCGTGTGTGAACAATGTCCTAGGATATTATTATTATTATTATCACAAATAATATGAGCACTGTGTTTTAAGTATTTTTGTTGTTGTTTCATGGCCTACAGGACATATAGAGATGTGCCGGTGCCACAATCGAAACAGTTTTAATTATTGTAGCATACCCTGAAAGAAATCCAGAGTTTCCCCTTCTCAATTTATATTAGAATAACTTCTGCCCGTGACTTCTGTCCGCGTGGAAAACAACTACCTATATAGTTTCCGGCACGAGTCGTGAGCACAAATTCCAAATGAAATGTTTTTACCATCGTCAACGGGCTCTTGTATTCTGTTTTCTACCTGCACATAAATAAGCTTCATCTTATATTAACCTCATTGCCCCCGACCCCCTGTAATATCCTATGGCACTTACCAATAGTGTAGCTTTCTATCAGAGAAATGATTTTTGTAATGATGATCTCATTACTACTTACTACGTACTTCCTGAAATTACCTCTTACAAAAAGTTTTACCTGTTTATATAATAAAAATATTAGATTCCTGAGACTTACATAAAAACTTCAAAAACAAAATTGTATTATACGGATTAATACATGCATTAATCAATTTGAATAATATACTAGCTTGTTTACTTTCACTTGTGAGTGTATGTGTATTATAAACGTGAACCATAATTATTCTCCTTATATGCGAAACTGGAACTTATAACCTAACCGAACAGCTTATAAATTGCGTTTCACGTTGCATTTGAAGTAACCCATTCCGGTACACTGAACGAGACACAATTATTATAAAGTATTATTCTTATGACTAGTCTATGGGCGTTTAGTATCCCGCAAAGTGTTAAAGGTTACGTAATTCAAATTATTTATGAATATGATATTAATGTGTGAAAATATGAAAATAATCTGTCAAAACAATTTAGTTTGGGGTTCAATTTGATTAAAATTCTTTAGATTTACGATCTTGTTTAACAGCTGAGTACCCTGATTTAGCATAACCAGCTTATAGTGTTCCCATTGTTGTTCCAGGCCTCCTCTCTGTCAGAGAGAGTGGGATGTTATCCAGCACGCAGGCCCAGTGCGTGTTGGCAGATGCCACAAATGTCTTTCAATTTTAGGTTCTAGGACATGCCGGTTTTCCTCACGTTGTTTTCCTTCACACAAAGTAAAGCCCCTGCCTGGGTTCAACCCAGGACCAGTCGGGGCCGTTACCGCTGGACCGATACATCTCTGTATCCTGGCTCAACCTATCCTTATTTTACTGTTTTAGTCTAGAAAATATATATTATTGAAACTGTAGGAAAGTCTTTTATTTCAAATACAGCTCGACTTTGAATTTATTGGCAATCTTACAAGGAGTGAAAGTACTCATAAAATATATAAACAACTTTAACGACATGACCAACTCTATCTACAATCAAATCAGCTGTGTCATACAAAAATCCAATAGCCTCATAAAATTTTATAAAACGGAATCATATCGTCGCTCTTTATTCGCTGTTTCAGCATTGGTGGCATAGTTGTTTGAATTCATGACTACTTTCACCCCCTGAAAAAATCCAAGGTCACACCGTATCTTACAGCAAAAGGCCTCATCTGTACAACATCGCGTAGGAAACTGTAGTATAATTGCTGCATTATGATTTAAATTTTTGATTTGATTTTGATTCCACACATTAGATTTGGCCCTGTGTATGTTGGTCTATCCATTTATCATAATCGGAGAGGCAAGCGAGAAGTCTTGAGTTCGAATATCTCCTGTTGCATTTTGTCGAGAATGAATTAATTCTTCCAAAACATCCATACAAATTATTTAGGTTATAAGCAGTGATTGGATAATCGGGCGCTTGTATAACTAAAATTCTTCCCACGAAAGAATAATATGGACATTCCTTTCTGAATAAATAAGTAATCTCGGGTTCCCGGGATTGAACAATTTTGTTAAAACAACAGCAGTGGTTATTTTGATTTAGTATCTTTATTTTATTCAAAACAAATAGAATATCAATAAAAAATGGAAATTGATCTATCTATCTAACAGATTAGTGATTGGATCAACTAATTTATTGTATTTTATACGAACAGAAGGGTATAATTCTGAAAGGCATGTCCTTATTATTCTTTCGTGGGAATAAAAGTGATGTTTAGGTATATTAGCGCCCGATTATCCGATCACTGCTTATAAGTTAAAAAAAAAATAACCCTTATTGGCAGTCCAGTAAATAGGAAGCAATGTTTTTGAAAAACTAGTTCTCGCCTAAAATACCCTCGCATAAATAAGGCCGTTTGCAATATTGTAGTAACAAAAACTCAATTATCATTCTTGTTAATTACGACAAAGTACATGTACTCGTATGTATTGAAATAAACAATATGGTTTATGTAATGCTGCATTACGCGGCTAATGGCCGATAGCTCACGGAAACGCCCGATGTCTCATTAACATGGCTTATGTAAATATCTTTTTGTATTTAGGTATTTATACAAGTTGATCAAGTAACATATTCAATATGTGTTTAACCGGAAACTGAAACTGGTAAAAAACCTTTAATTTATATTTGTTTTTGTAATCTTAGGTATCGTATTACCCAGTAACTGGGTTGTGGAGGTCAGATAGGTAGTCGCGCCATGTAAAATAGGTTACTGGTATTACGCTGTATCCGGTTAGACTGGAAGCCGATCTCAACACACAGTCATAAAAAAAAAAATTAAAAAACACACTACAAAAAATGATATGACATTTTGAAGCTTCACCGGCAGAAA
Source organism: Dicycla oo (assembly GCA_948252095.1). Lineage (NCBI taxonomy): Eukaryota > Metazoa > Arthropoda > Insecta > Lepidoptera > Noctuidae > Dicycla > Dicycla oo. The sequence continues at coordinate 1,361,796 of OX411729.1, forward strand.
ACTACAAAAACTCGCGGAACATACATGGGATATTTTCGAATACCCGGTATGAGGAATTCAGATTTTTCTTTTTGACGTCACAATTTGGACCACCTGTATATATCTGAAGGTTCTCAAGAATACCTCGGAGGCACTAGTTTACTAACAGTTTTATTATTAATAACACGCGTTTTGTTTATTTTAACAGGCTATCCAGGGTAGTGTAATCCTATTTTAGATATCAAATATTTGTAGGTTTAAACAGATGTAAAAACTAAGCCTATTCACGTAGGTAATTCAAAAGGTTTTTCATGATCTTAAATAAATTGTTAATACTTTCTTTCTGTGTCTGCTACTTCCAACCGTTAGGATTACATTTAAATCGCTTAGTGCTAGTTTTTACAGTATCTTAGTCTCTCACATTACTCATGATAGTTTCACAAGTGAAGTCTGTGCATAGTGTTTGTGCTATCTATGGCGTATCACATCATCACATGTAGTTAAGTTTGTTTTCCAATAGGTAAAATAAAGGTTACCTAAACTCACCTATAGTCACCTAATTGTGATTGTAGAACTAGAATAAAAAAAAAAAACAATCAAAAAGCTTTAATTCGAAGCATTTTTTAACAAACTAGTTATTGGGGGGTAGTTTGCGTTTAAAGTTTTTAATAAAAGAGTGACCTTGTCTATTTGAAATCGAGAATAATTTTCGCGAGTTTAAAAGTTTAGTAAGCTTGAAATTTGTTTAGAACGTTGTCGAAGTTAGTTCGGAAACTTATTTAAAATTTTCAGCATTTTTAATTTTGCGCCCAGCTTCATTAACAATGGCTCATTTTTTTGCCCACATTGTGTCCCACTGCTGGCCTAAGGCCTTCCCTGTTTCCTTCCAAACCTCCCTGTCTTGTGCGATCTTTGGCCACGTTAACCCTGCAAACCGTATGAGATCGTCACACCTCCTTCGCTATGGTCTGCCTCGAAGGCAATGTCCTCGCTCAGGCATCCGGGTGACGATCTTTGCCCATCTCTGCGGGTGCATTCGTGCGACGCGTCCGTCCTACTCCCACTCCAGCCTGGCTGTTTTACGAGTATCTCCAACATCTGCTACTTGAGTTATGAAGCGCAACATGGTGTTTCTAACTCGGTCTGTACGCTTGACACCCCGTCCCTTGCTCGGTAATGAAGTGCCAGCTGATGGCGTAGCTGAGCCAGTAGCTTTAAACTCCTCTGACAATAATAATTACCCTGCTTTGATCCAGCCTGTCCCAATGACGCCCTAAGCCGAGGTTCTGACCCCACAGGGGGTGCCCTTAGCGTGTAGTCGCTTAGTTTTATATGTTTTATTCCCCTGACTGAAGGCTTTGAGTTCGCTTAAGGCAGCCATAGGATTGACCGGGTAAGTAGTCACGGCCTCTCTAGGCCAACAACGAGATGCCATTAAAAAAACAAAAGATGTGCGCTTGACACCTATTATGCTGGGCTCTATTTCCCGTTGGCAAATCTTGAGTTTGGACGTCTGTTGTTCAGTTAGTAACCAACTTTGTGCATAGAGGCTCATATTACAAAAAAAAAAAAATAAAAAATAAACACACTTACACACACACTCACACACACATACTTTTCATTTTATAACGTGGAGATACGTAGTGTTACGTAGGTTTGGTGACATTAAATCAAAACTTTGCTATTTAAAACAACTTTTAGCGATGGGAGTTAGTTGCGGCACTTCCTCTTCCCAGCGAAAGCACTAGGAACTCTGTGGAGTGAGGAATGGATGGAGTGGAGGAAGTGGTGAAGGGCGGTTGTATTGGAGGAATGTCTTATGAAATTTAGACGTTCAAGACTGCTGATTCTCAGCATAATTTGAATAAAATAAATAACTTTAGATTTTGATGAACAGATTGGACTATAAAGATGGATCAGTTTCTTTTTTTAGATTTCACTGATTTGAAGTAGTATACTACGTCAATCAACATTATTATACCAATTTGTGAATTTGATGAATATCAGGTAAAGAATTCCTGTAGCGTTTCTTCGTCAACCTTGAAGATCTTAAAGATAATCTACAATTTATGAATATTCTAACATCTTTAAACTAGGTGTAGCATTTTTTTGGAAATTAATTTTGGTTAGACTTTAATAATATTAGGAACTAAGATATTTTCTTCTGTTCTTTTTTTTCTATAACTTTAAAATTCTCGATTGTTACTAATATTTGAAGCTAAACTAAACTTAGGTAGAAGTTTCTACATTAAGTTAATTAACTTATGATTCATCATTCTCATTAAAGTTCTTGCAAAATAAATCTCATTCCTTTTAAAGTATTGTAACCGCGAGCCCGCGAAACCTGTCTTGCTTTTAACTTGAAATAAACTCAATTCCGATAAACGTGTAGTATTGTTTATTGTTAAAAACCATCAAAATTATTTCAGTAGGTATTGATAATGAACTTAAATAATGCACCATTGATTAGCATATTTTAATTTATAGTCAACAAACTTACCTTTCAATCAGTCCAGCATCTTTAGAAACATCAGTATTGACGATAACACCATTCATTTTGTATCACATCACTTTCAGAACTATCACTATAAAGGCACTTCTTCACTATAATCTTCGAAATATAAAAAATATATTTTTGTTTTTTTTTTTTTTGTAAATAGAGTTGTTGTAAAGTTTGTAAACTTCGCGGGAGTATAAAGCGAGAGAGTGACACGTCTGTGCTGGCCGGATGGTTGGTGCCTACTGCCTCTTACAGCGGCTACACTACGCGTGGTGTAAAGACAAGACATAGAATAAAGTATACAGAGCAGATAGGACATAGCTCTCAGATGGCATGAAAGTTGAAACTAACCTGTATGTAATTAAAATCGCTTTTTATTTCTGCCCGTGTGACTGCGTTGTTCTTTTAAACCACGTAATGGATTTTGGTATGGTTTTAATTAATCTTCTTTAATATTTAACTAAATTATCTTAAAAAAAAATTTCTTCGGCTTTCAAGTCGTTAAGCCATGCGAAGCAGAGCCGGGTCGCCAGTTACCTATTTATTAAATATTCATAACTTTATTTGCAATAAATCGACATTATAAACCTACTTAATACCCACTGAACTAACTAATATGTACGTAATGCTGCCGTCGTAAGCAAAAAGGGCACAACTAACATTAAAAAAAAAAATTGAGTTACATACATATTTAGAATCAGAAAAAAAAGGCTAATCTGCTCAATTTTTTGTAGATTTTTTTTTTAAATGTTAGTTGTGCCCTTTTTTCTTACGACGGCAGAATGGGTATTACAATAAGGAAAAACGTCTACAGTAACAAATACCTTGTATAGAACTCACAATAAATATATGTGACTCATAGTATAGCTACTTACATAATTTCTATGTTTTTTGAGTATTTATAAGACAGTGGTTATGATATTAGGATGATTTTCATGTAAAGTTTGTAAAATTATTGTTAAGTAAATTGACTACCAACTTAAATTATTCGTAATATAAGTAAGTATTCAAACTACAATTGTCACTGTTTGACAGTTGTATAAAATGGCTAACAGGTAAATTGTCGCCGTGTCAATTTGGTTAACACATAATTAGTCCTTGACTTTACATTTCCGATGAGTATGTCGCTCACCTAGTAATACAATATATTGGCACATCTGCAAAAAATGTGAAATTCGGTTTATACGCTATACGTGTTCAGAAGTGCATAATTTAAAATATGTACTGACGTCTATACTAGTACTAGTAAACAAACTCATAAAATCTGTAAAAAAAACCTAAAATGAACCACTAAATTAATTTAAAACATTATAAAATTTTTGATCCATGTTTCTAAAATCTCGTTTGTAAAATGTGAAAAACGTAGATGTGCCAATATATTACTAGGTGAGCGATATTTATTGAGATTTAAATTAAATGTTTATTATTATAATGTTATGCTTCTAAGTTATGTATGCTTCTAAGTTACCTGCACTTCTAAGTAACTAACATCAACATACCTGATTATTACCTTTCTTGTTAGGTATTCTTTTCGTTTACAATGATCGTTTTATTTATTTAGGTAACATAAACTGGCCAAAGGCCTATTTACACTAGTTAAAGATAAATACTAATACTACCCACAACTATTACCGATATAATTTTCTAATTTCTTTTCCTTCTCTCCTCATCGTTATTTCTGCCTACCCGCTACAGTCCGATCTACGACATACAAGTTGATCTATGTTGAAACCAGTTGCTTGTAGAGCGAGTTGCGCGCGCAATCCGTGCACGTTGCCACAATACGGCCATTCATGGGCTTGTGGCGGAGCTTACACACCTTCCGATCAGTGTGTAAATGGTCTGTTAGAGAACATATGTGACGTGGTACAGACTGCCGGCCAGACTCTGAGGCGTAATGAGTTACTCAGTAGCTGAGTTGTAGACATGATAGGCAGTCGCTCCATGTAAAATGCTGGTATTCAGCTGCATCCGGTTAGACTGAAAGCCGACCCCGACATAGTTGGGAAAAGGCTACTCCCCAGCAACGAATGATCTGGCTGTCGTTAGATTTTCATAATGTTGTTACGATGGAACTATGAAATTAAAGTTCATAATAATTTATTCCTTAACAAGCTGCCCCCTTACACGTTGTCTTGGTAAAATTTCAATAAACATTTTTCGGCTGTTCCTTTGGGATTTTCCTCATTTTCTTTTTTTATAAGCGACCACTTTATTGACGTGAACAAAAAAAAATTAAATCGGTCGAGCTATTTTCGAGTTTTTGCGAGACTAATGCACGGCAATCATATAGATAGATAATTGACATTTGGAAGTGATTTAAAAACCTGCTAACATTATCTAAAGTGATCTTTAAAACGGGTTGCTATGAGTTAATTAGCCGGCTGCGTGAGCAATCATTGCAAGTTGCTTATTTATCCGTTATGAACTAGTTTCCGGTTCGCAACTGCCAATATTAAAAAATAAAGTTGAATGTGATGTGTTACTCGTAGTCTTGACCGAATGTTGGATATCAGCCTCATCCATCATTCCCAAAGTGCTAGGATATCGCTCCTTTGCCACCAAAAGAAATCTTAGCCAAAATGATGGAGTGGCTGTGTACTTCAAAGCTCATCTTAATTTCAAAATCAACGAGCCTCAATTTACAGATGGTAATTGTTTGGTAATTATAAGCGACAGCCGCACGGTTATCATATCTATATATCGCTCAGCCTCCCACAAAAATATTGATGGATTTCTGTCGTCTTTAAACGATATCTTGTCACAATTTGAACATTTCGAAAATGTTATGATAATCGGAGATATTAACATCCCTATAAACTGTCCAAAAATCTAATATCCTGGTGAACGATACCTTACTGTAGCTGCCTCTCACGGACTCTTACCAGCTCACACAGAAGTGACCCGTGAAGCTACTGGAACATGCCTTGACCATGTACTGATAAAAACTAAGTACTCTGGTCTTACAATTATCCCCAGAACTTATCTAACAGATCATTATCCGGTCTTAAGATGCATCAATTTCAAGCAGCCACGCCATTTTGCTACCACCTCAGTTACCAAAATTGACATTGATTCTTTTAAATTAGCTATTTTGTCAATAAACCTAGATCCTATTTATGCATCTCAAGACCCTGATTATTTGCTAAACTACCTTATAACTAAGATACAAGAAGCTCTAGATCAGAATACTAAAGTAATAAAACTATCGAGGCGTAGAAAAAAAAAAATTAAACCGTGGGTAACTCAGGGATTAATTCGCTGTATGAAAAACAGAGACATGTTACACCAAAAGTCAAACATGTCGCCAGAAAATGAGACTTTAAAAATAACATATATCCGATACAGAAATTACTATAACACTATTCTGAAAAAAGTACGAAGGGAGTATAACAGAACCCTTATTGCAGAAGTTAGAGACGATCCCAAAACCCTTTGGTAAACTATACAATCTATCACCAACACAACAAAAGAACCCAAAAACCCAGAAGAACTTCTCAATATATGCTCTACTCCGGAACTATCGGTCAATGAGATCAATAATTATTTTGCAACTGTAGGTATGAACTTAGCAAATGCTTGTATCCAAACGCACCAAAATCCGGCACTTGGGTCTCTTGATGAATCCCCATTAATACTTCCGGACCTTCCCAGATCAACTTATTTGTAATGACTAACGTGACTGAAGAGTAAATAGAACGTCTTATCGTAGGACTAAAAACAGATTCGGCAGTAGGCTGGGACAAAATCTCAAACAGATTACTAAAGAACCACAAAAATGCTCTAGTTTCTCCCCTCACATACATCTTTAATGTCTGCCTCGAAAGTGGTATCTTTCCAGAGCATTTAAAAAATCAGTCTTGCGTCCTATACACAAAGGGGGAGACACAAGTAGCTTATGTAACTATAGACCAATATCAATTTTACCAGCATTGTCAAAGATCCTGGAAAAAGCAATCAATCTAAGGCTAGTAAATTACCTGGAAAAAAACAACTTGCTTTCAGATAAACAGTTTGGCTTTAGGAGGGGTAAATCTACAGAAGGAGCAGTGCATAACTTAACCAACTATATATCTACCAATCTAGATTTAGGAAGGAAATGCCTGTCAATCTTCCTCGACTTAAGCAAAGCTTTTGATACTATTTCTGTTCCTATATTAATAAACAAACTAGATAGATTAGGAATCAGAGGCACGCAACTGAATCTTTTTAAGAGCTATCTCACCGGGCGAAAACAGTGTGTCCGAGTAGATCAACACACGAGTAGTTATCATGCAGTCGACTATGGGGTTCCACAGGGTAGTGTTTTGGGACCGACTCTATTTCTCGTTTACATTAACGACGTCACTAACCTCCATCTACCCCTTATCTCATATGCAGACGACACTGCTCTCCTTTTCTCCGCCGATACCTGGAATGAGGTATTCAGTGCGGCCCAAAAGGGATTCAATTTGGTCAAAAAATGGCTCAGGGCTCATATCTTAACCCTAAATGACGAAAAAACTAAAAACTTGACATTTAGTGCTCGCTGTCTTGGTGAAACTAATAATAATCGTCACGTCATATCCCATGAATGCTTGTCTGGTGCGGACTGCTCATGCAGATCACTAGAGCGCGTCAACAACATCAGGTACCTGGGTATCATAATTGATAGCAACCTTAGTTTCAGGGAACATATTAAACAGTTAAGTGCTCGCGTACGGAAACTAATTTTTATTTTTAGAAATCTACGACATGCCGCCGACGCCAAATTACCTAAGCAAGTCTATTTTGCGCTTTGTCAGTCGATAATTACGTACTGCATCTCGTCTTGGGGAGCCGCTCCGAAAACCATCCTGAAAAAAGTAGAAATAGCTCAGCGAGCTATCTTAAAAACTATCACTTTTCGACCCATTCTATATTTTTTTTTTTTTTTTTTTTTTATTTGTGATGGGTTTGCTCTTGACTCTAGTCTAGGTCAGAGGTGACAGAGACAAAGTCGACGATGGAGTGAGCTTACCCAGAAGAAGCCTGTTCACTCTCACTTTGAAGAGATTAGGGTTGTATACGTTCGGAAACACAGACGCGGGTAGTGAGTTCCACTCTTTTGCTGTGCGCATTATAAAAGACATTTGGAAGCGCTTAGTGCGAATTGGTGGAATAGCAACCAGGTAGGGATGGTAACTGGCAGTGCGTCTAGATGTCCGGTGGTAGAAGGGGGCCGGTGGAATGAGGTCGTGGAGTTCTCGGGCACACTCTCCGAAGTACAATCTGTAGAAGACCGACAAGCAGGCAACCTTGCGGCGATGAGCCAAGCAATGAAGCTTGGCATCCACCAGTTTTACGTCGCCAATGAGCCTCTTAGCTCTGCGTTCCACCGAGTCAAGCGCGGCTAGTTGGTACTTAGCTGATCCATCCCAAAGGTGACTGCAATACTCCATGCAGGATCGGACTTGCGCTTTGTAAAGGGATAAAAGCTGTCCAGGCGTAAAGTATCGCTTCACCCTATTTAGGATGCCCAGTTTCTTGGCCGCAGTTTGGGCCTTGTACTCGATGGTGGCGCCGAAGTTGAGACCAGATGTCAACTCCATGCCTAGGAGCTCAAGTCGATCAGTTACAGGAACAGATGTACCTCGAAAAGTAGGAGTTAGGGCGAAACGACTCTTTTTAGCGGTAAAAAGACACGCCTGCGTTTTAGTGGCGTTAAAAGAGACCAGATTATCATCACCCCACTGGGAGACAAAGCTTAAGGTCAAATCTGTCCGCTCTACCATGGCCTCTCTCAAGGAACGAACTTCAGCCCCGCTGGTTTTTGCGCTGGACAAGTATCTCTCTGAAACTGTACTGTCATCTGCGTACCCAACAATACCAGGCCGAAGCAGGTCATTGATGTGCAGCAGGAAAAGAGTTGCAGAGAGAACAGACCCCTGAGGAACTCCAGCATCAATAGCCATAAGGTCAGAAGAGCAGCCATCAACAACTACTCTAATCGCCCGTTCACTAAGGAAATCTGATATCCAGCTACACAAATCAGCTGGGATGCCATAAGCAGGAAGCTTGCTGAGTAGAGCAGCGTGCCAGACCCTGTCAAAGGCCTTCGAGATGTCAAGCGATACAGCCAGTGCTTCGCCGTGTTTCTCGATGGCTTCGCCAAAGCAGTGCGTGACATACACAAGAAGATCGCCAGTTGACCGTCCCCGGCGAAAGCCATATTGACGGTCACTGAGGAGATCATTGTCTTCAAGGTAGTTCAGCAACTTATTGTTCAGTACCCTTTCCAAAACTTTGCACAGAATGGAGGTAATGGCGATCGGACGGTAATGGGCAGGGTCTGCACGGTCGCCTTTTTTGGGCACTGGTTGTACATTTGCAAGCTTCCAGGATTTCGGCACCGTTCTTTTTTCAAGAGAGAGGCGGAACAAACGTGTCAATACAGGAGACAGTTCAGGCGCACACTGCCTCAACACTCTCGCTGGAATGCCGTCAGGCCCGCTGGCCTTGTTCACGTCTAGACTGCACAATACTCTTCGCACCTCTTTAATGTGTACTGCGATCTCCGGCATCGAGGAGTCACAACAGCGGAGCTATATCAATCATGCAAAGTTCTCACAGTGCGTCAACTTTTTATTTTTAGTATAGTTATGAAACAGCATGGTAATCTTTTATACGAACCAAGTACTTTACTCAAACGTAGAAAACATGCAGTATGCAAACGTACACATTTTCCCAAAACATCATTTATTAAGAGATTCTTCATCTTCCTTGGTCCTTATCTATACGACAAAATCAACAAAATGATTAATATTATATCCACTTAACAAGACACACTGTAAAAAGAAAATAAAGGACCACCTACTAAAACTTTCACATGATGAAACAGAAGCAATTTTGAACATTCCCAAATAGACAAGCTACTACTCTACTCACTCATATTGAATCATCCCATTATGCACTCACAGACCCTCATACACACACTCACTCCCTCACACACACACTAAAACACTCACTCACTCACACACTATGCATAATTTCCACATACATTCTTACATGGCAATATTATATTATAATGTTTACCACTTTAAACTACCGGCTACCAAATGTTCACAACTTAATTATGGGGATCAAAATGTAATCCGAAATACAGGTTAACCACCTAGTTCGGATGCAGATAGTCCCAAATTTGTATATTACAAACTAAGCCATTATTATGTGTATATTGTCATTATTCAATTTTGTAATGTGTTCTTATTTTGGTGAATAAAATTATTATTATTATTATTATTTAAACCAACAAACTACTTAGGTACACCATGGTGCGTTTTTTAATCTCGGAGACTAAATTAACAAAGTGCAAATGTCAAACTGGCTTACATTACATTATCATAAAGATCATTTTCTCTTGTCAATTTAGTCTTTGAGATTGAAAAGAAGAAAAAACTTTTTAGCAAAAAATAAAACCGACTTCCAAAACAAAACACTACAAAGTGAAAAATAACTTTAATTTCGGTAGTCGGTGTCTTGGGTTTTGTATTTTCGTTTTTTGCCACCGACTTCCGAAATTAAAGTTATTTTTCACTTTGTAGTGTTTTGTTTTGGAAGTCGGTTTTATTTTTTGCTAAAAAGTTTTTATTTTTCACTTTTTAGTTGTGGAACCTACCCGACACAAATTCGAATACATAATTGAGCACAATAATTGTAGATATAGCCATGTAAATAACAGTGATAGGAAGTTATTAAAACACCATCACATCATCCACATAAAATAAGTGGGAAATATACGCATTATTGAAGCTAACTCAAAAACTCCCTAAGCTAAGTTAATAAAATTTATATGGGACCACCTCGGAAGTATACCCTATCAAACAAAAAAAGAATTTTCTAAATCGGTCCATCCGTCTTTGAGTAATCGCGTAACAAACATACAAAAAAAAAACAAAAAAAAAAATACAGACGAATTGAGAACCTCCTCCTTTTGGAAGTCGGTTAAAAATAGGTACTAAATGAAATAACTATAAAAATAAATACAAAAACAAAAGCACACTTGACTTAGGCGTCGAAGTATTCATCCGCAACTCCGCATTGCTGTCATCCGGAAACGTGCCCAGAAGACTAGCAGCATTGCCACGTTCAATGGCAACGCTGCCAATATTATAAGTATAATTTAACGACATTTTATTGGGATAATTTCAATTTATTTGTTTATGAAGTATATTAATAATAATAATAACCCCACCGCTGTATCTCTACGTTGACGTCGTGGTGGGGCTTGAGCGCTCCAAACTTTAGGTCTGTGCCGGTAGAGTTTGCCGGAACGGGTCTAGGATGAGGAGCCAGACCAAGAGAGATACAGAAACCCGCAGGGCAGCATGTGGCGAGCTGTTGGGCAGTAGCGACCCCACGGACCCTATCTCCCGGGAGAAATCTTGTCCTCATCTCTGGCTTGCCTTTATTCGCCGGCTGGAGTGAACACTGACTAGGAACAGAGCTCCCAACTCTTTCTTGCCTTTATTGGCCAGCTTGAGTGGATATTCGCAAGAGCAAACGTGCTCGGAGGAAGGAAGTATTCCAGTAAGGTGCTGGTAACGATCTTGACCGTACTTCCGGGATTATCCTGATAGCCGTGGAATACCTATCTCTCTACTCCTCAAGCATCTCAGGAAGTCTTGCCCCCTTGTCGCTACGTGACTATGTGCTAGCAGCCGTTCCCGGGGCCCATTATTGAGTGTGCCAGTCACCCCCTGCCATTTTATCCGTCTGTAATATATAACATTGGTCAGGCAGGGGACATAGTTAATCCATAGTTCAAGTAACCCAATCCACTTTAGCCACCCAGACCCATAGCCCAATTTGTTTTGTTTCCACGCACAACAATAGTCCTGCACCAACCGGGGGTTGTCCTTGGGTGCACTTCATACGAGTAATGCATACAGGGATAATCGTCGGTTGGTGCCTCCTTATCATTTAAAATTATTTAAGGGGCCTCTGCGAGTTGGCTTCGGCTCCTCGTACGCCTTCCAAAGGTCCGAGACCCCAGGGTCCCGAAAAATGTAAAATAATAGTTATAATAATAATAATTTATTTGACACATAACTTATTTTACATTTGAACAGATATACAGGACACATTAAATTTTTCTTAATTTAATACCGTATACTACCGCCTATTATTTCTGACTGCAGGACAAAAGCCTGTTCTCATACAGAGAAGGCACGAACATAGATCACCGCGCATGCTCAAGACGGGTTCGCAATGTCAGACTTGTATTAACTATACGTCCAGGGTTGCTCACGATTTTGCTTCACTGACGTCAGTAATATGCAAGATAAACTGAGAAAGTCATCATCTCATCTGTCTGCCATTTTTCCCAACTATGTTGGGGTCCACTTCCAGTCTAACCGGATGCAGCTGAATACCAGTATTTTACACGGAGCGCCTGCCTATCTGACCTCCACAACTCAGTTACTGGTAAGGCTTGGAAAGACTGGTTGTCAGAATTTCGGGCTTCCGACGACCCTTAACGACTGTCATAAATCCAGGAATGACAGCCGGGACCAACGGCTTAACGTGCTTTCCGAGGCACGGAGGAGTCTCGGTATGTAAAGATGGTAACCCATCCATGGATCGACCGTGGCAAGCGTAGCTTAACCTGATTGATCAACCTGTGTGGCAGTTATTACTTAGCCACGAGCCCCTTTAAACTGAATGAATTGAAAAAGTCCCATTGGTATCTACTTGCCCGGATTTGAGCCCACAACTTTGTCCATAAGAGGTGAGGCCTTAAAATCGAAGATACCTAAGCCGTTTCACTGAATGGCAAGACAGCGGTATAACAGCCACCACCTACAGATACCTAAAACTGTTGGATTAGTTCTTAAACGATTAGGTTTTATCTTTTCCTTAACCGAGAGATTGATGAATGTTAATTTAGTTCGATAAAAATATGTGTAATCTTATAACTTTATCTTATAACCAATATCTAAACCACAGAAATATTGACTTCCTGTTACTTGTCCGTGATATTATCCTCGTCATTTGTTGTGTCAAGTTACGTACGATACCCAAAAATGTTTCCATAAAATCATTTAATATTTATCAACGCAAAAATGATGTCTCTGATGTGGAACCGCGGCTTAAGATAATAATATATATATATATATATATATATATATATATATATATATATATATACAGGGCTATTTTTAAATCATTAACTAAACTTTAACAGGGTGTTCTACCCATGAATATGAACAACTTTCACTATGGGACCAAACCTGAAATCGCGAAAAAAAAATCAGCTGTTCAGTACATTTTGACGATTTCAGGTTTGGTCCCATAGTGAAAGTTGTTCATATTCATGGGTAGAACACCCTGTTAAAGTTTAGTTAATGATTTAAAAATAGCCCTGATGAAAAAACATGATTGACTTGTAAAAGTGTTTGTGCAAACCTACTTACAGAAATAATAATAATATATATTATTATTTATACTTTTACAAGTCAATCATGTTTTTTTTTTTAAACTAGTTGAGGTCGGCGTTTCCTATCTGACTACTCTGAGAAGAAAGGCCGAAACAAACTCAGAGGTCACAGTCTCTTATAAAGTCCAGACATAATCTTGGTCAGTTCTTGGTTTACACAGCTTAAGAAACCAATTACATAAATCAAAGTATATATAATAAGTACCAACATAAAACACAATAAAACAAAAAAAAAAAAAACATAAAACATTGAATTGTCTTTACTGGTTTGTGCCCGATTACTTGCTTATTTAGGATCATCCCCGTTACAGGAGACTTAAAAGTACCTGGCCAAATGTAAACCTCTGTGTCCAACGGAGAAACCAGGCCTAATTGTGTAATATTTTCTGCTGACTTTCAGTAAAGAAAAAGACAGGGAAGATTTTTTTTCTTATCTGAAATCGGAAGCACGTAGTCAATCGGCAACCTACGTGTTGCCAATTTCAGATAAAAAAAATTTCTTCCTTCCTGTAAGCTCATTCCGTAACTGTGTAGGTATATATGAATAAGCCATTCATACCTTTGCAGTACAATATTTTACAACGTAGAATTACAGACCGTACCAAATACAATGGTTCTCATGTAATCTAAAGCAATATTTATCTCAGATTAGTGTTAATTCTCAGCTAAAATAGAAGGAGTTAGCTTAATCCGCTGTCCACCCACGATCACCCACGAACTGAGGTTAACGGTAACTAGCGATTAAGTTTAACGTTATATTTTGGCTATCTTAGGCACCTGTCCCACCGCCAACGAGGAACCAAGAGAAATGTATTAAAGTGTAAGAAAATTACGGGATCCGGAACACCGCTCTGGATCTTCTTACTTCATACTTGAGTAATAGGATTCAGAACGTTGATGTTAATGGAAAAAGATCGCCCGGATCTATAGTAACAATGGGGTCCCACAGGGCTCGATTCTTGGTCCTTTCTTGTTTCTTATTTATATTAACGATTTGCCCTACCTCATAAAGGATAATCATGATATAGTTTTGTTTGAGGATGATACTTCACTTTTGTTTAAACTTAAACGTCAGCAGCTGGTTACTGACGATGTAAACAGAGCGATCTCAAAAGTAGTTCACTGGTTCAATGTTAATAATTTACTCCTTAATGAAAATAAAACCAAATGCATTAAGTTTACGCTACCTCACGTTAGGCAGGTGAAATTAACGTGTTGATAAAGGGCGAGCAATTGAATCCTGAAGATAGCACAGTATTCTTGGGCTTAACTTTGGATGCTAAGCTTCAGTGGGGCCCAGATATAGATAAATTGTCAAAAAAGCTAAGCTCTGCAGCATACGCTGTTAGGAAAATTCGTAATTTAACTAACATAGAGACAGCCCGTTTAGTGTACTTTAGCTATTTTCATAGTGTAATATCGTACGGTATTCTGTTGTGGGGAAATGCAGCCGACATTCAGACTATCTTTGTTTTGCAGAAAAGAGCTGTTCGATGCATTTATAAATTAAGTCCGAGACAATCTCTCAGAGAGAAATGTAAGGAGTTTAATAGAATGACTTTGCTTTCTCAGTACATTTTTGAAAATCTTTTATATGCCCATAAAAAAAAACATTAAATTGTTTAAAAAATACAGTGATATCCACAATATAAATATTAGGAACAAACACAAATATGTTGTACCTCCAACAAGGCTCAAGAAAATAGGTGGGTCATTCAGGTGTCAATGTATACGCTTTTATAATAAACTTCCAAGCCACGTTCAAGATCTGAGCCTTAATAAATTCAAATCATTCATTAAACGCAAGTTGTGATAGAAAGCTTTTTATACCGTTAAAAATTATATTGAGGACAAAAAGGCATGGGTTTGAACTGCTCCAAATTTTATTTTTTATTTTTATTTTTGCATACTGAATGTTGACATGAATATTTACTTTGTAAAGTATTATATTATTTTAATTTATTGTGAATGTGAAGACTATGTAGGTCATTGCTTTTTTGTTTGTTTTATTTTTTCTCTCAGTTATTTTTAATCACGGTCTGGCAGTTTGAGTAATCTATGCGGCCTACCCCAATGTCCTTTCTTTGGTATTGTTCGTCGAATCGTTGAGCTCCTTAAGTTCTGAATTGAGCTGCGCGATTACTGACAAATGCGTGCACTGACTGGGCAGGTCCTCTCAATCTGTGTGGTTCTTTCCTCAAAAGACCATTTCAGACACCAATCTACATGGTCTTCACATGAAGTGACCAAGATTATGTCTGGACTTTATAAGAGACTGTGACCTCTGAGTTTGTTTCGGCCTTTCTTCTCAGAGTAGTCAGATAGGAAACACCGACCTCATCTAGTTTAAAAAAAAAAATCCATGATTGACTTGTAAAAGTGTTTGTACAAACCTACTTATAGAAATAAAAATCATTTATCATTATCATTTAAAGTTTGTAGGTCCCGTGTAAGTAAAAAAACTGGCCAAGTGCGTGTTGGACCACACACTATGAAGGGTTCCGTAGTTGGGATGATTTTATTTATCCCAAGAACAAACTTAATTAACTTCGGTTTTTTTTTTCAAAATTTTAGCTCAGTAGTTTCGGAGATAAAGGAGGGAATGGTCAATTTTCGTCAATTTTCTTAAATAAGTTTAAAAAAAATACTTTAAAATTATTAAAAAAATCTAATTTAGACCCTCACAGTAAGCCTTTTCATTCGATATGTCACACGGTACAGTTTCCAAAACATTTTTAGAATTTTTCTAATTGCCCCTACAGTGACCCTACAGTGACCAGTTTTCAAAATTAATTTATTTACGTTACACAATATACACCCGTGTTTGGGTCACGGAAATTCATATGTGTACCAAATTTCAACTTTATTGGTCCTTTAGATTCGGAGCAATTTGGCTGTGGCAGACAGACATGAGTGATCCTATAAGGGTTCCGTTTTTCCTTTTGAGGTACGGCACCCTAAAAATAGATACATTTATATTAATAGTTGATCGCTGACACACCGCTGGCGCGTGCTATCAAAGAGAGTACTCGTTCAGCGACATCACAACAACATATACGTTTAAATTGCACAAACAGTTAACTTACTTACTAATCTTGATAAAAATAAACTTATGTAGGTACCTATTTGACATATAGCAGATAACCTTCGCTGATACGGAGGTGACACGCAAAATGATGCGATACGAACTTGATACCCTGCCTGCTCGAGCCACGATTTATGTAGGCACGAATTGAGCATCACTAATATATCCCCGGGGGTGTCGTTGGTACGTGCGTGGTTAAAGGCTTACAATTAGTCATAAATTCATCCATACTTCCATCTTAATAATAACCTATATTTATATGAAAGTAGTCAGATGCTCGAAAGTCAGACAACCAGTCTTACGAAGGGGTATCGTGTTACCCAGTAACTGGTTGTTTTCTAATAATGTATACTGCATGTCCATTACTGTTTTTAACAAATTACCTGATGGCTTCAAAACTCTCAGCCTCAAAACATTTAAATGTAAATTATTTAACTTTCTTTTAAACAAATGTTATTACTCGACTGAAGATTTTATGAATGACAAATTTACCTAATTATTTGACATTATTGTCTATAAATCTTATTTTATCTTCTTGACTTCATTGCATTTAATTTTTTATTTTTTAATATAGGAACAACAAACAGCTACATTATGCAATGTTACAAACAGAAAAACATAAATCACATAAGTAATAATGTAGCCGACAACGCTGTTCACAGATTACCATACATAAACAAACCTTAAAGTCACTAGGAGGTGAACTGTTTCATGCATGACAGTTACACTTATATTATAAAAACAATAAGAAAAAAAAAAATAGTTAAAAATATTAGTATTTTAGAAACAACAGCAAACAATTAAAAACAATTAGTCCAAGGCTTCAAGTTTCTCATACAAAAGGCTACGAAACCTTTTCAAAGAGCATGCAAATATATCTATGTGTTCGAATATTTCATTGTAAGTTGCTGTCATTCGCCGAACTGGCGATCGTAGACCAGTATTAGATTGGCAGGTACCTACTGCAAAGAGTTTGCCTGCACGCACCCGCCGTCTATGGATAGTTCTGGGAACTGCATAGCACAATACATTATTTAAATCTATACAATCAAAATTGCCATTAACTATATTATACAATGTCATTGCTTCTAATTGTTTTCGTCTAGAGCTGAGCGTCAAAAGCTTGTATTTACTGAGCAACTGGCTATACTTTAGATAACTTTTGTGACACCTGTAATGCATTGCACGAAGAAATCTACGTTTGCAAATTTTGACTTATATAATTCATTTCTTTTAATTTGTTGTTTGTTATTGTTGTTCAATTTATTCAAATTAATTGTAATTCTTAATTTTAATGTAATGATGACCTATATTTTTACAAATCATATTTGTACGCCGGAAACAGCAGAATACTATGATCGCAATACATAATTGTACAATATTCTGACAAATAAATGCATTCTATTCTATTCTATTCTGGGTTGTGGACGTCAGATAGGCAGTCGCTCCATGTAAAATACTGGTATTCAGCTGCATCCGGTTAGACTGGAAGCCAACTCCAACGTAGTTGGGGATAGGCTAGGCAGAATAATGTTGATGACTTTACCAATATTATAAATGATGATACTAATATTATAAATGCGAAAGTAAGTCTGTCCGTTTGTCTAATTACATTGTCACGCCTTAACGGCTGTATGAATTTCAATGAAATTTAGCTCATCGGTATTTCTGAACTCTACGCGGCCGAAGTCGCGGGCAACTGCCATAAATGGGCTAGAAATATGACGTCATTGCGTGCATCATGGCGGAAAAGTTGTTCAACTATTGGTAAAATAACATGGGTCTAGTTTCTTCGATTAGTAGTAGGCATGATATAGCTAAAATGGTTGTTGTTTCAGTGGTGACAGCGTTTCTTTTTGCCTGATACGATCATATATGTACGGTCAGCAAGTGTGTGCACTTCATCATTGATACAAAATGATTCGATAATCTGCTTTTTTGCTAATTTTATATAATAATAATATTCTTTAAATTCTAGTTCTGTTCCACTTCTAATTAAATATTTTGCTTAATAAATTAATGAAGACTACAGGATAATTTTTGACAATTAACCATAATTAACCTTGAAATATCGCAAGTTAATTATTGTTATTCACATAAGTAACCTTATTGAAACGAATGCATTTTATTGTTTTAAATCATGTATTAACAAAGCTTCGCTTATATCGATATAATATAAGAACTGATTGATTAATATAAGAAACGTTAGGTATTTCCCTTCACGTTAGGCCCATAGCCCACAGGCCGCTGGCCGAAAGGCCTTATCCTGAATGGAATACAGTGTACAAAATCTGTGTTCAATAAACCTTAGCTAAGTAAGCAGATTTTTCTCACTACAACGAATAATTTCTGGATTATTTTACGTAGAAGAAAAACCTTGACCTAGCGCCAGATAACATTTGTTTTTCTGTGATGTCGATGTGTGATGTGTTCATATGGGCCCTATCAGAATACCAGCGCTGCGGTATTTATTTAAAAATTGCAGCTTTATGCTGTGATAGGAGCTTTTTTGGCCTCGCACAGGTATTTTTTTTTTTGTATTTATTTTGTTTTTTTAAATGTTAATTTTGTTAGTTTCCTATGCTCTGTTTTTACTGTTTGTATTTTCTGTGCGTGTCTCAAATAAAATATTTTTCTTTCTTTCTTTCATAGAAAAACTAATCTCTTAAGTGTCAATCAGACCCAGTCTATTTAGATCATAAAAATCTTTTTGTTACATGCGGGAATGAAACCTGCTGACCGCATTATAAAAGAAAATCACTTAGTCACTGTACCTACCGATCGAACTAACTTCGTCAATTCTCTCGATGAGCAAATTTTATGTGATCAACAAATTAGAGCCAATAAAATAACTTCTCAGGGAAAATCCATGTTTTTATTTCAGTCATAAATCAAAGATGTTGTGTGAACACCATGTTTTGATATTTTGGAATTTCAATTACTAATGCTATAAAAATGTTACGCATGTCATGTAGGTACCATTCGTGGGTACAGTCACGTTCATCGGTGGAGATTGAATACAGTGAAATAACAACGATCAAAGATTTTTTTTTAAAATTTATTTACGTTTACTTTAATGTTATTTTAATATGTTATTTTTTCTGAGCAATGATTAGCATAGGCTAAACAAAACAAAAAAAAAATAATAATTGTTTATTATGTTGCATATTAGACAGATTAGTTGTGTATTTTATCTATGGGCCTTAGTTGCCCGACAATAAAGCGGCCCGGCAGTAACAACTTACAGAAACTACAAAAAACTTGCTATAAGTATTTTTCTCGCCTAATTTGGACAATGAATTTGCAATATTGCTTACTATTTAAATAGTGTTGTCTTTTTTATATTAACCAAATATCTCAAATACTTTGTACTAAACCATCAACTGCATCGTTGGTCGAGAGGTCGCAAGCGCTACTGCTGAGTATGAGGTCCTGGGTTCGATTCCCGGGTCGGACAAAGTGTTATTAGGTTTTGCCATCTTGAATTTCTCAGTAGCAGCTCGGAGTCTGGATCTGTGCCCGCTTGATGGCAACAGGCTCGCCTCCTATTACATGGAACTTAAACATAACTGGCAAAATGTGGATGTACTGTAGGTACACCCTGCCTTACCCTTCGAGGATTACAGGCGCGATGTTATGACTTTGTACCAATAGAACAAGAGAAGCGCCTATCTATCGTAACTTCAACTGCTATTCAACGACATAAGTGTTTAAACCGACATGGTAGTAACCATGTCGGTTTAAACACATATCATGAACTTCTACCGGGAGGATGGGTTTGAACTGTCGAGATCCTGCAATCCAGTGGTTCAATTGTGTTCAAACCGCAGGACTGCCGAAAAAAATTCGCGAGTGGACAAGTGAGTTTTGTGTGTCGAGAACAGAACCGAGTTGTGAGTGTAACAAGTGACAATGGTAGCGGTGTCAATCGCACTAAACGAACAAGAAAGAGGGTAGACCGTTTTGTCTGCTCGTAAACATCCACCCGCAATAACTTCAGTTTATCCGTGATCATGGCACTTGCACCAGTGCCGAAATATCGGAAACTCGAAATAATTAACATACGTGCTAAATATCCCGTTTTAAGTTTCAATAATAGTGCTATTCAACGAGTTAGCAATAACGTCAGCAGGGAACAGTGCAACTACCGAGGTGACGCCATGTTGCACTACCGTACAATTTATAGCATTTGATAAATTCGACGTTTCGTAACTCCAACATGTAAAATATTGTGCAACTGACGTTTGATGTTTGTATACCTTGTATACTCTTGAACGTGACTGTACCTATAATTATTATCTATTGGTATTTATTATTTGTCCTCGTGTCACGTAATTAAATGAATTTAATTTAAATGCATTTTTATAATTTAAGACATTTATTTCTCAAAAAACAGAATACAATTTATGCACTTAGAATGAGAAACACTGGTTTAAATACAAATAAAAGTTCCTTGGAACGTGTATCGGAATGTTTAGCGAGCCTGTGTGAAAACACTGTTCATCGATGGTTTATAGTACTAATGAAAGGGTAAAGACATCATTTAATAGAAAATCTAAGTAAGTACTTAGATTTTTATAATTGTGATTTGTTTAAATTGACTCCCGCTTGCACCACGAATAACCAAACGCTTAGCGCTAAAGGAATTTAAAACCTCGTTCTGTTTCTGCGGTGCAAGTGAGCCTCAGGGTGCATGGGGGCCTTAGGGTGCAACTGTGCAAGTAGGCCCTATAAACAGACACACTACACTGTTATTCGTATAGATACATTCATACATATATAGATAAATATTATAATATGAGTATGTTTTAGTTACTATGGTATTTACTCATATAAATTGACATTATAGATAATAATGCAAATTTTTATGAGTAAATGCCAAACTAAATTAAAAAAAAAAATAGCATACATATTTATAAATACCAACGATCTAGTGCATGGCTGAAAAAAATAATAATTTGATTTAAATTTATTAAAATAATCACGAGAAACCTGTAGACATGCGACGTTGCCAGCCCACGTATTGTGAAGTGCCGATACGCGGCGCGATTTTTGGAGGCAATTACCTACATTTCATACAATTATCTACATAAATATTGTTTCGGGCGATAACGTTTTCACCCCCCTAAACCTTTACAAAATGAGACAATTTTGGTCTCATTACATTCAGTACACTTCAATCTAGGTCTGTACGTTTTTCGTTTTTAGTAATTCAATTTAATATAACTTAAAAAAATAAAAATGCTTGAGGATGTTTTTATGTCAAAAATATAGATATTTAGATGCTAATAACTTATATTGTATACAATATTTCTTTATAATAAAAACGTACGGACCTAGTTTTTTATTATACCTACAACATTGCCAAAAATTATGAAAATTAGACTATGTTTACGGGGAGAATAACGTTATCTCTTTTTGTATGAAAATTTACAGCTTCACCATCCTCTTAACAATTAATGTTATATTTTTGCTGTGCCCTACAGGGTCCGTAATTGTACCTTAGCTTTAAGCCATTGTAACACCCTCAAATATTATTGAATGCAAATACAGATATGAATATGAACTGATCCAAAATGATCGTGCACCCATTTTGTAAGTGACAAACTTGTTGAAGTAAAATCAAGCTTATGTTCTAAGTCATTTAGCTAATTACAAACCGATTCAGCAATCCAACGTTCAAATGTGCCAATTAACTCGCTCCAGTTTGAACAACTTGTAACTTGTGTTCCGTGTTACGTGGGGTCAGCGCAACACGTTTTCTTTTTCCATTGTCCCCGTCTACTGTCACTCTATCATTGACTCCCTTCTCTTTCAAATCATTCCTCACACAATCTATCCTTATTTTCTTTGGTATCCTCTTCATCTCCTGCATCAATATTGTAAAATAAAGTTCATCGATGAAAACCAATTGCATTACTATAAAATTACTTCAAGTTTCTAGTGTTTAGCTCATGGCGTGGCGGCACTTTACTATCCCAATAAGGACTGGACACATAATATGGATGTTGCTAGTTATCGTGTCGAAGCTATAACGAATGGCAATTAAATATATTGTAAAAACCGGTCAAGTGCGTGTCGAACCACGCACAATGAAAGGTTCCGTAGTTGGGATGAATTTATCTCAAGAACAAACATAAGTGTACCAAATTTCACTTAATCGGTCCATTAAATTAGGAGCAAATTGGCTGTGACAGACGAACAGATACACAGACAGACACATGAGTGATCCTATAATGGTTCCATTTTTTCCTTTTGAGGTACGGAACCCTAAAAAATAATTAGGGGCTTCATTAAAATTCTTAACAACCTTTTCTGGAGAATCTAAATTGCGCTTTGGTGATTGATTATTTATACATTCTGAACCTGTATAAATACCGATGCCATAATATGGCATCTAAAACTAATAAACTAGGAGTAGGTATCTAAAACTAATGAACGTCAACATAATTCAGTTTTAGTGATGTTGTGATAGAAATTGGTTGGCCTTTGTCATTATGTCAATAGATTGTGATTAACGCTTAACGATGTCGGCAGTGGAGGGGACAGATTTTGGCAAAAACAGGGCAATAACGAACCTGAAGGCTAATAAAAAGCGCAATAACCGTTTAGTCCTTTATCCATAGCTTCAGGTTCGTTATTGCAGTTTAGTACCATCTCGGCACCTTCCCATCTCGGCACCCATGAATTTATTAATCATGCCCACGAAAAATTCTCATCTCGGCATCCTATTACGTATAAATCATAGTTAGGCACACATAAAAAATTGAAACACAGTATCTGGTGAGTAAATCAACTTGATTATTTATTAAATCAAAATAAATATTTTTTTAAAGTTACTGTTTATAATATTGTAAGTTAAGTTGTGTATTGTGGACAAATTAAAAGATTCCTGGAGGCATTCGCCCTAGCGGACCCCATCAGTTAGTGCTGACATCTCTTTGAGGCGCGCGTGGAACACAACAACAATGATTTATGAAAGGATGCCGAGATGGGAATTTTCCGTGGGCATGATAATTAAATTCATGGGTGCCGAGATGGTACTAAACCACAATAACGAACCTGAAGGCCAATTCTAGTACTTCAAAACGTTTTAGTTCAAATCGAAATCTCATCTCAGCCACAATCAATGTCAAAAACTGGTCTAGTAAACGATCAATGTAAACAATTTTTGTAAATTAGAGATATTTTTTGGCAGATTGATTCTGAAACTAGAGAAAACGTTCCTAAAAATACGGGAATTGTCCCTCTGATATTTTTCTCTCTCTTGTTGGTACGAACTAATGAATAGCTCTTGCCGAGGTAAGTAAATAATTATATTAGGCAGTCGGCATGGCGGTGGTAGCAGGGCCGACTGTCCACATCTAGCGTGTCGTGCAAAAAAGTCTCTCTGACTCTCTGAGTTGATAGAAAGACTGGAAACTGCTGATGCCGCCTATTATACAAAAATCAGTAACAATGCTCTTAAACTTACATACGAAGCTATCGATTAAAAAAAATGGGACTACGGAACAAGATGCTGCTTTTCGTTTGAAATAATGTGTGTCATATAAAATCTGAAAAATTCAACAAACTACCCGAAAATAGGGTGAGCCTAAACATCACCTATTTCCTACGCACTAGTTGCGTTATCTTTAAGAATCGCCTTTTCTATTGCCAGTTACAAGACCGTTTGCAATGACGTCATATAATAAATGTAACAACAGATGGTTTATTTGTATTTAAAAAATGTTTAATTTAAAGCAAAACATAACTGTCAACGTCATGATTTAGGTTATGGTTTCTAAAGTTAGTTCAGTATTTTATAATTAGGAAACTGTTACATCTGATTGCCCATGAAATTGATTATGATGCAAGCTTTACAAAAGGTCAAGCTATCCGAAACTGTCAAATTTTCCCAATCAACCTTGATCCTGCTTGCTTTAGCGATAAAGTTGAAATTTGACAGATTGTAGTAGCTTGATGGGCTGGCGTCTGTACATCAGCTCTCCAAAAATGGTTGGTTATTCGCTAGGCAGATTGGTTTCTAGACCTTAGTCTGTTTGAATTTGAATATTATTAGAACGTCATTGGAGACACTGGGAGAATAGTTTTTGGCGGGAAAGTGGCATCACGCATTTTCAATGTATTTTGGTAATTATGAACATTGCCAAAATACATTGAATATGTGTAAATAATGCAATGCATAATAACTAACGTGACAAATTGACTAAATTCGGGTGTTAATGCTAACCTAATCCTTTTCTACAATTTATTTTATAACTTAAAATACACCGCAGCCTGGATAAAGTCCACCATCTTGCTGACTGACGTAGTGATTGGCAAATACAAGATGAAACAACGCACAACCTCTTAGGGGGTCATTATACTCAACATTATGGACAACTTTTACTTTAGGACCAAGAATCGCAAAAAATAATTAGCTGTTCCCAAAATTTCCCTAAAAAGCTAACATAAATGTAGGGGACAGTTAATTTCAGGTTTGGTCCCGTAGTAAAAGTTGTTCATAATGATGAGTACAATGACCCCTTAAGAGGTGATGCGTTATTTAAGTTCACCTTGTATATGTGCAATAAGTACCTACGAGAAAAGAAGACACCATTCTTCTAACATTTCCATAGACTATTTTAATATTTTAACAAATAAACGGACTTCTTTGGTTTACCTTTTCCTTCCAAGGTCTTTTTAGTGTTCCGTACCTTAAAAGTCTGTCTGTATGTCCGTCTGTCACAGCCAATTTGCTCCTAAACTAATGGACCGATTAAGTTGAAATTTGGTACACTTATGAATTTCTGTGACCCAAACACTGACGTGCAACGTAAATAAATGAGTTTTGAATATGTGGGTCAATTTTGGGGGCAAATAAGAAAATTAAAAAAAAATTGGAAACTGTACCGTGTGATATATCAAATGTGGCTTACTGTGAGGGTCTCAAATATATATAAGTATATGTTTTTATAATTTAAAAATAAATTATTTTAAAGTTATTGTAGAAAATAGAGGAAAATTGACCATTCCGCCCCATATCTCCGAAACTTCAGAGCCTACAATTTTGAAAAAAAATACAGAAAACAGTTCTTTACCAATATATAGATGACAGGAAAGGCGAACAAACTTACATTTGCGTTTGGAATGTATGGGAGAACATGATTTTCAACAAAAATGTTAAGTTTGTTCTTGGGATAAATTCATCCCAACTACGGAACCCTTCATTGTGCGTAGTCCGACGCGCACTTGGCCGGTTTTTTATATAAAAAATAAACCAGTAACAACCAGGAATAGTCGGCCTATTTTTAGCAACATTGTCCTTTGTGCGTAAACTGATGTAAATATGATAATGCTTGCGTGGGTGTGGGGGGGGGGGGGGAGGTAAAATGTGCCTGCTTCAGTAATGATGTGACCTTTCGACGTAATGTGACGTCCCTGGGGTCATTATGTCGTAGTGGTAGAGCCTGTTGTAACCACCTTTAATACCATTTCTAGGGTTCCGTACCTCAAAAGGAAAAAACGGAACCCTTATAGGATCACTTATGTGTCTGTCTGTCTGTCACAGCCAATTTGCTCCGAACCTAATGGACCGATTAGGTTGAAATTTGGCACACGTATGTATTTCTGTGACCCAAACACGGACGTGTAATGTAAATTAATTAATTTTTAATATGGGGATCAATTTTGGGGGCAAATAAGAAAATTAAAAAAATATATATTTGTAAACTGTACCGTGCGTTATATCAAATGAAAGGGTTTACTATGAGGGTCTCAAATATATTTTTTATAATTTTAAAATAAACTGTTTTAAAGTTATTTAAGAAAATAGACGAAAATTAACCATTTACCCCCTTTATCACGGAAACTACTGACTTTAAAATTTTGAAAAAAAAAATCTGAAAATAATTCTATAGCTATTGATTACAGGAAAACCTATAAGAAGTCTATGATCTTAAAATAACATAGTAAATCACTCAATATTGTGCGTACAGACTTACATTTGCATTTGGAATGTATGGGAGAACATGTTTTTCAACTACAATGCTAAGTTTGTTCTTAGGATAAATTCATCCCAACTACGAAACCCTTCATTGTGCGTGGTCCGACATGCGCTTGACCGGTTTTTTCATAATATAATACTTGTGCCTATGATAGTGGTCGCGTGCTATCCCAGAGGTAATTGTGTTATTGGTAACTAGGGTATTCGACATATTATATATACATAATCAAGTAAACGCCTATTACACATCTCCTGGGATGTAATGTATACATAAATCACGTCGGCTTGTTGTTGTCTTTCATTGACTTGAATATGTCGGCTGAGAGTATGTCGGGCTCACTCTAATGCCTCGCTGATGGTGACGCGCGTGTGTTGGATCATTTAGCTCCCGTCAACATGGCTGATCTGAATGGTGCTGATCCACGCGTCATGATCGTGAACGAACGGGCGCCGTCAGCAGGTACTGATCATCTGTTAGCTGCCGCGGCTTATTTTAATGTCTGAATTGTTTTTTTTTTTAGATGTTTTTATTACTGTGCACGTCTTTCTGCAATGTTCTCACGTGTAGAATTTCAACATGAATGATGTAACCAATATTTTTTTTCAATATTTTGATTTGAAAGAGTATCCGTGGAGTTTCTTGTCCGTTCCTCTCTATGGGACTACTACGCTTCGAAATGGACAACTAGTTTCATCTTTCTGACTGACCGACCTCTTGACAACTCAAAACTGCCTGTGGTTTAATTGACGTATGGCTTTGAGTTTGACGTGTAGCATATCGGTGTAGGTATTTCATCGGAGATTCTAAGACGAAAGGAGTGTTGCCTTATTTGTTAAGACTTCTCCAATGTCTAACCGTAATTAAAACTTTTTAGCAAAAAATAAAACCGACTTCCAAAACAAAACACTACAAAGTGAAAAATAACTTTAATTTTGGAAGTCGGTTTTATTTTTCACTTTTTAGTTGTGGAACCTACCCCACACAAATTCAAATACATAATTGACCACAATTATTGTAGATATAGCCATGTAATAACAGTGATAGGAAGTTATTAAAACACCATCACATCATTTACATAAAATAAGTGGGAAATATACGCATTATTGTAGCTAACTCAAAAACTACCCAAGCAAAGTTAATAAAATTTATATGGGACCACCTCGGAAGTATACCCTTTCAAACAAAAAAAGAATTGTACAAATCGGTCCATCCGTCTTTGAGTAATCGCGTAACAAACATACAAAAAAAAAAAAACATACAGACGAATTGAGAACCTCCTCATTTTGGAAGTCGGTTAACAAATAAGGCAAATATCGAAAGTACGTTTGTTTGTTTGTAACCTTTTCACGCCTAAACCACTGAACCGATCATCCTGAAATTTTGGTGTACAGACACGGATATAAGGTACCTTTCATCCCGAAAAAAGTACTGTTCCCGAAGAAAAACAACAATAATGTTCTTATGATAATAGATGGCGCCACGTGTCTTTCGAATCATGATTGAATTTTATTATTAAAGAAACTTTAGTAGTGTGATACCGAGTTTTTTTTAACACATTTTGTGAGTCGTAGAGTGTCGATAGACCGGTTTTTCATCCTCATAACTATAATATTATAGATGCGAAAGTAAGTTTGTTTGCTTGATACCTTTCACGTCGTAAACCGCTATTCGAAATTTACGTGAGCAAAGCTAGTAAATTATAAACGATCAATGAAGTATTAAAAAGAATAGTTATTATAATAATTACCAATTTTTTTACGCAATTACAATCTTCAAGGGATCCGCGCAGACTTGTATTACAGGATAATCCTCAGTCAGCCAAGTATGCTAAAAGTTGCCTTGTGATGTGTGTACGTATATACAATAAAATACCAGAAGAATTAAAATTATTTAATAATACTCAATTCTCAATTCTTTATTGTATTCCATATCGAGGGTTCACGGGCTATTTGTATTAAGCGACATGTTTGGAAGGAGAGCATTTCAAAGTTTCATTATTCGGTAAAAAGAATTTTGTAAAAAAGGTATCAATATTTTTTACGAAAAAGTGGCCTATCGCCGGTTAAGAATCTCTAGTGTCTATCTCAGTTTTTTTACGATTTTCCCTTTTTAATGCAGGTAGATACCTATCATAATAACTCAATATCGGCCAGGATGTAGCTTAATACAAATAATCCGTGAACCCTCGATTATGTATTACATAGATGGTATCAAAGTTGTATATAAATGGCTAAATAGACACAACTTTTATGACATTAAAGATTTCTTTAACTTGAAAATATGAAACGTATATGTAATGTATTATTGAAAATGTGATATATTAGGTTGGGGAAAAAGTCTTTTCGCATTATATGTATATAATAAAATCTCTTTCGCATCTCTCTTTGGTAATAAAATCTATTTGTATCTGGCTGGTTTTGGTATCATTGAAAGTTGGGGTGTGTTTTTTCATCATGATAACGCTAGACCTCACACATCTTTAGCCACTCAGCAAAAATTAAGAGAGGTTGGCTGGGAGGTGTTAATGCATCCGCCGTATAGTCATGACCTTGCACCTTCAGATTTCCACCTGTTTCGGTCTCTTCAGAATTCTTTAGGCAGTGTCAGGTTAACATCACGAGAGGACTGCCAAAACCACTTGTCGCGATATTTTGACCAGAAGTCCCAAAATTTCTATAGCAATGGGATCATGTCCCTACCTACAAGATGGCAAAAAGTTATCGAACAAAATGGTACCTACATACTTTAGTTAAATGTAAATAAATTATATTAAAAAATGTTTTGAATTTTCTTAAAAAATGCGAAGAAACTTTTTCCCCAACCTATTATTATTATGATTTGAATTACTATTATACAATAATACCAATGAATCTGCGACATTTTATAGTTCTTAACCTTTAAGTAACTAGTTTATTAATATATATTTTGCATGCAATATTGTGTATAGCTAAACATGTGGAACTAAAAAACCATACTGTAACAGCTTTATACCATGTTTAAGGCAAATAAAGACTTATCTAAAAGTCTAAAAGCAATTCATTAGTATTTTTTTTACGACACCCTTTAGGGAACGTGGTGGCGTACCAAGTGCAAGCCACCACTGGGAATCACAAAGGAAAAAAACTACTTCAAAATACATAAACTTTGATTGCGTTAAACTCAGATAAAACCAATTGTACACATTACGATAAAACAGACATTTTACACGACAATAAAAGAGTGTGATTGTCAAACGATACTGTTTACATCGCGACTCGATAGTCAAGGACGCTTGGAAAGTAAATATTTGTGTATGAGGTAGTTTGAAAACGCGTCAATAGCTGTATAGGTACTTGGTAGTGCGACTGTTCTGTTCTTTGAGACCATTCCAGTCGATGTTATCGATACGTATTTGTCATAATTGAGAAATAAAACATAGGGGACTACTAATGTAGTACGCTTAGTACTACTATAGAAGTAAAATAGGACGCATGATTATTAGCAAAACAAAAATACGTTTGCTGGAAAGTCACAAGTGTCCTTATAATCGAATTTTGTCACTTCAAAAAAAAAAATATCAGGTTGGTGGAAAAATATTGCACAAGAAATTGTAAATTACTAGAATTTTCCGGAATATTTAGTATTGATTTGGGATAAGTAAGAATATTGTAGAAGGTTCTCGAAGCTATCACATCAAGGGTATATAAAGGCGCGCTAGTGAGGATTTGGTTAGTTTGTAAAAATGATTAGTGAACATCAACTTCGAATGATCATCTTTTACGTGTGGCGTCCGAGACACAACGTGAGTGTGGCTACCGCTAACATCAGCAAAGCGTTCGGTGAAGGTGTTGTATCGCGATGGAAGATAAGTCGCTGGTTTACTCGTTTTGCATCGGGAGATATAACTCTTGACGATGAGGAATTACTCCGCTGTTTAAAGGCTAATCCAGAAATAAATACGCGTGATTTGGCAGAGACTCTTGGTTGTCATCATTTGACCGTCATGTCTCATTTACACAAACTCGGCTATCGTAAAGTAATGGCACGATGGATTCCACATCAACTAACAGACAGTCATCGTCAAGTCAGAGTTAGTATTTGTGAATCGCTTCTTTTTCAGCCACATCGGAAAGAGTTTCTTGAAGATCTGGTAACCGGCGATGAGAGCTGGATTCTCTATGATAACAACATACGGCACACGTCTCGGCCGTTTTTTTCTAATTGCGTCAGCCAGTTTCTGAAGCTGTTCAGTATAAATGGAAGTCGTAATCGTCCTTCTCGCAGGGGGAAGCTCGTAATAGAGTGGGCCCTTCGCATCCCACCAAACGGAGAGAAGATGCTTGCATGAGTGACGGTTCGGCTTTGGCTGCGTTGGTGGCTCTGCGTTGTAAGGAAGCCAGACGGCGCGCCGTCTGGCTTCCTACGCCGCGGCGTGCCGTATGTTGTTATCATAGAGAATCCAGCTCTCATCGCCGGTTACCAGATCTTCAAGAAACTCTTTCCGATGTGGCTGAAAAAGAAGCGATTCACAAATACTAACTCTGACTTGACGATGACTGTCTGTTAGTTGATGTGGAATCCATCGTGCCATTACTTTACGATAGCCGAGTTTGTGTAAATGAGACATGACGGTCGAATGATGACAACCAAGAGTCTCTGCCAAATCACGCGTATTTATTTCTGGATTAGCCTTTAAACAGCGGAGTAATTCCTCATCGTCAAGATTTATATCTCCCGAAGTAAAGCGAGTAAACCAGCGACTTATCTTCCATCGCGATACAACACCTTCACCGAACGCTTTGCTGATGTAAGCGGTAGCCACACTCACGTTGTGTCCCTGACGCCACTCGTAAAAGATGATCGTTCGAAGTTGATGTTCACTAATCATTTTCACAAACTATCCAAATCCTCACTAGCGCGCCTTTATATACCCTTGATGTGACAGCTTCGAGAAACTTCTACAGTATTCTTACTTATCCCAAATCAATACTAAATATTTCGGAAAATTCTAGTAATTTACAATTTCTTGTGCAATATTTTTCCGCCAACCTGATATTTTTTTTCAGAAATCAGTCCATCTGCTTCTTACTGACCTGGGTACAATTTTTTTATTTGTGTTCGACGCAGCATGTTCGTCCATACGTATATCCGACAATCACACCATCCGAATTCATATTATCAATGACGTGTCTCTTACAAATGAACGTGGTAATAAATGCGCCATAAAGACTATAGTGTTGTGTATATAGTATACTATAGTATTGTGTGTACCGAAACAATAACATTTAAATAACCATTAATTACACAATCAGCGTTTTGGAACTATAACTGATAATTAACGAACTCTATCACTATAGTGATGGGAAATGTTACACGATTTGTCGGAGTATCATGACCAAATTCTTACTTTTCATTTCTGTATTTCAAGGGATCAGGGAGTAACTCACGCTGTTTGGGGGAAGAAATATGTAGGCTGTATTGTAAGTGGGCTGTGGCTAAATAATAACAGCCGCGCGGGTCGATCGGAAGTTAAGCCACAGCGCAGCGGAGTACCGAAGTTGGCTCTTTGCTGACATTATGACTGCATCAGTGAGCGGAATTCGCGTAGCTGAAGTTTGAGCCAAACATATTCCAAGTTGTTGGCATCGATACGCTAAGAAGCAGAAGAAGAAGTTCATGATTCTTCTTTGGTCAAACCGACCATTTAAGACAATATTAGCCATTCAGCAAGATCGTAGCAGGGCTGAGGTTCCTGGGTGCGCCGAACGTTCGTTTAAGTTTTTAAAATCAAAAGTCATTTATTCAAATCAGGCTGACTTTTTGAACGTCAATATTACACAAGACAGTCTGCCAAAACGTCTGCCATTCACCACTTCCTAGTGCTGGGAAGAAGAAGTAGCGTAACAAACTCGCCAACAGTTCGTCTTCGTTATGTTTGGTCAGTCCCGCACTAAATATAACTGGCGAGTTATGTGTACAAAGCCGAGCTCTTTGGGGAACACGGGTGTGAGTTTTCAACATAACATCATCACCCCTTGTATTCCTCGAAGGGTTAGACAGAACTGTACCTACCTACCTATAGTGAACCCACAGTTCGCCAGCAACATTTAACTCACACGAAATAGGAGATAAGATGATGAAATCCAGACATGGTGCTGCTACTGAAAAATCCTTTATGGAAAACCCAAGAACAATTTTCCCGACTCGGGAATCGAAGCCAGAACTTCATCCTCAGCATAGCGCTTGCAACCACTATATACCAATGCGGCAGTAAATAACAGGTCAATAGTCAACCTAATGTATCGTGAGATAATAATATAACAACAAATAATTAAATAACGATTCATCTTATGTATGTCTGAGCCGCGGAACGACGCTAACAAGAACTAATTAATGGACTCAAATAGTGATGGGACATGTCGCAACAACAAACAACGATATAGTAGTAACATGTTACTTACGCGAGTTGTGTGTGCTTTAAATAGGTTCAATAGTGGATTTGCAAACTATTGAGAATATATATAGAGTTTTTTTAACCGACTTCCAAAAGGAGGAGGTTCTCAATTCGTCTGTATTTTTTTTTTGTTTTTTTTTCTTTTTTTGTATGTTTGTTACGCGATTACTCAAAGACGGATGGACCGATTTGGAAAATTATTTTTTTGTTTGAAAGGGTATACATCCGAGGTGGTCCCATATAAATTTTATTAACTTTACTTAGAAAATTTTTGAGTTAGCTTCAATAATGCGTATATTTCCCACTTATTTTATGTGGATGATGTGATGATGTTTTAATAACTTCCTATCACTGTTATTTACATGGCTATGTCTACAATTATTGTGCTCAATTACGTATTCGAATTTGTGTGGGGTAGGTTCCACAACTAAAAAGTGAAAAATAAAAACTTTTTAGCAAAAAATAAAACCGACTTCCAAAACAAAACACTACAAAGTGAAAAATAACTTTAATTTCGGAAGTCGGTGGCAAAAAACGAAAATACAAAACCAAAGACACCGACTACCAAAATTAAAGTTATTTTTCACTTTGTAGTGTTTTGTTTTGGAAGTCGGTTTTATTTTTTGCTAAAAAGTTTTTATTTTTTTTCGTGGATTGTTTTGAAACTTTTGTATCCATAATTACTTTTTTTAATTATAATATGTCTTCATGTTGTTTTAGATTTTACTGTAATACAATGTAAATAAATTAGTAATTAATTTAACTAATTTTTTACATTTCAATACAATGTAAAAAACCCGGTCAAGAGCGAGTCGGACTCGCGCACCGACGGTTCCGTACCATCATATATAAAAAAGTGTGCTATTTAGAGACATCGTTTTATTTTTCCTGTAATTTTTACATAAACTTCCATAACACAGAACAATTTCAGTTTTTTCTCTATGCAAACTTCGGAGGTAAGGGGGTTACGGAATTTTTATTTACATTTTTCATCAAAAGTCGAAAACGTAAAAAAATATGTTTGCAAATGTGCAAACAGCGTTCTTTCATATGATACCCCACATGCCCTAGTAGCCCCACTTCGAATTTTTAAGACCCCTTTTCAATCCCTCTTGCAAAAAAAATATACACATTTTTATTTCTTTCTTATTTGCAAAATAGTTGGGCAAACGTCATCTAAAACTACTCCAAAATTCAAGTTGATAGAATTAATAGTTCTTGAGATATCTAGCTGTGACAGACAGACAGACTGAGTCACACCATAAGGGTTCCTTTTTACCATTTTGGTACGGAACCCTAAAAATAACGAAATATTGAGGTCTGTGAATATGACCATATGACCCTTTTTTGTTAAAATAAAACACATTTGTTTGTTAAGAAAATTAGTTAAAGAAAAAAATATTGAAAGTATATATAAAAATATAAAAATATCTGCAGCTACAATCATCGCCCATCTTTCCACATTAGCATCTTCAAAATATTTTGGTGGTTTTCCATGTTCTTTATCCTCAATGCTAAAATCGTTATTTTAAAATCTTCGAAACTATTCCTTACAAGTTGTATTAGGTAGATGGAGCATGCTCACCATAAATCTCCACAAGCAAACTATAAGTTGCCGCTGCAGTTTTCTACGCAATAAAATAATGTAAATAACACTTCCCGCAAATGATGTTTATTTGGAACAAAAGCCAACATTTTCAAGAAGGTAAAAACACTTGTTGCTTAAACTTCAGCCAAATATCACAGAATACGTTAGATAGCTGACATTCAGGACTATCGAATACAAGTATTGCCATTTATTAGTACACGTAAACAATATTAAAAACGACATCTGTTGGGAAAGGGCGGAGTCATAGTCATACACCCAAATAATAATAATATGAAAAACTTAAAGCAGTGCGAGTTATTAACAAAAACGAAGTTTCCCAATGATTTGTTAGTACTCAAAGTCAGCCCTTCTAAGTTAAATCTTCAAACTCCAAGAATCCAAAAGAAACATACCTACTTCACAAGTTTGCAGACTTTAAATTACTGGAGACTTCGTGGTGTGTAACTCTGTGTAACTACTTTTTTAATACACAAAATTTTGCTCTACGTAGGATAGGTATTAAAAACTTCACATAACCCCTCGAAAGTTCGTGGGACTCTCGTCTCGCTATCAAGTGATCCCCGACTTTAACACGCGATCCTGTCGAAATACTCCGATATCCAATCATTTGGTGACACGTGAGACACAGTCTGAGATCTTCAAGTCCCCTAGACAGACGCCCTCTACCTTTTTTTGGGACGTACCTATACGTACGTAACTTGCTAAAACATTAAACAAAACAGTATAAATTAAGAAAAAAGAGGTATATATCACCTTTGTGCTTGCTTTGTACTTCATCGAATCGATGGCACGACGAGAATTACATTTTGTTGGCTTAAAACTTCTTCACTTCCACGGCAACGCCGTCGTACGTCTGTGGCAGCGGAGAGGACTCGCTTTGAAATCTTGCAAACGAGTGTATTTTTTGTGTAATTAGCAGGACAATGGATTTATGATTGGCAATTTTTATTCAAATTTAAAATCACTATTCGAATTTCATGTACCTATTTTAAGGCCCGCGTCCACCACAAATGACTAAATACGTTTAACATTACATGTATGTATATGGTCAAGTGGGCCTAAATGGCAAAGGAGCACAATACATTTTTAGTATTTTTAAAACTAATCTGCCTTGGCGAAGAGGGATTCAACTACCAAAATGCACAGGGTAAGTCCGTGCATTTTAATAATAACAAAATTCAACTCAACCGTCATAGCAAGACGCACATAGAAGTTATGGCCAGCTGCACTGAATTGTCGCCATGTTTGAGCACCTCTGGCCTACTTACCAAGCATGTAAAGTTGGATCCCTTTGAAAGTTAAAAACTGGCTGTAAGCAGCTCTTTTTGCCTGAAATATCTCGCCTATTTTCCCCGAAGGGTCAGGCAGAGGTCCTAGTGGGTACACCCACATTTCATCAGTTATGTAATAGGGGGAGAGCCTATCGTCTCCGGACTGCTATTGACAAATTCCTGAAAGTAAAACCCAATAGTACTTTACCCGACCTGGGATTTGAAATAAGGCCCTCATGCTCAGCTTGAAACCTTTTATAAAATACCCTTGTGAGTAACTACATCCCATCCCTAGTCGTTGTTTACGCCGGTGATCTCAGCGTGCAGTAAATTGTAATAATATTAACTGCGTCGCCGGTGACAGCCGAGATCCCGCTTAATTTGCCACACAGATTCAAATTAATATTGTTATTAGATGCAATATTGTTATTTATGGATTGTTTACAAGTTGTTTAAGGTTGGCTAGACCGACGATACACAAGATGGTATGTGGTCACTGTTATCATTTAGAGACAAAACTAAGAGCCGTTTTTTTTTTTTTTTGTGTATGGCATCTCGTAGTTGACCTAGAGAGGCCGTGACTACTTAACCGGACTATCCTGTGGCTGCCTTAAGATAACTCAAAGCCTCCAGCCAGGGGACTAAGAGCCGTAAAGCTACCGACGGTTACTCAGACTAAATATCCTGTAGACGGAGCCTTTAAGAGAGACGCGTGTCCTTTTCTTGTTAGTGTGCGGCTCTAGAGTAGTATTAGTGTGCGTGACTAGGGAAGGGTCGACGCTTCAAAGCATACTATGGAATCTGTAGTACATCGATTTTTTGTTTAACGAAAAATGCACAAGAGTGAAACTGCGGATAGAAGCTAGTACCTACCTACTATAATAAAATGTGTGCTTTGTTAAATAAAAATCATGGGCACATAAATATGGTATTATGTAACAATTTATTACCAATTAAGGGTCCAACTTAAATAAATAATCAGATGTATATTTTTACGATTTTATTTATTGTAATACTTACACAGGTACATAATATATTGGATTACAATGAAATTGTTTATTTTGCAAATTGGATGTTGGCAATATTCTGGATATCTTTCGAATACTGTTGGGACCGAAACAGACTTTAGTTTTTTTTATAGATAAACCCGTTACGAAGCAGGATAGATGTGGCTTTCTTTGGAGCAAAGCCTTGAATATTTCATGTTTCTAGTTCTGACGTCTAACAGCTTTAATCCACTCACTGCTTATTAATTTCACAATATTATGGAAACCTACAACAGTAAGCAAAAATTATTATACCATATCAACAACAAACGTCGATAGATTTTATCGATAATATTGTACACATCCCTGCAGTTCACGCCTAAAACAATGCCTAGGTTAAACATTAATTTAGACTATAAAACTTGGTTTTTTATATGTAAATCTTCAATGTTTATCAATTTTCTAACAGTTAACCTCTGTAATTAACGATAAAATTGTTGTCATAGACTTACGTGTGAAATGATAATTCTGGGTCTATTACGCCTTCTTTCGTTATTCTTGATGAATAATATACAGCCGCATACAGCATATTTTCACTTTATTAATTTTGTCCTAGCCAAACCACTGATATTATTTAATATTTCGCATTTAAACTGCACCAAGTCGCAATGTTTTGACCGACTAAGTCGGGCACTTGTTGACACGATTTACACAGACAGTGCGACGTTGCCAAACTTACATGTGCTGTACCTTTTACTCGTTCCTGAACTCTGTGAAATAGACAGAGAGAACAATACTTTGTTTGACACACGGATACAAGAGCGGCAACAAGTTATAGCTCCGTCTACAGGATACTTAGTCTGAGGACGGTTAAATAGAAGAGCGGTGGCCGCCACATAACGGTAAATTGAGGACGCTGTGTGGCGCCTACCGCTCTTATAGGAAGCCGTAGCTGTAGCGTTTGCCGTTGTCAAAGTCTAAGTCAAAGACCTTTATTGTGAGACAGTGGTTACAGAGTTGTTATTGGTTTATGTTGGTGTGCGTTTGCATTGCTCCACCATGTTAGGCATACAATAGTTTGGATAGTTTGTTTAGACATAAGTTCCTGTGATTAATGTATTAATTCAAAAGAGTAATTTTAATTTCAACAGAACTATTTTTGCATCAAAACATAAAGAAACAGTCTGGCACTAACTCATCACGAATCTGTCGGACAAAAATTCATGTAGTGTATAATTATGATCTATTTACCAAGAAGTCATTTAATTTTTTCTTTAACAATTTAATGTTTTCAATTTTTCTTATTTGTTTAGGAACCTTATTATAAATTCGTGAAGACATTCCGAAGAAACTCTTAGAAAGTAGGACTGTTTTTGAGGGCATATTTGTTATTTTGTCGGCATCTCAACGGGATTGCATGTTACCTAACTTTCCCTATTGGTTTTTACAAATGTAGCGACCACACAGACGGAGAGGGCAGGAAATTTTAAAATCTTAAGCTTTTTAAAATATAGCTTACAGCTATCTGGAGCACATAATTATGCCACAAACCGCTCTAAGACATTTCTTTTGCACCCTAAAAGCGAGTTCCGTGTCTGTAGCATTCCCCCAATAAATAAGTCCATAATTATCTAAGTGTAGACGGTACATAGGCATGACAGGCGGGTGTGTGGCCGACCTACATCTGCGCGCCTCATGCTCCTGTAAAACTACTGTTGGTATCCATTATTTTAAAAGTTTGCCGCTAGTCGGTACATGCATACTGGATATAACAATATCACCGACTAAGGACTAAGGTATGTTTTAAATCGATCTGAAATAATCTAAGCAATGGTCTTGGGTATACTGAAATCGACAAGTGAACAATTGGGTGTAATGGTGCATTGAAAGGTCCATGCTTATGTGTGTTAATAAATCCCGGATCTACAAACAAATAATAATGAATCTTAATCCCTTGAATAATTGTGTCAGAGATTAATGTCAGTCGTGAGCTCGAGACTGCTTCGTTTGTTTGATTATTCAATTAGCAACTGGTTTCTAATCTAAACAAATTAGATGTAGTATGAGGGCATCGTATTCCTTTATCTTTTACTTTTCAAAGAAATAGAGGCGAATGGAACAGATGACCAATTCTAATATAATATATGATTAGCTGTTTACATAACTCTCACGATTGTACAGAACTTGTCCTAAATCTTTTATTAAATAATTAAGAAGATAGAGCTCGTGGCTAAGTAATAACAGCCGCACGAGTCGATCCATCAGGTTAAGCTACGCTTGCCGAGATTGGTGTGTGTATGGGTGACCATCTTTACATACCGAGACTCCTCCGTGCTTCGGAAAGCACGTTAAGCCGTCGTTGGTCCCGGCTGTCATTCGTGGATCTTTGACAGTCGTTACGGGTCGTCAGAAGCCCGAAAGTCTGACAACCAGTCTTACCAAGGGGTATCGTATTACCCAGTAACCGGGTTGTGGAGGTCAGATAGGCAGTCGCTCCATGTAAAATACTGGTATTCAGCTGCATCCGGTTAGACTGGAAGTGTTGGGAACATAGTTGGGAAAAGGCTAGGCAGATTGATAAGAAGATAGAGCTCGTTGGTCTGGTGATCGCAAGCGCTACTGCTGAGCATGAGTTCCTGGGTTCGATTCCCAGGTCGGGAAAAGTATTATTGTGTTTTTCCGTCAGGGATTTCTCAGTAGTAGCCCAGAATCTGGATTTTTGCCTGGTAGACTCGCCCCCTATTACATGGGACATAACTGGCGACATGTGGGTGTACTATGGTCTGCATAAACCGTCGGGGAAACAAGGCGTGATGTTATGTTATGTAAGAAGATTTTGGAAGATCGCTCGGTCTTTTAAAAGGACTATCTCAGAATGACATTAAGGCGAAAGCTCTAGGTAGCCTGCGAAATTCATTTTTTTTTCTTTTTTTGCAATTAGCAGGTCAGTATCAGGTTGTATGTTGATCAGAATATGATTCACGACCGTAACAAATCTGTATATATAGAATTATAATTATTAAAATCCTAATGAATGGTTATTTCATGAAATGTTGACATTTGGGAGGAGCTCGTGGCTAAGTAATAACAGCCACATGGGTTGATCCATCAGGTTAAGCTACGCTTGCCGGGGTTGGTCTGTAGATGGGTGACCATCTTTACATACCGAGACTCCTCCGTGCCTCGGAAAGCACGTTAAGCCGTTGGTCCCGGGTGTCATTCGTGGATCTTTGGCAGTCGTTACGGGTCGTCAGAAGCCCGAAAGTCTGACAACCAGTC
This sequence comes from Dicycla oo, assembly GCA_948252095.1. Taxonomy (NCBI): domain Eukaryota; kingdom Metazoa; phylum Arthropoda; class Insecta; order Lepidoptera; family Noctuidae; genus Dicycla; species Dicycla oo. Next base: position 1,401,383 of record OX411729.1, read on the forward strand.
TTACCAAGGGGTATCATATTACCCAGTAACTGGGTTGTGGAGGTCAGATAGGCAGTCGCTCCATGTAAAATACTGGTATTCAGCTGCATCCGGTTAGACTGGAAGCCGACCCCAACATAGTTGGGAAAAGGCTAGGCAGATTGATTGATTGATTTTGTTGACATTAATTTAGGATTATCCTAAATTATGGAGTTGTATTGCTGATTCTAATGATTATAATTTTGTAAATACATACTTGTTACGGTCGCGAATCATACTTCGATCAACATACAACTTAATACTGACTTGCAAATTGCAAAAACCGTGAAAGTTTTGAATTTCGCGGGCTACCTGGAGCTTCCCCCTTAAGTGCTGCGATTTGTTAGCAAAACAAGTTTTCTGATAACTGGATTTTAGCTAGGAGACATTCACATGAGCATGAATTGCTTTTATCACTATTACCCTTCTTGTTATTGAAACCATTTCTGTATAAATATCATTTATAGCTAATAACGAGTATGTTAAATTCTATTTTAAACAAAGTAAAATATTACTTATATAAATACTGAACAGAGCGATCGTTATTATGATGTTTATTTAGCCGCAGCATGTTAAGTGATTGACCACGAGATGGCGTTGTCAGGATATTAACAATGTCTTGTTTTTTAAACCAGTTAGCATAAGAAATGATGTAGATTTAAATTCATGTCTCTTTATGTCTTAACATCTTTGCTAACTAAAAGCAATTGGCAGAATTCCTGACATTACTTCTACATTGCCTTTTCATTTTGTATAGATAGATTTTACTCTGAAGGGAGGGCAGTGTTGGCTTAGTGGTTACGGTACCGAATTACGAGAGGTCGTGGGTTCGTACCCAGGCAGGCACATAGGTACTTTGTTTTATTTACCATACCTAATTATAATCATGATTGCTTTCAAAACGGTGAAGGAAAACATCAGAAGGAAACCGGTCTGACCTAGAACCAAAATTTCGAAGACAAGTGATATCCATTAACTTGCACTGGGCCAGCGCGTGGTGGATTATGGCCCACTCCCCTCTCACAGAGAGGAGGTCTGTCAGCGTGTGCTCCAGGAGTAGGAACGTTATAGACATAGTACTCTGTGGTCATAGACTGATTATGCTATAGATGGATTACCATAGGATTAACTGCCTCGTTGGTTTAGTGGTCGCAAGCGCTCTACTGCAGAGTATGAGGTCCTGGGTTTGATTCCCAGGTCGGGAAAAGTGTAGTAAGGTTTTTCCACCTGGAATTTCTCTCTCTCTCTCCTCTCGCCTCCTATTTCCTATTACAGGACTCGCCTCCTATTACATGGAACTTAAACATAACTGGTGAAATGTGGGTGTACTATAGGTACGTGTCTGCCTGACCCGTCGGGGATCGCAGGCGTGATGTTACGTTAGCATAACATAGGCTCCAACAACAAGTGCGTAACTAGACGCGATGCAAACCTAAGAGACAAAGTTCAAACTTGTGCTTGTTTATTATTATACCAGCACCTAAAATTATTTATTTAAAAAAAATTAAATATACTTTTGTTTTGAGGGTTTCGTACCAAAATAGTAGAAAGGAACCCTTTAGGTGCCACTAAGTCTGTCTATCTGTCCGTCTGTCACGGCTGGATATCTCAAGAACTACTAATGCTATCATCTTGAATTTTAGAATAGTTTTAGATGCCGCGACGTTCGCCCAACTATTTTGCTAATAAGAAATAAAAAATAAAAACATATAGGTATATGTTTTTATTTCTTATTGGTGAAACCAACAACCTCTTAAGGGGTCATTGTACTCATCATTATAAATAACTTTTCTATGAGACCAAACCTGAAATCGCAAAAAAAAATCAGCTGTTCAGTACATTTTGACGAATTATGCGAACATAAATGTACTGAACAGCTGATTTTTTTTCGCGATTTCAGGTTTGGTCCCAAAGTAAAAGTTGTTCATAATGATGAGTACAATGACCCCTTAAGAGGCTGTTGGTATTTTACCAATAACCCTGTATTTTGCAACAGGGACTGTAAGGCGGTTTTAAAAAAAAAACCTTTTTTAATCCGAATACTTTTCGACTTTTCATGAAAAATGTAAAAAAAAATACCGTTCCCCTTTATCTCCGAAGTTTGTATAGAAAAAAATCTGAAATTATTCTGTGTGATAGAAGTTTATGTAAACATTACAGGAAAAATAAAACGATGTCTCTAAATAGCATACTTGTTTTTTATATATGATGGTAAGGAACCCTCGGTGCGCGAGTCCGTCGCGTTCTTTTGTTTGTGATTTTCCCGTGCGAGTCTCAATAAATACTTTTTTAATTTTTTTTTCAGGGATATTTCTCAGCAACAAAAATAGGAAAAGAGCAAAGTCGATGTGAACAGATAAGCAAACAAGCATGTGATCGACAAGCTAAACAGCAACAAAATAAACAGAAGTCATTTGAACGTTGAAGAGGACTTTAGCACCTTCTGTTTGCTGTAAAAACGTTTGTGAAAATGGATGATGTATTTCAGATATAATAATGAGTAGTGCAATCCTTGTTCGAGACTGGCTCTTGCCTGCTGCTTCGCTCGCGTTTATGTTAAGGCTCCTTCAAACTTTAACTTTTTATCCCGTATTTTATTTCTTTTTTTTCTTTGATAGGATGGATATAGATTACAATGAATGGATTTGTTATTTAAGATGCAAATGACTTCACAATTGACGTAGTTTTTAGGTACATTATTGCATTGACAACGCAATGAATTTTATAGGTTTGTTTATGAAAACAGTAAGACACTGTTGAATGTTAGTATTTAATTTTACTAACATATATACACGATGATTGTCTTGGCTAGGAAACTGCCACAACAGTGTTGTACTCATCCAACTTTTACTATGGGACCAAACCTGAAATCGGGAAAAAAAATCAGCTGGTCCCTACATTTTGACTAGTTATACGAACATAAATGTAGGGAACAGCTGACTTTTTTTTACGATTTCAGGTTTGGTTTCATAGTAAAAGTTGTTCATAATGATATAAAAAAAGCATCGTGTCAAACGAGGCGTGTGTTGCTGCAATGCCACGTACCCATCGTTCAAACTAACAAAGATTTCAGCCTATCCCAGTCCACAGTTGGACACGGGCCTCTGCCAGGCTGCGCCGCAACACCCTGTCCTCCGCCTTCTGCATCCAGCCTATTCCAGCCACCTTTTAAGGTTCTTCGGTCGATCTAGCTGGGGGGGTGTCCCAAACTAAGCTTGCCGATACACGGTCTCCACTCCAGGACTCGTCTGCTCCACCGGCCATCGGTTCTTCAAAAAACATGACCAGCCCACTGCCATTTCAGCTTGCTTTCTCTGCAGGCTATGTAGATAACGCCAGTTCTTTTCCGTACAACTTCTCAAACCTCCTTTGTTGTACAGAAAAAAAAAAAAAAAAACGCAATGACCACACAGTATGGCCTTTCGGTACCCGAGAAGTTACCAATGCAAAAAGCCTAGCTACAAGTAAGTAGACCCATTTATACGACATCGATACCTACTTAGGCTTCCACGATGTCACAACTTGTCAAAGTTTCGCAATTTATTCAAAAGCAAACTTTTGCCATGTACACGGCCATTTCGGAGTAATGTTTTTTTAATGCGAATTCCTGTTAAAATATTATTCAATAACGAAAAGGACGCTTTTAGTATTGATTTAAAGCTCATACTGCGATCACCAGTTCGTTTGATAAACATGGTATTATAACTACACTCTGTTTAGATAGATATCATTATTCAGTGCAGAGCCCTTTGTGAACGAGATCGTCCGGGGATGTACTAGCATCAAAGATTTACAAGTGGCCAAGCAGCCAGCGTTGCTATGTTGAAATTGAAAGGTAGGTATGGGTTCCGGTGTGATTACAAGCTCATGAGATGTTTCAGCTTCGTTTTCCGAATGGCTACCCACACACCGACGATGCGATGCGATGATATCCTACCAATATTATAAATGTGAAAGTTTGTGAAGATGTTTGGATGTTTGTTACTCAATCACGCCAAAACGGCTGAACGGATTTGGATGAAATTTAGCACAGAGATAGATTATAGTCTGAAATAGCACATAGGATACTTTTTATATCGGAAAGATATACGGTTACCGTGGGATAATTTCCAACATCCACGCGGGCGAAGCCGCTGGCAACTGAACTTTGACTGTCAAGGAGTCGGTCAGTTAGTCAGAAAGTTGAAGCTAGTTGCCCAGTCCAAACTGAAGATCTCTATGGAGAAGAACGTGCATGAAACTCCACGGACACTCTTTTAAATCAAGTTAATATTACAAAATCCGGGGTACATTTGTTCTTGTTGCCTTTCTACCTATGTGAGAACAATGTAAAAAAAATATTTGAAAACAATTCAAAATATATAAGCCATGGCTGTTAAGAGATGACTAGTCTCAACTGATGTGCGTCCGGTCACGACCATGATGCGTGGACATTTGATGAATAGATTATTATATTATATTATTATACATAATGACATTAATATTTTACTTTCGAAAGATTTACCTCCATCGAGTACAAGGCCCAAACAGCGGCCAAGAAGCTGGGCATCTTAAATAGGGTGAAGCGATATCTTACGCCTGGACAACTTTTAACCCTTTACAAAGCGCAAGTCCGATCCTGCATGGAGTATTGCAGCCACCTTTGGGATGGCTCAGCTAGGTACCAACTTGCCGCGCTTGAATCGGTGGAACGCAGAGCTCAGAGGCTCATTGGCGACGTAGAAATGGTGGATGCCAAGCTTCACAGCTTGGCTCATCGCCGCAAGGTTGCCTGCTTGTCGGTCTTCTACAGATTGTACTTCGGTGAGTGTGCCCAAGAACTCCACGACCTGATTCCACCGGCCCCCTTCTACCATCGGACATCTAGACGCACTGCCAGTTACCAGTTCTACCTGGTTGATATTCCACCAATTCGCACTAAGCATTTCCAAATGTCTTTTATAATGCGCACAGCAAAAGAGTCCAACTCACTACCTGCGTCTGTGTTTCCGAGCGCATACAACCCTAATCTCTTCAAAGTGAGAGTGAACAGGCTTCTTCTGGGTAAGCTCACTCCATCGTCGACTTTGTCTGTGTCACCTCTGACCTAGACTAGAGTCAAGAGCAAACCCATTTCAAATAAAAAAATAAATAAAAAAGACCTATATTATTATATTTTATTGTAAATGTGACGATAACGTGGGTATTTTTTATATCTGGTCTTTGTTTTTGGCCTTTCTTCTCAGAGTAGTTTTTAAAAATATGATTGACGTGTAAAAGTGATTGTACAAATTTACTTACAGAAATAAAATAATTTTTATCTTTATCATCAAGTGGTCCGCCAGGTTATTTGTAACTTAATGAATGTTCAAAATTATTAGAAGTTCCATACCAGGCAGCTATGTCAACACATAGCTACGACAGTTCGTAGAGGACAAAGATCGGGATCCAACTAGCGCTACGGGGCGTAGCTAACGTGCTGATAATGGCACAGCTACGCCGCTACGCTGTCGTAGCCTAGATCCTTTCTGCTACGCATCGATGCTAGGGTATTATTAACCAAGGTGGTGAAGCGGGCGCTGGAGGGGAAGCACACTGCTACAATGATCTTTTGGTGCTTGAATGACAATTGGTAAACTTTTGTGAAATTGTTTTACGAGATCATATTGAGAAATTCGGCCAAATGCGTTTCTGACCGGGCACAATGTAGGGTTCCATAGTTGGGATGAAACTATCCCAAGAACAAACTTAATATTGTAGTTGAAAAACATATTCACCCATAAATCATGGTAAAGAAAGAAAGAAGAAAGAAAATACGTTTATTTGCGCTAAACATGGCGCAAAGACATAAAATAACAAAATAAAACAATTAAAAACAAGTTTCGGGAAAATATGCGCCACATTCACGCAAAACGGCCGTCGCTCAGCATAATGCCGCGACCCCATACGAGACAGAGCCTCAGCGCTGGTTTTCAGCGACAGCCGGCGTTGACGTAATGCCGTCGACCGGTGCATCATGCAGTGGAAGTAAAAATGCCAATTAAAATTAGATAAATAAGATTATTGAATATTTTCAAAGTTTATGTAAATATAATAGGTGTAGAAGTTGAGTACGTACATTGCGTTCCGTCAGCGCTAGCACCCACCGACTCCGACGCCGGCGCTGTGGACGGATGCATTATCTGTGCCGTGCGCACGGCGCAGCTGTCAGAAATATTTTAGCTGTTGTTGTTTGTTTTATCAATTATATAACAATTATATAACATGGCGCAGCACATTACATAATTTTATTGTATGATGGGATGGTCAATTCTCCTACTGCAAACGTAAGTTTGTAACCGCAAAAAAAAAGTTTTTATGTGATAAAAGTATAAATGAATGATTTTCGGACTTTTTCCTTTACTTGTGCTGTGGTACCTTACTTCTTATTAAATTTAAAAAGAGTGTGACGAATATCGGACGAGAGTGTCACGAGTGTCGGAAGAGAGTGTTACGAATGTCGGACGAGAGTGTTACGAATGTCGGACGAGAGTGTTTCGAATGTCGGACGAGAGTGTTTCGAATGTCGGACGAGAGTGTTACGAATGTCGGACGAGAGTGTCATGAGCGACGGACGAAAGTGTTACGAATGCCGGGCGAGAGTGTTACGAATGTCGGACGAGAGTGTTACGAATGTCGGACGAGAGTGTTTCGAATGTCGGACGAGAGTGTTACGAATGTCGGACGAGAGTGTCATGAGCGACGGACGAAAGTGTTACGAATGCCGGGCGAGAGTGTCACGAGTGTTATCTGAACTGCCATGATTAAATTTAATACTTCAACAACAATATTCTGTACACCTAATTATACTGTGAGCAGAGGAAGCGTGGAAGCAACTCAATTGATGTCAGCCTCAGGGAATGTCGAAACCTATACCTACCTTATATGTAGGTATTTGTAAGCACTCTATGGGCTGTGTTCACCAACATTCAAACCGCCGGTTAGGTATTTAAACAGTTGGTTTATGTCAAACTTCCATTCAAATTTGTCATAAAACAACTGTTTAAATACCTAACCAGTGGTTTGGATGTTGGTGAACACAAGCCTTAGTCTCAGAACTTGATCATAACAGATCGATTATTAGTATAACACAGGTTTCCGTATATAAATCAAGTAGGTAAAGTTTTGAATTCGGGTTGAATTCGACTTTCCTCCTATTTAATAAAACCATGCTATGCTATAAAAATCTATATCACTTACTGACTCCGACGGATAACCACTAACCATACCATTGCTAACTCCCTCATTTAATCATGAGTAGTTGTCTGCCCACAGATGCTCTCCGAAGCACGAAAGGGTCTCGAATGCCAAAATTTGTCCTAAATCCACAGACAAAATAAAATCTATGTCACGAAACTTTGTCTAAACATGATCATAATCTACATCACAGTCAAACTTCCATAACAAATGTTCAAACAAAACTTTTCTTATTATAATAATATAATCACTTTCTCTATTATTATTCAGTATTAGTAGTAATTATGTTATGACAACCATCCTATTATTTCTAGTGCCCCCAATTCTAAAATATTCATCCCCCATCATTCCTTTTCATTCATTGAAAATGGCGAAACTTACGAACTATAAATTAATCTAATGTGTGAAATTCGTCCCTGAAACGAAAGCTTCAGGGAATTTCATAAATTTGATTTGGAAAAGGGTTAGATTGGGTACTCGTGCGTGAAAGATTTGGTTTCCCCAAAAACTTGGAAATAATTATACTTAATGTTACAATATTATTGTGATTAGATTTGAAGTTGAAACTAATTATATTTCTGCGACGTTGGCCACCAAATTAAGATCATCAATTTTGTTTTACATGTTAAATATCGATTCCCGTCACGTCCGCAGAGTTTCGCTAGCTAATTTATTTTGTTGCAGTATTTATATGTATGTATGTTTTGTTTATATATTTATGCAGTAAATGTACATTGTGCTTTTACTTACCCACTTATATTAACATTCTAATTTTGAACATTACCATTATTTATTTGTCAATTTAAAAGAACCTCTTTTTTTTAAAACAAAGAAGTTTTTTTTTATTCTTTAGTGCAAATATAAGGAGATTGTTGTCTAGTGAAAAAGAAAACCAGTCTATATGTCACTTCTTCAAAGTACTGAAAAAATATAATATGTCCTCATAACCAATATGAAATCAAGTTATGGAATCACGCGTTACTTTGGTAATATAAGACGGTAAAAAAAATCATAAGTAGGAACATACCTAAATCGAATCAAGTGAATGACAAAGTCTACGTGTTTTAGTAGCGACTACCTGTTTTAAATTGCAGGTGACCTGGCGAGCGGCGACTGAAATTGACCATACATAGACAGTATCACTTGTTAGTTCAGTGGCTTGGAAAGCTACAGAATTTGGGTTACCGAGGCATTTCAGTGAATCGAAAATATAGCGCTTTTTCTAGTTGTCGTCCAATTGAACATGGCTTAATTTTTTTTGTATCATTATAGCTTCAACCTTATCTATTAGTTTGTTTTATTCAATGACTGCTGGCCATAGAAAAATAATTATCACAATCACTGCACATTATGTTCTTTCTTTAAATCCTTTGACAATACCTTCTTTGTTTATTCAAATTGTTCTAAAGAATTTAAAGCCCAGTAAAAGTCTTCTACATTAAAAAGTGTTATTCGTAATATTATTTAGGACCAAAAGTCTGTAAGGCTATAAGTTCGAAAAAAAATTGACCGAATTTCATTTTACCTAAAACTTTTCAACTATTTTCGTTTCGTTTTTTTACTTCATCGAAGTCACGTCTGCCACTGTATCAATTTGATTTTTTCGTTACTCCGACGTTTCATTTGGTCGAAAAACTTTTTACCGAAGTTACACTTAACCGAAAGAACATTCATTATACTACTGTTTTAATTACCAGGCAAGCAGCATGCAAGCAGGCATGCAGCGTGCAAGCACGCATGCACTTGCTCCTCAGCTCGCGGGCCGCCGCCCTACCCCTCCGCGCCTACGCGGGCTTAAATTACACTCTACGAGTACGTAGGGCAGACAAGACTCCGTGGAGTCGGTTTTGCAGCGATTCGTTCCTGTCACTAAAGGAGACTGGTCATCTGAGCCCCAGGCCCGGCACAAATGAACTTATGTCAGAATTTTCGTAAAATTAGGTAAAGTAAATCTAAAAAGTCCGCATGTCCGAAATCAGTGGCGAACATATTAAAACTGCCCAGTGTTTATGATAAAGCATAAGGATGACATTTCTTAATTAAGTCCCGACTCTCCATCAACAGTCGGATACACCGCGGCGAGTTTTGGCTCTATATTTAAATAAATTGAGAACTGGTGAGCCAAATGATAGACTTGCCACTGTTTTTAATATTTCAAGAAGAACCGTGGACATAAAAATACACAGCGTTAGAAGATGTCTCTTGGAAGATTTCGTTCCAGTACACCTCGGACTGGATCACATAACTTGGGACCAAGTTATAGAACGTAACCAACTTCTACCTAACTATTTCTTCGGAAATGATGCTACACCGAAAGCGATTATAATCTTAGATGGTACGTATCTATTTATTGAGAAATCGACCAATTTTTTTATATCAACGCGTAACCTACAGTACTCATAAGTACCGGAATTTGATCAAGCCATTTATGATCGTGTGTGCGGATGGGTACATACTGGACGTGACGGGTCCATATTCTGCAAGAACGTGGGATGCCAACATAATGGAACAGATTTTAAATAACCATAATGAACCCCTGGAGGAAGCAGCGTTCCATTATTTTTTTGAGGAAGGCGACGTTTTTATATTAGATAGGGGATTCCGGGATGTACCTAGTGCCAACATTGGAGTCACATGGCTACGTACCGCATATGCCTCCATCTAAACGCCAAAATGAAACTCAATTAAGCACAGAAAATGCAAATAAATCGAGGCTTATAACACTCGTGAGATGGGTTGTTGAAACAATGAATGGCCGCTTCAAACGCGACTTTAAATTATTCAGAAACAGAATTTTTAATCTCCACGTACCTCACATCTTAAACGATTTTAAAATCGCTGCCGCAATAATAAATGCCTTCCAGGAACCATACACCGACAGCCCATATACAAATGCTTTCATAGAAATCATTAACGCAAATATGAACCGACCAAATCTTTTGGCTGAGTATGTGGAGAATAATAACTTGGAATAGACAGAGAGCAATATTCACAAGACTTGTGGCCGATAGCCCAGAAGTGGCAGATTTCCCTCGCCTCACCATTGAGGAGTTAATTCTTTTTTCAGTTGGTACGTACCATGTTTAAATAGCGCGCTCCTATTGTAGTGAGCATCTGAAACGCACTAACGTTTACGAAGTGGAGCTTTACAGACATCCAGAAATAAATGATAACGATATTTTATTAAGGTGCAGGATACATTCAAGGCACACCACTTCAAAAACCTACTATACATATATTTTGTTCAACGCTATGTCGGAAGGAAGAGACGCTATTACAGGATATTACTGTTCTTGCATACAAGGCAGAAGAACATTAGGTAGTTGCGCCCATGTCATAAGCATTATATACATTTGGGGTGGGCCAGACACCACGAGGAGTTTGACCACCCTGCATTAGGTATGGATGATGTTCTCATTATTGAAGAATAATATTGTCAATTATTTATGTAATAAAAATAAATACCTACTACATTTATTTTTTATTTTACAATATTGTTATATTTTATACATTATTTTTGATAGTCAAGTGTATATTTCGTAATTATCTATAAAAAAAAACTTTTTCTTAAGATACGACAAAATGAAAAAAGTCGCCTAAACAAAATCTGTAAGCAATTTTTCACAGTGTTTGCCTCTGATTTCGGAGTTGAGGACTATTTAGATTTATTTTATCTGATTTAACAAAAATTCTGAGATAACTTTCTTTAGCGCCGGATCTGGGGTAATTTTCTATGGGTCATGACCAGTCTCCTTTTGTAGCACAACATATTGACTTTTTATGACACTATTTTAATTTAATATTGAAAATGCTACCAAGTAACCGGCTATATATTTGTGACCAAATAATATTCCGTAAAATGTTGTTTTGGTGTGGTGAAAGTATGGAAAATAAATCATTTGGCAAATAAACAAGTTCAAAAGAGGCTTCGGCCAATAGCAACAAGTTATTTTGTAAATCGGCGAAATATAGTTAGGTTTTACACATGATACTTCGATGATCTAAAAATATGTCAAATAATGCATATAGCAAAAAAGACGTCAGTCAATAGTTTTCGGTAAAATGAAATTCGAACTAAAAAAAAATCGGAAAAGTGATCGGTTCCTGTCTGTAAGTTGTACATTTGTAATTAATTAAAGTATACCAATATCTGACAAATGTATGTACAAACATTTTTTATATAACTACTAAAAAATTGCAAAAGATACCATATTCTGCCACTGGAAAACAGACGCCATGCTAATGATATTACTTTTCTGTTAAATATTGCCAATAGTTCCATCGACTGTTCCCAACTTCTATCCAAAATATCACTCCACACCCATCACGTTGGCATCAGACAGCGGCCATTTCTTCATATTCCATTCGCATCAACAAACTACCGACAGAATGCCTTCTTCTTACGTAGCGCAGCAAGCTTCAATAATCTTCCCTCTCACTTAGATGTTGATCTATTTAGAACCAGCCCTAACGCATTAAGACGATCTATAAATAAACAATACTTCATATTCATATTCATTTATTTGCGTCCCACAAGGTAAAACAAGATGTTAACAGAAGGCTTAGAGCTAAGAGCCGTTGTAGACCTGGCAGGGCACAGCTAACATTATTTGTTGATACATAGATTATTATTTAAAGTTAAAAATCTAAATCGTAGAAACTAAAATTAGAATTATTACATAAAACTGAATAATATTTGCATAAAACGATATGTAATAACAATAACATAAATAATTCTAATAATGGCAAGTAGGTGGTTACATTTAGATAGCTATATTTACTTAGGTCATATAAATTACAAACACTTATTTAAGAGATCTTATCATTCTACTATTTCAAATTATTAATATACGTAGAGATCAGTTTTAAGAGTATCACAATTTGAGACATTTTATAGATTCAATAGGTAGATAATTTGTCTAATTTACTTATTGTGTGTTTAGTAGTCATTTTATGTTTAATTAAATAATCTTTTAAATAATCTTTGTAACAGACCGCAATGATTAATTAACATTACTATGATTTAAAAACATGTAAAACAATGTGTATATTTTCTTTTTTACTGTTTTTAGCATAATTAATAAACTGTCACGAGATAATAATAAGATTTTTATGTTTTGTTTTAAAGAATATTTTATTTCATTTTGTTTCAAGAAATATTTGATAAGTTATAAAGTAAGTTATATTTAAGGAGATTTTATTTTTATTTTTGTGTTTCTTTCTTTTATTAATTTTAGGTACAGACGTCAGCAGGTCGACCTACCCGAAACTGTCAGATTTTTCCAATCAACCTTGTACCTAATGCCTTATCAATAAAGTCGAAAATGTATTAAAGAAATCTGACAGATTGTAGTAGCTTGATGTGCTGGCGTCTGTACATACTTGTGGAAGCTTGTAAATGGCAATTGTAAGCGCTACTGTACATAACTTACCTTTAAAGATGTTAGACTGTAAGCTTTCTGAATAATAAATAAATAAATTGGATAGTAGATATGATCAGGGCTTAAATGTTTAATAATATATTATTAGATAATAAAGTTACCCATAACACTCATCTTTGCATCTATTTTGTAATATTATCAACACATAAACTCATCTTATGGTTCGTCAATGTTTTCTGACAGCTTTTATAAAGAATCTAAGACACTAATTATTTTATGTTGATTTTTATTATATTTTATTTTTTTCAAGACAAGTTTATGAGCTGTTGGATAAGAAGCAGTTATTTGAGAATAATAATAATAATAATACAGTTGAAAATCTAAATGGATTATGGACGAAGTTATCATGACGAACAATTACCGGAGATTTATTGTGAAGGACGGAACGGTTGACATCTGTCGGGCATGCCACCGTCCAGGAGAATCAATCCGACACATTATCTCCGGGTGTTCTCGTCTAGCTAACGAAGAGTATTTGCATAGACACAACCTTGTAGCCAGGATTATCCATCAGCAACTTGCTCTGAAATACAGCCTTGTAGAATCGGAAGTGCAGTACTACAGGTGTGTGCCCGACCCAGTTCTCGAAAATGGAAATATCACATTGTACTGGGATCGATCCATCATCACTGACAGGACTATTGTTGCCAATAAGCCTGACATAGTGGTGGTGGATCGAATAGAGCGGCGCGCAATGATTATTGACATAACGGTCCCGCATGACGGGAACCTCGTGAAAGCCGAGACAGATAAACAAATCAAGTATCTTGACTTGGCTCGCGAAGTTGTCGACATGTGGGATGTGGACTCAGCGATCATTGTGCCGATAGTCGTATCAGCCAATGGCTTAATTGCCAAGAGCCTCGACCAACACCTAAGGAGGCTCTCGTTGGGCAGCTGGATCAAGGGCTTGATTCAGAAAGCGGTACTTCTGGACACGGCTCGCATTGTTAGGAGGTTCCTCTCTCTGGAGCCCTGACCGCCGGTAGCTTGGACCCTGTTCCCGATACCGGTGGGCTACTATTTTTTTTATATTTTTAAATGTTTTTATTTTTTTTTTATACTAATATTTAAAAATATAATTTATACATGTATTACAATTGAATAAAGGAAATAATAATAATATCTTGAGACATTGTTCACACACGGTCATCTGATCCCGAACTAAACAGAGCTTGTACTATGGAAACGAAATAGGTAACTAATAAATTACATACACTACTTTTTTTTTTTTTTGTAAATACATGCTTAATAATAGATAATAGATAATTACACCCAGACTCAGGACAAACAGACATGTTCATGCACCCAAATGTTTGTCCACACAAATGTGTGTCATGCACACAAATGTTTGTCCTGGATGGGAATCGAACCCACGACCAGCGGCATGACCCCTGTTCCCGATACCGGTGGGCTACTATATTTTTATATTTTTTTATTCTAATATTTAAAAATATAATTTATATATGTATTAACTATTGAATAAAGGAAATAATAATAATAAATAATTTATTATAAGGCTACAACGGCCCGTAGATACATACCTTACAAACTAACATATATAAAGTATAAAACAAAACTTGTGTTAATAAATGTTAGTAGCACTTCACTCGCTTGTCCTTGAGCTGTCCTGTGGCACTTGTCCGCGGAAGCGACGGAACACCACGGAATAATGGTTCTCGCATCCATTTAGTAGCCAAGTTCATAGTCACAGAATCAAACTACTCAAACAAGCGAGCATTACACATCATGCTTGTATGATGCATCATCATGCAACTTTTCACCATAAGGGTTAAGGGTAAGGGTAGGGGAGTAGGGGTCTTGGGTTTTCTCACCCTAAGTTATTTCTAAAACGTGAATCATTAGCGTCAGTGATTGTTTTAGGAACAATAACAAAAAAAAAAAAAAACTTACAATAAGCATAATATATTTAAGAAAATAATTCTACTAACCTAATACGGTCGACATTTTATGTCACGATAAGACATTTTCTGAGGCTTTTAACCCAATTAAAAACGTCTAAACTTGGACATTTCAACAATTTCCTCTCTCAATATTTTTCTCAACTAAAATATACTGGGTTCTATTACATTAGGCTTTTCTCGTACAAGTAACACTTATTTCTCTCCAATTTATCCTCACTTGTAACTTATTAACTAACTCAGTTTCAGTGAGTAACAAGTTCCAACTTTTTATATTATTTTGCGCCAGTTCGGAAATATGATTAGGTATTCGTTTAGCGAACAGATGAGCACGTCAAAGGTAAATAAATATTATCTAAAAGCCGTTCGGATTGCCGTCCCATCGGAATAAGAGAGTGTGCACCTACGTCTGCGCACACGCTTGCATACTCGCCTATGATGTTCCCACTGCTAGAAAACAGGCCTCCTCTCTGTGAGAGTGAGTGGGCCGTAATCCAGCACGCGGGCCCAGTGCGGGTTGGTAGATGTCACAAGTCTTCGAATTTTTGGTTCTAGGACTTGTAACTATCCTCACGATGATTTTCTTCACCGTTTTGAGAGCAGTGGTGATGAAATTATTTACACAAAGTAAGCGCCTGCCTGGGTTCCAACTCACGACCTACAACTCGTAAGTCAGGCACATAGTTGTTTTCCGACGCCCAGGGCGTCTCCTGCGGCGACTAGGGGCGTGAGGGCGCAAATATTGCCTCTCCCTCACGCGTTCAGCCTTCTCCTTCTCGAGCAGGGCTGGGATACCGGTATATTTTTCGAAACGGTTTCGTCTTAAATACCTAAGAAACGATTTGTTTCAGTTACGTTCGAACGGAACGTTATAAATAACGTTTTTGAAGAAGAACAAAATTTTAATCGTTTTTGATTAATAAAACGTTTTTAACCGTTTTTATTGCATTTCTTGGGTTTTTCCGATACGAAAGTTCTACGAGTATTTCATTCAATGGTATTTCAAGGCCACGCGGCTTAGTTTCGTCGTTTCACAAGTACTAAGTATTATCTGTGACTCTGTGAGTACGCGTAGGTAAATAGTGTGTGGTAGGGCAGGCAACTATCGAACTGGAGATCCCTGGTGTCAACAGTGGCCCTCAGCGTCGCTCAACGTAGTGGACGTTAGAGTTTCCAGGCAGGTCAAGTGCGCAGATCTGCGAATAATGCACCTGGAGGACTCTGCAACTTCGGAAGAGGTCACAGCTGGTGTTGCAAAGGCCGGAGAATGCCTAGACCAAGTTAAGGTGGAAACAATTCGTCCGGGCTTCTCCGGTCTGCGGACATTACTGGTCAGCTGTCCCGTCACGGCAGCGCGAAAATTAAAAGATGGTCCCAGACTGGTGGTGGGCTGGAATTTGGCATGGGTCAGGTTTCTGGCAAATAAGTCCCTCAATGCTATAGGTGCATGAGAGAGGGACACGTTGGAGTTCGATTCACCTCAGAGGTCGATTGCTGCGGTCTTTGTTTCCGCTGTGATCAGCTCGGTCACAAGACCAGCTCTTGCGATGCCGCGCCACACTGTGTAGTGTGTGCGGCATTGAACAGGTCGGTTGACCACCAGACGGGCAGCAAGGCATGTACCGAGGGATAAAAAAGCTGACACAAATAGGAAAATTGGGCCCTCGCGCCCACTGACCGCTGGCAATAAAGCCGAAGAAAGGGTTGAGGGGGAGGCGGTTGTTATGGACACCCAGGAATGGCCCCCACACCTTCGTCTTCTCCAAGCGAATATCAACCATTGCGCCAGGGCTCAGGACCTTTTGCTCCAGAGCATGGCGGAGTGGTTGATCAACGTCGCTATCGTTGCCGAACCATACTTTGTTCCTCCCAGGGATGACCGAGTGGGTGACATTGATGGCTTGGTGGCACTTATCTCGAGGCCGGCCGCTGGCACTCCGCCCCTGGAGACCGTCACCCGGGGGCGGGGCTTTGTAGCGGTCTTAGTCGAAGATATCATGGTCGTGGGGATTTATTTCTCACCCAACCCACCTCTCGCCGACTTTGAGAGTTTCATCACGGAATTGGGCACAGTCATCAGTCGAAGCCGTCCTCACCCTGTCCTTGTCATGGGTGACTTCAACGCCAAATCCACGACTTGTGGTTCCCCAGCAACAGATGCACGGGGTATGTTACTGGAGGAGTGAGCGGTGGAGTCAGGCTTACTGCTACTAAACCGGGGATCTGTTCAGACATGTGTGCGGCAGTGGGGTGGGTCTATAGTGGACTTATCGTTTGCTATTCCCGCTGTCGCACGCCGTGTTCAGGACTGGCGTGTATTGGAGGACGTGGAGACGTTGTCGGATCACAGATACAGTTCGACGTCTCCGCCCAGACCTTGAATGGCCCGGCACAAGCGCCCCCAACCGGGGTTGAGGATGGCTCGCGATGGGTGCTCAAACAACTGAACCGGGAAACCCTTCTGGTTGCCTCAATCGTGAAGGCCTGGTTGGACTCACCAGTCAGGTCTGTCGATATTGACGAGGAGGCAGAATGATTCCGGGAGGCCATGACACAAATCTGTGATGCTGCGATGTTCAGTTCAGTCTCCATCTGCCAGGCGCCAGGTGTATTGGTGATCGCAAGACATTGCGCATTTGCGCATCGCATGCGTGGCGGCGCGACGCCCGTACACCAGGCATCGATAAAGGCGCAGACGAACACCAGAAGCTATGGTAAGAGAGGTAGAACTGTACGAGGTGTGTAGAGTGGCGAAGAAGGCTCTTCAGCTGGAAATAATAGGCTTGGGCCCAAGCCCATAAAGAATTGCTGGCATTTCTAGAACGTGATCCGTGAGGGCGTCCTTACCGTTTGGTTAGGCGCAAACTTTGCTCGTGGGTGTTTCCACTATCCCGTAGCCTCCACCGGCAACTGCTAGAGAGAGTAGTGAGCGCTTTATTCCCCTCACAAGGGGAGCACACACCACCGCATATAGTTTCGCCTACTATGGTGCCCAACTCGGAAAATGACGATGGCGACGCGCCTGAAATGACCCAGGTAGAACTAAAAGTGGCAGTACAAAGGCTTCAGGCCAAAAACACTGCTCCAGGAACTGACGGCATTCCTGGCCGTGCATGGGTTCTGGCCACCAATCTCTGGCCCCGATTAGTGGGACTCATGAGCACATGTTTGGAGAGACTGGAAAGCTGGTCTTGTTGAAAATGCTTCCATTTTCTTGCTTGCGGACTCACCATCCGTTTACCGGCCCATTGTGTTGTTGGGTGAGGTGGGCAAACTCTTCGAGAGAATTATTGCAGACCGCCTTATCTAACACATGACAAGAGAGGGGCCGGATCTGGCAGATAACCGGTTTGGTTTCCGTCAGGGGCGCTCTACAATAGACGCGATCATGCGCGTGAAAGTCTTGGCGGAGGAAGCAATGGCCCAGGGTGAGGTCGTCTTGGCAGTGTCTTTGGACATTGCCAATGCCTTCAACACTTTTCCCTGGAGTAACATTAGGGAGTCACACTGATATCATAGGGTGCCAAACTACCTCCGCCGCATTATCGGGGCTTATCTGACAGATATATCATCTACCCGGATCGAGAAAGATGGGGTCGGCGAGAGATGTCGTGTGGTGTTCCACAGGGTTCGGTTTTGGGACCACTCCTGTGGAACATCGGATACGACTGGGTGCTGCGCGGTGCACTCCTCCGTGGCGTCGGCGTCATCCGTTACGCCGATGACACGCTGGTAATGGCACGGGGGAAGACGCTCCGGCAGGTGACTGTCTTGGCAACAGCTGGGTCCCCAGGTGGCACTGCATAAATCGGAAGTCATTTGTTTCCACGGGCCCCGGAAAGCGCCACCCTCAGGATCCAACACAATAGTAGGAGGTATTCACATCGGTATCAAGTCGACGATGAAGTACCTAAGACTAGTCCTCGATATCCGGTGGAACTTCGGACCGCATTTTCAGCGGTTGACTCCCCGATTGATGGGCACCACGTATGCACTCTCGCGTTTGCTGTCTAATCTGGGAGGGGGGGAGGGGGGGGGGCAAATACTTCCTGCCGGAGGCTCTATGTTGGGATCGTACTGTCCATGGCGCTCTAAATACTTTCGGAAATATAAAATATCAAACTTTGATAAAATAACCTCAATCTTTGCACTATTTTGTTGTTTTGACGTAATTTTGACAACAGGTGTTGCTATTTTAATGCGGTTTGATTTTGCGAATAATAAGATGACGCACATTTTTTTTTTGGGTGAGTAACTACGAAAATTTTGATTTTGTGACAATGTTAAATTATTATTTTGATGGTATCTGCTACAGGTGAAACGAAACACAATATCTATAATTTGCAGCCATTTTTTTAGGCTCAGGGCACACGACTCTACGTAGTCTTTGGGCTGCAGCCCCCGCCCGCTGTAACAAAGCATAGGCACCGGTGCGGGCCATAGCAGCTGAAGCAAGTCGAAGCTGCGGAGGTGAGCATGGGTGTCTATCCTTTGTTACGCGAAAGGGCTGCACTTCCCGCAGCGCCGGAGACGTTGCAGAAGCAACATTAAAGTTTTTGAGGTTAGGTTACAATAATTTGTTTTTCTCAAGAAGGGGTGCGTTATCTTTCATGGGAGGGGTGCCAGGTGAGAGGTTGCACCCCCCTACTCCCCACCCCCTCCTCCTGGCAAACGATACTAAATTTTTACAAAAACTTAACAAAACATAAACTAAGATTTTTAAAAATTCATAAAAAAAAACTATGCATTTCCTTAACTTCCCCCATGCAGGGAGGGGATCTCCACCCCTCCCTGCATATACAGGGTTATTGGTAAAACACCAACAACTTCTTAAGGGGTCATTATACTCATCATTATGAACAACTTTTACTATGGGACCAAACCTGAAATCGCGAAAAAAAAATCAGCTGTTCAGTACATTTATGTTTGCATAATTCATTAAAGTAATATAATAATAATTCAACCAACCAACAATATACCCTTATATAAAACTCCTTCCAAATACATAATTATGTGCTTTAGCCCACGTTCGCACGGACGTAAAATTATTGCGGCGGGATTTTATTACGCGGCTGCGTCCTGCGGAATAAACCGGTTTTTGAAAACGTTCCCATATCGTTTTCGTTCCGAACAAAATTTTGTACAAAGAACTGTTAGAAACGTTTTAAAAACGTTATTTTAAATAACGTTTTCGAGCCCTGTTCTCGAGCATCAGCCGATTCCCGGTCACCGAAGGCGCGGGCTTACGGACGGCGAGCAATGGGTAGCCCGCTGTCCGGTAAGGACCAGGCCCGGGTCGACGGCGCGTTGTGTTCCACGCGCGCCTCAAAGAGATGTCAGAACTAGCTGAAGGGGTCCGCTAGGGCCGATGCCCGCCAGGGTTGCGGGTTGTTCAAAAGAGTTACCGTGGCCCTGGAACAGGCAACTGAAGGAACACGGGTGGGTTTTAGTCAGTAGAAGTCTGACACGCCCTCCCGCTCCACCCAGGGCGGGAGAAGTTATTTGATGATTTCCCATCCAAAAAAAAAAGGCTCACACTTGTACACTGTAATATCTCCTGTGTACTTGTCAAGTCAAGTGGACTAACCACTTGACTTGTCCCAGCTAGATGGACCGACGACCCTAAAAAGGTGTCAGACTGGATGCGGAAGTCGGAGCACAGTGTGTTGTGGCGCAGCCTGGTAGAGGACTGTGATAGGCTGAGTTGATAATATTGACTTCTGTAACCTCTGAGGAGACCGGCTGCCGTGACCGGAATTAGGTCGGGAAGATATATTATTATTATCTTAACACCGGATGGCATATACCTTGCTCAGTAGCATTTCTCCCTACCAAATAATGAACTATTCTTGTTTGAAAATAACAGCATCCTCTGACACGCTGCTGGTTCATTTTCCCGTTAACCACAGACCACGGAGCAATTTTTTCTGCTGTGTTATATTATCTCAACGCGTCTATCTAGCAGCAACTTTTCACATTACCGCGACACCCAGCCAAACTGATTACATATTCGTTTAGTTAGAAAATGAACTGTAATTTAATGTAGTTAGTTTCGGTAGTAAACTAAGTTTGGTGGTTTAACTTTTAGTGTAGTGAGCTTCGGGATGTGATCTCAAGTCAATCTTTGTGTTCATATATACATTATTTTATACACATTTTATTAATATAGACACGCAATTAGCAGTTTTTTTTTTTTAACTAGCAACCCGCCCCTGCTTCGCTCAGTTTTTGCGGCTTTCACTTTCACTCGATATTTCACTGCTATAATTATCTAAGTTTAATATTAATTTGTTAAATACCTCATAAACCTTCTGGAATAAAATCTCTAAGCGATGGTGAAAACCGCAAAATCCGTTGCGTGGTTTAGAAGAACAACGCGGTGACACAGACAGACACGAAAAGCGAGCTTAATATATAAACATGACAGCTATGAAGTTATTGGAACTAGGGAGGCATCACTACCGAAAGCGAGTTTACGACTGCACGTCACTAGGGGAAGCGCGGGGATAGGTGCGGGGCTCGGGCTCCGAAACTTAATTCCTGTCTTGCGCCTAATTGTTTTGGTCAAGTAGGTATTAATATTACATATTCCATAATTATCTTTATATATATAATTCCTCTGTGCGTGTGTATATGACTGAACTCCCCCTAAACGGCTGGACCGATTTTGATGAAATTTTTGTGTGTTTCCAAGTGGATTCGAGAATGGTTTAGATTCACAATTGGAGCCGGTAGGTAGCGTTACGACCGAGTTCTAGGAAACAGAAGAACGTCTGTCTAGTCAGCTAGTACATATATATATATAGAACTAGCTGTGCTCCGCGAATTCGTATGGCATATGCTAGCGTCGTGTTTGCATATCGTGAAGATTAAAGAAACTCCAAACCCTCCAAAATCGATTCATGCGACGAGCCACGGGCTGCCCCTGGTACGTACGTAATGAACAATTAATTACATGTCGATTTAAATCTGCCGATCATCAGGCACTTTTTCAAAAAAAGCAAGTACTCGCTTCTTCGATTCTGCTACCACTCACACTAACCCACAAGTGGCACTATGGGACGTCCTTAGCTGTGCTACTTAATTAATTATATTCTATAACCCGGCGAGAGGCCCTTCAGGCCCCGCCAACGTTCGGTTAAGCAGTGAAGACTCCCGGAAGCCAACTGCAATAGGTCCGTATAAAAAAAAACCCGCGACTTCGTTTGCGTGGCAGTAGTAAGGTACACAATATACTAAATAACAGCTACATTTTAATAAAACTCCGTCGTCCCCCGCGTTGTGTCGCCCGCCTGCACTCTTTCTTCACAATTTCATGGGTTTTATTTCTTTTTGCGCGGAACCCTAATTCTTTTTCTAAAATTAAAATAGCCTAAGTTACTCCTTATATCAGCTATCTGCCTAGATTAGCCGGCAGAACGGATTTGGATGTAATTTGGCACATGGGTAGATCATGACCTGGAGAAGGACATAGGCTACTATTCATCCTGGATCGCAGACAAAATCGCGGGCAACGGTTGGTACAAAATAAACAGTACTTAGATTATATTATAACTATACAACCAATAAGATTAATAAATACTATAAAATAACATAAAAAGTATTTAAATAGGCATCACCATGCATAAAGATGAGACAATTGATGAGGTGAGATAATTGGGTATAATTTACTCGAACTAATGAGTGCTTATGAATTGTGTACCGTCATTAATATGAGTGAAGTTCTATGTGAACTTCACAGAGCCGTACTAAGTACTGGTAATCATGAATCAAACAGTGTTAGTAGCTCTTATCGAAATGGATTTTTAAGACAAAAAAAAAAACACGTGACAAACATTTTTCACCGGCATTATTTCATCATAAAAACATTTCCACACCCAACATCTTATTTCTTTTCACACAAAGAAACTCTCAAAGAATTCAATGAAACTCCGCGAACTTGCAAAAAAAGACATTTTTTCACAAATTCCGCCCTTGGAAGCTTAACATCGGCACTCTAATAGGTAATAAGGACGCAAGAGTGATGCCCACAAAGTAAAAAACAAAACTCACGAAAAACGTATTCGGTCCTTTGATAATGTCAAGCTGTATTTTCACTTAGCGTTATGAACAGTTCTGAGCGAGCAAGCGTTTGTTCGCGCGGTAAATGAACACTAGACCGAGCGAACATGTTTGTTCAGTGATGATCGGCTGGACTCGGCGAACGAAAAGCTCGCTCATTCATTCGTTCAGTGAGAACGACGTCATGCCGAAGGAGCATTCGTTTTCTCGTTGTAGTGAAAACAAAATGTTTCCTATTCTGAGCGAACATCGGCAGAACAGGAAACATTTTTAACCGACTTCAAAAAGGAGGAGGTTCTTAATTCATCTGTATGTTTTTTTGTTTTTTTTGTTTGTGTGTTACGCGATTACTCAAAGACGGATAGACCGATTTGGAAAATTCTTTTTTTGTTTGAAAGGGTATACTTCCGAGGTGGTCCCATATAAATTTTATTAATTTTCCTGAGGTAGTTTTTGAATTAGCTTCAATAATGCGTATATTTCCCATTTATTTTATGTCGATGATGTGATGATGACGTTTTAATAACTTCCTATCACTGTTATTTACATGGCTATATTTACAATTATTGTGCTCAATTATGTATTCGAATTTGTGTGGGGTAGGTTCCACAACTAAAAAGTGAAAAATAAAAACTTTTTAGCAAAAAATAAAACCGACTTCCAAAACAAAACACTACAAAGTGAAAAATAACTTTAATTTCGGAAGTCGGTGGCAAAAAACGAAAATACAAAACCAAAGACACCGACTACCGAAATTAAAGTTATTTTTCACTTTGTAGTGTCTTGTTTTGGAAGTCGGTTTTATTTTTTGCTAAAAAGTTTTTTCTCTGAACTAAATGTTTGCTCGGTAGGGTAGTCGAAAGGCGGCTTAAGAGCTTTTGTTTTCAAATTTTCTCTTTATTTTAAAGAAAGCAAAAATAAAGTGTTTCGACGGTTTCCTAATCGTAAGGGCGACTGCAGAATGATAAAGTGACACTCTCTCAGAGATAACGATGATGGAGACGTCAACAATATATGGGACTGACATGAGCTGCCGAAAAGCTTCTATCAATCTTGTTGATAGTCGATGTAGAAATACGAAACGCTTCGGAAGCGATTGCCAGATGTCTAGGCTGTCTGGATTCAAGGGTGGTGAGGTCAAATTTTATCGCGGTTTTCCACCAGGAAAATTATCGGTTGGATCAGATCTTGGAGTCATGTTAGTGGCAGTTAGCTCGCCCCTGCATGAAGCTGTTCATTAACTTTGTAGTTTGCCCCCACATAATAGGGCTTGTCCGCAACTCCACTTCAGCGCGTTCAATAGGGTTTTAAGCAACTCTGGTAATACACCTCTGCCTATTACTTTAGGTGACAGCAGATAATCAAAATAAAAAGTTAAGTTAGTTTAGTTTAAGAGAAGTAGATCCTCTTCTTTCCCTTCCTGTCTTCTTCGTGTTTTGTTAACTTGAATGTGGTGTCTTTACTATATCTTTAAACTAGGTAATCTGTGGAAACATCGTGGATTGTACATTTACCCACTTCGAATTATTTTGTAATCTTAGATGTGATCTATAATGTACAATTGTTTAATTTCCCTAACAAAATAAATAAAATAAAGTCAATTATTCCAATTACGCTGAGAATCATCACTTTTTGAATGACAAAATTACATAAGACAGTCCTTCGAAACGTTCTTCATCACTTCCTAGTTCTTACATCTTGCTATCCACTTGCACGACTGGTTCTAAAACTCACGTGGAATCATTTCCACAAGCATTCATTTCCATAAATGGTAAATTTCACAATATCAGATATCAACAGAAAATAATATGAAAATATACACGGTCTCTCAAAGAGCCCAATGAAACGCAAAACTCTGAAAATGTGAATTTACTTGTAAATGTTCTTGGCAGTTTACATTAGAAGTTATGCATATACATACTAGACGTATAGAGGGTTCCTTTCCTTCACTTTCCTTTGATGGTGAAATCTGTTTGAAATTTTCTAGTCGAATTTGTTTAAAATGTTGCTGATGTCGGAGATTAACACGAGCTTATAATTAATTTTTCTTAATACAGAAATCGAACTCGGAACATCACTAATGAAGCAAAAACGAGAAATGGCTAGCCAGTTATAGTAGATAGGTACCAATAATGTTATTACTGTGGCTTTCCATACTAATATCACAGTTTATATATGGACTTTGTTTTCTTTTTATTTAAGATGGGTTTGCTCTTGACTCTAGTCTAGGTCGGAGGCGACAGAGACAGAGTCGACGATGGAGTGAGCTTACCCAGAATAAGCCAGTTCACTCTCACTTTAGAGAGATTAGGGTTGTATGCGCTCGGAAACACAGACGCAGGTAGTGAGTTCCACTCTATTCCATATTTAAGAACGAAATATGTCAAATGTCAAATTATTATTATTCCATTTTTAGGGTTCCGTACCTGAAAAGAAGAAACGGGAACTCTTATAGGATCACTCGAGTGTCTGTCTGTCTATCTGTCCGTCTGTCACAGTCAATTTGCTCCGAATCTAATGGACCGATTAAGTTGAAGGTACACGTATGAATTTCTGTGATCCAAATGCGGTCGTGTAACGTAAATAAATTAATTTTGAATATGGGGGTCAATTTTGGGGGGCAAATAAGAAAATTAAGGAGAAAAGATTTACTAACTGTACCGTGTGACATATCAAATGAAAGGGCTTACTGTAACGGTCTCAAATATATATATTATTTTTTTATAATTTTAAAATATTTTTTTATAAAGTTATTTAACAAAATAGACGAAAATTTATGATTAAAATTTTAGGCTCAGTAGTTTTGGAGATAAGGGGTTATCTCCGAAACTACTGAGCCTAAAATTTTGAAAAAAAAAAAAAAAAAAACTGAAACTTGTTCTATTCCTTTAGATTACAGGAAAACTAATAAGAAGTCTATGATCTTAAAATAACATGATAAATCTCTCAATTTTGAGCGTGCAAATTTACTTTTGCAGTTGGAATGTTTGGGAGAACATGTTTTTCAACTACAATTATAAGTTTGTTCGGGGTATAAATTTATCCCAACTACGGAACCCTTCATTATGCGTAGTCCGACACACACTTGGCCGGTTTTTAAATGCAAAAGTAACTGTCTGTCTGTAACCATTTCACGTCCAAACCACAAAACCGACAGTTATGTTTGATAGAAAGGTTGGAACCTTTTTCTCAAACCAGGAGAAGGACGTATGCTTCTTCTTATCCTGGGTATTTGTATTAAAAAAAGATGAAATACAAAATTCACAAAGACGAAGTCGCGGGCCACAGCTAGTTCTTCTATAATGCTGTTAGTGTTAACCATAATTAAATAAATACAATCCATTATCAAGCCATTGCGTCTTATAGAAGACAATATGAAAAGGTCCAACGATATTTTTTCTTTGCATATTATTGACCAAATATCTTTTGCTTAACTAACACAACATTACAATCACTTAATACCACCGCGTCGTCCTCGAGAGATATTCTACGATAATCAGAAAGCATTCCGCCATTAACAAGAGAGCATCTAATATCTAAGTTTAATCTAGAAACCTAGTATCTTTGAGAGATAGCACCTTATTTGGAACCGGTCTCAAGTTCGATAGTTTGTCGATGATACTACGTGTCTTGTTTACAGAAAGGCATTGTTTTCTAGCGAGCAGCAGGTTACCAAAGACAGTTGTACGGAATGGAGATTAAAATTATACTTCCTATCCCTCCTACTATAATCCTGTACTATTAAATGAGCAATATTTGTATATATAGGGTGACTGGTAATTAGTTACCGATACTTAAACACATGATTGTACTCATCATAACAAACAACTTCGACCAAACCTGAATTCGCGAAAAAATTTAAGCTGCTCCCTGCATTTTAACTAACTAGTTAAAATGCAGGGAGCAGCTTAAATTTTTTCGCGAATTCAGAACGTAGATGTAAGGAACAGCAGATTTTTTTTGGCGATTTCTGGTTTGGTCCCATAGAAAAAGTTGTTTGTCATCATGAGTACAATCATGTGTTTATGTATCGATCACTAATTACCAGTCTAGACTTGTCAGTCCGCCGGTCACACCACTAGGCTATCACTGCTGTTGAAGACAGATCTAAAATGCTGTACTCCTACGGGCAATGTTAATATTATGTACCTAATTTAATAAATAATGGATCGAACTTTTTACTTCGACACAATGGTAATCAAAGATTTTATTTTAATTTTGAACTGTAATTATTAGAAAACTTAACACTGGCCCTTATAAATGATATATACCTCATCACGTTCTCGAAAACGGCTCTATCGATTTCGATGAAAGTTGCAATATAGGGATTTGCGGGGGCGAAAAATCGATCTAGGTAGGTCTCATATATGGAAAAATTCGTGTTCTCCGTATTTCACGTAAAAGGATTCGGTTCGTTATTTCGCCGCCGCCGCGCGCCGCCCCTATGCATATACTTTTTAACCGTGAGGTTGTAAAAAATTGTTTAGTGTTCATTTTTTTTTCAATTTTAGAATAGAATACCACATATTCAATCCTTTTTTAATAACTTTTTTCATTAGTATAAAAAGGTCCAAAATTGTGTGAGTATTTAACCGGCAACAGCTACAATATTTCAGTTTTTCCACTGAAATGAGAACATTATTTTTAATATCGTTAGTATGATTATAAGATCGATAAAGTAATATCGAGCCTCAATAGACAGGAGAGTAATGTATTACGTTGAAGGTTACCATCCCATCAATTTCCGATAGGAAGTTATAAACTAAAGGGTCTCTTCTTCCGTTGTGAAAAAAGTAAAATTGTAAAATTGTGTCAGAACATTGGAATAGTCTTCATTCAAAAGGAAGAAAGAAACATAAATTAGACTATCTTGTTGCTCAATCACAAAGCTTTATACATTGAGACTGTTCCAAACTGCGAAGATCTGTAATACGAATATTTACTTCGAAAGTGTTTAGGCTACGCTTACAGAGGCTTCTCCGTGGATGGGTGACCACGACCACTCCTCGGAAAGCACGATGAGCCGTTGGTCCCAGCTGTCATTCGTGGATCTTTGACAGTCGTTACAGGTTGTCAGCAGCCCGAAAGTCTGTCAACCATTCTTACCAAGGAGTATCGTGTTTTGAAGGTTAGACGGGCAGTTTTACCATGTAAAATACTAGTATTCAGCTGCATCCGGTTAGGCGGGAAGCCGACGCCAACGAAGTTAGGAAAATACATATGAACAGTGTTTACAGAAGAGCAGTTTGTCTATATGTCTGTGGTTTGTCTTTGGTCACTGGCTGGCCCTGACATCAAAGAATAGACAATTATTTATATTCTGTTTGAATACGAGTCTTTTTGTCTTATTTATTATTGTAAGGTTTTTTTGAATGCTTTGCATGTGTGTAATAACTTATTAAGGACTGCTTTTTTTTTTGTAATGTGCGTTTTGTTTGTGCATAATAAACATTATTTCTTGCTTTATTTCTTTCAAATTTATGACAGGTAGTCTAACTATAGAATGCAAGTAGTGATTGCTCTGCAACTGGTATCAAGAGGTCGGATGGCTAGCATTGTAAAACTATAGTTATTATGGGTATACCTGGGTATGTCTGCGAGGCGTGGCGGACGCGTGCGGCGGACAGGCAGGACGCCCACCTGTGAACAAACAGACAGATTTTATAGCAATATTATACGATAAGAGATAGTTAGTACGGGGCGGTTAATATCGAACATGGAATAAAAAAAAATTATAAAGATTTGTGAAGCGGCACCTGTAACATATGTGTATAGATTTGAAAAGTAATAGAGATTAGTATATAGTAAAGTTATTGTTGGAGTGTAAAGTTTGCCGTAGGTAAGTTTAGTCCAAGTTTTCAACGGCAAAACATTTGGCAAGTGAAGGGCCGTAAGAAGTTTAGTCCTACAGATACATTGGTTTTGTTTTGGTTAGTCCTCCAGATAAATACAATATTGTAATCAACCAGCTCCAATTGTCTTGACCTTCTGTATTTACAGTCATTTAGAAAATAAAAAAGCTTGAGATCATCTGAACAGACGATCATCTGATCCCAAACTAAGCAGAACTTGTACTATGGAAACCAGATAACTGATATACTACGATACACTACTTTTTTTTTTAAATTTCATACTTATATAGATAATTACACTAATAATATGACTGAGAAGTCAGTCTCTTATAAAATCCAGACATAATCTTGGTCAGATCATGTGAAGACCATGTAGATTGGTGTCTGAAATGGTCTTTTGAGGAAAGAACCACACAGATTGAGAGGACCTGTCCAGCAATTTGTAGCTCAACTCAGAACTTAAAGAGCTCAACGATTGTCCTGGTTCTTACAAGGAGAAGTTCACAACAAGAAATTAACGTCCTTGGATCGGGAAAAGCAATATTTTGTAAAAGATGGTAAGCAGTTGACATTCGGCTATTGTACAGTAAACGCTCAAAAGTCCATAAGCATGCTAAGGATTACATTGCTATGAACTGTGCGAGCACGAATCAGTACGTGTGCGCGTATGAGCCAACATTCCGCAGATAACACACACTAATGAATTGTCGCATGTCGTCGTACTACGCGAAATAACATTATATTTCTGTTGAATTTAGAATAATCGTCATAGTGGCGACCTGTTCTTACCATTGCATTGCTAAAATTCGCATAAAGATAACATGTGCTGGTAGCTGTTTGGGCTAAGCAATGGTTTCACGATCAATGAAGTCTGAGTTCGAATCTTAATCACAATGTTGGACTGTTTTTTGTTTCTTTGGAACCATAATAATATATTTCTATTTTAAGCAAAAATTTGTTAGATGTTTATGTCCATTTATTTTTATAAGAAGTTAAATATTAGTTTTGGTATTATTATTTAACTATTTTTGTGATTTTTAATTTATCTTTTCGGTGTTGGAAGGTTTAAATAAAAAAGTCGTGCAGAATGGTAACAAAAATGTTAATTCGTTTTATTTACTTATTTATAAAATTAACACGCACGCACGCACTCGTAACATAACAACATGAATTTGGCAAGAACGCCGCCCAAGGCGACACTGATAAGCAGCAGCGAGAGCGGTAGCTGATCGGCTCCGAACTTATCCACTTTAAGCGATGAAGACTTACGCGCTAACATTACTTTAAGAAAGCGGAAGGATCGTACAGAAGAAAGTGATTACAAAAACGATTTCACGAACTTCCGCATCGAAATGATGAACTTCCTAACCAATTTTGGCACAACACAAACCGAAAACCTAAACCAAATTAAAGAACAAATATCGGATATCAGAAACGAAATTAAGACAATAAAATTAACTACTGATAATTTTTCTCAACAGCTGAAACATACAAATACAGAAATAGCAAATATCAAAGCTAAAACAACTGCCACCGAGGACAAAATAAAAAATATAGAAACCGAAATATCCCAAATCAAACATGAGCAACACACAAAATGTTCGGCTCTAAAATCGCCCGTCGAGTGTCACGAAGACCTCATCCTAGAACTTAAGGATCGATGCGACCGTGAGAAAAACATTGTTATTGTGGGTATATCGGAAATAAACGACAAAAACTGGAAATCAAGACAACACCACGATAACCAGGAAATTATGAAGATAATTACAATGCTTTTTCAAGATTGCCCTAAGCCGATCAAATCACAGAGACTAGGAAAATATGTGCAAAACAAGAACCGACCCATAAAAGTTTACTTCAAAAATTCCGAAACTGCTAAATACCTGTTAAAAAATAGAACTAAACTACCTGAAAACATGCAGATTTTTTCGGATCAAACCCGAAAACAAAAACAATACTTAGAATCTCTTAAGGATCAGCTAAATAAGCGTACACAGGATGGTGAAGAAAACCTCACTATTAAATATGTGAAAGGAACACCTACAATAGTTACTGCAAACCAAAAAAACCAGTAAGTAACCCATCACAAAATGCCAAACCGACGGATAGTTCTAGGAAACTATACCATCATATAGTAAATAAGTATGAGGACATTCCATTGCATCCGTCTTCACTAAGATTTCTTTACGCAAACTTACGCAGTATACGCAAGCCTGGAAAGTTCGATGAAATAAAATGCATTCTAAAGGCCATAAAAAGGACTACCCACCTTTTGATTTTCACTGAGACGTGGATTAACTCAGAATCTGATGCGAAACTATACCAACTACCTGGCTATACTCACATCTATAACTATAGACAGAATTGTAAAGGCGGAGGCGTTTCCATTTATGTGCACAACAGTATTAAATATGATATAACTGAAGAATTATGCGAGAACGGAAACCATTATTTATGGATATATATAAATAAACTATCATTAAACATTGGAGCAATTTATAAACCGGGGGATACCAACATAAAAAACTTTTTAGAAATATATTCATCCCAACTGGAGCGACGAAAACGATCAATAGTTTTTGGAGATTTTAATATAGATTTACTAAATGCAAACAGTAAGGTATCAAAATATCAACATGGAGTCCAAGAAGCCGGCTATAGAATAATAAATAAAATCAACAAATCATACAGCACGCGTGACACGGCCACAACAAACACAATACTGGACCATGTATGTACTAATATAAACAACCATTCTATCAGCGTTTCGATAATTTAATCAAGTCTTTCTGACCATAAGCAGATATATCTAGAAATGAGAAGTTTGCCTCCTCAGCATAACAAAAAGAAACATTATAAGGCTCTGGATTACGAGAATTTGTACAACAACACACTAGAAGCAAAATACAGCAATGATGACCACGACTATAATCAACTAGAGACATTTATTTCAGAACAGATAGAAAATAACAAAAAAGATAAGGTTAAAATTCTAAACCTACCCCAACAAGACTGGATTAATCAGAACATTATAAACGCAATCAATTCACGAAATAGTTTATGGCAGCAAACCAAATTAAACCCAGATAATGACGATTTGCGAAAAAAGTACCAGAAAGAACAACTAAATGTGAAGATGTTAATGAACACGCATAAGACGACCTATTACTATGAGTTATTTCAAAGCTGCAGTAGTCAACCAAAAAAAATGTGGGACCTGATTAATAACTTAGGTTTAAATAAAATTAAAGACAGTGCCCCTCCTCCCAAACTTATGTCAAACGCTGGACTTCTAACAGAAGGTAACTCAATATGTGACTTGTTTAATTCTTTCTTCTCATCTATAGGCGCAGACTTAGCAAAACAAATACCAGACACATATCACACAAATACGGGCAACACATTGATGTACGATCACAACTATATACATGACATAACACTAAACGAACTAACGCCGTGCACCTCAGAGGAAATAATTAGAATCATAGACGACCTCGATAGTAACACTAGCACTGGTCTGGATGGTATTAGTACTAAGGCAATAAAATGTTTGAAAAATATAATCGTTGAGCATCTAACCAACTGTATAAATGCCTGTTTGCGACATGGAACTTTTCCCGACACTCTCAAGGTGGCTAGGGTCAGTCCTTTACAAATCTGGGAAGAGGACTGACCCAAGTAACTATAGACCGGTGTCAGTCTTACCTGTTATGTCCAAAATATTCGAACGCGTATTATATAGTCGCCTAAATAACTATTTGACAAATAAAAACTTTTTAATAAATGAACAATATGGCTTCCGCTCGAAATCAAGTACTCTTTCGGCGGCAACGGATCTAGTTACCAAAATTAAGACTCATATAGATCAAAAGAGCTATGCCTTAGGAATATTCATTGATTTAAAAAAAGCGTTCGATACTGTCAGTCATCAAAAACTGCTCCAAAAGCTAGATAACATGGGTATTACAGGTACAGCACATAAAATGTTCAAGTCGTATTTAGAAAACAGGCGTCAAGTTGTTAAAATAGGAAATGATCACACTAGCTCGGTTCAAACTATCTCATACGGCTGCCCTCAAGGTTCAATAATCAGTCCATTACTTTTTCTAATTTATATAAACAATATTAATAAAATAGGGTTAATAGGACACCTAACACTATATGCAGACGACACCTGTCTCTTTTACTTTGACAAATCAATTCATAACATTATAAAAGATGCTCAACATGACCTTGATTTATTAAACGAGTGGTTAAAGTACAACCTTCTTACAATTAACACATCAAAAACCTCATTCATGATTTTTACCACTAAAAATAAACGTATACCAGACTTCTCGCCTCTTAAAATAAATAATGAAATAATAAAACGATCAACTAACGAAAAATATCTTGGATTGAGGGTAGACGATAAACTAACCTGGAAATTACACATTGACCATCTCAGAAGTAAATTAACATCATTATTGGGAGCGTTACGGAAAGTAGCAAACTGCATTCCAAGTAAAGTACGCACTTTAATTTATAACTCGTTAGTCAAATCGCATTTAGAATATTTAGTTGAGATATGGGGTTCCGCAGCAGTCACTAATTTAAATTCACTTCAAAGAGTTCAGAATAAAATAATTAAAACCTTGTTCCATTATAATTATCTTACTCCAACAAAGACCGTATACGAAAAAACTAAATTATTAAATATTAGACAGCTATACATTTATTACACCTGCATTCTTATTAAAAACATAACTTCTAACTCAATACAAACTAACATACAACTAAAGAAAAAAACAATGTCACATAACCTGAGAAATAGATATAAAAACAAACTTGAAGTCATCAGCGTACGCACTAATTACGGTAGAAAGACTATATTATTTGAAGGAGTACATCTGTTCAATGCATTACCGGACGACATTAAAGAGTGTGATAACGTAAATATGTTTAAATATAAGCTGAAGAAATATTTAAGTGCATTATAACTGCTAATACTCTGGAGGGTATTGTCACTGTATTTATGTTTATTACTTTGTATCTCATTATAAGCGGACTGTATGTTCTTATGAGAAATAAATTTCTTTAAACCGAACAAACTTAAGAGAATTGTGACGTTACATTCCTACTAGATAAAAGAAGTTTTTTTGTAACGGTTCATAGGATTTTTTGTTGTATACCCACTTAGTCAATTCATAATAACATAACAAAGAAAGGATATTCTAATAACACATATATAATTGTCAATACCTATTTAGTTTTCTATGATCTTCTAACTTTACGAAATGAGTGACCAAGCGAACAAGATAAAGAATATTATATTTCTGTCCCATTACTTCCAATCAAGTAAAAGCTTACAAAAAGTCAAGTATTGCGTGAGATTTGAACTCACGGCTCACTGATTCACGCATCTATCTGCACGCGCTTAACCGCTAGGTCATCTTTACACATGTTATAACTTTGAAATTATGAACTACAATCAGTTGTTGACGACAATAATTATGCATGTTTATGTTCTTGGAAATAGAAGGTCTTAAGTCAAACTAAACGCCATGCTATTGCTTTGTGAGTTTGCTTATCGACTTTTGGTCGCGACTGTACCTTAGATGAATTACAAACTGACGTACTAAAAAGTGAAAAATAAAAAACTAAAAAAAAAAACAACTGACTTCTAGAAAAAACCGTTCAAGTGCGTATCGGACCACGCACAATGAAGGGTTCCGTAGTTGAGATGAATTTATCCCAAGAACAAACTTAACAATGTACCTAGTTGAAAAACATGTTCTCCCCCCATACATTCCAACTACAAATGTCCATTGTAACAAATGTAAGTTTGTATGCACAATATTGAGAGATTTACCATGTTATTTTAAGACCATAAACTTCTTATAGGTTTTTTGTAATCTATAGCTATAGAATTATTTTCTGTATTTTTTTCAAAATTTTAAGCTCAGTGTTTTAGGAGATAAAGGGAGAAATGGTAAATTTTCGTCTATGTTCTTAAATAACTTTAAAACAGTGTACTCGTATTTTAAAATTATCAAAAAAATATATTTGAGACCGGTAAGAGCTTTTATTTGATATATCGCACGGTGCAGTTTGCAAATTTTTTTTTTAATTTTCATTTTTGCTCCCCAAAATTGACCCCCATATTCAAAATTCATTGATTTACATTACACGTCCGTGTTTGGGTCACAGAAATACATACGTGTACCAAATTTCAACTTAATCGGTCTATTAGATTCGGAGTAAATTGGCTGTGACAGACGAACAGATAGACAGGCAAGGGTTCCGGTTTTTCTTTTTGAGGTACGGAACCCTAAAAACACTACCAAGTTAACGTTAATTTCGGAAATCGATGGAAAAACTAAAAAATACAAATCCAAAGACCAACTTAAAATTAAAGTTATTTTTCTCATTGTAGTGTTTTTTTTTACCTCTGTATGTGTTTCTTTTATGTTGACAGCACTTACCTTACAAACCTAGACATACGTTTCCTTCTTACTACTTTACAAATCTCAGAACCTTCAACTATCATTCACCAGTATTACCTTTTTATTTATACGTATACACTTTCCATTTCACGTATTCAAACTGCTGAAAGACGTATACAAGAACAACATATTTCATTTTACACGAAAACGTTTACACAGTGTGTCAAAGAGAATAAAGAGCTTGCTTTCGGCGCTAGCTCCGTGTCTACATATGTTGTGCATGAGTGTCGCGGAATGTTCCCACGCTCCGCTACTATATTATTGTGAGTGGTGAATGTGTTTGAAGTGGAGTTGTAATATTTGTGGGCTCTTTTTGGGGTTATGACGGGATCGATTTGTTGTATAAACGAGCATAGTCCTGTTGAATGATTGTTTTGTAAGGACAGTTTTGAGTATGAATGTTGATCAGGGACCACGGAAGTGGGGGGTAGAGTGGGCGCCGTGCCCCCTCCAATTTTGAATTTGACAGGCCAGTTGGCGTGGTTGGTTAAGATACCACCAATCATGCCGCAGGTCGTGGGTTCGATTCCCATCCAGGACAAACATTTGTGTGCATGAGCATGTCTGTTTGTCCTTGAGTCTGGGTGTAATTATCTATATATGTATTTACAACAAAAAAAGTAGTATATGTAATATATCAGTTATCTGGTTTCCATAGTACAAGCTCTGCTTAGTTTGGGATCAGATGACCGTGTGTGAAATGTCCCAGGATATTATTGTTATTATCTCCTTTATTTATTTTTTAAACTTATTTTATTACATTTTTAAATATTTTTATAAAAACATTAAAAAAAAAACATTTAAAAATATAAAAAATAGTGATCCGCCGGTAGCGGGTGCAGGGTCCAAGCTACCGGTGGTTAGGGCCCCAGAGACAGGAACCTCCTCACAATACGCGCCGTATCAAGGAGGACTGCCTTCTGAATCAGGCCCTTCACCCAGCCACCCAACGAGAGCCTCTTGAGATGTTGGTCGAGGCTCTTAGCGATAAGGCCATTGACCGTAACGACTATCGGCACAATGATTGCCGAGTCCACATTCCACATAGCGACAACCTCGTGGGCTAAGTCGAGATACTTCAATTGTTTCTCCTTCTCAGCCTTCACGAGGTTCTCGTCATGCGGGATAGTGACATCGATTATCATTGTGCGGCGCACTGATCGATCTATTACCACTATATCAGGCTTATTGGCTACAATAGTCCTGTCAGTGATAATAGATCGATCCCAGTATAACGTGACATGGTCATTCTCGAGAACTGGGTCGGGCACATACCTGTAATACGGTACCTCAGAGTCCACAAGGCCGTATTTCAGAGCAAGTTGCTGATGGATAATCCTGGCTACTTGATTATGCCTGTGCAAATACTCGCCGTTAGCTAAACGAGAACACCCAGAAGTAATATGTCTGATAGACTCACCGGGACAATGGCATGCCCGACATATGTCGATCGTCCCGTCTTTCATTATATACTTCCGGTAGTTATTCGTTAGCATAACTTCATCCATAATTGCACAGACTTATTGTTATTATTATTATTATTAATTTACCTGGTAAAGAAGGTTTCTCTGTGCTATCCTTCACCCAGCTTTGTTTTTGTTTCTTAAATAAAAAAGCGCCTTGTACTTAGAAAAAATAAATGAAGGTGAACGTGGCTAAGTAATAACAGCCGCACGAGTCGATCAATCAAGTTAAGCTACGCTTGCCGCTGTTGGTCTGTGGATGGGTGACCTTCTTTACGTACCGAGATTCCTCCGTGCCTCGGAAAGCACGGTAAGCCGTTGATCCCGGCTGTCATTCGTGGATCTTTGACAGTCGTTACGGGTCGTCAGAAGCCCGAAAGTTTGACAACCAGTCTTACCAAGGGATATCGTATTACCCAGTAACTGGGTTGTGGAGGTCAGATAGGCAGTCGCTCCATGTAAAATACTGGTATTCAGCTGCATCCGGTTAGACTGGAAGCCGACCTCAACATAGTTGGGAAAGGGCTAGGCAGATTTATTGACTAAGAAAAGTTATCGGAGAGAGCAGTGCATAAGAATATTTTGGAAACGCTTGTAGTAGTTAAACATATCTGTATATATGTTTGTTTGTAATGGAATCTTTGAACGCGATTTTCACTTACTTCAAAACTTCCGATTGAACTGAAACTTTGCACACTTATCAATAACCGATGACAATACAATAGTTTGATAAGTTTATCCCATTATGCTGACCATGATCTTCAGGTTCAACGATTTTTACCTTCAAATCAATAAATCATAAAGAAACCGGCCGTATGTAAATCTACAAACGTATGCTTTCACCGACTCCCCGTCTCTGTACATTTATAAGAAGTAAATACAAAACAATTAACTCGAAAACCGAAAAAAAAAAATATAAATAAAGACATTTCGAAATAAATAATAGTTTAAAAAACCGGCCAAGTGCGTGTCGGACCACGTACAATGAAGAGTTCCGTAGTTGAGATGAATTTATCCCAAGAACATCATCATTGTTGTTGAAAAACATGCTCTCCCATACATTCCAACTGCAAACGTAACTTTGTACACACAATATTGAGAGCTTTAGGATGTTATTTTAAGACCATAGACTTGTTATAGGTTTTCTTGTAATCTATAGCTATAGAATTATTTTCTGTATTTTTTTCAAAATTTTAAGCTCAGTAATTTCGGAGATAAAGGGGGGGGGGGGGGGAATGGTCAATTTCCGTCTATTTTCTTAAATAACTTTAAAACAGTTTATTTTAAAATTATCAAAAAAATATATTTGAGACCCTTACAGTAAGTCCTTTTAATGTGATATATAAGGTGTATCTATTCATACACGAAATATCTTAAGGGGTCATTGTACTGATCATTACGAACAACTTTTACTATGGGACCAAACCTGAAATCGCGAAAAAAAAATCAGCTGTTTGGTACATTTATGTTCGCATAATTCGTCAAAATGTACTGAACAGCTGATTTTTTTTTCGCGATTTCAGGTTTGGTCCCATAGTAAAAGTTGTTCATAATGATGATTACAATGACCCCTTTAGAGATTTCGTGTATGATTAGATACACCTTATATAGCACGGTACAGTTTGCAATATTCTTATTTGCCCCCTAAAGTTGAACCCCATATTCAAAATTTATTTGTTTACGTAACACGTCCTTGTTGACAACATAATCGCTCTATTAGATTCGGAGCAAATTGGCTGTGACAGACGGACAGACAGACAGACACATGAGTGATCCTATAAGGGTTCCGTTTTTCCTTTTGAGGTACGGAACCCTAAAAAGAAAAATGTTTGAGAATGTGCAAACAGCGCTATTTCATATGATACCCTACATGCCCTAGTAGCCGCACTTCAAACTTTTAAGACGCCTTTTAGTCCCTGTTGCAAAATAAAGAAATATTTCTTTCTTATTTGCAAAATAGTTGAGCAAACGTCACCTACAACCATTCCAAAATTCAAGTTGATAGCATTAGTAGCTCTTGAGATATCCAGCTGTGACAGACGGACAAACAGACAGACAGACTGAGTCGCACCATAAAGGGTTCCTTTTACCATTTTGGTACAGAACCCTAAAAAACTTTCGAATCTTGTATGGGTAACCCTTTATTTATTAGCTTTATTTTATTTTTATTATTTGAGACGAACGTACGGATGGACAGCGGAGCATTAGTAATAGGGTCCCACTTTCACCCTTTAGGTACGGAACCCTAAAAATTGGCAAGAGTACTCAACATTTTTTTATCCTACAACATTTTATCGATAAAATTGGCCTGACCTAGTCTCACTAAAAGGATCGTTGCATTACGAATAAGTTCTAAAATGTATTGGAGCTTTAGCCTTCACCCACACGAAACTTTATTTTGATAAAATATTTGATTAGGCAATGGCGGGACGGTAGCTTAAATGCAATTTGTTAGGTACAGTCGCGACCAAAAGTCGATAAGCAAACTCATAAAGCAATAGCTTGGCGTTTAGTTTGACTTAAGACCTTCTATTTCCAAGAACATAAACATGCATAATTATTGTCGTCAACAACTGATTGTAGTTCATAATTTCAAAGTTATAACATGTGTAAAGATGACCTAGTGGTTAAGCGCGTGCAGATAGATGCGTGAATCAGTGAGCCGTGAGTTCAAATCTCACGCAGTACTTGACTTTTTGTAAGTTTTTACTTGATTGGAAGTAATGGGACAGAAATATAATATTCTTTATCTTGTTCGCTTGGTCACTCATTTCGTAAAGTTAGAAAGGTAGATCATAGAAAACTAAATAAATAATTTCGATTTCTGTGAGGTAGACAACAAAAAATCCTATGAACGGTTACAAAAAAACTTCTTTTATCTAGTAGGAATATAACGTCACAATTGTCTTAAGTTTGTTAATTTTATAAATAAGTAAATAAAACGAATAAACATTTTCGTTACCATTCAGCACGACTTTTTCATTTCAACCTTCCAACACCGAAAAGATAAATTAAAAATCACAAAAATAGTTAAATAATAATACAATAACTAATATTTAACTTCTTATAAAAATAAATAATAAATGAACATAAACATCTAACAAGTTTTTGCTTAAAATAGTACAAATATATTATTATCGTTCACATCAGCACATGTTATGTTTATGCGAATTTTAGCAATGCAATGGTAAGAACAGGTCGCCACTATGACGCGTATTCTAAATGCAACAGAAATATAATGTTATTTCGCGTAGTACGACGACATGCGACAATTCATTAGTGTGTGTTATCTGCGGAATGTTGAGTGAGACATCGCTCATACACGCACACGTACTGGTTCGTGCTCGCACAGTTCATAGCAATGTAATCCTCAGCGCGCTTATGGATTTTTGAGCGTTTACTGTACAGTTGTCAGTAAGGTAACTTGCTAGATAAGGCAATTTTTATTTATAGTTTTCGGTATTTTTTTTTTACTGCCTCAATGGTCTAGTGATCACAAGCGCTGCTGCTGAGCATGAGGTCCTGGGTTCAATTCCCAGGTCGGGCAAAGTGTTATTGTGTTTACATCAGGAATTTCTCAGTAGCAGCCTGGAGTCTGGATTTGTGTCCGGTGATGGCAATACGCTTGCCCCCTACCACAGGGGAATTATACTGGCTCTAAGTACTGTTTGTTTTATTTTATTTATTTATTTACTAATTCATGTACAGATCATTTAACCTGACTTGGTTTCCGTACCTACGTCTTTTTCGGGTGACCACTGAAAATCAGCGCTGTGCTGTGGGCCGCCCATAGCACAGCATCATGCTGAGTGGAAGCCTTCTTGTCACAGTCATGGCGTGCCAGCAGCTGCCGACTTTTGTTTTGTGCTCGTGATTTGTGTTTTATTTTTCTTTTTGTAAAACTCGAGTTAATTATATTTTTGTATGCATGTGTTTCTGTGACAAATAAACATATTTTTCTTTCTTTTCTTTCTTTCTAAATATGCGTGTAGGTACATGTACACTGTACTATAGTTACAGCTCTACCTAGCCCTGATGTTATGTATGTTTGTATTTTTTATTTAATTTTAGATCTAAGTGACTAGGTCTGTACATAGAGCGAGTTTTCGACATGTAGTCTTATATAGAGTGACTGGTTATTAGTGACCGATACTTAAACACATGGTTGTACTCATCATAACAAACAACTTTTACTATTGGACCAAATCTGAAATCGCGAAAAAAAATCAGCTGTCACATACATCCATGTACGCATAACTCGTCAAAATGTAGGGAACAGCTGATTTATTATTCGCGATTTCAGGTTTGCTCCCATAGTAAAAGTTGTTTGTTATCATGAGTACAATCGTGTGTTTAAATATCGGTCACTAATTACCAGTCGCCCTATATAAAATATCTAGAATTGGTAAAGTTATGCATTTGCATAATTAAAAAAAAAAAAAAAAAAAAACTGGAATTCAAGCCCGCTTCTAACTAAAGATTTACTCAAAAACGAATGTTCTTGTGAAATACAAAAAAAAAAACACAAATTAATTTAAAAAATCCTCGACGGAAAATCGTGACATGAACAATACCTACTTCAAATAAAAAAAATAAAAAAAATTACGACATAGCAGCTTAATATGATTAATAAATTAATTAAATAGTTACACTACCACAATAATTATTATATAGAATATTATTACGCTTTAATGTCATGGGTGTTTTTTTATTTAATTTTTTATTTGAACTTTTTTTTTTCATATCACTTGTTAATTTATGTTTTATTTGTGGCTTTTTTATAGCTAAAAACATGGCCAGGAATGAGATTTATACTTACAAAGCAAAACACCGTTTCAAAATCTACCTAGCTGTTTCCGAGAAAAATGGTAACAGACACACACATACACAAAAACCTCTTACCCCAAACATGTACTGTCTCCGTGGCCATCGCGGGTCAAAAAAACCGGCCAAATGCATGTCAGACCACGTACAATGAAGGGATCCGTAGTCTTCTTATAGGTTTTCCTATATTGTATAGGTAAAATTTTGAAAAAATACAGAACATAGTTCTTAATATTTTCTGTATTTTTTCAAAATTTTAGGCTCAGCAGTTTCGGAGATATGGGGGGCAGGGGAATGGTCAATTTTCATTTGATATGTCACAAGGTACAGTTTGCAAAACTTATGATTTGAATTTTCTTATTTTTCTCCCCAAAAGTGACCCCCATATTCAAAATTAATTTATTTACGTTAGATGTCCGTATTTGGATCACAGAAATTCATATGTGTACCAAATTTCAACGTAATTGGTCCATTAGATTTGGAACAAATTGGCAGTGACACACGGACAGACAGACAGACAGACTGACACACGAGTAATCCTATAAGGGTTCCGCTTTTTCCTTTTGAGGTACGGAACCCTAGAAACAATTATGAAACTTTGAGCTCAAGTGAAAGTATACGAGTAGCACGTATGTAAACTAGGTTTAAAAACCGGCAAACAGCGTGTCGGGCCACGCTCATTGTAGGGTTCCGTTCCCACTTATGAGTTTAAAGGTGGGTATCCATTATGTTCGCGCTCCTGCAACTGCTCCCGGTAGTGGGTACGTGCGCGAACACGGAGCGTGCAACAAAATGAAAAATGAATTCAAAATTACTTTCCTAGAAAGTCCTTATAAAGTTCTATTTTTCAGATTTTCTAAACTTATGGTTCAAAAGTTAGAGGGGGGGGGGGGGGGGGGACACATTGTTTTTTACTTTTGGAGCGATTATTTCCGAAATTATTGACATTATCAAAAAATGATTTTAGTATAGGGGTTCCTATTCATTTTTAAATACCTTTCCAACAGTATATCACATGTTAGGGTTGAAATTTAAAAAAAAATCACTTCCCACTTTACATATAGGGGAGCTACCCTAACAAAACATTTTTTTCCAATTTTTATTTTACCACTTTGTTGGCGTGATTGATATACATATTGGTACCAAATTTCAGCTTTCTAGTGCTAACGGTCACAGAGATTAAGCGAGGACGGACAGACGGACGGACAGACAGACATGGCGAAACTATAAGGGTTCCTAGTTGACTACGGAACCATAAAAATGGAGTTCCTCATTATCATTTCTATACGCTACCACTCAATCTTAACATACATACATATGTACTCTCCCAACGTGAACGCGCCCTTTTATTTTCTTTCACTCTACATTACATCGTTTTATCAACATGTCCCGCATTTCCGAACATGTTCTCCCTCTTTATCACAACATGTCGCTAAAGCCGTTTACACACGAGGACAGTGATGTTTTAATGTGTTGTAGGCACGTTGAGTAAGACGTTGTCAAAGTAAATCTAATCATTTTAGCAGTGCATGAACAAAACAGAAAGTCTCCCTTCTGTCTGTTCGGTTAAATTAACTTATTTGTAATAGCATTTAAGAGACTATTTGTGAGACTGAAATGGCTTTAGAAAGAAAAGAAAGAAAAACAGTTTATACACAATATGTAAAAGCGATACACCAAATAATAAAATATAACAAACCACAAAAAACATAATACAAACATAGTACATAAAATTGTTTGAAATGTGCGTCATTATCGCGCGAAACGGCAGAACGCTCAGCATAATGCCGCGGCGTGTGCTTTGTAAATGGGCTGCTTATTGTGAATACGGGTGACTCATTTCCTCTCAAAAGTTGTCAGTACTTACCATCGATCACTAATAAACAACGTACTTACTTTACCTTCTTTACGATATTTACTTGTCGGCAAGTAAACTACTTAGATAAGTTGGATAAAATATTCTGAACAAAGTTCTCACGTCACATTTTGCCTTCGAGTCAAATAAGATTGTGTCGTTCCTTCCAATTTAATTAAATACCAAGAAAATTCCCAGCAACAAAATCATTTTATCTACATCTGAACATATTGTTATCTTGTTACGTAACTCTCACTCTCGCAAACATATACAAGCAATAAAATCCCACTAACTCCGTGTGAACCAGGCTTTATTTAGACAGCAAAATTATTAGGCACATAACAAATTGAACATTATCGCAGGAGAAAGGGGTTCTTTGATAACATGTTACTTTTTTTATTTGAGATGGATTTGCTCTCTAGTCTAGGTCAGAGGTGACAGAGACAGTATACGATGGAGTGAGCTTACCCAGAAGAAGCCTGTTGACTCTAACTTTGAAGAGATTAGGGTTGTATGCGTTCGGAAGCACAGACGCAGGTAGTGAGTTCCACTCGTTTGCTGTGCGCATTATAAAAGACATTAATTAGAAACGCTTAGTGCGAATTGGTGGAATAGCAACTGGGTAGAGATGGTAACTGGCAGTGCGTCTAGATGTCCGATGGTAGAAGGGGGCCGGCGGAATGAGGTCGTGGAGTTCTCGGGCACACTCACTGAAGTACAATCTGTAGAAGACCGACAAGCAGGCAACCTTGCGGCGATGAGCCAAGCTATGAAGCTTGGCATCCACCAGTTTTACCTCGCCAATGAGCCTCTTAGTTCTGCGTTCCACCGATTCAAGCGCGGCAAGTTGGTATTTAGCTGAGCCATCCCAAAGGTGACTGCAATACTCCATGCAGGATCGGACTTGCGCTTTGTAAAGGGTTAAAAGCTGACCAGGCGTAAAGTATAGCGTTACTTGTGTGCCAGTAGGGTGACTACCTTCGTCTGAAATAGCGTTTATTGAATAAAATTGTTTCAGAAAGTTATTGATCTTGTTCAAGTATGATCAGTAAGTTAGGAGTTAATTGGTTTACTTATTGTTTTTTACCTTAAATACACTACAATCACTCAATTTTGGAACCAGTACCATCAACCTTATTCTTGGGAATAGTTAGTGACTGGCCTGTTGGTCTAGTGGTTAGTGGCCCTGACTGCTATGCCGGAGGTCGTGGGTTCGATTCCCACCCAGGACAAATGTTTGTGTGATGAGCATGATCATTTGTTCTGTGTCTGGGTGTAATTTATCTATATATGTATGTATTTAGAAATATATAAGTATGTTTATCAGTTGTCTAGTACTCATAACACAAGCTCTGCTTAGCTTGAGGCTAGACGGCGTTGTGTGATAGTTGTGGAATATTATTATTATTATTATTATTGACGAAACATGAAATTGGAAAGAATATGTAAAAAAAAGTCTACACTCGACT
The DNA here is from genome assembly GCA_948252095.1 of Dicycla oo. Taxonomy (NCBI): domain Eukaryota; kingdom Metazoa; phylum Arthropoda; class Insecta; order Lepidoptera; family Noctuidae; genus Dicycla; species Dicycla oo. Next base: position 1,445,988 of record OX411729.1, read on the forward strand.
CGATAAATTTGTTTTTGCTCTTCGAAAACTGAGACGGATAGCCAGTAAAGAAACAGCTCGTAATGCATATCATGGCTATGTTTCATCAGTGCTGCGTTACGGGCTCGTGATATGGGGTAATTTAATAGATATGAACAGAGCAGTCATTGCACAAAAAAAATGTGTCAGAGCTGCGTATGGAGCAGAATATTTGGAGCATTGTAAACCATTATTTAAAGCCCTAAAAATTCTTCCACTTCCTTGCCTTTACATTTTTGAACTTTGTATGCTTATAAAAAGGTATTCGCACATGTTTCCGCTGTTTCAGTACATTTCCAAAAGCCGAAGCCTATATAAATTACGTGCTCCTAGCCAGAGACTACATTTGTATAGCAGAAGTTCCTATTGCATGGCAAAATCTTTAACAATTTACTCCCACGCACGCATCAGAGGATTGCCCACTAATAAATTTAGGAAAACAATATTTGCGTGGCTTCTAGACAATTGTTTCTATTCTGTTAACGAATATTTTAATTATAAATTTTGACATTATATTTTACAATACCTACTTTGTGTGTGTATATTGACTTTTATTTATTTTTTGGTTTCTTTTTAGGGTTCCGTACTTCAAAAGTAAAAAAACGGAACCCTTATAGGATCACTCGTGTGTCTGTCTGTCCGTCTGTCTCAGCCAATTTACTCCGAATCTAACGGACCGATTAAGTTGAAATTTGGTACACTATTTATTTCTGTGACGCAAACACGGACGTGTAACGTAAATAAATGAATTTTGAATATGTAGGTTTATTTTGAGGGGCAAATAGGAAAAAAAAAGTTTTGCAAACCGTACCCTGTGACATATCAAATGAAAGGGCTTACTGTGAGGGTCTCAAATATCAAATAAACTTAAAAATCGAATTCGAGATCAAAAATGTACAGACGCCAGCAGGTCAACCTACCCGAAACTCTCAGATTTTCCCAATCAACCTTGAACCTAATGCCTTAGCAATAAAGTCGAAAATCTATTAAAGAAATCTGACAGATTGTAGTAGCTTGATGTGCTGGCGTCTGTACAAAGGTGTTGCCAATTTTAAATAATAACCTCAATTGTGCAGTTTGCCGAAAAGGACTATAACATAGTGCTTAAATTGTAGGCATATCTTACACAGTTAAAATATAATATTGCACACAGTTTCCAACTTTAAAGTGACGTAGACTACGATCCAAGAATAAAATCTAACTGTTTGAAATAAAATCCTGCAAATTATTTTTATGCTACTGGCAATAAGGCAGTGGCCTTAAACATTTGGACTTCATTTAGTGTTTTCAACTAGCGAAACGCCTCGGCTTCGCATTGGTGCTTTTTACTAATTAAATAAATGAGAATTTTCTTACACAAACCTTGTCCTGACAGAACAAAAAAGAAATCGGCCAAATCGGTCGAACTGTTCTCAAGTGATGATTATACGACGACGCTTGCGATACCCTAATAATACATGCGGCAACAGATTTTTATTAAAAAAAAATATATGATTAAAATCTATAATTTTCTATTTAATATTTTATATATAGAAAAAAAAAAAACTTAATTTGAATTACTAGGGAAATGTTGACTACCCCTGAACTGTCACTTTGACAACTACATTTTTTCGTTTACATTTTTGATCTCGAATTCTATTTCTGTGCTTAGTGTATCGAATAATATAGGGTCTATATTTATAACATAAGGCTGTAAAAGTGCCGACCGTAGGTTCAGGCTTTTTTCCACCATAAAATCTTCAAGGGTATTTATATACTTATACTTCCCATCAGAAATACATTCTATTTTTAACCAACAAAAAAGTAGGATGAGGTTCGTATACCTGTATATTCTTATATAAATATATTTTTTTTTCTGTACATAGCTGTCTGTTTATATTAATATTGCAAATTTATTCAGTTTTCACTTGTTCAAGTATATTGTATTCGATTCTTTAAATTATATGCCTATAATAACGTTAGAATGAAAGTCCCTAATTTAGTTGACTTTATTTCTCTAAAACATAAAAAGTCTTGTTTGTGTAGTAATAACGTCTTTTTGGTTCTGCTATTTGACGATAGATGGTGTTAAATGAAGTAAAGAAAAGACTTTTATTTTTAAGTTAATAGATTATTTTTACTTTATTAATAAGCAAGTTAGTTAAGACAGCTTCGCTTCGGCTTCTCTCTTACAAAAAATCACACCTCGCCGCTGGCGAGTAGTCCAGTAGAAATTGATCTACCAGAATTGCGCCGCACCGTCGCATCGTGCTTGTCTGCGGGAGTCTTACGCATATGAACAAAAAATGAATAAAAGAAAAATACAAACGTGAATAAAAGAAAATTCTCCTAAATAAAATATAACATTTCTCGAGGCTTACAGAAACTTTCAAGGTTACAGAAGTGCTGCAAGCCTTTCTTAAATATGTATCAGATCAGTAATTTGATCGTGAAATGGTATCACAAAGGGGAGCTATTATGTTTCAGAGATAATTTGAAGTTGAGATAGCTTTGAGAGGGCTAAAATGCGATACGTATTGTGATGAGAATTTAATCAAGATTGTGCAAATATGACTCACCATGGGAGAGCTATTGGATGGAAATAAGAAGAACTAGCGTCTTGTTATTACTTACCTGCCTACTTAAAAATACAGAATGCTCTGTAAACGATCCAGCTACCATTTTTGTTTTGTACCAGTTTTGTTTTGTAAGTAACAGTAATACGGTAAGTAATCCGAGATGCAGGTTTACCACCTAGATCGGGTGTCCCAAACCTTGTATATAACAAAGTAAGCCATTATTTCGTGTGTATTGTCATTATTCAATTTTGTAATACGTGTTATTATTTTGGTGAATAATTTATTATTATTATAATCCAAAAAAAAAAAAAAAAAACTACTTCATCAATATCCTTTCAACTTTTATTCTTACTTTTTTAGTGCAAATGTATATGTGTGTATGTTTTTTAGTGCAATTCTGTGTTCTTTCTTAATTATTTCCTTCTCCTCATATCCACGATATTCTGCTTGCGCAACTTATAAAGGGGCGGTAAAATTAATTACATTTTATATTTTCCCATTCGCTACTGTCATCTTCCAGTCCATTCATTCTTTCCCTCCCGTCCATTCCTTTGTGAACGGGGGTGATTAATAACTCACAATTTTGTAGAATTCTGCACACGTCTAGTGCAGAAGATAAAACCACGCAATTACGTCACAATATGCAGTAAAACCAATGATATCATAATTATCTTCTCAATAGGCATTCATAGACCGGATTCATTATAAATTGGAATAGATTGTACCATTATTCAAAAATCCAATCGACTGGTTATCTGAAAACTTTCCGTAGGAAATTGAATTATATTCCGAGTTCCAATCAAGCTTTTTAGATATGAGTTGAAAATAGTCTGGGGACATTGCAATCAGAACGAAGTGGTGAAACGGGCATTTTGATGGCAAGACAATAGTTGATAGTTAGTCGCTTCCTCGTCACCGTTGGCGGTGGGACAGGTGCCTTAGGGTTTAGTCTCACACTTGGTAAACAGTTGATAGCTAGTCGCTTCCTCGTCACCGTTGGCGGTGGGACAGGTGCCTTAGGGTTTAGTCTCACACTTGGTAAACAGTTGATAGCTAGTCGCTTCTTCGTCACCGTTGGCGGTGGTAAAGGTGCCCTAGGGTTTAGTCTCACACTTGGTAAACAGTTGATAGCTAGTCGCTTCCTCGTCACCGTTGGCGGTGGGACAGGTGCCTTAGGGTTTAGTCTCACCAAAATGACACATCATAAAAAACACGCAAAACATACCTAAGCTTTAGTTTAGTCCATTGAAAACTTTCACTATTGGGGCACATTTGCTTAATAGTATCAAAGTCAAAGTAACTTTGTTTATAATAAAATTATAATAAAATAGTAGCAAAGTTACTTTAACTTTGCTACTATTAAGCAAATGTGCCCCAATAGTGAAAGTTTTCAATGGACTAAAACTAAAGCTTAGGTATGTTTTGCGTGTTTTTTATGATGTGTCATTTTTATGTAAGTATAGATTAGTATAGTGGTGTGTGGTGTCTTACGACTTTCACACGAGTGAAGCCGCGCGCAGAAGCTACTAATAAATAAGACGATACAATTTCTATAAGTTTTGAAGCCACTCATGTCGCCTCAGCTTGTGTTAACCTGTGGACCTGCTTACTGTATTTCCTAGATAATAAACTTCTACTATTTTTAGGGTTCCGTAAGGTACGCACCGTACTTCAAAAGGAAAAAGGAACCCTTATAGGATCACTTTGTTGTCCGTCTGTCTAGCCTGTTAAGACCCTTTATCTCAGGAACGCTTAAAGGTATAAAGTTTAAATTTGTGTCAAATAATTGGGTCTATGATTTCTTTCAGTTGTGAAAAAATCAACTTTGTAAATCAACGCGATCAAAAGATATGACCGTTTATGTCACATATTTTTTTATATTTTGCGATTTCACAAGGGAATCAAAACCTATAGGATACTTCCCGTTGACCTAGAATCATGAAATGTGGCAAGAATCAAGGTCTCACAGCACAAGTAAAGGAAAAAGTCCGAAAATTGTTAATTTGTAGTTTTATCACATAAACAAATGTTTTTTTTTTGTGATTACAAACTTAATTTTGCAGTAGGAGAATTGACCGTGACTTACGTATATCGACGTATGGGAGAACATATTTATCAACTACAATGTTAAGTTTGTTCTTGGGATAAATTCATCGTAACGGGAACTTACGGAACCCTTCATTGTGCGTGATCCGACACGCACTTGGCCGGTTTTTTCTATCATAATGCTATCCATTATTTATGTGTCATGTCTGGAGTATACCTTTTGTTGGAGGTCCTAAATAAATGAATAACCACGATTCCCTGACTGGATGATGGACTTTCTGTGAAGGGAATCTACCATTATAATACCTATTTCTGCGACCAAGCAGCGCTGCTACAATAACTTACTATGCGCTAATTACTTGCCTAAATGGTAAGCCATTTAGGCAAGTAATAATTACTGTAATGCTGTTAACTGTTACAATTAATGTAATGCTGTTAAATAAAGCCACACGAAAAACTTCAATTTTCTCTTTTTCATGACTAATATTATTCTTTTCACATTTTACCTTTTTTAGTAGGCACGGTCGAGTAATTAATTGTGTATCGAATTGACATACTACTACACTAGCCATTTCATACAACAGAACTCCGTGAATTGAATATGATGGTAGCAAATTTGATATAACGCCCTCACCGATCTGCTCCAACTTTCGGTACCTCGGGTCGCTTGACCAAGGAGATGGTGAAGTAAACCGAGACGTAACTCAGCTCTGGATGGATGAAATGGTGACAGGTCACAGGAACAACTTGCGACCCACGGATGTCCCTCAAGTTAAAGGGGAAAATTTACAAGTCCGTGATGGCCTGAAGAAGATGGATGAAAAAAGATTGCATGCAGCGGAGATGAGAATGTTGAGATGTGTGGAGTGACGAAAATTAATAGAATAAGTAATCCTAACTATCCTAACTAATATTATAAATGCGAAAGTAAGTTTGTTTGTTACCTTTTCACGACTAAACCGCCAAACTGATCAACCTGAAATTGTGTATATTAGGTTGGGGAAAAAGTCTTTTCGCATTATAATCGTAGTATGTATGAACTTGTAATAAAATCTCTTTGGCTATACTATTTGTATCCGGCTGGTTTTGGTATCATTAAAAGTTTAAATTTTAAAGAACTCCAAATTCAAATTTTAAAGAATTCCAAATTCAAATTAGGAAAATGTGTGATTTTCATTTGTTTTTCGTACCGTCAAGATGAGTGAATCTAATGAAGAAATTCGATACATTTTAAAATTTTACTACAAAAAAGGTAAAAATGCAACGCAAGCCGCGAAAAAAAATTGCGATGTTTATGGACCTAGTGTAGTGTCTGTGAGAGTAGCACAAATTTGGTTTGAGCGTTTTCAATCCGGAAATTTTGATGTCAAAGATGCACGTCGCTCTGGTCGCCCTATTACGGATAAAATGGATGCCATTTTTGAAAAAGTGGAGCAAGATCGGCATATCAGTAGTTACGACGTAGCTGAAGAACTGAAAATTGACCACAAAACAGTTTTGGCGCATTTGAAAAAAACTGGGTATACAAAAAAGCTCGACATTTGGGTACCTCACGAGCTCACTGAAAGAAACCTAATGAACCGTGTACTCATTTGTGGTTCTTTATTACGACGTAATGAAACCGAACCATTTTTGAAGAAGCTGATAACTGGTGATGAAAAGTGGATCACGTATGACAAGAACGTACGAAAAAGGTCGTGGTCAAAGGCCGGTCAGACTTCACAGACTGTGGCGAAACCCGGGTTAACTCACAACAAGGTGATGCTGTGTGTGTGGTGAGATTGGAAGGGCATTATTCATTATGAGCGGTTACTACCAGGCAGGACCATCGATTGTTTGTTCGCAGTAGAGTTCAGACTCTACTGCGAACAACTGATGAGATTAAAGCAAGAAGTTGAGAGAAAGCGGCCGGAATTAATGAACAGAAGGGGTGTGGTTTTTCATCATGATTACGCTAGACCTCACACATCTTTAGCCACTCAGCAAAAATTAAGAGAGTTTGGCTGGGAGGTGTTAATGCATCTGCCGTATAGTCTTGACCTTGCACCTTCAGATTTCCACCTGTTTCGGTCTCTTCAGAATTCTTTAGGCAGTGTCAGGTTAACATCACGAGAGGACTGCCAAAACCACTTGTCGCGGTATTTTGACCAGAAGTCCCAAAATTTCTATAGCAATGGGATCATGTCCCTACCTACAAGATGGCAAAAAGTTATCGAACAAAATGGTACCTACATACTTTAGTTAAATGTAAATAAACTATATTAAAAAATGTTTTGAATTTTCTTAAAAAATGCGAAGAAACTTTTTCCCCAATCTATTATACGTTGTCAGGTTTACAGACAGGGACATAGGGTACCTTTCATCCCGAAAAAAAGTGCTGTTCCCGAGGAAAACAACAATAACTTTCTTATGATAATAGATGGCGCCACGTGTCTTTAGAATTTGAATTGAATTATATTATTATAGAAACTTTTGCAGTGTGTTATGAGTTTTTTTTTAATTATTATTCAAATACTTAATACATTTTAAGAGTCTAGAGTGTCGATAGACAGGTTTTTCATAATCCTAACTAATATTTTAAATGCGAAAGTGTGTTTGTTTGTTTGTTGAACGAAATTTGGCACTTGGGTGGAGAAGGACATAGGCTATTATACATCCTGGATCGCAGACGAAGTCGCGGGCAACACCTGGTGATTATATAAGGGGAAGTTTGAAAGTGGCGCCAGTGACATAGGCTTGCGATGAGGAGAGAGGAAATGCATGTGACTAAAAAAGTCATGAATATACATGTTGATGGATGGAGAGGTCGAGGAAGGCCGAAGAAAAGAAGGATAGTTGTGTGAGGAATGTAACTATTTGAATTTGCTAACTTTATCCAAATGGGGACCCCATACAAAAATCATGTTTTGTTTTTGGCATACTCGATCTTAATAACGGAAAATATTATACGGTGATACGGAACCTTTCGGATGCGAGTCCGACTTGAACTTGGCTGCTTTTTATGCCTTTTAATTATGTACCTACCTAGAACATGAAAAACACATTGTTTATTCAGGACACAGTACCTACAAGCTACCCTGCCTACTGGCGCAGTCCCCGCCTGACGCATTACTTCTGTTATTCAACCCACTTACTCCTAGTTACATATTGGGGCTGAATGTTTCACCCCGGATACACAAAGTTATTGCCAGGTCATATGTAGCGTTATGCTGTCTGGTGGAGGTCGTTCAACTTAGTGCTTTGTTTGTATGAAGTACAGTCAGGGACATTCACTGTTTACAGACATTCTATCGGGTTGGCTAATAAGTAATGAGCGTTTTAGTTCATAATTTCTAGAAATTTCGGAAAGGTTCGAGAACGTTCTGTAGCAGAGGGTATATAAAGAGCGAGTCGCGCTCATGCGCGTTATTGATAATTTGGCTGTTAGTGCGTTAAAGTTCACAAAGAAATGAGTGAACTACAAAAATTGACATTAACTATAAAGACGAAACATTGAAAGAAGTTAATAACACAAAATTTTTAGGCATTCACATTGACTCTGGGCTGAACTGGAAAATGCAAATCGATCATGTCTGCAAAAAATTGCATCAGTCCTCTTATGCACTTCACATGCTAAGAAAGGTTGTACACGAAAGTGCACTACTAAGCGCTTACCACGTATATGTGGGTTCTTTACTCAAATATGGGATTCTTTTCTGGGGTATTTCACCCAACAGAGAATTTGCGTTTAAAGCCCAAAAAAGATGTATTCGAAGTATATGTGGACTTAAACAAACTGATACATGTAGAGCAGTGTTTACTAGGTTGAAAATTTTAACTCTCCCGGCATTATATATTTATGAGGCTGCAGTGATGATAAAACGCGATATTAGTAATTATGAAACGTTAAGAAGCGCACGACATAAAAATGAATTGAGTGTTATTAAATGTAGGACAGTTAAATTTAAAACGAGTATATTTGGGATAGGGATAAAAATTTATAACAGACTACCAAAATATATAAAAAGCATTGAAAACCTGAATATTTTTAAAGCTAAACTCAAAGAGTTCTTAATAAGTAAAGCATACTATTCGATCAATGACTTTTTAAATGATAAAAATATTGACGTAAAAACATTGACATAAAGTATGTGTAAATTTTAAATTTAAATTTGACTATGTAGACTGTTTTAATGTGCTGATATCAATAAATGACAATGTATTTTTGACATGAGTAAATAATATTAATGAATTTATAGTCTAATTTTGGCATGTAATTTATGACATATATTGACATATTAATTAATGATAATATCTTTTGGCATGAGTAATAATACTAATGAATGAATGTTAATGTATTTGACATGAGGGATAGTATTGATTAATTGCAATGTATTTTGACATGAGTCTAATATTAATTATAATGTATTTTGACAGAAATTATGATTTAATGATAAAATAGATTTTGAACGATTATTAGATATTGTCCGCCCTATGGGTATGTTACAGCGATCTGTATATTATTATGGTAAGAAATCCTTTTCCACCTGTGACAAACAATAAAGGAATTTGAATTTGAATTTGATATCAAAACCCTCGTACGACATTGTTTATTATATGAGTTTCAATCTGGGCATTCTGCTGCAGAAGCTACACGTAATATATGTCAAAGGATAGCTCACGATGCAGTCTCCGAAGCAACAGCAAAGCGCTGGTTCCAACGGTTCCGCAATAACGATTTTTCCTTAACGGATCAACCAAGGTCTGGGCGCCCCGTAAAATAGATATCGATTCACGCACAATGGTCCACTTGAAGGATTAAGTGCGGAAACCAAACCCAATAACATAGAACATAGATATCGATACACCAGAAATAAGGACAAATTACGTGCTCCGTTTCACCGGCTTCATAAGATTCATAACTCATTTGTTGGGCTTGGTATATCCTTTTATAACAAGTTACCCTCTTCTTTGCTAGATTTGCCCTTCAATGCGTTTAAAGCTAAAGTAAAATCTAACCTTTGTTCGAAGGCATCCTATTCTATCAACGACTACTTAAACGATAAGAATAGTTGGTCGCTGTGATTAACTTAAGACAATGTTTATGTTCTTTCTCCAGAATTAGCATACCTACTGACAGGTTATATGAGTTCATATAATTATTTATTTTCTTTGACTGGAAAGGTCAATTTATTTTAATTTTATTTTTATTTATCATTGACATAATCTACTCATTACAAGGTTTTTTATGAGTGGTATTACAATATCTGGTTAGCTAGTGACCTCGACAATTGATCATAATTATTCTTGTCTGAGCAACCGGCAGCAAGTTCGTCATGCTCCCTTAGATGTCACTGCTTGCGGTAGCGTCGGGGGTCGGGTTGCCTCCTTACCTCAAATATGGCGAGGGGGGTAATGGCTGATCTTTGCGTTATGCTCGTGAACGGGTGCTGCTTGTGGTGACTGGACGTCTTGCTGTCCTTGGTTTCGTTTTGTTATTAGTAATTAACTTTGTTTATTTTACTTCGATGGTCCTAGTTTATCATTTGTGAATTCGAGTTTCGGCTTCATATACAATCTTCTTATATGTAAGTGCGCACATCTTTTATTACTGGAGGCCTTTATTTAGGTATAAAGTTCTGCTTACGCTTTTAGTTTTGTATTTTTATTTCTGCTTGAGTATAGTTTTCGATTTTTTTTTTTTGGTATATTGGCGTGTGCTAGCTTACCTAAAGCAAATAATTTAATTAAATATTTTGTGTTGCGTAATGTACCTAAATTATTATGCGCAGTGTTGTATAGATGCAATTTTTTTTTAACTGAACAGACAGCTGTGCTGCTGGGGAGTTTGTTGCACCACTTCTTCTCCTCAGCTAAAGCACTAGGAAGTGGTGAAGGGCGGGCGTTTTGGGGGACTGTCTTATGTAATTTTGACGTTCAAAAAGTGCTGATTCTCAGCCTAGTTTGAATAAATGACTTTTGATTATGATTTTGATAAATTAAAACTATTAATCAAGGAAGATCCTCGACGAACTACACGCGATTTGGCTGTTCAGCTCGAGTGCTCTCGTGGCACCAAAGAAAATTATTTACATGGTTTGGGAAAGACTTACAAATACAGTGTTTGGGTAAAGTAAAGATCAGCTGACCTACCGAGCTGAGATTTGTGTACAACTTTTATCTTTCCGCCGCACATTTAATTGGTTAGATCATCTTGTCACTGGAGATGAAAAGTGGGTTCTCTATGTTAATCACACACGCAAGCGCCAGTGGCTGGGATGTAAAGAACAGGGAAAACCAACGTCAAAAGGTGATCTTCATCCTCGCAAGGTAATACTTTCTGTCTGTTGGGATATACATGGAGTAATAAGCTGGGAATTCCTTCCTACTAATACTACGATTACAGTTTTTAAAAACTGAAGCTTGACATCCATCGCAAACGTCCACAACACGACAAAATATTTTTCCTGCACGACAATGCCCGGCCGCATATTGCTAAGAGTACCAGGCTAAAACTATTGGAGCTTAATTGGGAAATAATACCGCAAACTCCATATTCGCCGGACTTAGCACCAACTGATTTCAGCTTGTCCCGATCACTTAGTAATAATTTATGGGAAAAAAGCTTTGACGATGAACCACACTTGAAACAATACATAGATGACTTCTTCAATTCAAAACCAACGAATTTCTATGCGGACGCCATCCACTCTTTGCCAGATCGATGGCGAATGGTAGTAGAAAATGACGGTGAATATATTATTAATGATTAACAATTATTCATTTAATAAATAAATACAAATAAAATAGTTGTATGTCGCTCACTACTTATTAGCCAACCCAATACATATACAAATGTGAAAGAATGACAGCTGTGACTAGTATATACGGACTATTTAAGTTGGTAGTCAACTTGCTTAACAATTAAATTCCCTGACGTTATCTAAATTATTTTCAGTAAGTTCAATTTCGGCCTAGACAGGGCGGCAATACAAATGTCTGTAGCTTGTACAAAACTATTCACTGGCATGCTATTGTGACATTCACCAATCAGAAGTTGTTGTAATGGCACACGACATGCATGTTAGTTGCATACTTTTGAGCAAGTTACAGACATGTGTCTTCTCGTATCTCTAGCAAAATTCGACAATGTTAATTAAATATATTTGAACGCCTCTGAGCAAAACATAGAGGATCTACCTATCTGAAACATATCGCACACTGTTTTAATTTGACCTCTGTTTACAAATAAAGCATTCTGGTTCTGATTCGGATTCTCGCCCTTACTGAAAGCATATTCAGTTTAAGTTATTTATTTATTTATTTATTAATACAATCTTACACTATCTTAACAGGTCGATACCCAATGCGATAATGTGACACGTGATTACCTGATTATCATTTCTTCGTTAGTAATTCGATAGTCACCCTCACGAATTCCGCTAACGTACAATTAAAAATGTCAAGCCTTCGCGAGACGCTGTTTAGTATCCGTATGGCTCTTACAACCGGTGCGAATTTGCCTACGTTAGTGCGAGCAACCTGGACGTCGAAAAGCCGTGCCCTGGGCGCCTGCCGCAGCCTGGTGTTAGGGACGAGCAGCCTCAACGAGTCTAATATATCCGGATTATTTAATTTACCACGAAACACCTCATATATATATTTTGCTAAAGCTAGTTGTCATATTATCTCATGTTAATTAGAATAAGGCAATCAATACATCATGATATTACCCACTTCTGAACATTTTTGTGCGGAATCTACTGTCTGCAAACTTTAGCCATGAAATTAAATAGGTAGATTGTCAGCCCTTAGGGAATACAAGTTTCAGCAATTAGAACTTATGTAGTTGCTGTATATATATATATATTTATATCGGATATGAGTTTTATAGCGAAAGTTGTTTAGTATGACAGGTAGAATCACCCCCTTGATGGATGCTAGGTGACTAAATTGCCAACCTGTATAAATAAAAACGAAATACTGTTCGTTGGTAATCACATCACTTGAGGACGGCTTGACCGATTTGTCTACATTTTGTTATAAAATGTCTCTAATTGTCCGACTTAGATTTTTATGGAAAGAAAAAATAGAAAAGTTTCCCGGATTTTTTTCGAATTTGGGTAAACTGAACGTCCTTTTTTCTGTGGGATTTTTGAACTATTGAAATTTGGACAGGACAACGGTCAGTTAGTATATAATAAAGAAGGATTTTATTTAATAGTAGTGGAGTGGTAATATCTGTTTACTTATTGCTGAAAAGGCGCGAAGCTTATGTAATTAAAAATGTATTATGTATAACAATTCTGGAGTCAAGAGGTTAATCAACATATTCAGCGTCAGACACTAGTTGTCTGACAATTTTGCTGAACTGGGCCTTTTTTGGCGCAGCCGTGAGGCACACATTCCTGCGTCGCATTTTACACATTTTATTTGTTTTTTATTTTATTTATTTTTTATTATTTCAATCTGCTGTGTATTATTTTTGTGTGCCTTTTAGTCTGTGCTAAATAAATGTATCTTCTTTCTTTCTTTCTTTCTGTTTGTTTTTTCATAAATAGAGACAACCTGGCAACGTTGACAAAGTTTTATTGTCCACTAAAGTAGCGAAATTAAGGTTACCAGATATAATTACAACGTCTTTTAGTTATTTGTCTAGTGTCTACTGCCTTGTGCCTACTATTTAAATGTACAAATGATTTATGACAGTCTAGAAAAAAACAAATTTAGTTATTTTTGTTTTATTTTCGCATTCCAAGTTCATAATCATAATCATTTATGTGCAATAAGTATTACTACAGTGTAATTAAGTTCCTAATACATAATCAGACATTAGACATACGAAACATTACAATTAATGCTAGATATTTATGTCCAAAGGCATGCTTAGTTATCGACTAAACAGAATCGTCACAAAGTGAAATGAAGTCAATCTAATAAGGTACTGTCCCTCGGCAATCATTGCATTTCCGAATACAAAAGAATGCTAATATCCATGTTCATCAATTATTAGATATATCGTGTATAATAATTTGAATTCAGAACTAAGTACTTTATTGTTGTTCAAATCAAAACAAAACAAAAATAAAGTACTTAGTTCTGAATTCAAATTATTATACACAATAAATCTAATAATTGATGGACATGGAAACTAGCGTTCGTTATATTTTTTCTATGAATTAGTTTATGGCTTTTAAAAACATACAGCATTTAAAAAATAAGATATAGGTGGTTAAATAACTCAACACATTAATTTTAATTCATAGAAAGACACGACCTGTCTCCAACCTGCACATGTCACTAACTCACCAGACACAAAGCGACAACGAATGATTAGTACGATGTATCACGCCGGCCGGCCATACGTCAGCCACAGATGAATTATAAACAAATAAAAGGAGGTGCGAATGTGGGGAAGAGGAGACAAATTAACACACATGACTAGCCGTCATGTGTGTTTTAATTTGCCTCCTATCCTCCTATTCCTTCGGGAAATACCTGTATTTAGCAGAAGAGTAACCATACTTCCATATGTTATCGGTTGTTTTTGACCCATTTAAGGATAGTGCACAACTGGGCACAAAGCCAGGCAATCAATTTTTGAGCTACATTCGAACACCTGAACATTTACACGCATGGACTGTTAAAGTCATTACATTTTTTTTAGAAATCGGGTAAGTTGTTGGAAAGTATATACTGAGAGGCACTTAAGAAATATTGTAACTTACTATTAGATTAGTGAAGTGTTCCAACTCGTTTATAATGAAGAAGAAAACAAAATAGACTCTACAGTTACTCTTTTATATTGTGTAGGAGTTAATAGCAATAATTGCCATTAGGGATATATTTCTTACATAATGCTATAGTAACTCCACCCACATAATTTTTGTATTCAATTTTCTGAGACGCAAATACCTTGTGACCTTTTCCAGGTTTTTTTTATTTTTTTTTAAATTTTAGTTGGGTTTGCTCTTGACTATAGTCTAGGTCAGAGGTGACAGAGACAGTCTACGATGGAGTGAGCTTACCCAGAAGAAGCCTGTTCGCTCTAACTTTGAAGAGATTCGGGTTGCAAGCGTTCGGGAACACAGACGCAGGTAGTGAGTTCCACTCTTTTGCCGTGCGCATTATGAAGGATGTTTGTAAGCGCTTAGTGCGAATTGGTGGAAAGGCAACTACTATTTCTTTGCCTCTTTTTAGGGTTCCGTACCTAGGAAAAAACGGAACCCTTATAAGATCACTCGTGTGTCTGTCTGTTTGTCCGTCTGTCACAGCCAATTTGCTCCGAATCTAATTGACCAATTAAGTTGTAATTTGGTACACGTATGAATTTCTGTGACCCTAACACGGACGTGTAACGGTAATACATGCATTTTGAATATAGAGGTCAATTTTGGGGGCAAATAAGAAAATAAAAAAAAGTATAAACTTTTTTTTATTTTCTATTTGAGACCCTCACAGTAAGTCCTTTCATTTGATATGTCACACAGTTTGCAAAACGTTTTTCAAATTTCTTATTTGCCCCCCAAATTTACCTCCATACTCAAAATTCTTTTATTAACGTTACACGTCCGTGTTTGGGTCACAAAAATTCATACGTGTACTAAATTTCAACTTAATCGGTCCATTAGATTCGCAGCAAATTGGCTGTTACAGACGGACAGACAGACAGACAGACACACGCGTGAACCTATAAGGGTTCCGTTTTTTTCCTGTTGAGGTACGGAACCTTAAAAACGAATCCAAACACTACAAATTATCTGCTATTTTTTTTTCAAGAGTGTACTAGTGTGCTGGATATCCTGGCTGCAGCATCTGACCAAGAATTCCATAATCTTGCATAGTTACATGGGTATTTCAAATTTCAGGTCACACATATGCTTGAAAGTAAAGTAAATACCCATTATGCATCTAAGATCCCTACCGCAGCTAACAAAAGAGCGGATGACCTTGAAACGGCTGAACCGATTTTCATAAAACATGTCTAAGAACCACCGCTAGAAGACCTGCTATCAAATAAAAAACCGCATCCGAATCTATTCACCCGTGAGCTACGGTGCCAGAGACAGACACACAGACACACACACACACGCACACATAGCAGTCAAACTTATAACACCCCTCTTTTTTCGTCGGGGGTTAAAATCAGTCTTCGAAAAAACTAACAATTAAATTAATGTAATAATAATAATAACGCCACCGCTGTATCTTTACGTTGACGTCGTGGTGGGGCTTGCGCGAGTTAAGGAACCCCAACCTACCAATATTAGCTTCGTCAGCTAATAAGTATTTATTAGATACAGTTCTTTCCAGAATATTCCATTGATTGATCAGCATTAATAATTATCTAGGACATGCGTCGTATCCGACCACGCTGTACCATGTACTACGTTAGCAATAAATATAGTATATAAGACCAATATTTTATTAGAATAAGTTAATTACTGTTTCGCTGTAACGCTGTCGAAATAAAGTTATTTTTTTAACTACTTCCGTTGTCGTTTACTTAATTGGCGCAGCCGGTAGGATCTCTGTAGTCAGTCTGCCGTGTATACAATTCTACCAGGAGCAGCCGACGTCCGTGTCTACGGTTAAGCAGAGATCGCCGAACAAATAAATTCATTAAGGAGTCACGGAAGAGGACCAGCTACAGCAGTAATTCAGGGAGCATGAAGCTAGCTGCGGAATTGTGAGTAAATCTTTTTCACCTTCCTCTCAGCTCTTCCATCTGCATCCCAACCTTGTAATAAGTCTATGTGCGTGTATTATTAGGGATTGGACAACGCCGTAGTAATATTTGCATAGATTTTAGTTGTAGTAATATTTTATAGTAGTGATATTTTAGTAGTACATTAGTGTGATTTTTTTCTCTTTACTCGTGTTACTTTTATAACTTTTCACAATGGAAAACGTAACCCGTGTCCCACAGGAAATGGTTAACATCATACCAATATTCAGTGGCGTCGCTAGAACCTTACCTTTATTTATCAAAAAATGTGAATATATTTTGTCTACGTTCCAAGGAACCGTAGCTCAAAATGAATATTTATTTCATGTATTAACGAGTAGGTTATCAGGCGAAGCAGCCAGTTTGGTGGGCGAAAGAGATGCTATAAATACGTGGGATGACCTGAAGAAGTTGTTAAACCAACACTTCGGTGACCCACGCACTGAGGATTGTTTAGCGATGGAGTTAGAATCTTGTAGAATTAATAAGGGCGAAAGTTATTTAGATTTCTGCCATAGAATTCAGCGAATGAGAAGCGTTTTATTCGCTAAAATTTCAGAAACTATCATTGATGACTCTTTACGTCACGCAAAACAAATAATTTATAGTAACAGAGCAATGAATGTTTTCTTGTATAATTTACCGCCATTTCTAGTCAGATTAGTTCGTTTGCGCGACGTTACAACATTAGAGGATGCGTTAAAAACTGTTTTAGAAGAACAAAACTTCCAGGCAGTCTATGAGTCTAGAACAAACGATAGACGTAATTTAAATAGAACTAACATACCCAATTCAATTAATAACCAAAATGTATATGATTATAATAGTCAAGATAAAAATTCGCATAACGTATCGAGTACACATGTACCGAATAACGCTACAAATAGCACATTTACACCGAACAAATCGCATCAGTACAGGCATTTTAAACAACATGATAATATTCAAAAGAATCAAGAAAGTTATAATCGTACAAACAACAATAATAATTCGTCACCGCAGTCAAGTAGGTCATCTGTTCCGGTTGCACAACAGTACGCGGCACATGCACCAGCACGGCGAATTTTGCAGCGCAAGCATCTACGTCAGGTTCGAATACTGATGTCACCATGCGTACTGCGAGTTCGCGACGTGTTAATTACATAAACAATTCTAGTGAAAACGAACAGAGTTCAAATAATTCATACGAGTGCCAGGAATTTTCCCCTGAAGCCCCCGGGGCGGGAAATTTTTGCATGATGGCCTCTACACTAGGGAACGAATAAAAATAAACTGTAATAAACGCTTAAATTTACCACATATAGTTATACCAGAATTAAAAGCAGTTTTTATGATAGATACGGGGAGTGTTAGGTCGTTTATAAGCCCGTACATAGCAAATAAATATTTTAAAAATTATTTACAGTATGAACCCTTCGAAGTTGTTAGCACTCACGCATCGAGCGTTCATAGTGAAACGGCAATTATTCCATTACCGGTTACCTTTGGTAGCAAAGAGTTCCACAAATTTTATGTATAGAGTGTAGACGATAGGTATGATGGGTTAATAGGTAGCAACTTACTGAAGCAATTACAGGCAAAGATTAACATGGAAAGTCAGATATTACATTTAAAAAATACTGATATTCCCATAGTATATTCTCCACCTATGAGAGAGGTATATAATCTACCACCTCGTAGTGAACTTAGAGTAAGACTTCCGGTCAACTTATTGGACGGGGAAGCTGTGTTAGACTTCAAACAATTTACGGAAGGGATTCGAATGCCCGCCGCATTAGTTACATGTGTTATAGGTTATGCAACAACCGTTATTCAGAATTACAGCAATCAAAGTAGAACTTTAGTGGTTACAGGGCCTTTTCAAGTCGAGCCATATATACAGAACCCATCTATTAGTGTAAATTTTATGGATAATAATACAGAAGTGGACAGATTACTAACAAAGAATTTAGAAAAATTACAGTTAGATCATATGAACGTATGGTTATTGAGGGACTTTGTACGGAATACAAAGATATCTTTTATTGCGAAAATATCCCATTAACCTTCACAAATCAGGTTAAACATAGAATAAGAACAAAAAATGAAGACCCAATAAACATAAAGGCATATAGATTACCGCCTATACAAACAAAAGAAATTAGAAGCCAGGTAGAGAAAATGTTAAGGGATAACATTATCCAGGAATCGCATTCTCCCTGGAGTGCTCCCGTACATTTGGTGCCTAAAAAGTTAGACGCATCAGGCCAACAAAAATGGAGAATGGTAGTTGACTATAGACGGCTCAATGAAATGACAATTGATGATAAATACCCTTTGCCCAACATTAACGATTTATTTGACATGTTAGGTAAAAGTACTTACTTCACAACCCTTGATTTAGCTAGTGGATACCATCAATTGGAAGTCCAGGAGCAGGATCGAGCTAAAACTGCGTTTAGCACACCTTCAGGGCATTACGAATTTAACAGAATGCCATTTGGGTTAAAGACAGCACCTGCAACATTTCAGCGAGCAATGGATAACGTCTTACGAGGCCTTCAGGGCTTACATTGCCTAGTATATCTTGATGACGTCATAATTTTTTCAAAAAGTTTGCCTGAGCATGTAGATAAACTTAGAGCAGTTTTTGACCGCTTTCGTCAAACAAATCTGAAAGTTCAACTAGATAAATCACATTTTCTTAGAAAAGAAGTACTTTATTTAGGGCATACTATTACGAGTGAGGGTTTGAAGCCAAATAATGATAAAATAGATGCTGTTCTGAGGTATCCCATTCCAGAAACTACTACACAGATTAAAAGCTTTTTAGGACTTATCGGATATTATAGAAAATTCATCAAAGATTTTGCTAAGATAACTAGACCATTAACAGCCTGTCTAAAGAAAGGTCGCAAAATTATTATTAATGAAGAATATAGAGAATGTTTTGAGACATGTAAAAAGCTTTTAACAAATGCACCTTTGCTACAATTTCCCGATTTTAGTAAAGCTTTTATCTTAACCACTGATGCATCCAATTTTGCAATCGGTGCCGTATTGTCACAAGGAACAATAGGCTCAGATAAGCCTGTTGCATATGCTAGTAGGACCTTGAGTGACACAGAAGTAA
The DNA here is from genome assembly GCA_948252095.1 of Dicycla oo. Taxonomy (NCBI): domain Eukaryota; kingdom Metazoa; phylum Arthropoda; class Insecta; order Lepidoptera; family Noctuidae; genus Dicycla; species Dicycla oo. The sequence goes on from OX411729.1 coordinate 1,465,429, forward strand.
AATATAGCACTATCGAGAAGGAACTGTTAGCCATAATATGGGCAGTTAAGCACTTCAGACCGTATTTGTATGGTAATAAGTTTACTATATTTACAGACCATAGACCATTAGCATGGCTGTATTCATTGAAAGAGCCTAATAGTAAACTCACGCGGTGGCGGTTAAGGCTAGAAGAGTACGATTTCAGTACGAATGCAGATGCTTTATCTAGAATTAAGATTAATGCAATTGACGATGACTTAGATTCAATATTTGTAAATGTAGGAGATAGGCAGGAACGAATAAGAGAAATAATAGAAAACGAATTACAAGATCTTGAAACCCCAATAGAAACGATAGAACTTTCAGATTCTGATGATGGGCTCACAGCCAATTCAGTTTCAAATAGAGAACACGAAGGTATCCCTATTTTAAACGAAGCCGTCGATATTAAACCAAAACAAATTTTAGTACATTCATGGCAAAAGAATAAATTAGCCGTAAAAGATATTTCTAATACCAAACAAATAATTCTTGAAGTTCACTTACCGACGAATAATGACACATTAGTTAAAAACTTTTTGAAAGAATATATAGATCCAAAAAATAAATACTATATACACTTTGAACATCCGACTTTTAGAAAAACTTTTTCAAACATGGTACTTAAGTTATTTAAAAAAGATTCAGTTAAGTTAACAGAGTGTAAAGAAAGAGTTGTAAATTTGACAGAATCGGAAGAAGATCAAAAGGAAGTTATTCTTAAATATCACGAGGGAAAAACGTGCCATAGAGGCATTAAAGAAACTTTAACCAAGCTTAAAAGACATTATTGGTGGGCAAATATGAAAGAAACAATTGCGGCAATCATAAACGCATGTGAAACATGTAAACGCATGAAGTATGATAGGAAACCGATAAAACCCCATATTCAGTTAACACAAACACAGGATAGTCCTTTTCAAGAAGCTTTTATGGATTTATTATATATAGAAGGGAAATATTATTTAACTATAGTAGATGCATTTAGTAAAATAGCACAAGCCATAGAGGTACCGAATAGGAGTACACCAGAGATAGTTAGGGCATTAATTAAGTACTTTAGTATGTATGGTCTGCCTAGGAAAATTAGTTGTGATTCAGGTACAGAATTCAATAACGCTTTGATAAAAGAAATGTTAAGCTTATATAAAATTGAACTTCACATAGGGACTCCAAATAATCCCAGTTCAATGGCAATAGTAGAAAGGTTTCATTCCACCATTATTGAGATTTACCGTATAGCAAAATACGATAAAAGCGATTTAGATGCAGCATCCGTCATGACTTATGCTATCATGGCTTATAACAACACCATCCATTCAGCAACAGATTTTACGCCTTTTGAATTAGTATTTGGTCACACTTGTGCAGATAATGTATTTAACGTAGATAGAGAAAAGAATTTAACTCAGAAACTGTTGTTAGATCATAGAAAACGCCTTAAAGTACTTTATGAATTCGTAACAGAAAAATTAGAAGCGGATAAAATTAAAGTAATAAATAAAAAAGGTGGTGAAACGACACCGGTTCTTAAGACAGACGATAATATTTATATGAAAGATACTAGGATTAGAAAAACCGCGATACGAAAAAGCAAAAGTAATTGGTGAAATTGAAAGAAATATAGTGCCAGTAGAATTAAAGAAAAGAATAACTAGAGTAGCGTTAAAGAATGTAAAACGTCCTCCACAGATCGGGGCTGGTACTTCTGGTACTAGTAGCGTCAACATTCACGCTGGACCTCCAAAACCTCGGTCAGAATCCGGGGATAGCAGCGCTGAAACGGGGAGTAGCAGTGAAGAGGAATAGCTATTGGACTATATATAAAACTGTAGATTTAGAACCATTAGGCTTACAAATAGATACTAACATTCGGGATTTTAGTAATTTAAAAACGAAAGTTAAGGAAAATAGATTAAGTAATGAAACCATAGGAATAGAAATTCAAATAGAATATCTAGTTAAACTAACAAAGGAAAGATTTTTTCAAATCTTACCTTTTCATTATAGAAATAAACGAGCCTTGTTCAATCCATTAGGCTCACTGGTAAAAGCTATTACTGGAAATTTAGATGAAGATGATGCAATTAAATATGATAAGGAAATTCAAATGATACAGAATAGAGAACATGTAGTCGAACGTAAAGTATCATCAATGCAAAAGGCTTTTGATAAACTAATAAACGACTCTGAAATAATAAATTTAAATATTAAAAACTTGGGTTTACATACTAATGGAATGGATAAATTAGTTGAACATGAATTTAGGTTTAACAAAGTTTTCCAAATATTGAATACTATGTGCCAAATTTTAAGTAACTTTCGAACTTGTTACGAAAACATACAAGAGATTGAGACGGCCATTGCCTTTAGTAAATTAAATACTTTACATCAATCCATTATAAATAGCACAGAATTATACAATACGTTAGAAATAATTGCTAAACATGCTAGAACAATATATCCAGTAAGTAAACGTAATTTAATTAAATTAGAACGTAATATTATACTCAAATCATATATAAATAACAACAAGCTAGTTTTTGTTTTAGAAGTTCCCCTAATAGATAACGAAACATATAATTATTACAAGGTTATACCCATTCCTATATTCCATCCTCCAAACACCTTCACTATTATACCCAATTACCTGATGGTGAATAGATTAAAATACATGCCCGTGGTAAGCCCATGTGCTGAAATTGAAAATGATAAATTTCTCTGCGCTGAAACCAATTTTGCCCAGTATCCAACTGAGACCTGCATTGAACTAATAATGCTGATGAAGAATAACTACAAAAGCTGCATACAGAACCATATTGAAATAGAGAAAACTAAGGTACAAAAAGTAACCGACAGCCAATGGTTGGTTTACTCAGAAGAAAACCTCATCATCACCGAGAATTGCAATACAGAAAGTCTGAAACACACTATTCTTGGGACCTACATCGTGACCCCGAGCCAGCAATGCGAGACGCAAATAGGCGAAGTCGTCGTTGCCGCTACCACAAACACTACAGTTTCCAGTCTCTAGCTGCCATTGATCCATATGCCAGAGCTACAACAGGATATCCAGAGAAGAGTAAAGAAAGTAGATCTAAGAAATGTGGACTTTATTGATGTGAAAGAAGTGTTACTGTTTAGAGCAATAAGGTTGTGTTTGGTTCAAAAGGATTTTTGAAAAAATAGACGTGTGTTTGTCGCAAAGATTTAATTTCAACTAACTTGACAAGTTTAAAAGTGGACTGTATGTGTGATCGTCTACATATCGATAGCTAGCTTTACATACTAACGTTACATTAATTCGTTTGTAAGTACTGGCTTAAACATTCCGCCCCCCAAAGAACACAGTTCTTTAGTATGAGTTTACAAAATAATAGATAGGTAAGAATACAACTACAATTTTAAAGTGACAAGTAATTATGACATCAACAATACACAATTAACTAGTACCTAAGGATTACAACAACGACAACAAAATAATATCACTGCAAAGGTAAGGTGTAGTTACTACATACAGTTACATCTACGAAAGGGCCGGAATTATACTTTACACAGCTGTTTTGGTAAGTCATTTATGATAAAAGTTTAACACTAGTCGATCAAGAATGTATTAGTAAAGATAAGTGCCTAGTTCATTTACATAACATTTTGTAAACATTATTGTATAGGTAATGGACACAAGTTTCATGGTAAGTTATAAGTTTTAATTTTATAAGTTTAAAAAAAGTAGTTATCTCTAATCCTAAGTTTATTTGGTTAAGATACATATTTTATTTACAGGACGTTTTAAAACACTGTTCTTACATTTAATTGATACAACTCGAGTAAGATTATCGGGACCAACATGTTTTTTAATTACTCTTCCTAATATCCACTTACTAGGTGGGATATTATCATCTTTTAGGATTACTATGTCATCGATTTCTGGCTCAAGTTGTTTTGTGTTCCATTTATATATTTTATTAAGATTAACAAGATATTCTTTATACCATCTTTTCCAGAAATCATTGACCATTTTTTGTACTAATCTCCATCGTTCGAGATTAGTGATATGTTCACAAGGTGTATAATTCTCATCTGATAGGTTTAACAAAGGTTCGCCCACCAAGAAGTGACCTGGTGTCAGGGGGAGAGGGTCATTGGGGTCATCACTTAAAACCGAAATAGGTCGCGAATTTAAACAAGATTCAATCTGTGCTAACACAGTGGTAAGTTCTTCGTAGGTGAGTGTACTATTTTCAATTACTTTTGTGAGATGTGTTTTAGTACTGCGTACCCCAGCCTCCCACAAGCCCCCAAAGTTAGGCGCATGCGGAGGAATAAAATGCCATGTAGTACGTTCTAAAGATAACAACTCTGCTATTTCACTAGGAATGGAAGACTTGGCTTTCTCAAACATATATCTTAGCTGCTTGTCTGCTCCCACAAAATTAGTGCCATTGTCACTGAAAAGGTCCTGACAATGTCCACGTCGGGCTGTAAAGTGCCTGAAAGCAGCGATGAATCCCTTAGAAGTCAGGTCTGTGACAGCCTCCAAGTGTACCGCACGTGTTGCCATGCAAATGAAGAGACAAATATAGCCCTTGTAAGATTTAGCTCCTCTGCCTGGTGAAAATTTGATATTAATGGGTCCTGCATAGTCTACACCAGCTGATCTGAAAGGTTTGCTGGATTTTACTCGTACCTCTGGTAGTTGGCCCATGAACTGTACCGCTTTGTTTTTTGCATATCTAATACAAGTTGTACATTCTCTGTAATATCCTTTTACTTGAATCTTAGCTCGTAATATCCAATACTTCGACCTCAAGTAATTAAGCATTACTTGTGGTCCACCATGCATAGTGTTCTGATGTGCAGCTTTAATTATTAGTTTACTAAGATGGCTCTTAGCAGGTAAAATTATAGGATGCTTTGCGTCATACGCCGCTTGCGACTGTTGGATACGTCCGCCAACTCTTAAAATGCCATTATTATCGATAATAGGACAAAGATTGCGTAGTTTGCTCCTTTTGAGAACACCGCCTTCAGATTTTAACTGCTTTATTTCTTGATTAAATTCTATACCTCTGAGTCTGACCTCTGAGTTTGTTTCGGCCTTTCTTCTCAGAGTAGTCAGATAGGAAACGCCGACCTCATCTAGTTTAAAAAAAAAATATTGACTTGTAAAAGTGTTTGTACAAACCTACTTACAGAAATAAAAATCATTTATCATTTATCATTTATCATTTATATGTTGGACTTGTTTGATGCAGTTATTTAGAGTTTCATTAATTTCTTGTGTTGTAATAAATGTAGTATTATATTTAACTTTGTGTTTATTAACTTATTTAACCATCTTCTACAGTATGAAATTATTCTCAACATTTTCTGTAAATTAGAAAACTTAGTCCAAATTAATTCCTCTTCACTATTTACTAAAGCAGTGAAAACTCTGACTTTCTCTTCTTCTTCTGTATCTTCGACATCAACTAAACTCATGTTTAGCTCTAGTGCCGACAACCAAGCCGGTCCGTTCCACCACAGTAAGTTATTTATTAACTCTGAGGCCTGTAAGCCTCTTGAGGCGCAATCAGCCGGGTTTGTGTCTGTAGTTACATGACCCCATTGCTCATAATCTAGAATGTTTAATATCTGAGATACTCGATTGCTGACGAATGTGCTCCATCGACTCGCTCCACCCTTTAACCAAGCTAGAACTATGGTCGAGTCTGTCCATGCATGTAAACTTTCCTTAGATATGTTCATTACTTGTGCTATCTCGAAAATCAGTTTGGCTGCTAGTGTCGCACCACAGAGTTCCAACCTTGGAATAGATAATTGTTTCTCAATAGGAGCAACCTTAGTTTTTGCTGATATTAGATTAACGTAGACTCTGTCTCCCTCAATTACTCGAATATACACTGCTGCCCCATATGCTGCCTGCGAAGCGTCTGCAAAGACGTGCAACTCTATTGTAGATGTGTGGGAACATTGTAACCACCTTGGTATAGAAACCTTTTTAATGTGAGCTAACTGCTCTCTGAAGTGTAACCATTCCGCTAGCAGCTCTGTACTTATGGTGTCGTCCCATCCAAGTCCTAGTTTCCATAACTTCTGTATCATCATTTTTGCTCTGACAACAACAGGAGCTATCCACCCTAGCGGATCATACAATTTAGCAACATCGGAAAGAACACATCGTTTGGTCATCGGTTCCTTTGTTTCTGATAAGTTGAGGGAATACACAAAACTGTCTGTATCTCGATTCCAATTAACTCCTAGTACTTTAACTAAACTATTGACCTTAAGAGGCAGTTCATGATAATCTCTTTGATTGGTATCCATATATTTTAACACGTTCTCATTATTACTACTCCATTTTTGTAACTCGAAGCCTCCTAAGTTCAGTAGTTTGTTCATGTCGTCATAAATACTAACAGCTTCATCTTCTGTCTCACATCCTGACAATAGATCGTCTATATAAAAATCAGTTTTTGTTATTTTAGCAGCAGCTGGAAATTTTGATTTCTCATCATCCGCCAATCTCTGTAATGATTTCACTGCAAGATATGGTGCACTTGCGGTACCAAAGGTCAATCTCACCAGTTTGTAATGTTTAATAGGCTCAGTCGTTGTTGGTCTCCATAACAACCTTTGATAGTCTGTGTCTTCCTCTGCTACACGCACCATTCTATACATTTTTATAATATCTGCCGTAATACAAATTCTGTGTGTCCTCCATCTCATTAGTATGTGACGTAAGTCCTGTTGTAGCTTAGGACCCACAAGTAAATTGTCGTTCAAAGAAACATGATTAATGCCCTTACATGAAGCGTCAAAACCCACACGAAGTTTCGTTGTATCCTTATCTTCTCTTACTACGCCGTGGTGAGGTAGATACACTGCTTTAGGGTTATTAATATCTGCAGACTCCACTTCAATCATGTGATTAAGATTAATATATTCCTTCATAACCTTGGTGTATTCTTCCTGAAATTCCCAATTTTTTGCGAATTTCTTCTCTAGGAACACAAACCTTTTAGTAGCTATTTCTCTCAATCCATCGGTTTGACCTTCTGGTTTAATGTTTTTGAATGGCAGTCTTACCACATATCTTCCTTCCTTGTCTCTGATCGTTGTAGCCTCGTAATACTCTTCACATCTTTCTTCTTCTTTTGACAATCTCTTTTGTATGGTGTTTGGCTCGTTTTCTAACTCCCAAAATAACTTAAGCACCTCATCTTCTTTAAGCTGAACATGCAGGCTGGTGATGTTCTTCTCTGCTGAAGTGCATTCTCGTGACATCCTTCCTGACAGAACCCAACCTAGAATTGTGTTTTGGGCTAACAGATTACTCACAGGATAACGCCGTCTAACAAGACGTCGCTGTACACTTCAGCTCCAAGGAGAATGTCTATTCTCCCTGGTGTTGCAAATCCTGGGTCAGCCAGCTCTAAGTATTTTAAATCTGACCACTCAGAAATACCTAGATTGGTGGTAGGTAGCATTGTTGTTAATGAACGCAAAACATATGCCTCCACACGCACTGACGCATTGGGATTATGATTTGATTTGACGCAAAGTGTAACCTTGTGTTTAATTTTCGTTTGCCTCTCTCCCACACCTGACACCCAACCACTCACTGATGTACGATTAAGATTCAATAATTGTACTGTTGCCTCTGTAATAAACGAAGCTTGTGACCCTTGGTCTAACAAACACGTATTTGCAACCATTCCTACTATCTACTAACACATTAGCAGTAGCTAATAGGACACTGTTTGATTGGTTATGTTCACTAGAAAAGTTGGTTACAATATGCTCATCATTAGATATAGAAATAGGCGTACCTGTAGATTTGTTGTTCGCTATACCTGTTGTTGAAGTTTCACCTTCCTTTGGTTTCTCGTTCTGCTGGCCTCTCTGGAAATGCAGAAGGGTGTGATGCCGCCGTCCACACTTTCTACAACACGACGACTGTCTACACTTGCCCACGGGGTGTGTAGGCGCCAAACAATTGAAGCATAACTTGTTCGTCTGTACGAATTCTTGTCTTTCATTTGGAGACTTATCTCCAAACTTCTTGCAGGAATAGATGTAGTGGTCACCACTACATAAGGCACATTTTGTTTCGGGCCTTTTTCCATCGCCGCTGGTAACATTTGAATGGAAAACCTTAGGTTTAGCTAACGGTTTGGGTTGCACCGTTTTAACTTTAGTACTTTCTATCATTTCTAAAGCTCTGAACCTTGCTTCTAAAAAATCTCTTAATTCCGACCAAGTGGGTATGTCGGAATTACATGTTGTACTAATTTGTTGTTCCCACAACTTTATAGATTCGGAATCTAACTTCGATACAACTAAATAGGTAGTTACCATATCCTAGGTATCAGTCTGTATACCCATGTTCTTCAGTGCCTTCAAACAAGTCGAAGTTGTGTCTAATAATTGTCTAATTAAACTAGCCGATTCCGTCTGTACAGGTTTTTGCGTAAATAAAATCTTCATAATTGCGTTGCTGTTGAATCTCGTATTATTGTAACGTTTTATTAATTGGTTCCAGGCCTCATCATAATTCGCATCTGTTATAGAAAAGTTACGTAATAGTACCTCAGGTTCTCCAGATAAATTGCCTTTTAGGTAATGCAGCTTCTGTACACGTGATAGATGTTCATTGTCGTGAATTAGAGTACGGAACAGGTCGTAAAATGGTTGCCACTCCTCGTACTTTCCCGTGAATGTAGGTATCTGTATATTGGGCAACCTGATTCCTCGATTCTTAAAATCATGCACGTCGTTAATTGACGAAGATTGAGATAAAGCAGGCTGAAATTTAGATTCATCTAAAAAGGGCTGAAGAGCTTCTTTTAATGTTGATTTATAGTTAACGTATATTTCTTCAAATACCTCATAGATATCTTGCTCAAAATAAGAGTTTTCTCTTTCCGCTTCAGCTTTTATAATAATACACTTGTGACCCTCTTTGAACTCCTTCCACAGATTTTCTAATAAGTCCAACCTTGTTTCTATATAAGGTCGTCTAATTCTGTCTCTCGGCGATTTCTTATAGTTTTTTTCGGTCTTTTTTAACTTTTCCAGCAGCTCATTCTGATACATAATCAGATCCTCCATCGTTATATTTGTTCCGCTTCACAAGAAACACAAATTATCACTATAAGCAGGTAAGTTCACTATATTTATGCGCTTTTTGAGTTGGTAACACGTAATAAAGTCTATTAATTGAATTCAATAGTTAGTTTTTAAACCACTTCTCAGAAAAATCCTTATCGCTCAGGAATGCTCTCACTCGCGGCGCTCGTTCGCACCTTGGTCGGCCGATGACTTGAATCCGGCTCGATTTTGGACCATATGTTTAGAGCAATAAGGTTGTGTTTGGTTTAAAAGGATTTTTGAAAAAATAGACGTGTGTTTGTCGCAAAGATTTAATTTCAACTAACTTGACAAGTTTAAAAGTGGACTGCATGTGTGATCGTCTACATATCGATAGCTAGCTTTACATACTAACGTTACATTAATTCGTTTGTAAGTACTGGCTTAAACAGTTACAAAGTGCAAAAATTAGTAAAATAGACGATACAACTCAAACAGTGACAATAGAAATTAGTGTATGGTCCATTATCGAATATATGATTATTGTAATAGCAGTTATTATCTTTATAATGTATAAATTTCAGATTATAAAATTTTGTCAAAATTCTCCGAAACCGTCTGCGACACCCTCGGATAATTTCTCTCTTAGGGAGGGAGGAGTTAAGGAACCCCAACCTACCAATATTAGCTTCGTCAGCTAATAAGTATTTATTAGATACAGTTCTTTCCAGAATATTCCATTGATTGATCAGCATTAATAATTATCTAGGACATGCGTCGTATCCGACCACGCTGTACCATGTACTACGTTAGCAATAAATATAGTATATAAGACCAATATTTTATTAGAATAAGTTAATTACTGTTTCGCTGTAACGCTGTCGAAATAAAGTTATTTTTTTAACTACTTCCGTTGTCGTTTACTTAATTCAAACTTTAGGTCTGTGCCGGTAGAGTTTGCCGGAACGGGTCTAGGATGAGGAGCCAGACTAAGAGAGATACAAAAACCCGCAGGGCAGCATGTGGCGAGCTGATGGGCAGTAGCGACCCCACGGACCCTATCTCCCGGGAGAAATTTTGTCCTCATCTCTGGCTTGCCTTTATTGGCCGGCTGGAGTGAACACTGACGAGGAACAGAGCTCCCACCTCTTTCTTGCCTTTATTGGCCGGCTTGAGTGGAGATTCGCAAGATCAAACGTGCTCGGAGGAAGGAAGTATTCCAGTAAGGTGCTGGTAGGGATCTTGACCGTACCTCCGGGATTGTCCTGATAGCCGTGGGATACCTCTCCACTCCTCAAGCACCTCAGGAAGTGTTGCCCCCTTGTCGCTACGTCACTATGTGCTAGCGGCCGTTTCCGGGGGCCCATTATTGAGTGTGCAAGTCACCTCCTGCCATTATCCGTGTATAATTGTATAACATTGGTCAGGCAGGGGACATAGTTATTCCATAGTTTAAGTAACCCAATGCACTTTAGCAACCCAAACCCATAGCCCAATATGTTTTGTTTTCACGTACAGCAATAGTCCTGCACCAACCGGCGGTTGTCCTTGGGTGCATTTGCATAGCGCATATAGGGACAATCGTCGGTTGGTGCCTCCTCATCATTTAAAATTTTGTAAGGGGCCTCTGCGAGTTGGCTTCAGCTCCTCGTACGCCTTCCAAAGGTCCGGGACTCCAGGGTCTCGAGAAATATGGAAAAAAATAAGTATAATAATAAACGTTTATTGCAGAATCACTTCCATATTTGTTAGTAACAATGTAAACTTATAAACTAGTGTTAGTAACATATATTCTACAACACTTAAAATTAAAAATCTTGTATTTGAGACAGAGTAGAAACTTAGAAACTAGAGTAAGTTACTGTAAGTATTCAATTACACCTACGCCCTACTGGCATGTAGGCATATCCAATGTCCCAGTATGGGGCTATCCCACCTGTCCGCTATGGTTTTCAGAATGCTGTTGGGGCTGGCGCGTATCTGGCGCATGATGGAGGCGCATCGCTTACGCATTATTGCATGAAAACCATCAATTGCCGCCTCAGCGAACATGCTGGAAGCACTATAGTAGCGCGGCAACCCCATCAACACCCTGAACGCATTATTATATTGGAATGCCTAGGTATTTTTAGTGTAAAAATACATTCATATTGCCATTAGGAATATATCGGATCAAAGACCCCACACCGCCCCAACTAGCGAGGCTCGGCAAGAATCAAACAAAGAGATTTATATCTTGTACTTTATAGGCCTGTTGTACGTTTAAACAAGGAAGTATTAGGCCAATTTATATGCATTGAAACATTGTTGAACTAATTTCGTTGTATTTTACTACTAGGTTTTTCTCGTGGCTTGGCTTGCAACAACGAATATGACAATAATTATGTATATACTAATCACCATAAACTCTGATTTTTAATTAGGTAGACTAAAATGACATATGATAACATGAGTAAAATGCCAAAATGAAACAAAAAGTTCGATTTGAGCTGTCATTTTAGTCTACCTAATTAAAAATCAGAGTTTAGCTAGTTCTACCGCCGAGCATTGCTGTGTTAGGGGGCTTGTGCACTACAAAGAATTTTACTGTCCGGCAGTCCAATTTACGGTCCAACGTGACATGCCATAAATGTATACCTATATACTACATTTTACTTTTCCTCATTCCGGGATGTACTCATCGTTCCTAGCGTAATTACGCGTGCGTGGCGTGTAGTTTCAAAGAGAACTACCCTGAACTGCGCCGCACCGATCCGAGTAAAGACGGACAAGTACACAAGCCAATCATCCGTCTTTTTCATGCCACATCGAACAGTAAAAAATCGGACTGCCGGACAGTAAAATTCCTTGTAGTGCACAAACGCCCTTACAGTTTGAAAGGCACCGTGAAAGGACGGTGCCGATGTATTTATAGACGCATGAGACAACAGATTTGTCTCTGCGGTGTCAGCGCATCTGCGAATCCTGCGTTGCAGACTGCCACAAGCGGTGCGTCATAAGGCTGTATGTAGGCAGGTGAAGCGCCTACTTATCTATTTCCCACCAAATTACATACCTACAAGAGAGTGGAGTCGTTGCCCTGCAGTCAAGTTTTAGACTACCAGGGAGGCTGAAAAGTTTTGAGCCTTGTACCTTCAAGTGTCATTATTGTCTCGTGCTGCATATTACTAATTTACGAATTTTAGTCTCTCTTTAGTCAATCTGCCTAGCCCTTTCCCAACTATGTTGGGGTTGGCTTCCAGTCGCAACCCAGTTACTGGGTAACACGATACCCCTTGGTAAGACTGGTTGTCAGACTTTCGGGCTTCTGACGACCCGTAACGACTGTCAAAGATCTACGAATGACAGCCGGGACCAACAGCTTAACGTGCTTTCCGAGGCACGGAGGAGTCTCAGTATGTAAAGATACACAGACCCATACACATACACAGACCAACCCCGGCAAGCGTAGCTTAACCTGATGGATCGACCGGTACGGCTGTTATTACTTAGCCAGGAGCTCCTCCTGAATACCCTCTTTAGTATAAATACATAAAACATCATAATGTCTCAGTAATCCGCGGCCCATCCCTAGGTTCAGAATTTTCAGCCCCCCGCCCGGTACGCCAAGTTTTTTAAGCCCTATAGCAGTTCTGAGCAACAATAGCACTCTTAAGAGTGTTAGGTCTGGTTTACCGGGGCGCTATAAAATCTTGAGCCTAGGGATGGGCCGCGGATGACTGAGTCATGATGATGTTTACGGATTAATTACTGAACGCGTAATGATGCCAATGACATGAAACTCTGTATTTATACTAAAGAGTGTATACGCAAATTAGTAATATGCAACACGATACAATAATGACACTTGAAGGTAATTAGGTTCCAAACTTTTCAGCCCCCTTGGTACAACCTAAGGAACAAAATTAAAACATACGTTACATTTTTATAATAATAATAATAATATCCTGGGACATTTTCACACACGGTCATCTGATCCCAAACTAAGCAGAGCTTGTACTATGGAAACCAGATAACTGGTATACTACATATACTACTTTTTTTTTTGTAAATACTTACTTATATAGATAATTATACCCAGACTCAGGACAAACATACATGTTCATGCACACAAATGTTTGTCCTGGATGGGAATCGAACCCACGACCAGCGGCATGATAGGCGGTATCTTAACCAACCACGCCAACTGGCCTGTCAATATATATTATATATACAGACTATTATACAACACAGATGTTCCAATACAATCGCGTGTTCGACGTAGCGTGATTTACCCCCATACGTCACTGTTGTAGATTATTTACGGATAAGTACCGGCCTGCCAGTTAATGCCACGTTTTAACCCAGCAATGTATAGCGGGTTTATAATAATTAAAATGTTGCAGCAGTGTATAAACGATTGCATGTTTTTAATTGCATGTCTCGGCAAGTTGTGTGATTTGTAGGTTGGAGGAAGAAATATGCATGAAAAAAATTCTTTACCTACACACATTTTACACGGTTGTTAATAATTGAAATGTTGCCAACAGCGTGGGAATGGGAATGCAAGCATGATTTATGTTTTATAAAAAAGGAAAAATCTACGGGAGCGAGTGAACTGAAAATTAAAAATAAAATAGAGTACACCAGTGAAATGGATTTACTTTTTGTCCACTTTATCTATGGCCAGGCTAATTGTAAAAATTATTGTTTGGCTTTTCTAGATATAAAACAGAATATAGATGTTGTACAGTCTTTGAAAAATTTGTTCTAAGGAACCAAAATATATTCAGATTGTAATACACATACTTATTTTCCATTATAGACATAGAAATAAATGCAGACAAGTTTGGGAAAACACTTGAATACAGAACAAAGCGTGTTAACTCCGGTCTTCCCCGGTACCTTCGTATCTAAGGTACGAGTAATAATATAATAAGAGGGTAAGGTCAGAGTATCCTTTTAAGTCTGTCGGTCAAGGTGAAGCGGTGCTATCGGGAGGGGCACGTGTAGAGTAACTGTGTCATCTGTGTTCCGTTTATTATTGGTTAAGATTTATATCGGGATCCTTTCATTTTCTCAAAGCTGTTTCATTAAAAAAAAAAAAAAAATTGTAAGCACTATTTTGAGAATACAGAGTGCTTATTTAGATGTATCGTAATTGTATTTTATTTACCACGTTTGTTTATGAGCCTATAATAAATGGCTCAGCATGATCCTTCGTTTTATAGAAAATACTGCAGCATTAATTTTTAAATAAATATATGGTAAAGTTGAGGATTAATGTTAAGTACTATGTGTGACGAAAACACGATTCCATAAAATGTTCTCGATAGAAAAATATTCCAGAGTTACTTCCAGACCGCTAGTATTAAAAATACTTCAAATTAGATCATGAAACTTTGCATACTAACTGAACTAACTATAAAGCAGGTATTATGTTTTTTTTATTACCATTATCTTCACCGTAAAAAGAAATTTCCTAAACTATCGGCGTTTTGAAGTTTATTCCCTGCCGCCCGAGACCCCCGCTCAGTCTCGCTTCGGCTTTCGAACGGGAGAGCTGTGTCGCTTGCGCTCAGAACATACATTACGATTAGCGAGATAAAGAGTGAGGTGGCGTGGGGAAGTGGGGCGAAATTAAAATTTGAGCTGAGGTTGTATAGGCTTTTAAAGAGAAAGCCAAACACACTCGGATGAAAATATAGTAAAGAGCTTTAAAATATTGCTAGATAGGTTTAATCTCGTTTTAGTTCGTCTCATATCTACAATGCATGGCTTACTTATACAAAATCCTGACATCCCTTTCACATCAAAAGTCCAAGCAAAAGATCAAACTCCTTGATGTAGGCCAACAAATTTCGAAGTAAACTCACTTTCTGAGGGTTATCCGCCTACTCATAAGGCGGTCGGGCGGCGGCGTAGGGCGGGCATTATATTACCACGTACCGGAAGTGAGCCCGGCAAGGTCAGGGCGCCGCCCTACTTCTTGGGCACGGGCGTACTTAGTCCCAAGTTTAAGAAGGAAGAGATTTAGAAATAATGGTTTTTTTTTTTAAATGAAGTATTTTTTTATTATTTTAAATTGATTGTTACTTGTCTGACATACGAATAACCATAGATAAATAAAATAGAATGTACTTGGACTTTTAATCGACGTCCACTGTATGATATAGGCCTCCCCCAAGTACAGCTACTTCAACTGGTTCTGTGCTTCTCGCATCCAGCGCATTCCTACGGCTTTTAGGTCATCGGTCTACCTTGAGGGAGGCCTTCCAACGTTACGTCTTCCGGTATGCGGTCGCCACTCCAGAACCATACGGCCCCATCGGCCATCTGTTCTGCGAACAATGTGCCCTACCCACTACCACTTAAGTTTGTTAGTGGACTTCTTAAGTGGACTTCTAATCGTATTCAGTAACTTGAAAGTTCAAAGCGAAATAATGTATACGAAAACTAATTGTGTTGGGGTAGTGAACGAATTTGCGATAAGAATTAATGATACAAATAGTTAAATCTGAATTCATTTCAGTAAAAGCGTCTGTTCTATTGGAATATTGCAAATAATATTTAACAGTCTTGCAGATAATATACACACATAGTGTTGTAACCTCATTATACGAAATAATCATTTTAATTTTTTACTTTACACGGAAAATCGTAAGCGTTGCTTTTCAAAAACGTGAAATCGATCATTCAATTACTCATTGTTTAAATTATGTGATAAACGCAATTAACGCGTTATAAACTTTAAGTAATTAAATTCATTTAAAAATATGCATACATTATAAAGTTCACAAGTAAAAAAACTTTGACTTTGACTTCATTCAATTTCGCTCATTCTTTTTTGCTTCACTCCCTTTTTCAGAAACTGGTATCCCTCCAACTGTCAAGTTACTGAATACCTGCTATTAAAAGTCCAAGACATAGATTAGTAAAAAGTGTTGTGAAATAATACTTACAGATGTAAATAACAAACTTGGAAGATGGTCTGATGATTATAAGCTCGTTGTAATTTTATTATCTTTTATAGATCGCCCTATAAACAATAATAAAACTAAAACGTGCTGGGAATGATTTTTTATAGGAGGATCATATAGGCACAAATTGTGATAACCAATTTGCCAGCCAAACGTAGTCGTAGTGGCATTTAACTGAGTAGTAATTAGAAATCCGATGTTTACCAGGGCACGTTTCGCAGAATTATTAATTATTAAATACCTACTGATCCAAAACAGATTTCAATTTATTAGTGCATCTGCACCCTATTTGCGTAACACGCTATCGATCGGATTCGGTTTCATTTTGGTGGTTCAACAACATTCATTGCGTTATTTACGTTGTTGAACAGAAAATATTTTCGAACATATGAAGCAATGGATTAGCTATTTGCTACAAAATTATTCAGATTCTGATTGATATGTGTTAGGCAATTAGGGTGCTGGTTCATTGAAAACTATAGTCAATCAATAAATAAATGTGAAATATAGAGAAGCTATTTAAGAAGAAGGCATTCTGTCGGTAGTTTCTTGATGCGAATGGAATGTGAAGAAGTGGCCGCTGTCTGATGCCAACGTGATGAGTGTGGAGTGATATCGGGTTCGCTAATAGGTAATGAGCGTTTTAGTTTATAATTTCTAGAAATTTCGGAAAGGTTCGAGAACGTTCTAGCAGAGGGTATATAAAGAGCGAGTCGCGCTCACGCGCGTTATTGATACTTTGGCTGTTAGTGCGTTAAAGTTCACAAAGAAATTAGTGATATTAAAACCCACGTACGACATTATTAATTATATGAGTTTCAATCTGGGCATTCTGCTGCAGAAGCTACACGTAATATAGTATGTCAAAGGATAGCTCACGATGCAGTCTCCGAAGCAACAGCAAAGCGCTCGTTCCAACGGTTCCGCAATAACGATTTTTCCTTAACCGATCAACCAAGGTCTGGGCGCCCCGTGGAAATAGATATCGATAAATTAAAACTATTAATCGAAGAAGATCCTCGAAGAACTACACGCGATTTGGCTGTTCAGCTCGAGTGCTCTCATGGCACCATAGAAAATCATTTACCTACATGGTTTGGGAAAGACTTACGAATATAGTGTTTGGGTACCCCATCAATTAAGGTAAGATCAGCTGATCTACCGAGCTGAGATTTGTGTACAACTTTTATCTTTTCGCCGCACATTTAATTGGTTAGATCATCTTGTCACTGGAGATGACAAGTGGGTTCTCTATGTTAATCACACACGCAAGCGCCAGTGGCTGGGTTGTAAAGAACAGGGAAAACCAACGTCAATAGGTAATGCTTTCTGTCTGGTGGGATATACATGGAGTAATAAGCTGGGAATTCCTTCCTACTAATACTATGATTACAGCAACAGTATATTGTGATCAACTCGAAAAACTGAAGCTTGACATCCATCGCAAACGTCCAAAAACGACAAAATATTTTTCCTGCACGACAATGCCCGGCCGCATATTGCTAAGAGTACCAGGCTAAAACTATTGGAGCTTAATTGGGAAATAATACCCCTTCCTCCATATTCGCCGGACTTAGCACCAACTGATTTCAGCTTGTTCCGATCACTTAGTAATAATTTACTGGAAAAAGCTTTGATGATGAACCGCACTTGAAACAATACATAGATGACTTCTTCAATTCAAAACCAACGAATTTCTATGCGGACGCCATTCACTCTTTGACAAATCGATGGCGAATGGTAGTAGAAAACGACGGTGAATATATTATTAATGATTAACAATTATTCATTTAATAAATAAATACAAATAAAATAGTTCTATGTCGCTCATTACTTATTAGCCAACCCAATACTTTGGAGAGAAGTTCGGAACAGTCGATGAAACTATTGGCAGTATTGAACAGAAAAGTAATATCATTAGCATGGCGTCTGTTTTCCAGTGGTAGAAAATCGTATCTGTTGCAACGATGAGTGTAATCCGTTAAGCATTGCTTTGTCTTATAATCTAAGTATTTTATAAACTTTTTTTGAATGCTTTCTATTCTTGACTTAGACACAACATATTTTGGGTTTCACACTTGAGATGCGTATTCAAGATGGCTGCGTACGTATGAACAGTATAAAACTTTGAGTGGATTTAGTGAGCTGAAGCAAGTAGAAAATCTTTGTATTATGAAACCTAGGCACTTGGACGCTTTCTTAAAATTTTATCAATATGCATTTCGAATATGAGTTTACTGTCCTGGATAACGCCCGAGTTCCTTATACTATTCGCCTTAGCGATTGTTTGGTTATCCAATGCGTACCCTGAACCAATTGTCTTCTTTTGCCGTGTATATGTCATGTGGAAGCATTTGGATACATTTAATTGAAATTTGTTAAATCTACAGTAATTTACAAACCTATTCAGATCCTCCTGGAGTAGTGATATGTCAGATAAACAATGTATTTTCATATCATCGGCGTAATAGAATGTACGAGAAAACATTTCTTATTATCTGCTATAAATAATTGAAATAGAAGAGGGGTCTTACCAAGGGGTTATTACCCTTACTAAGGGTATTACGCAGAGTCTCATTATTACCGAGACTTCTCCGTGTCTCGGAAAGCACGTTAAGCCGTTGGTCCCGGCTCTCATTCGTGGAGCTTTGACAGTCGTTACGGGTCGTCAGATGCCCGAAAGTCTGACAGTCTTACCAGGGGTATCGTATTACCCACTGACTGGGTTGTGGAGGTCAGATAGGCAGTCACTCCATGTAAAATACTGGTATTCAGCTGCATCCGGTTAGACTGGAAGCTGATCCCAACAAATTTGGGAAAAGACTAGGTAGATTGATTTTAGTAAAATAAAATTAGCTAGAATAGCCCAAAGCTATTCAACAGTACGAATAATTAACAAAACTTGATTAACTTGAATTAGTTTACAGTGTTATTCTAACTTAATGTAACGTGTGTGGAGTAGATTAGCAACTTTAAACTTAATTACATTACATTAAGTACAGATCTAATTATAGTTCGGGAGCTACACACCGGTGTAACCTAATTAGTTATTTACACAAAACTGAGTATTAGTGAATTGCCTGTACACGTGGGACTTTTTAACTAACTTTACTTATTTTGTTATGATGTAACTTCATTATTTTATATATCGGGACTGGGGGCCGATTGGAGTTGGAATCTTCATCCTTATGCATTTTTAATGGGCGTAGATGTGTTTTGTGGGCGAGAAGAAATAGTCTGAAGTTGATTTTAGGTGAAGTAGGTATATTAGAACTTATTAAAATTAACAAAACGAAACGATAGACAGTTTCTAGGCACTTGTTGTCCGCACGATGTCCGATGGTCAAGAGAGCTGCTCCACGCCCCGCTGTAGCGCTCTCGTCGACTCGCACGAACGTCAGGCTAGACTCTGTCGAAGCGCGCCAACTTCACACTTGCGTTTCGTTGTCAATTGACATCCCGTACTCATGACCCTTCCGATATATATATGTACTTAGCAGTGCCTGAAGTTGAGTTTGTATATAATATATAGCATAATAATTTTCTCACTGCTGGGACACAGGCTTCCTCTCTGTGAGAGGGAGAGGGCCGTAATCCACCACGCGGGCCCAGTGCGGGTTGGTGGATGTCACACGTCTTCGAATTTGTGGTTCTAGGACACGCCGGTTTTCTCGCGATGTTTTTCTTCACCGTTTTGAGAGCAGCGGTGATGAAATTATTTACACAAAGGAAAGCGCCTGCCTGGGTTCGAACCCACGACCTACAACTCGTAAGTCGCGGTTGTTACCACTAGGACACCACTGCTCTCAGGGAATACATACAAATTAATATAATTAAATCAATATATGTATTTGGGCTATTATTAATTGCACATCAAATAAATAATCACCAATCAATTTATTTCCATCATTTAAATAAATGTTTACATCAAAAATACTGACTGCACAGCAAATTAACCAGACCGTACATACACAATACTCGCACTCATAGCACATTTTGCTATAACATGGCAACTAATATTAACCCTGAGGTTAGGCTTGGTTAGGTTACTTTAAACCCTTTACACAGAAATAGAAGCCCAGCGAAGCGGGGCTTCGTCGACGTCATTATTAGCTATGCATTAATAAAAAATAAAAAAAGCTTTACTTTAAGATAAAGAGCGGTGCGCCACGAATATAAATTGTTGCTTATTTACTTATATTTTGAGTTGAGTATTTTGCTGTGCAATCATAAATTTTGATTGGAATACGGATTACTTTTGGATACAAAAGTCATTTTTCTGAATTGCGTTTAAATACTACCCTATCTATTTCATGTTTGAGCTGTCGTATGTGGGAGGTGCTGCTGCTGCTCCACACAAAAATCACCCCTCAGTGGATCCCAAATAGCAGGAAACGACTACGTGGCAGGCCCCGACAGAGATGGCGGGATGAGCTAGACTCCTCCTTAAAGTATTGGCCCGCAATCGCAGTAGACCGGGAAAAGCGGTAAGAGGGAAAAGGAGGTCTTATCATGTTTCTATGTTGAGAACAGAAGCGACAATAATCAAATGGTAAAAGTATGTACTGGTAGTATTATTAATATTTTATATTAATAAGTACCTGGGCCACGTTGTCACCGGTCGTTTACGTAACGTCGGAATGGCATCCTGAAGATGATTTTTGCGAGACCAGACTGCCTCATCCAAAGGCACCTGCTGGAGGTGGTGTTAGGTTTAAGATGGCAAAAAAACTCAGTTATCTACTAACATTACTAACAATCTATGGACTGTAATGTCTGAATTAAAACATTTTTATTATTATATACAATACTAGCTGATAAGTGAGACAGCCCCTTAGTAGGAAATTGATTTTACAACGATGATCCTAGTTTATCATTTGTGACTTCGAGTTACAGCTGTATGAACATACTCCAGCATTGCACATGTCAGCGGGCCCGCCCTTTATGTCTGGACGCTTTTATTTAGGTTTTACGTTCTGTTTACGTTTTTGTTTTTTTTTTACCCACGACGGCCATGGAAACGTTACATGCGTTTGGAGTTGTTTGAAGATAGTTTTCAACATTTTCGTTGGTATATTGGCATATGCTAGCTGACATAATTATGACAAATTATTTAATTTAATGTTTTGTGTTGCATAATGTTGATTACGTTCCATAATGATCGCCTAGCTGTGCTACTGGAAACATGTTACACCACTTCTTTTTCCCAACTAAAGCACTAGGAAGTGGTGAAGGGCGGGCGTTTTGGGGGACTGTCTTATGTAATTTTGACGTTCGAATAGTGCTGATTCTCAGCCTAGTTTGAATAAATGACTTTTAATTTTTGGACTTAGATTGATATGAAACTCAGGCATATAAATTTTAGGAGGAATTCGTTAAAATAGCGGCGACAGTTATTCCCGCCATCTTTTAAATTACTGGCTCAAATGCTTTTACATCCATCTGTTTTTCTTAGCAAATTCCTGACTAGTCGAGAAAAGATGTAAAGAAAAATCCATATGTCATCTTTTGTAAATCGCCCCGCTTTCGCCTGTAACATGGCCCATCCCTTATCAGCAAGGGTTTATGTGGCAGATTAGACAAGCGTGGACATGTCGCCAGCACGTCCGGTTACTGCCAGCGATAGGGTAACCACCAGATAACCACGTTAACGGGGTAGTTCCATGTTCACAGGGCATTGTGGGATTATAAGAAGGGTAGGTATAGTTGTTAGCCCTGAGTTTGTTCGCTTTATATGGTTTAGCAAACAAAGTGTTTGAGTTGGGTTCTATATGCTATGTTGTTGGGTCTGGTTTCCGCACTTAGTCCTTCAAGTGGACCATTGTACGTGAGCCATGGCGGCCGTCGGTGGTTATTCCAACCAGCCCACCTCCCTCCAGAAGTTGATCACGGCTTCTGGTCTGTTCAGAACATCTGTGAAAGATCTGGGTGCCCCGAGGGTTTTTGTTCGAATCTGGGTAACGCCTGTGCATTCAAAGAACACATGCGCAGCGGTTTCCTCAGCCTCCATGCAAGCGCTGCACAGAGGGCTGTCCGTTATGCCCATTGTGTGGAAGTGTTGTGAACAACTTTTAATTTTCTTATGGGACTACACCTTAAATCGCGAAAAAAAATCAGCAGTTCCCTACATAAATGTATTGGACAGCTGATTTTTTTTCGCGATTTCAGGTGGCTTATTCCACTGTTCCCCCCTGAGAGAATCCCCCTCAGGGGGAAAAATGAACCCTAATGTAAAAAAAAAAATCCAGAAATCACCCTTTTCATTTTTGATTATTCCATTTTTCCCCCCTATTATTAATTTTAATTTTTGCGCTCATAAAGTAAATAAAAAAATGTTTAGGGAATAGATACAGATTCTATGAAATGTAATAAACAAAACAAGAACAATATAATATATTATTACGTATATAATCGTCTTTATTTTTTTCACAGACTTTTGTAATAATAAAATTAGATTGATTTTAGTAAAAAATAATAATTATAACGTTTAAACAAAGTACCTACCTAGAAAAACTAAACTTTCTGGACATTAAATTTTTTCGCATCGAAGGGATCAGGGGGGAATTCCGGACGTTTGACTTAGATTCCACTTTTCCCCCTAAGGGGGACTTTCAGGGGGTATTTGTAGAATAAGGTTTGGGGAGTCCATTTCAGGTTTGGTCCCATAATAAAAGTAGTTCAAAATGATGGTCTCATTAATACCCTAGAGTGGTATATAAAAAAAACACGTTGTAATTGATATACGTTTTTATACAATTTATATAGAGATTTTTCTTACGTACACCATGTGTAGGTACGTATCGTAGACAGTTGAGGGGAATAGACATTCTCAGTAGCACCCCGGAGTCTGGATGTGTCCGGTTGATGTCAATAGGCTCGCACTCATGGGGCGTAAACATAACTGGCGACATGTAGGTGTACAGGGGCCATATTATGAAGTATTAAAACCATCATGATTGTTTCCATTGCCAAAAAGAGACGGTGCTATCGGACTTCTATAGCTCCATTTCACTCTCACACTGGAAAAATGGTGGCATTAATACGTCATAATACGGCACAAGTACACCTCTGCCCAACGCTTCGGGAATTACAGGCGTGATGTTATGTGTAATGGTTACTAGTTGGTTACTTATACTGTAACTGTAAACGAAGCATAATGTTATGTAGATTTCACTCGCACGCCTAGTTAGTTCTTGAAGAAAAAATTGTATAGGTAACATGAGGATAACGTAGTGAGCTACACATACACTATTCACTTTAGATACTAAGGATTTTTAATTAATAAACTTATGTGTAACTGTTTTCCCGAAGAAATAAATAAATAAGTACTTTATGCCTCTTCTTTTCTGCCGTGGTGATAGACTGACTCGTCAGATGTACTCTCTTGAAGTCCATTTGAACGCATCCAAAAACAACGTACTATGTTCATTCCGTGTATCTAGATTAGAGTATAGCAAGCTTAGCGCCAGTGAACCTAATTAGTGCCAGTCGGCTGGGCAGAGCCTACAGCGCCGCTGGTAAACAGATTATAAGTAAAAGACTGGCATTATTATAAAATGAAAGTACACTACCATTCCCCATTTCCTTAAGGGGACTACCGGACCGAAATCGCGGACACTGTCGGACTGCATAGAAAAGAAAGAGAAGCGCGATGACACAACGCTGGTAATTTATTGTAAAATATGAAGCAATTATCTATTTACAAAAAATTGGACTATAAAAGTAAAACACTACTTTTTATATACAATCAGACTAAAAAATCAGAATGATTGTATGGTTTTTAATCGTTAAAAGAATTTTTTTGAGATTTCTTCGTGATTCTTTTCTATCGTATCAAATTAGATGTATTATATTTTCAATAAATTATATAACTAGCATATATTTTCCTGATTTTATTTACTGCTGTAAATCATATATAATAATTTTAAGCATTATAAAACTTGCGTTTAGTTGCGTTTATGTACTATAGTCCCCTTAAGAACTACGTAAGGAAATCAGCACTCTAATTGCATAACACACTATCAATCGGAATCGGTTTCATTTTAACAGTTCAACAACATTCATTGCGTTATTTACGGTATTGAGAAGACATTTTTTTCCAACATATGAAGCAATGGATCAGTAATTTGCTTCAAAATATTTCCGATCGATAGTGCGTTACGCAATTAGGGTGCGGAACTGCTAGTGTACATAATTAAGGCATGTCTAAGAGGCCGTTGCCCTGTATTGGGTTGATATAAAAAATAAAGTATAACTTGGTGAGCAGTTTTTGCAATTAGTTTCTTCATTTAATACCTGGTGTAGGAGAAGCACCATACTCCTAGCTCCGTTTGATACTCGTATTAGTTATAAGTAGCTTAAGAATGTACTAGTAGCTTAAGAAAGTACTTAACATCATGTAAAATAATAAACATTCCACAAGACTATGCTTGTCCGTCGGAAATTGACTTGAACGCAGGGAATCAATACAAAACTGCATACGGGTTTATCCCTGGCACAGAAAAGTCGACAGGTCGTGACTTGCACGAGAAAATAGGGGCGTGGTTACTGTTAAAACCACATAATAATATATTGGTGTCGTAGTCGTAGTTGGGTGAGGTGTACCCGCTACGTTAGCTATAGAGACAAAGTAATATATATGCCTCCCCTAGGATTGTGAGTCATAGTCCGGTTAAGTAGTCTCGACCTCTCTAGGTCAACTACGAGATGCCATTCATAAAAAAAAAAAAAAAAAAAAAAGATTGTGAGTCAGTTCCAAAATAGTTCCAAAATTGTATCGAGCAAGTTAGTCAAAGCATCTAACCATCAAGTGACATGCTCAATAGAGCCCTGTATAGTCGCGTGTCTGTAGTGTCTGTATTATTGCAATAATTAGTGTTACGAAGGTAAGATTATTGCCGTAAGTATTATCATTGTGTTTTTATGTGTATTTTGTGTTTCTGAATTGTGTTTACGTGCCTTTTTATTATAATTGTGAATACTTGTACTGGTTTAATTCGCAAAAGACGACGATAACCCCCGCCTATCAGAGTCTAACCATCCCCAGAGCACAGCATGCAGGTTGTCTGATATAAGTTTCGTGTGCTGTGCTCAACACCTGGGTACCTCAATCAATCTTCCTAGTCTTTTCTTAACTGTGTTGGGGTGGGCTTCCAGTCTAACCGAATGCAGCTGAATACCAGTATTTTACATTGAGCGATTGCCTAACTGACTACCTACCTACTGACAGCCTACTGGGTAATACGCTACCCCTTGGTAAGACTGGTTGTCAGACTTTCGAGCTTCTGACGACCCGTAACGACTATCAAAGCTCCACAAATGACAGCCGGGACCAACAGTTTAACGTGCTTTCCAAGGCACGGAGGAATCTTGGTATGTAAAGATGGTCACCCAAGCGCGGACCAAACCCGGCAAGCGTAGCTGTTAAGCTACGCTTGCCGGATGGATCGGTCTATTATTACTTAGCTACAAGGTACCTATGTTAATAAATAATTATCTTGAAAGATACAAATGCTAAAATGACTATTTAATTATTCAAAATGGATGGCGAACTCTACTGAAGTGTACCTACCTAAAAATTAAGATTTCAAATTATACATTTATCGAATGATTAATACCACAATAATTCGAAACAGATTAGCTCTGTGCAATCAATCAAATTAAACCCTCTAAATCTATAGTATCGTTGTAAAACAAATTTTGATACTATTAATAATTAATTTTGGCCGCCATTTTCACGTGAACGCCGAACTTTGGCTAGCTCGTAAAGTTATGGCTGAAGTTTGGACGGGAGGCCAGAAATAGGTTTTTTAATTTATTGTTTTAATGTTAGGCTTGTAATAAGGTTGGTCGTTTAGAGGTTTAAAAGGATGAGCAGTGCTTGATGGGTTTTGGGATTGACAGCTTTGTCAGTAAATAATTTACAGATCTGCCTTATATTTGTTTATCGTGTAAATTTTTATAGTACGATATACTAGCTGACCCGACTGACATTGTTCTGTCAAAATTTCCATTTCGATTTTTCGGCTGTTCCCCTGGGTTTTCCCATTTTTTTTTCTAAATCACCCCAGTAATGAGGCGAACAAAATAAAAATAAAAATTCAAATCAGTCGAACCATTTTTGAGTTTTTGCGAAACTAATGCACGGTAATAGATTTTTTTTTAACAGAGCAATTTTTAAATCACTAGCAAAGTTTTCACAAGGTGTTCTATCCATGAATATGAACAACTTTTACTATGGGACCAACTCTGAAGTCACGAAAAAAAATCAGCTCTTTCATACAAAAGTTCTATACTTTTGTATGAAACAGCTGATTTTTGTTTCTTGATTTCCGAGTGGGTCCCGTAGTGAAAGTTGTTCATATTCATGGGTAGAACACATGTGAAAATTTAACTAGTGATTTAAAAATTGAACTGTAAGTATATAGATTTTGAATTTATTTTAAAACAGCCAACAATCAATGAGCGTTGGGAATGGTTTTTAGTATCAGAGGCAATTTCTTTATTTTTTTCCAAGACGTTGCAATAACAACAGATAACAATTAAAGAAAGTAAAAAAGAAAAACCTTAATGATACCAGTACACAAAAATAAATGAGGCAAGCAGGGCATTTAGACCTAGTAAACGAAAAAACGTGACCCGTATTTAAAAAGCCAACTAATTGAAAGAAGGCGTCTGAAAGCGTAGACAAGAAAATAAGGTGTCTTTGGAAGAAGACGTCAATAAAACGTTTAATGAAGGTTTCTATGTCGCAAAATTCGTTTTGAATACTAATTTTATCATTTTATGTTGGTAATTCCTTTGAAATTGAGAGAGGAAAATTTTACCATAAATAAAACTTCAAAAGAACAATTTGTTCTATATTCAAGAAAATACGAGTGATCCTTTTTAAATTACTAACAAATACCGGTAGTTATCATTAGTAATTGAACATTCTCGATCAGATGACCGTGTGTGAATAATGTCCCAGGTTATTATTATTATTCTACGGAACAATACGGATTAAAAAGACGCCCTGACAATGACGTGACAAAAATAACCTAAATTACCTTTCCTTGATGTTAGCAAAGTAACGAAAGTGTTTCTTATTTAAGTCACGGGTAATGCTAGATGATTGAGTAAACATAAGTTTATCCGGGTTTCTTTTTTAGTGTTTATTAATTAAAGAACAAAACAAAGTATAAACAGAAACATCACAAAAACCTCAATAGGTTTGTCCGGATGTTACTTAACCGCTTTTAAGCAATCTTATAACAAAATATCATCAAAACATAGTTTAAAAAACATTGTGAGGTAGTACATACAGCCCGTCGATGCTAATTACGAACTGAATATAATTTAAACAAAACGATGTATTTTCGAAAAGATTCAAACATTTTTTTGTATTTATTTTTATAAATTAATTATTATTTGTTATTTTCGATTGAATTTTTGTTGGAACATCATTGATGTATTAAATAAGCATTCGTTCGTTTCCCGCATTGGTTTCCCGTACCTAATAGTTACGTATCTCGGTACTACTAGTACGGACGGTGGCGTTAGTTTGAAAAAGTAATTATATTATATTATATACCGGCTGGAAATCACACCAAAAATTGTTTTTAGATATCAGTCGCGTAGAAGTATGTACATAATTATGTTTGTTACTTCTTCACGCAAAAACTAATGAACCGATTGCGATGAAACTCGATAGGTTACTTTTTATCCCGATATTCCCACGGAATCAAAACTTACGCGGGTGAAACCACGGGGCGCAGCTAGAAAAAGCTAGGCTTGTACGAATTAACGATATATTGTATTTGAATCATTAGTATTATGCTTCTTGATTTAGATGAAATTTGGCACAGATAGTTTATAACATGGATTAGCACATAGAATACTTTTTATCCTAGCTATTGCCAGCCGTTTCACCCACGTGGAAGTCGGCAATTAACCCACGGAAACGTACTACCGGGATAAAAAGTATTCTATGTGTTAATCCATGTTATAAACAATCTGTGTGCCAAAAATCCTA